>CM028130.1:722467500-723667500 GCA_016271365.2 Neoceratodus forsteri | reverse complement strand
AACAGAGGAGATGTAGGAGGGAGGTGGAGCAGGAGGTAGTGGGTTAAAGAGAAGGGAGTGAGAGAGGACAGGACATGACATGCACAGCAATCCCTGGGGAGCTGGGAGCCCTGTCAGGGGATGAGACAGTCAAGATGAAGGAAAAGGGGAAAGGAGATGGAAGTCCTGAAAAAGATGGAAGAGGGGAGAGATCTTCCAGGGTCTGACCCCTCCCAGATGCTGAGTACTCTGCCTGCATTAGGCAGAGGTAGAGCGCATCAGGAAGAAAACAGGCAGAAGGCAGCAAGGGAGAGTAGACACCATGGAAGGGAAGCAGATAGAAGGTGCAGTAACTCACCCCCCCAAATGCTGAGTACCCTGCCTGCACAAGGCTGAGGTAGAGCACATCAGGAAGGAAACAGAGAGAAGGCAAAGAAGGGGAGAGAAAAAAAAACAGGAGGGAAGCAGGTAATAGGCAGTAAGGTTGGGGAAAGGGGAGTTAAGGAGGAGAAGGGTTCGGGTAAGGACAGAAAGAAATTTGTAAGGGAGTGGAGAGAGAATAGGGGAATGGTAGTATAGGTAGAGGAGATATAATTAGAGTACAGGGAGGGTGGGGAGTAATTAAGGTGGGTTGTAGCAGAAGCAGTTAGAGGAGAGGTAGATGTGTAAGGCTGTACCTAGGGAGTAGAAGGAGGAGTAGTAGCTTATGAGAGGTGGGAGAAAGTTCCAGGCTTTGGGGAAGTGATAAGAGAAATCAGACTGTCGAAAGAGTGTGGAGCAGTGAGGGACTGCCAGAGTATGAGTGTCTGAAGATCTGAAGGAATGGGGAGACAACAGTGGGGCTGATAGAGAGGTGAGGAGGTAAGGAGGTAGTTCGCCCAGCCAATATTTAGAGGTGAATTTGGCACAGTGGAAGAGGTGTCTGTTATCAAGAGTGGGAAAGGCCAGGGCATGATAGAGCTTGCAGTGATGGGTCTGAGAGGGAGCATCAAGAACAAAACGGCAGAAGGAGTTAAAGAGAGTGTCCAGTCTGGTCAGGGAGGACTTGGGAGCAGCACTATAAACTATGTCACAATAGTCAAAAATCGGGAGTATCATCTTCTGGACAAGTTCATGCCTTGTGGTAGGAGGGATGCATATATGGTTCCCGTGGTCCGTGACTGGACTGAATCCTTCCTGTGGATGGCACTGAGGGTGGCTAATTCTTTAGCCATCTATCTTTATTGCAGAGTATTTCTTTTGATAAGCAGGGGGAAAGCTGCAAAATAATGAGAACCATAAGTTAAACTGGAACAGTAAACTGACTAGAATGAGACCACCTGCTTCACAGTCTAACTGGGCCAAATGCCCTTTGAGGGTAACCATTGCCTCAGTGCTTGTACACAGAAGTTCTTTGTCTTTTAAATTGCTTTTTGTTTTAATTGGGTTCACCACAACATAACCCAGATAGACCATCTTAGGGTAGCTGGTTCATTCCACTGGGGTGTCAAACAGATGAGGCTTACTGATGAGTCCTGGTAGGACGAAACATGTGTCTATGTCTTCTGTTGGCACCCTTTGCAAACTGTGTGAGAGGCCTTTCGCCACCAGGCATTTCTGCTTAAAGTTGAACCAGCATAATATTCTGTGGTGATTTGCATATGCAGCCCATGATGCTTTGCATTGTGGGGGCATGTGTGATTTTGTATTTATTTGAAACGTGGCTTCACGGCCAAATGCCCTTTGGGGTAACCATTGCCTCAGTGCTTGTGCACAGAGGTTCTTTGTCTTTTAAATTGTTTTTTTTTTGGTTTTAATTGGGTTCACCACAACATAACTCAGATAGACCATCTTAGGGTAGCTGGTTCATTCCACTGGGGTGTCAAACAGATGAGGCATACTGATGAGTCCTGGTAGGACGAAAGACATTTCTATGACTTCTGTTGGCACCCTTTGAAAACTGTGTGAGAGGCCTTTCAGCACCATGCATTTCTGCTTAAAGTTGAACCAACATAATATTCTGTGGTGATTTGCATATGCCGCCCATGATGCTTTGCATTGTGGGGGAAAGTGTGATTTTGTATTTCTTTGAAATGTAGCTTCCCGGCCAAATGCCCTTTGGGGTAGCCATTGTCTCAGTGCTTGCGCACAGAGGTTCTTTGTCTTTTAACTGGGAATAAGTCCTCTGGGGCAGTTGTTCCCAGGACAAAGTCATTATCTTTATTAAACCTGGTAACAAAACTAAAAACAAACAACAACAACAAATATTACAGTCATTTGTGACTAAACAGATTTATAACCAGGCTGTGTACAAAGTGCTAATATTGAAAGGTTGCAGGCCCATAAAGATTCTGGTCTGTAAAAGTTTACTCTCATCACTGCATGCCACAAGAGTCACAGGTCTCTCCTCAACAGGAGCCAGTTCAGTGTTCCTTGCTATTTTATTCCCCATTCACCTGTGCATATTTTCCTTCTGACCTCCTAAAGTCAAATGATCTCCAAACAGCTATTACAAAAAACAATTCTGCATAAATATACTCTACAATAACATGTAAAAGATTATAAAACTTACACAAATTCCACAATGTTTCCTTCTAGTTTTTCTATAAAAGTTTTTCTTCTGTGGGCTACAGGGCCAGCTATCAACCATGTCCCCCCTCCCATCGACTGTCACCCACCTCCCTTGATCGCTGGTGAGTCCCCTGTAGATTATCACTCTCAGCGAGGCCAGGAGAGGACGTTCTGTCCTCCCTCTTGCTACAGACATATCCAGATTCTGGCATTTGACAGTGGTATGAGTCGGGGGGGAGTGGGCATGGCTTCTAGAAGCCCACTCCAGACCCTTTTTCTGGTCCCTCACATGTAGCTGGGGAACACACATTGGTCTGTGCACATGTAGGCAGGAACACACTGCGTCCCACAGATCCTTGCCCACCATGCTGTTCCCATACCATCCTATCAGCCGGCATCCCTCTGAAGGCAGTCACACAGTGGAACCAGCAACCATCCCTCCCCAGGAGAAGAGAGTAGTCAAGCAAAAACTCAGCCCTCGTCTCCCAACCTGTTCCCAGAAACCTGAGATTACTCCCAGTCCTGGTCACTGGCATGGTGGGTGATAGTGCTACTGCTACACCACCTAGGCTGGCTATGGTTTCCTTCTTTAAAGCAACAACACGTGTTACACTGAAAATTTCTACCTGTACTTTTTCTACCATTTTGATTGTCTTTTTTTTCTCTTTTGTTTTGCCATATGCCCATTTGCCACCATTTGAAGTCTGCTTTAGCATTTTTTGTATATTTTAAATACTTACTGGGGTGTATTTTTTAAAGTGGTTATCGCCACCCTTTTATGTGTGTTTCCAGCTGTTTGTGAACACCCATGATCATAAAAGCTCAAGCTGCAGTGTTTGTTTCATGATAGTTCACCTTAGTCTCAAAAAAAGTGATGCTAAAAAACACTGATAAAAAGCATTGGAAACATGTATTTAAAGGGGAACAAAACAAGAGGGTAATATTGAATACATGCTGAAAGTATAACATTTAGTTTTAGAGTCAATGTTTCAAGCATGGAGCAGACACTTGATTTAAAATCCTTAAAAAGACAATCTTACTACACAGGATACATGGGACAGTATAAAACAGAATTACAAAGGTATACTGTATGTACCTATTTAATTCCATAACATACTATACACTGTTTATTTGAGTGTTTATTTTTTATTTATTGAAATGTTTCACCAGGAAGGCATGCTGAGCAACAATTTGCTCATCCCCCAGTGCAACCTGGGGGTAGGGGAACATGAGGATAGTTTACAGAGATTTGGTATTCAACATAAATTTACAGTAGATTACATTTAAATAATTTGAGCAGACTGTATAGGAGTAATGAAATATGATGTTAACAGTTTTGAACTAGATAGATACTACACCAACACTTTTGGTCTAGATAGATACGATAACACAAAATAACATTTAAGCATACACTAAATGACATATAACTGTGTAGCTAGAAAATGGCTGAATAGAATTGTAATTTAATCTAGGGAAGTTAGTGAGGAGTAAACACAGGCAGAACAGGTTGGCTAAGGTATAACAAAAGTGCAAGTTAACTACAAGTGCAGTAGAGATTAGGGGTCAGCCATAACAGAAATGCAAGTTAACTAGAAGTGCAGTAGATATTAGGGGTCAGTCATAGCTACACCTACATAAGGGAGAGAAGGGAAGGTGAGAGGTAGGTATGTCAATTGGCAGAGAAGCAGGGGTTGGGGTGGAAGGGGATGGAAGAAGGAGGCACAGGAAGAGGTAGGAGGAGAAAGATCTGCTGGGGCCTGACCCCTCCAGCATGCGAGGACCCTGCCTGCACAAGTTAGGGAGGCTCATAGCAGGAACAGCAAGGTGCAAGGAAGTTTTTGAGGGCAGAGCTGATGGAATAGTAGGAGGATGAGTGACGAATTTGAGGGGGGAGTGAATTCCACATTTTTGGGAGGTGGTGAGAGTAACCAGATTTACCGATGAGGGTGGCTCTGTGGAGAACTGCCAGAGTATGGAAGTCGGATGATCTAAGGGAGTGAGAGGGAGTGGGGGTGTTATAAATGAGGGCAGAGGTAGGAAGGGAGTTCACCCAGCCAGTGCTTGGAGGTGAATTTAGCACAGTGAGGGAGTTGTCTGTTTGTAAGAGAGGGTTAGGATAGGGTACGATAGAGATCATTTATTTTATGTCTTCCTCCAATGTTTGGATGTCTTGCTGTAAAGTAAATAGTTGTTTTGTTTGCAGCCAAGTATATCAGCCTAGCCCAACCTGTATGAAGAGCCCTTAGTCCTTTATAAATGGTTAAAACCTTTAAAGTGTTTGAATAGAACCAGATTATTTTTCTGAGATACAGAGGTAACAATCCATAGTTGCTAATTGTGGAGTTTGAAAATCTGGGTTGGAATTGGCACCCTGTTGTTACCACAACCTAACGGCTATACAGAAAGGACTGACATAGTCTTCAGGGTGAGGAGATTGTGTGGCAACTATGTTGCAGTGCAAATGAGGTATTATAGATATTAATGTGCATCAACAGGGTTACCACACATTACATTGTTGGGATCATAGTGTTAGAGTTTTCAGGTCAAGTTTAAGGTTTGATTTTACTTGTAATACAAAATGCCAATTGCATCTCTGTTCTATTTTTGCTAAAATAAATCTATTATCTGTCCTGAAAGGTAGCCTGAGATGATCATGTTTCTCCAGTACTGCTAAGTATATTGTATTTACAACATTATCACATGTCTTGGTCCCATGTTATGGTGGGTAACAGGCTTCTTTGTTTTGGTAAAATGTTGAAAAGTGAGATTTTACACATAAGCATTATGTTAATTACAGTATCTTGTTGGCCAGTAAACATTTTGGACACAAGGGTCATCAGTGGCATATTTATGAAACCAATATGTGGAAACAGGCTTTTGAAAACTGTTTGAAAATGATGACAGTTTTGTCAATAATTTAATAGTTTCTCACTTCAAATAAAATCTTGTTAGAAGGTACAGTAAAGCAACTCTTTAATAAAATGAATTTAATTGCAAAAAAAAAAAAATAAGGTAAAGCAACTGTAATAAAATGTGTGGAATATACCGATATATTGTATTACTGTATGGTAACTTCTTTATGTGAATGATTCTGTATCAACTGAAAGAATAAACAGTCTTGTAACCAAGAAATAGGACTAATGACATTCAAACTTCTGCTTTGTCAGTGAAAACAGTTCCCAGTAGGAGGCATAATGAAACATAAACACATTTTAAATAGTTACCCTTCTGCCTGCTGACATGGGGTGAGAAATGTTTACTCAGTAAAATTGTGTATGTAAAAATATGACCATATCTTAAGAGAGACATGCTGTCTTTTGACCTCTAATGGTGCTATCAATATAGTATCTTAACACCTAGGTTCCATCACCAGAGCAGCTGATATCAACAAGTGAAGGAAAGGCTGTGACTAAGATTTTCCTTGGGGCTGAGGGTTAATCAAATGGCAAGACTAAGTTTAGAAATGTTTCGCTAGAAACTGTTTTAACTCTCGTTATCTGAGCTGGTCATGTATCAAGCTGAAGTCAGCATACCTCTCAACCTCCTGTCTCATACATCAGAGACGAGGGTTACAAAAAATCAGGGACAAAGGGCAAACATCAGGGACTCTTCTTCAAAATTGAAGAGATCCACTCAAGAAGCTGGTAGAATAAAGGGCTTAGCGTAAAATGCATTTTCTAAAGAAGAACAAGTCTTTAACTTTAATGTTTGACATTAGTTTGTGCTTATAGCCCCCGCTGTTTGGTCACATAAACATAATTTTTAGGAGGGGCAAAGTAAAATTTTGAGGCAAAATCAGGGACATCCCTGAAAATCAGGGACAGTTGAGAGGTATGGTCATCAGGTCCACTGCTGTGAACACACCAGATTATAAGGGCCAGTTAAAAGAGTACAACATTATTAGTACCTCCCCATCCCTTACACCCACAGTGGGAACAGACCATCATAAATGTAACTGGCATCTTAGAAGAAAATATTGGTGCCAATTTATTTGTAAGAGACTGTTACTTAGTTTCTTGCTAATTACCTATAAAACATCTATTCAGCTGGACTGCATAAATAAATGTAACTGAATTTGACTATTTCTCAGCATGTGGTATAGAAAGACATTTCTTGTTTATTTATTCATAAACCCCAAATTCATGACTATAACATATGTGAGGTCTGATAAACTAGGATTAAGAGTTGCTCTTTGGCTTGAATAAATGAAATCACATTTTCTCCCCAACATACAGTATTTGGTTTCTAAAGAAGTGGGATAAATCGGGGTAAGTGTAACATAAACCAAGTTAGCTGCTCATATAATTACTGCCACCCAATGTGACCAAGGTTATCCATCCTATATAATGGCTCCCAAAATGGTGCTTGACTGTTTACCTTATAATCTCTGTAGCACAGAGCCATTCTCATGGCACTGTGCCACCCAAAATGTCTGTCTGCCCACATATGGGGTATGATGTTTTCAAAACATTTCAGTGTCTTGATGATATTCCTTAGTGCTCCAGTGGCCACTACCCTACCCTAGCTCACATAGAGACCCTGATGCCCTGTATGTCTCACCTCTCTTTCCCATGTCAGCCATGCATGCCATGTGCACTCTGATCCCTCATGTGATCTCTGCTCCTTACTGAATGGTTGATTTCTTAGCAACTCCCCTACCAACTCACAATAATGGATACTACAGAAAGAGGTTGTAACTAAAAATAGAATTGGCCTGGTAGGAATTGCTATGCTTTGTGGATGGCCCTGCAGGCTGTTTACATGGTGAACCCTACCCCTTCCCCTTACAGTTGTAGTTGTCTTACTAACAAGTTTAGGGAAGACTGTGATCCTCACTGTGAATGGTGTAGGGTCAATAGACCTCAGCACAATAATTTTTGGAATAATTCTGTGATTGGCCCAGACTGTTTAGTTTAAGTACTAACAGTACATTTGCCAGTTAATGTTCACCTTTCTATTTCACAGCTTCTTTGGAAAGTATATAGCAACTAAAAACTACACAGAAGAATGGGGGACAGAAATGCAGGAAATACATCCAATAGATGCTTAATTGTGTTTAAATATTATGTTATTGGAAGTTTTCTTAGAGGTGGCAGCTGCCTCAACTTCCATGATGTTTCTTGCTTTGTGATGGATAGTAGAGATATTAAGAAGTAATGATTGTCCTGAATTTTAATCCACAGTTTTACTGGTTACATAGTTTGTACCCATGGCCGAATAAAATGAAACATGAGGATTTATTATACTTCTTCTGAGGACTTCTCTATATCAGTAGCAATTAATATCTTCCAAGTATAATAATTCATGATTTTTCTTTACCTACAGATTCAACTAACTGCTTATCAGAGACCCAGAAATGTACCAAAAAATGTAAAGACAGTATAAAGAAAATAGAACTAAAAACAGTTTAATACTCCATTACTGGTGTCAAAGAATTAAACTCAAATCTTGGGAGTAATCATTTATTGTCCAGCAGTGTTTGTAATAGGAATATGTCATAAACATTGCATCCTTGTAATGTAATAATGCAATGTATGTTTGAGAAACCTGTCCACAAAAATAGCCAGATCAATGATCCCAGTCTGACTAGGTTGACCCAGAATTCATATATATCTATTTTATTTACTGTATGTACGTCCTCTCTAGAAGCTTGTTTTGGTCTCTTAGCATGATATCTTTCACAGATTGTTGTTCATCTGAAAAAGAGCCAGGATTTGTTTTACAAAATAAAGTGTTTGTTCACGTAACTCCCACTTGGTTGAAACTAAATCTGCTGCAGCTCAGTCTTACAGCGACTTCATTTAATGCCTCAATAGCCCACATCTTTAGTATCACCAGCTTTTGTATTGAGCTTCTTTATTCTTTGTGCACTTCAACTAAAGCAGGTGTTACAATAAAGAAGATACAGAGGTATTGGCATCAGCCTGTAAACTCCAGCTCCTGTCATTTGCTTCATGTACTAATCTTATGTTCTACAGTATGTAATCATATTCTTTTCATGGTTTGTTTTACCTTTCTTTTCTTGATTTAGTCATTTATTCCACTATTTTTTTTAGAGAATGTAAAGAAAATGAATCAGCAGAATGTCTATTTAAACCAAAAATACTGATTCCATATTTGAGCTCAATTCCTGGGGCCGGAATTTCAAAGGCCCGGCGAAAGCTGCAACAATGGCAGCTTACGCAGAGTGCAGTGTGCCCTGGACCCAGTGACCAAATTTCTATTTAACAGGGTCCCGGTGCCTAAGTCCAGCAGCTTGCAGCTATGGGGGTGCTGCACCTGATGTATGGTGCACCCACCCAGAATGCCTCAATGGCTGTGCGATGTCCGCAGCACCCAAGGACAGGGGCTGGCAACTGGGCACTGCCCCCCCCAACACCACCACGCCAACGGCACCAACGCCACAACACTCCCTGGTACCCCTGGGGCTAGTGTTCACCACCACCTCAGCATTCCACTCCTCCCTCTCCAGATTCAGTGACCAGCACAGCCTCTTCACACTGCCACCTTAGTTGCCACTTCAATGGTAGTCCGGCATGTCCTGTATACAGACATGGACAGACTGCTCATTCGGTGGCAGGACGGGGTGGTGTGTGAAGGGCTGTGCTGGCCATTGGATCAGGTACGGAGGGGTGGGAGTGCTGAGATGGGTCCGGGGAGTGGTCAGGATGCATGGACGTGGGTGTCGGGGACCGTGATGGGGGTGAGGGGGGACCACCGGAACACCAGGGATCACCCACTGGGGATGGATGGGGCAGACCACACTGTGGCACCTACAGGATGACCTTCCAGGAGCCATCTAAGCCCCCTTAGACTTGCCCCTCACTGGTCTAAGGGTACAGGGTACTTGGCACTTGGTTCCTTGGGGGTTCTTTCAAATTCCGGATCTGAGGGCTGTGGCAGTCTGGGTCTGCCACAAGCCCCCAGCACCATGCTGCAGCCACTTTTGTGGTGCAAGGATGGTGCTAGCACACTTTGATGCAGGCAGCCTGCTGGAAGGCACAGGCTGCCTTTCAAATTCTCACTTGGCGCAGCCCTTGGCTCAAGGTGCCCTTGCATTAGACCTGTTTGACGCAAGCATCTTGCGTCAGTCTAAGGCCTTTAAAATTCCAGTCCCACATTCCCACATTTCTTATAACACCTAGAGACTGCTGTAATAAATCTACTTTGTTTAAATATATTTGAACTAGGATGGAAGCAAATGGCTCCGTAAGGAATTAAACCTCACCAACATTTTTTTTTGGGGGGGGGGCTGGACCAGTGATACAGTGGCAACACTGAGGGACTGGGAGTGTGTGTATCCCAACAATCACATGCTGGAACTGGTTGTGAACCAGTAGCATCATAAAAGTGAAACTGTCATCCCTCAGGAATGGCATTCAGGTAATCCTTGGTGGATGACTAAGGAAAGCACTGGAGCTGTGAAGGTAAGATCTCTTTTAGCTGGATGAAAGGTACAGCTGTGGTGACCCCATCATTGAAGTGATGAACAAGAGGAACCACAAGGATACAAAAAAAATAATATAACTAAACAAATGATGGGGTCAATGAACTGAGCAATGTTTGTGTAATTTCATCTGTCAAGCCATTCAAATAGATTGAAATTCTGAGATGCAAACCAGTATCTGCCCTCTGAACTGCACAATGTTGCTATAATATAGAACATTATAGATTATTGCATTTTGCATATTTTTCATATCACAATCATTTCATCAGATTATGAAAAAAGAAACACTTAAGTCATGGATGGGTGAAAAGATTTCTGTTTCAATCAACATGTTTTCAGCTTCAGTTTTTAGATATTCTCACAGCAATAGTTCACTCATCTCAACGAATCTGTAGGTGCAAAATACATATATAATGTATGGGGAGTGTTTATTATGCACCACCATCTATCCTTTTTTATGTTGTAATCTCATTGTTCTGACATCAAAGCTATAAACCTTTCTTGCCTACATCAGACCAGTGAGATTACAAGATAGAGCTGAAGTTACCAACAGCATTCTTTTTTCAGAATGGAGCTTTAACATGCAGCCGCTTTCAAACTTCATCCCATTGCAACAGTTTAAGCACAACTCCTAAACTGTAAACAATGGCCAAGCAGTAATCTTTATTTAAACCCCCCTTTCCGGGTTTCTTACTTGAATCACTGTGCCTGCCAGCAGCTTGCTTCCCGCAACCCCTCAGGCAGATGTAGATGACATGACCCATACTCCGAAAAGGACATGATCGCGGTTTGCCAACCGCATTTCAGTCCAGAGCAGCCTCTCTGTAATGAATTCCATGAAAATGAGCAGTTCATTTGTTTCAATAATCTTTTTAATAGTTTTAAATAAATTGAAGTTATTCTTGTTTTTCTCTGTTTGGATTTTGATGCGGTGTCAGGAAAATAAATCAAAATCTTCATTGGAAATACTGTGTCACGACTTGCTTTGTAAGGTAAGGGTAAAAAAACAGGGATTGGTGGTGTTGAGGTGTGCTCCCATTGGGATGGATGTCTGTCTCAAAACCCGAGATTACTTACCCCAGACAATATAAAAGATAATGGCTCAGGTGCAGTTGTTAACTGCATTGCAATCACTTCTCGTGGTTGCCATGGCGACCATAAACCTCTAGAGCTATGCTCTTGAGGTTTACATGGTCGGCATGGCAACCACTTGAGGTAATAACAACATGGTTAACAACTGCACCTCAGCCATTATCCTCTATTTAGAGAAAGCATTGGATATAATGCCATTGTGAAACTAGGTGATTGAATAGGCATAGTTTATTCTTCAAATCCCTTAGCTGTTTCACTTTTATGTGTTAGAGCAGTGCATTTTGGGCTACAATGTATTCCTTTCTAATACCATATTCCCTACTCTCTGAAACTCAGAACACCCCTCCCCCCCCCCTCCCATAAATCTGGGGACTCTCTGCATCTTGAGTTGTCCCATTGAGTCTTAGAGGAAGTTTAACTATCCAGGAAGTCAGCCCTGACCTTTTATTTTAGAGTGTCTGCTTACCTTTTTCTATGTTTTATCTTTGTGTCTTACAGTTTCCTTTTTTTAATTCTAGGTCACATGGGGAGTTCAGATGCACCCTGTTTTAATAAGCTACTGCTTTTACAATGTCTTCTTACTATAGTCTGCAAATTATAAATGGACATTATGCTTGAGAATTTTAGAATTTAATGAATTTGTTAGATTTTACAATTTAAACAGACAGATTGCTGTTGATGAAAATCTGCTTTAAAATATTAATACATGTTCATGGTTTAATTAAAAGACTGTACTTACTGTACTTAAACAAAGTCATACATTTAGACACAAGACCACCAAACGCATTCCAAAAACAGATGCTGCTGCTGTAAAAAACAGTAACCACCAATGCAACTAAAAATGAAAATACATGTACTATACATTCAACAGCTTACAAAATGCTACAAAAGGGCAGCACAATAGGGCTCTCCCCATATCCCAGCTCAGACTAGAATGAATCAGAGCATGCAACAAAGCAGGAAAATACTGCCAGCCTTGAAAGACAGATCTGGAAAAAAAACGTGCTGTAACTCCCACAACTCTTACCTTGAACACAGAGCTGGAAAAGCTGCAGTTCCTTTACTAGAAACCAATGTCTGCTCCTGAAATAACACTACCAGCAACTCTTCCTCTGAGATAAAATTCTCCACAAATAATGGTCTGCTAGTTCAAATGAAACTCAGTTTTTATTACAATTTTATTTTAAAATGGGGAAAACACACAGTTTGTGCATTACTCATTGGACAACTCCCTGTTGCTGCTATCTGGGATCTGCGCCCATTCAATAGCACTGCAGAAATGTTATGCCCGTCCCACCTCCAGCCTTAATTAAATAGACCTTTGCTCTGCCCACCTGCCTTCTGTCCCTCCCCTGCCTATCTCAGCTCCTATCCTCTACTTCCACCATCCTGCTTCACCCACACTCTTGGGATCCATTAGGCAATACGTCCCTGCCTAGTGCACACTTGACTGCAACACCTACCAGTTCCACCCCCGCTAGTCCCTTTTCACTAACACCCCCATATCTCTTGCCTCCATCCAGCCTCCCCCTAATTTACTCCCCCTGACCATGTCTTTCCAAAATCACCTGCTCCTGCTTCTGTTCTCTCTCTCTTTTTTCTTCTACCCCTCAGCTATCTTCCTGGTGCCTGCCACCCCTCTCCTCACTATACCTACTACCTAATCATCCGCTACCATCAATATGACACTCTGGCCCACTCACCTTGCCCTCCCTTGGGGCTTCCCCCCACCAAGGGCTGGCCTCTCGCTGACAAACACAAATCTGGAACCTGGGCAAACTGACCCTTGCTGCTATCTATTGCACTACACTGGGATCTACGGCACCTTCGCTGGATCCGGCCATGCAAATTAAGGAGGCGAAACCTCATTTACTACAACCAACAGCAGATTGCTCTTAAACTCCTGCTCCTCCTTCGATTGATATCTGGGAGTGTTCACCCGAACCCTGGCCTGGTCACCTCCAACCCAGCCAGTACCAGGAAATCAGTAGGGGGTCTCACCATCTCCACTATCAACATCTGCAGCCTACTACCTAAGCTCACTGCCATTCAAACTTTTGCTGAACTGCATAACCCTGACCTCATATCTGTTGTTGAAACCTGGCTAACTTCCAATACTCCTGACCATGCTATCTCTCTACAAGGCTATAATATCCACAGGCTTGATAGGATGACCAAAAGGGGGGGCGATGTGCACTCTACGTCAAAGACAACATCACTGTGCACCCTGTCACCACTACCCCCTCCGACTCTCCTGTGCAATTCTTGCCCGTCAGACTACTCCTTGGTGCCCAAAATAAAGCACTCACTGTGGTCACTGTCTACATCCCACCTAAAAACCAAGGGGCTGGTCTCTGAGCTGTCTTGGACTTTGTTAGTTCCCAACCTTCTGGCCCTGAGGTTCTCCTTCTTGGTGATTTCAACATCAACTGGCTTGCACCAGACACTGAAACCTACAAGGATGCTATCTCCTCAGCTAACCTCACGCAGATGGTTGACTCCCCAACTAGGAAGAATTACAACTGACTGGGTCCTTACCAGTCACCCAACCCACATCAACAACATCATTGTCCTCTCTGACTCCCTTAGTGACCACTCTCCTGTCATCTGCAACTGATCTAATAAGTTTTGCAAGCCTCCTCCTTTAACTGTCTCCAGTAGAGTCCTACCCCATGGCAAACTGACCCACCTAAAATCCTGCCTTAGGTGACAAGATTGGTCTCCCATATACAATGCACAGGATGTAGACTCGGCCCTTGATCATTTCATCATCACGTTCAATGACGCCTGTGACTCACACACCCCAGTAAAAAAGCACAAAGTCAAGGCACTATCCAGTCCCTGGCTTAATACTGGGTTACTGACCCAGCTAAAAGCAAGGGACCACCTCTGGGCAATCGCCAGGGCTACAGGTGCTCAACTGGACATTCAAGCTTATAAATAATCTCACAACAATTGCATGAAGCTAATACAAATGACAAAGAGCACCTTCTACAAAGAAGCCCTCACCAACACCTGGGGAAATGGGAGGGCTTTTTGGGACAATACAAGGGAGATTTCAGGGAGACCCTTCCAAATCCTCCCCAACCTTACCACCCTTGACCCGCTGGTCATAGCAAACGCCTTCAATGCAGTCTTCACAGACCTCAGTAGTGTCCTTCCCCCCCCCCCCGATTATTTCTCGGAAACTGACTCCCCTGAATCAACTTCCCTCCCTACCCTCTCAAGCCATCCACCTTTCCACTTTAAAAAAGTCAAAGCAGATGAAGTCTGCAAATACGTAAAAAGGGCTATCTCCAAGTCCAGAGCCTGTGGAGACTCACTGGACCTGAAACTGCTATCCCTCACACTAGAGGAAGTGCTGCATCTGCTTACCAGAATCTTCAACCTGTCACTCACTTTCAGTCAATTCCCAAGCAACTGGAAACCTGCAATTGTCACTCCAGTCTTCAAAAGTGGCGATAAGTCAATCCTGGGAAACTACCGGCCGATCTCTATACTGCCCCCCCCTTCCAAGGCCCTCGAATGCATTGTAGTGGACCAGCTTTCAGTCTACTTGGACAAATACAACATCCTATGTCCTCAGCAACACGGTTTCAGGCAAGGGCACAGCACCTCAACAGTCCTCCTGGAGTTCACTGGAGCCCTTCACAACTCTATGGACAAAGGTCATCTAACTGGAGCCGTATTCGTTGACTTAACCAAGGCATTTGACAATGTCCACCATGGCCTACTTTCCAGACAGCTGCTGAATACTGGTCTCTCCCCGGACACTACTGCATGGTTCAATAGTTACCTTCACCAGCGCTCACAAAGAGTAAAAATCTCAGGTCAACTCTCTGACTCCAAGCCAGTCGGTTCTGGCATCCCCCAGGGCTCAATACTGGGCCCCCTACTTTTCAGTCTTTTCTTAAACTCTCTCCCACAATCCTGCCCAGAACAAATTATCCTCTATGCTGATGATACTGTGCTTTTCACCCCACATAAAGACCCAGAACCATTAACTCACAACCTTCAACTCGCATTCTTCTCCATTGAAAACTGGTTCTCTTCACATAAGCTGGTTCTAAACCAGAAAAATACTAAATCAATGCTCTTCTACAGCTCACAAAACAAACATAGGTGATACTCCCTTGATATCAAAACAAGTGCTGGTCATACCCTCGAACAAGTGTCATCTTTTAAATACCTTGGAATCACTCTTGACCATGGTCTGTCATATGGGACCCACATTGATAACGTTGCCAGAGTTGTAAATGCATGCATTGAAATTCTTTACTGCAACAAGCAACACCTCACCAAAGCAGCATTAAAGATGGCCATCCTGAGCTCTGTTGTCTCCATTGTAGACTATGGCTTCATAATCTGTGGCTCTACCACTACTAATGCCCTTAGGCACATAACGACCTCCCTAAACAAGGCCTGCTGACTGCTCACTGGAGCCCACTGACTCACACATACATGTGAACTCTACGCCCAATCAGGATGGCTTCAACTCGCAAATTGTATAAAGTGCCTAACCTGTCTGATGGCGAAAAAAGCTATCTTGGGTGTTACCCCACCTAGTGTCCAAGTCCTCCTGAGTCCAATCACTGATTTTCACAGCACAGAGGGTCTGAACAACAGCTCCTACAAGTTCCTCGATGCCGCACATCACTGGGTCAAAGATCCTTTGCACACCGTGCCCCCACCTGGATGAATGCCCTCAGCACTCATATCACTTCCACCTCTTCACTGGGCATTTTCAAATCAAGACTACATCTTCATCTCACTACCTCCAGTTCCTGTGACTGCCTCTCCTAACTTCCTTCTTCCCCTGTGGCCCACCTCCCCTCTCCTCTCCTTTGCTCTTTAACAATGCTGTGAATCTGCTCTAGCTTCTCTTCAGCTGCTGCCCCCCAACCCCTTGTTCCCAACTCCTTATAGATTTCTGAACTTATCTGAACCTAAGGGTTTCCTTACATTATTTCTGTGAAGCAACATCTGAACCAATGAGTGTTGTTATTTAAGCACTGTTTTAAATATTATCTTTTGCTATGTATAGACCAATGTAGCTTAGCCTAAAATGTCTGTACTCCGTTGACGTGGAATCTTTGTAAAAAGATCCTTGGCTCAAAGATGTTTGTAATCCTAGATTCCAATGAATAAATAAATACGATGAATCCTAGGGATCAAATGTTGATCCTGTGGTGCAAAGACACTTGGCTATACCTCATGCTTTCTTAGCATCTAGAGTGTTTATTTGATGCCTGGATCATACATTATCTCCCTGCATTTCACAGCATGTAATGTGTTAACCCCTTTGCCTATCTCCTTATACACACTCCTCACTGTAACATTCATAATACTTGACTCCCAAGAATGGCAAGAGGTTGCATTGTACTTGTATTTGTATTAGAATTATCCCCAACTACAGGTTTCTTCATGACAAAAGATATATGGATACTTATGTTACAGTGCCTTCGGTTCCAACTAGCTGTAATGTGTGTTGTCACTATTTTTAACTATTTTTAAATTCTGAACATATACAATGTAATTTACAGGGTTGTTAAAGAATCAGCTGGTGGCACAATACAGAAATAGAGCTGTGTATTTGTGTGACTCCACAAGCCCTTGAGCCTGTAGGCTACAGTAGTCAGCTTGCGTAGTGCAAGAAGATGGAGAAATGTAAAGTGATGTCCTTCACTATTTTTGAGTACTCTTCTCTCAAGATACTGATGACATGAGAAACCTGAATCTGGGCACCACTGCAGATTTTATTTATATATTTCATTTTTGTTGACCATGTAGGGTGCACTAGCCATGGCAATTACTATTTTCAGGCATGACCCGGGAGGTTACAGAACAATACATAAGAAACAAGAGTAGCAGCATAGACAATAAAACAATCCATACTTGTACAATAGGAATACAGTGCAGGCAGGGGGAAAAAACAGCAGGTAATAATTGAGTGTAATAGTAATGTCAAAAGAAGGTATAATAGTAATGTTTAAAGAAGGTATAATAAGCAATACAATAAACAGGGCTGAAAGGCAACATAGAAGGACACATCTACTAGGATAATACAATGGTGACTGTAATACTATAAATAGTCAAAGCAGGAAGGATATTGGAGGATAGGGAAGTAGATAGGAGATTGGGAAGACAGAAAAGGGATGGGTTAGATGGCTTGGGAAGTTAAAGCAGGACAGGAGAAGAGGACCAGGAGAAAAACGAAAAGATAGGGCAGAAAGGTGACAAGGAGAAAGTGCCGAGCATAATTTTGGGGCAAGATTCTGGTGTGGGTGGTTGGAGGGTGCAGGAGGTAGGAGGTAGGAGAGAGACATAAGGGTTAGGGAGGTTTAAAACAAGCACAGGTGCCGGATTCTGTGAGATGGTCATGTAGCATTTTTTTGAACGAGGCATGGGATGGAGCTTGGCATATAGTTAGAGGGAGGGAGTTCCAATGTAGTGGGGCATGACAGGAGAAAGCGCTGGCACCTATGGAAGAGTTGTACCTGGGAACAAGGACAGGGGCATTGTCCGCTGAGCATAGACCATAGCTGGATGTTTGGCTAAGCAATAGTCCTGCCAGTGGCTTGGGTGTCTGGGTTCTGATTATGCTGTCTATGATTGAGCCACATGCATAGGCTCTAGAGGCAGATGGAGAAAGCCAATGCAGTTCGGAGTAGAGGAGGCAGTGGTGTTTCATCCGGTGTGAAGAGGTAGCATAGCGACAGTTATTGTTGTAAGTGATATCCCATTTCCGAGGTATAGTTTTACCTGCAGAGGCATTGGTAGCAACTCCATATGTGAGTGACTGGAAAAGTATACCACATGCTAGATAACTCTATTTAGTGCTCCTTATCCATTGGCCAAATCACTGATGAGAATTGCTCCAGCAACCTAAGCCGCAAGTCTTTTTTTTTTTTGAAAATGGCATACTTTATTATAAAACAATAAGACATACAACAAAAGAATAGTACAATCTAACTAGGGAAACTAAACCAATCTCTAGACTACATTGGAATGAGCATATCAAGGTAAAATACGTGTGAGAAAATGAATACATAGTACATAGTATCACTCTTGTGACTTCCTTATAAGCTTTGCATCGCCAGCTACCTCATGGGTATGTCTACCCCCGGGGGGGGGGGTAGATGGTTTGCCAGCTCCTGTTAGAGGACTCATCAGGCCTGAAGTGTGTGGGGACGTGGTGAGGGGAGCCTTGTGAGACATTAAAGAAATTGTCAGTAGAGCATCCGATGGCCCCCATATTTTCTGGTATTATTGAGGGATGTGGCGAAGCAAGCAGATCATTTTTTCCATGTGTAGGGCCTCCAGCATTGCTTTATGACATTCCTTGTGGGAGTCATCCATCCAGTACTTCAGAATGACCCTGTTAGAGCCCTAAGTCTTTACATGACAGTACGTTGGCACTTTTGTCTGGAATATGCTTGCATTGCTGGTGATAATGAGCTGTTGGCAGTTTGATTATAAAATATTTTGTATTCAGAATTCCATTTCATCTGGTGTATAGTGATACATTTCATCTACCCTGTAAAATGGTCTAGAGGGCTCTGCTGAAATCCAATTACCTCATTGGTTTACTCTTAGCCCATGACCATTATAGTGTATGGCCAGATGTTGTTAAGTATAGATTTCAGTGAAGTCCAAAATGTTATTCTGCTGCAGTAGTGATGCCTGTAGTACAGCAGAACAACTTTTTGTTCTTCTGCACTATGGATATCACAAAGTTATGACAGCTAGCTGCAAAACAAGCAGGTAGCTCAGTCATACATTGTGTTTTATACAATGAACAAGAGTGTTTTTTTTTTTTTTTAACTACATTTCTCTAAGCAGACACACTTTTTTTCTGGCTTGCTGTAATGGACTGGGAAAATGTAAATGTGCCGGAATGGGGAGGTAGGATGTACTAAAAAAAGTGTCAGGGGTCACAGGGCAGCTGAATATGGACATTCATTCTTTTTTCTTGCTGTTCAGTAGTGTGGCAGCAGCAGCGGGGGGAGGGGGGATGATGAGAAATGGATCCTCTTTCCATTGTAGATAGAGCATAGAGTGAGCCACTGGGAGGGATTGTCACTGCTATAAAACAAGCAAGTGAGCAATTCGAAACTCTAACATGATTTTTTTCCTTCCTTTTTAAAAATTGCCATTTGTCATGTGTATTTTATTTTGGACAAGAGAACTGTTTTGCCCAAACACTATAAAGAACAATGTATGATGCCCTATACACAAACAAGGCTATTCTCAACCTCGCGGTTACTATGCCGACTGACAGACCTCTCGAGCTTGGATCTCGAGGTCATCGGTCAGCATAGTAACCACTTTGTTGAGAATAGCCGTGTTGTGTATAGGGTGTCATACACTATCCTATATGTGTATCCCCTAATAAACTATCCATGAAACTGTGTTTTAAATTTTTTTAAATGCACAATCATGCCAATGATCCTGTGCTTCAAAACATTGACTGCACAGTCATGGTTTAAAAAACTGCATTTAAACCAGCCAGACTTCAGGCCACCAAATAAATCACAAAATCTTTTGCTGCTGCAACAAACACAGTTTCACCTTAAAACTAAAAAGGAAATTGCAGTTACAACAGAACTGAACCTGAAAACATCTACTGAAGAGATGTTGAATACTGCAGCTCCCCCATGGTTTGATGGCTACCTCAAGAATAGAAAACAGTCTGTGAAATTCATTGTGGGGGATAATCTCTGAAGTGCTCCACATTCTTTACACATGGGTTATGTCCACCTGATAGGTTGCTTGATGCACATGTGACTTCAATGAAGTCTGACCCCCTTTCCCTGTGATGCTGCCTCTCTAGGATCAGTTTTGAATGTGCATCTGTTCAGGTTGTGGCACATCTCAACCACATCCCAAGCAGTTATTTCAAGAATATCACACAAAATGTAAGGCCACCAGGCTTAACAATTTTATATCTAAGGTTTTTTGGCAGTTTAGGATATGCTAGCATAGCAAAGCTTCTTATGGAATTATGTCGTGAACATATATGGCTCAATCTAGATTCCAGAGAGAGAGTTGGTTGTTTAAAATAACTTCCTTTGTGCTACCCACAACCAATTCATGGTATCTGACTAGGAATCACAGAGACAATCACTTAGCCTACATTTAAATTATTGCCAGAGGCACACTACAGGAGATCAACACAAGGTATTGTGTCTTACCCATAAATTTCATTCTAGATGCCTTAAATTCTCTATCAGTGAGTTTAAAAAGAATTAAGCACTCATGACTGCAGTTTGCAGCTTTCGGGGCTCCCTGCTAGTGGTCTCAGTTCAGCCTGCACCCACTACTACACTCTGGTGGGATTGGGAACACCCTATGGCTCCTGCTAGCAGACACAGGAGTGCTGTCCAACATATATTTAAAACAACTCCTACATGGAGTTCGGTTGCTGCAGCAAGTGAATATTTCAAGCACATCCTACATCTCCAGTGTGCTGATAAAATGTACATTTGCTAAACTCAGGTACGAAGACTACATTATTCAGAGCATTTTTCATAGATACATAGATTCATAGAAGTGTGACGGCAGAAAAGGACTGAACTAGGCCCACCAGGTCTGCCCATTTGCCCAGCTATCTGCTTGGACCTGTGTCTCCCCCCTTTAACACTCCCATGTGGTTGTCCCATGCCCTTTTGAATCCCTCCACTGTTTCCTCTCCAACGACTGCTTCTGGGAGTCTGTTCAACTTTTCTATGACTCTCTCTATTTTCTAATGTTACCCCTGAGCTGTCCTCCCTCTACCTGCAGGCCATGCCCCCTAGTCCTCTTACTTCCTTTCATCTAGAAGATGCTCCCCCTGGCACCCTGTTTATACCCTTAAGTTACTTGAAGTTTGATATCAAAAGAGCTGAAAGCATCTTCTAATATGACAATATGAGCATAGAATGCAAGTACTTTTAAATGCCTACACAGTGACTGAATGACTAGGCACAGTAACTGATTATCCTCGGGGGCAGACAATAAATGATGACATTATTGCAAAATAAATCTGCTACCCCTGCTAGCAGTACCTGTGTTTAGATCTACTGTAAAATAGTTCAACACAGCAGCTCCAGAGTATGTTTTAGCAGATATGCAACTGTTTTAAATTGCAAAACTGGCAGTCTTAGAGATGTTTGCACTGCGGCTTCTACTAGCGTTGGTTGTCTAGAAAAATATTAGCTAAGAAATTGCCAACACAGTATTTGAATTATGAACATTGCTGCATCATACAAACTTAGAGATTATTAGCTACCTGAACACCCCTGCTAGCAGTGCCAGGAGGTAAAAACAATGTCTGACCCACATAAATGAACACAGAATTTATGCAATGATTTACAGGAGGTAATATAATAAAAATTCAACCTGGTTCCCCTACCAGTGGTTCCTGAGTTGTATTAATCACCAACAAGAATCTGGTGACCCACTAGCATCACTAACTAATAAAAAGGCACTCACAAACTCATCCAGAAAAGTTTTTTTGCATTGGAAGGTGCTTAAAATGCCTGTGCTGGATTCAGTCATTCCTCAAATTCAGTGGCACTAAATAAAAGCACCTGCAACCATTTCATGCAATTTTCTATCCAAAAACACTCCCACAGAGAAAAGGAAGCTCTAGGAACCAAAATGGAGCCACCCAAATGTTATTTTATGGCTTCTCAAACAAATTCTAGCAGCATGACCACCCCCATGCTTATTCATAGTTTCCAAATCTCCTGCTACATGAGAGCTGCAAGCTGACTGGCTCTCAGCTCTCGTGAGATCTTGGCCACCATCTCAGAGGAAGATAAACAAGATTTGACTAAATCCAACATATCTTGCAATGGAGAAAGGAGCTAGCAATTGCTACAGCTCCTCTAGGCTAAGTCCCCTAACTTTTAACACTGACCATGAGGGAGATCTGAAGAAACATGTTTTAAAGAACAAAAGATGCTTCTGCCCCAAACTGTGTCCTATTACACAAGCAGCAATGCAGATGATTCCTCACTCAACTTACCACACCCAAGGCAAGGATTAGCCTAGACATCCTGCTGACCTACCCCCTCTTAAAGGCTCATGCCTACATTATCCGAAAGAATACCAAGGCATGCAAAAGGCAAAAAAATAAAACACAGTACTGCATTATATTGGGTCAACATATAAGGAGGTTTGATCAAAATAAAATAACTATTTGGGAAATAGTGAACTTTAATAGTCATTTCTTTTACTGATATCCACAGTTGTTTCCTTCTCTTAAAGACACAGTCAAATATTAATTAAGGAGTCGCTACTATGTACTGTGTGCGACAAAGTAATGCATACTAATGTGAATGCATGTCTTAGCCCCATTACTGTCATAAAAAAGGGCTTGAACAAGACAATTTATCACATTTTTGAAATTAAAAGGATGCTAAATTTAAAGGATGCTAACAGAGCCATGTATTGTCGGAGATCTTTCACAGATAACCAAATAGATTCCACAGCCTCAGTTACCTGGAAGCCCCTACAAGCAGTCCTAGGAGTTCAGTACATCAGGGGCTACAAAATAATTAAAGGCTGTGATTCCTTAAATGGGCATATACTCTGAGTTCCCCTACATGCTGTTCAGAACAAGCATACCACTTTAATAAGGTGCCTGATCACCTGGAGCCCCTATCAGCTGCTCCAGAGTCTATCCACTATTAAAGGAGCAAGTGGCCACCTTAGAACATCGGGAGTACCCTGCCAGCATCCCGGATTGCTAAAATACTAAGTAATGTGCCACAGTTCCCCATTACAAGCATAGTAGCACCGGAAGTGCTCACTTAAGACATAACTACACAACAGTCTCTGAAGCATTTTCTCAGTCCCCTGTGCCTCACCTCAAAATGACCTGCTCTCAAGAGGTTTTTTATGGCACATTATGTCTTTTAAACTCACCACCTTCTTCTATCAAAAGGTAGAGGAAATTGCTCTATCATCTACCCAACTGAAACACCACAAACAAAGTAGGTCTAATGAGAAGGAGGAGGAGCATGGAGAGACTAACCTATTTTGCCTATCCAGATCGGCAGCCATGAGAAATATCATCATGAGACTTGCTGCTGTGATTTCGGAAAAGCTTATCTATGTGGGCTTAAGGGTGTAAGCGGCCGCCAGACAGTGTAGATTGACTAAGAGTCACTGCCACCATCTTGTAGAGACCGCAACTACACTCAAAAATGTCCAACCAGCACAGAGGGTGTTGGTTAAAAGCACAACTGATCTGTAACAGCAGACCACAACACGAATAATTAAATATAAAGGCAACAATTTAAAAATCAATTAAATAGTGGGGAAATACATTGGGGGCAGCAATATTACCACAGCTGTGGGCAAGGCAGCATAACACTGAGTCCCTCACTCACTCTAGCCACATTTATAGGGTCAGTGCACACTTTAATGCACAGGCACAACAATAGCCTGTATGGTGCAGAACATTATTGATTACTGTGCAGGGGAAGAATTAAGGGAAATAATAAATAAATAAAACAATATATCTAATTCCCCCAACACCACTCTCTCTATGTATCCTTTCACAACTTACTACAATGGCCAAAACAAAGAGCTGCAGCTAATGCAATGTGCCGCTAGCCCCAAAACAACTAAGTATACTGTGTGCATCAGATGTAGAAGGTGCACCCATGCCATCTAACCAGGAGGACACATATGAAAACACAAAAGACAAGGCACAAACAAATATGCCATCTGCAATCCTAAATCCTCCGCTGGGAAGGATTTAGACACAGCAACAATCCCGCACCAAAATAATCAACCGATGCAGGCACAACTAATGTAAAACACCATGGGAAATAAAGTCAGATACTGGTAGGACCAGAACCCCACTCACCACAGCCAGATTCAGAAACACTCCAATCTAGAAACAGAGATGGAGGTGGTTACATAAACACTAACATCCAAATGGTGTTTTCCTGATCAGATGCAGGCATTAGTGCAAAATACAATGATGAAGGTGGGGTTTGTCACACCAAATCCTATCCCTCTACCCAAGCTAATCCCCACATCTTAATGGCACATTGCCCACACAATTTGCCTGCTAATAATGCCATGCACCCTTGAGTAGCCTCTACATAGTGGACACTCCACTGGGAAGCCTAGAAAAGTGGTACATGCAAGAGTAAAAAATTGCCATAAACATTCTGGAAATCAGGGCACTATCCTGTGCACCACTGCAATTAACAAGGCTAGTCAGGAAAAAGTGAAATTTCCTCATGTGCTCAGACAATCAGGTTATCATCTCCTGTATCAACAGGCAAGAAGGAACAAGGAGTGGAGCTATACAAAGAGAGGCCCATGACTCATTCTTTGGACACAAAAACATCTGGTGCACATATCAGCCATAAACTTGCAGACAGGCTGAATACCACCACAGACTGGCTAGGTCACCAGTTAGTACATCTGGGAGAGTGGAAGTTTCATTCCAACATATTCCAAATGATCAATAGACATTGGGGACCGACAGAAATAAACTTAATGGCCACCAACAAGAACAATCAGTGCCCCAGATTCTACTCCCACTTCAGGGATGACAAATCCATGGGAGTGGATGTACTATCAGCTACATGGTCATTCCAGGTAACCTACATCTTTCCATCGATACTACAGGTTCTGAAAGAGATATGCAGAACCAGAACCTGGGTGATAATCAACACTCCTCATTGGCCCAGGAGAACATGGTTAGTGACAATGGCAGTAGGCCACCCATGGACACTACCATTCAGGGAAGATATTCTCACCCAGGGACCAGTATGTCACCTCAGTCCAAACAATCTCAAACTAACAGCCTGGCTCCTGAAAAGGAGAGACTGATAAGAAAGGGATACTACCCAGTGGTTGCCAACACTATGGAAAAACCCCATTACCTCAAAATATCAGTCACATTTAAGATTATTCCACAGGTGGCACGAACGAAAAAAAAATACAACCTCTAAGGGCCATAGTGCCCAGCATACTTCTCTTCCTTCAGCAAGGTCTGGATAAGGGACTATCTCTAGCATCTCTAACAGTGCAAGTGGAAGCAATCAATCCCATCTACATCCTAAGATAAAACAATGGACCACTCCCCGGGACCTCAGCTTAATAGCCAGGGCAATGACCAGCTCACCATCTGAACCTCTAGAGTCACTACCACTCAAATGGCAAACACTTAATCCTTATGGTCACTATATGTTCAGCTAGATGCATAAGACAACTGCAAGCATTATCCCACAGACTGCCTGGACAATGACCAACTCACCATCTGAATCTCTAGAGTTACTACCACTCTAAGGGCAAACACTTAACCCTTATGGTCACTATATGTTCAGCTAGTTGCATAAGCAAACTACAAGCATTATCCCACAGACTGCCTTATCTGGTATTTCATGAGGACAAGTTCAGCTTGAAGATGATCCCTTCCTTTCTACCTAAAATATGCACACATTTTCACACCAAACAGGATATCGAAATACCTGTCTATAAGCCTGCAGACAAGGTAGATGGGGACCCTCAGCATCAACTGCTAGCCATGAGGAGACTAATGTCAACTTATATCACAAGAACGGCAAACATACAGCGCATATTGGCTCAAGTCTCCCATCACAGAGGTGTATAAGGCCTCAAATTGATTTCCCACCAACAAAAATCAGGGTCATTCCACTACAACAATAGCCACATCATGGGCCGAGAGAAACATGGCCACAATAGAGAAAATTTGTACTGCAGCTACATGGGCATAGACACACACATTCACTAAACACTACAGGGTAGATGTAGCTCTAGAAGCAAAAACTAACTTTACTTAAGTAGTGTTGTTAGCCGCAAGGTCAAACATAAACTAATGGACTGACTACCCACCCTTTTCACTAGGGTACTGCTTTTTATATCAAAACCCATGTGCAAGAAATGTGAGTGCCTCAGAGATTATCCCCCACAATGGTAGTTTACTCACCTGGTAAAGGTGATTGTGGGGGTATACATCTCTGAGGCACTCCACAACCCACCCAGGTAGTCAGTTAGAGAGACAAAGGACTCAAATATGAGCTTCAAGATGTAACAATCAGCATGCCATATGGGATGGAAATTTTAGATTTGTTTGAATAAGAAATAAAGAAAGGACCCTCATGGGCTACAGAATTTTTGGTAAAACATAACAAATGCCTCTACTATACTTTATTTAACATGCTAAGATATATATCAGGAAACATTGTGCTGCCTACGAACAAGTGAAGACTCATTGGTTACAAATTAGGTACAGCTTTGGAAGAATTCGAACTGATCCTGGAGAGGTAGCATCACAGGGAAAGAGGGTCAGACTTCTTTGAAGTCACATGTGTAGCAAGCAACCTATCAGGTGGACACAACCCATGTGTAAGGAATGTGGAGCGCCTCAGAGATGTATACCCCCACAATCACCTTT
Organism: Neoceratodus forsteri; assembly: GCA_016271365.2. NCBI lineage: Eukaryota > Metazoa > Chordata > Ceratodontiformes > Ceratodontidae > Neoceratodus > Neoceratodus forsteri. Next base: position 723,641,002 of record CM028130.1, on the reverse strand, counting down.
ACCAGGTGAGTAAACTACCAATTTGACTGTGTCTGACCACACCACTATAAACATTGATGTTCCTCAAGGATTTATCTTGGGTCCCCTCCTCTTCAATATGTTTGTAAATGATCTCTCTCCCTAAACACTGTATCATGTTCCTCTCTCTGCTTTATGCTGATGATCTGGTGCTCTAAACAGGCTCAATAAATCTGACTGACATTAAAGGGACATTGTCAACCTGTTTTTCATTATATAATTTCTAGTTAAAAACTCACATTTTATAATTGCTTACCTTCTCTAAAATTCATTGATGTTGCTGTTTGTTTTGTCTGTCTCCTTGTTTAGTAGAACCGAAATGCATGGCAATAGAGGTTGCCCTATGAAAGGGCAGCCCAGGTTGGCACTGGCCTCCCTGTGATCAGCAGCTTAGCTGGTAGGGGGAAAGGAATGGAGGGACATAAGGCAGAGGTTAGGAGAAGGGGATGGAAGGAGAAGAGTGATGTTAGAGGGGGAAGGGAGGATGAGGTCACAGGGAGGGTGGGGAGGGGTGAGGTAATATAACAGGTGGCAGAAAGGGATTGGGGCAAATAGTGGAAAAGGAGGGGCTTAGCAGGCATTGATAAGGGGCTGCAGAGCGGTGGAATCCCTCTCTCTACTGCAGCTGTGAGTAACCTTAACTTCATTGCTGCACAGACATATTGAAGTAACGGATTCTCCTTGAGACTTGAGGTAAAGCCTAGGGCTCCCAAGGTCTCAGCTGGGATTTTATGGGGCCAAGGGCCAGAGTTTTTGGCCAACCTGAGCAAAGAAATGTGCTGTTAATTTAGACGATGTTAACTTGTGTTGTGCTTTTGGTTGCAGTGCTCCAAGGCATAGTTTTCCTTTTGCTCTGCTTTGGTGCTGGGGGCCTGTATGGTATTCTCGGGAGGCCTGGCATGTAAGTGATTCATGTGGAGTCATCAGGTAAAGAAAGGACAAAAGAACAATGTATGAGGGTTTTAGCAGCAAAGGCACCGGGCATGCAGGAACCAGGTGCTAAATGTACACGCTGGAGACCATTCAACGCATTCTGATTGCGTGGGGGCAGTGGGGTGATGCACTGGGTTGAGACCATGCCAGGAGGTTTTCCATGGTCAGGTTTGTCGCTCTAGTAGCGAGACAGAGGTGCAGTCTGTCTCCGGTAGCCTGCTCGCAATCTAAAAGTTTTTCAAATAGGGACGGAATTTGGGCGCAAAAAAAAAAAAAAAATGGACTGCCGACAAACAGCGACTCAGATGGACTGCAAAGAGGAGGCAGGGTGGTGTGGGTATGTGAGAGAATTTGCATGTTGGAAAAGCAAGGAGCATGGCCTGGGGCATGGTATAGAAGCCCTAATGTGGATGGCTGGCATCTATCACCATGTGGTGGATTGAGGGGGGCTGGGGGCCTAGGCATGGCATCCATGGTGTGGCCCTCAGAGAACTGGGGAGAACAGAGAGCATGACATGGCATCCCAGACACAGCCCTTGGAGGAATGGGAGTGAGCAGAAAGCAGTGCAGTGGAAGGTGGCACAGGACTGGTTAGAGTGTGACTCCCCTGCCAAGGACCATGCAGGCTGGGAGAAGGTAAAGGCTGCGGCCCACGCAGAGTCAAGGACTGCTGCATTGGGTGGTGGCCCACCACACAGGGAAACCCATTCCAGCTGGTTACTAGGCCAGTGAGATGGCCAGGCTGACAATACAGTAATTTAACATACTAGACCAGAATGTGAAAGGCAAGCAGCAGGAAAGGGGAATACTGGCTATCGTGGTGAGAGAGGCTTGGCATCCACAGGATGATAGGGACAAGCCACATGGCCATGGGCAAGACAGAAGGCCATGACCTGGGGACTGCTAATCAGCTCGATTAGGAGTAGTTTTCCTCAGCTGGCGAGGCTTCAAAAAAAAGGAAGAAACATGGAAACAAGCAGGGAATTGAAAGAGGCATAAACAGCATGCTTCATCAAGCTTGTTTTGCTGGAGACCTAGTTTTCATTATCTGAAATGGGAGACTAACTCATGCCTCATAGAAAGTATAACCTAATCAGAGGCAGAACAAGGCCACTCAATGGTGGTACACCCAATCAGGTGGTAATATTGTTCCAGAATGGCTCCAAAAAAGGCTCCGAGACAGAAGGCAAGTGAAGTGCTAGTCCAAAATGTTGCAGATCTCATGGAACAAGTGCAAGCGATCATCAAAGAATCCAGGGTGGAGGAAGAAAAGGAGAGAAGGAAGGACAAGAGGAAGGAACCACCAGCCCAGTAAGAGGTCTACCAAGAGCAACCCAGATGAGGGTGGTTAGCCTCAACCAGAAGAGGGTAAGGTACCGGTGCTTGTCATTGGAAGGTAGTCTGAAAGACTACCTAGTAGTAGTAGTAGTAGTAAAAAATTTATTTTTATACAGGAATAATACATGTCATTTGGATAATACAATCCAGTTTTCAAGACAGTCCTGTGCAAGTAATCCAAGTTCCATGTATTCACATCAATAACAAACAATCTAATACAAAATATACATAAATACACAATTTACGAATTTATAAAAAAACATTTAACAAAGGCAATAAGGATCAATATTAAACACAGACACACGAATAGACATAATACACTTTTAATACCTGGCAGGCTATATGGACAAACAGGGAGAAAAAGGTTGGGAGGAGGTGGATAAGGTGTGAAAGGAATTGCAGGAGGAGAAGAAGGTGGACAAGCCAGTGGTTAACGCAGTGGTGGGGAAAGGGGTAATAAGGTTGCCAGGGGTGGTCCCTGGGATGACCTTGGGAGACCAGTCTTGCTGGCCCTCAAAGAAAAGATTTGGAAAGGGAAGTATGTGGATATGTTTGTCTTGGTCGATAAAGACTCAGCAAAGAAATATGAGCAGAAGGAATCGGTGGACAATTCCAAGATGGTGGTTGCTTTCGCCATAGTGAGGAAGACTAGTGAGGACATTAGTTTCAAAGGAAATACATTTGGTGCCTGGATGGAGGGCTTCACACACTTCAGTGCAATTATGCTGCAGAAAATGCCAGAACTGGCCATCCCGCTCCTAATCTATTCAGCTATTATCAGGGATGCATATAGGATCAAGAGGGGGCATGGATGGTTAGTCTATGATAACAAGTTCCAACAGAGGGTAGTATTGCATGGGGACATTAGGTGGGATTTTATACTGTCAGAACCATGGATCAGAATGCTATCTGCACAAGGGGGGATGGGTAATGAAGGGAAAAAGGGCAGCAGGAATGAAGGCTTGCTGGGCATTTAACAAGGCGAACTGTCGGTGGACCAACTGCAAGTATAGGCATGCTTGCTCAGGATGCAGGAGTGGGCACCCAGTTTTCAGATGCAAGACACATGGGAATAGGAATGGGGGAGCTCCACAAGGAGTGCCCTTTCGGTGGGAGGGGAGCTTTTAATGGGCAAAGAGGTAGTTTCAGATGGCAGAGCAGGAGGGGTAGCTACAGGGGCCGCTAAGTTAATACAGACAGGGACAGCAAGGGGAGTTCCAATGAAATGGTCACCAGTTAAGACACAGATGATGATTGCATGGACCAGGGAAAACCCAGATTCGGGGGCAGCCACAATGCTGTGGGAGGAGTTCTCATCAGATTTTAGTCTTTATTATATGGGGGTTAGGAGAGCTATGAGGACAAAGAACTTGGCATCCATAAAAGGCAAGGAGGGGATAGTGGTGAAGAAGACAACAAGATCAAAAAGGAGCAGGAAGCAGGGCAGGTGGAAGGGCCTTTCGATGACCTGCCTTTTGAGATGCTTAGGGTCTCCCCATTGGACATAGTGCCCAAAAAGGCTCCGGGGGAATATAGGATGATACACCACCTCTCATACCCGAAAGGAGAGTCAGCCAACAATGCCATCGCCCCAGGTAGGAGCTCGGTGTCATACGCGATGCTGGACAACACCATGGATCTGATAAAGGAGAGATGTGGGGTTTATTTGGCGAAGACCGACACTAAATCAGCCTTCCATCTCTTACCAGTCCAGGAGGAAGACTGGGAACTGCTAGGTTTTCAGTTCCAGGGAAAGTACTACTTCAAAAAGGCAATGCCAATGGGCTGCTCGGTGGCCTTTGCAATGTTTGAAGTATTCAGTACAGTACGTGGGTGCAATGGGTTTTTATGGAGAGGTACAGACAGGGGGCAGTCATCCACTACGTAGTTGATTTTCTCCTAATAAGGGGAAGGGAGGGAGGCCACTAGAAGCATGCTGAGGATTTCTGAGACAATATGTGGGGTGATCAGGATCCCTTTGGCTGGGGACAAAACTGAAGGTCCTAGTAGATGACTGGAATTTTTAGGGATTGAGCTAGACTATGAGCAACAGTGCTACAGGTTCCCGGAGGACAAAGTGGCTAGACTGTGGTCACTCATCCAAGGGCTGAAGGGACATAGGAGGGTACAGCTTAAGACAGTTCAGCAGGTGCTTAGACATATGAACTTTGCCTGCTGGGCAATAGCCCCGGGTAAAGTGTTCACCAGGCAGACTGCCACATCACTGGGTGGACATTGGTAAAGGGATTAAGGATGGTCTGAGGGCATGGGAGGTGTTCTTGTATGGATACAATGGGGTGACATTGTGGAGGGACCAGTGGGTGGATGGTGAAGCTCTTGTACTCTTCAAGGACGTGGAAGGTGATATGGGTCTCAGGGCCTATTGCCAAGGTGAGTGGGTGTAGAAAGCATGGCCTCCCAGGTGGGTGGAGATGGGGCTGATAAAGGACATTCCATTTCTGGAAGCCTTTCCCATATGGGCAGACCTAGTGGTATGGGGATCACCTTTATTATTTCAACAAAAGGGTGGTATTTAGGTGTGACAACATGGCCTTTGTCAATGTGATAAAAAGACTGACAGATTCCTCGGAAGTAGTGCTGAGGGTAGCACAGGGGTTAGTATGGGAGGGTCTGAGATTGAACTTGTCTTGTAAAGCTAAACACATGGAGGGTGTTAAGAATGAAATAGCTGACAGCCTTTCAAGTTTACAGATGGACAGATTCCGGGCACTAGCTCCGAAGGCGGCTGCACGAAGAACACCAGTTCCATCACACCTGTGGGAGATTGGCTGGAGTGAGCCCAGCTGTTCTTTAGGAGCACCTGGGCCCCCAGAACACTGAGGGCCTATGAGGCAGCATGGAAGGGATTCCAAGGGTTCTGAGAGTGGGCTGGGTTGGAGGTTAGTGACTCAGTTACTGAGGCCCAAGTCATGAGATATATGGTGGACAGGAAGGAAGCGGGTATGGCGGGTGCCACCATAGGGTTTCACCTTGCCAGTATAGGCATGGTATGCCATCTGCAGGGTTGGAGGGTCCCCACCAGGGTACAAGCAATATGGCACATGCAACAGGGGTGGCTCAGGCTACAGGGGTAAAGGCCAGATAAGCTCAAACCATTCGGTAGTGATCTTCTAGGGAGACTAGTGACCTGTTTGCCATGTGTTTGCTCATCAGCATACAAAGTCAAACTCTTTAAGGCCATTTTCATAGTAATGCATAGGGGGGCCTTCAGGGTTTGAGAACTGGTAGTGAAGGATAAAGGGGACAGGGTGGGGGGTTTACAGGACACTGAATTTTCATGGATGGCAAGGACAGCCATGACCTGGCTGTGGTGCTCCAAGACTGATCAGGTAGGAAAGGGGCAGCAGGGTGGACCTATGCAAAAAGGGTGACTTGGGTGAGGTACTTGTGAAGGTTGTTGAAGATAGGTGGCAGTTAGACTGCAAGGCAATGGGGGTTCTTCAGGCATGGCAATGGAGACCCGGTGATGGCATCTCAGGTCACAGCCATACTGACAAAGGGTATGAGTTTCATCGGGGAGGACACCAACGGCTAAGCTTCTCACTTGTTCAGAATCTGGGCAATCTCAGAGGTGGCCAACTCAGGTGGGTGTCCTGCAGAGGTTCAGAGGGTGGGCAGGTGGTCTTCTCAGGCACATAACAGATATGTACATAAATGACTGTTAAACACATGCCTTTTATGTTTTCCAGGAGGTAGGAGGCACAGGGTGGTGTGGATCATTGGCCATTCCTTTATACATTGAGTGGAGCAATGGGCAGAGTGCACACATGGGGGTCAGTGGCTGGGGCAAGATCAGGAGAAAACTGGGATTGAATGGAGCGGACAGAGGGGACTCAAGTGGAAAAAGCTGCTGCCTTTATTGGAGGAGAGCAGCAGGAGGCTGAGGGAGCCAGACATGATTATTATTCATGCAGGGGGGAATGACTTTGGTTCATTGCCATGGGTGAAGTTGGTTCGCATGATCATTAAGGACATAGGGGTTATCAGAACATGGTGGCCAAGGTGGCCTGGTCAGAGATAGTCCCTCATACTGCTGGAGACATGCACAGGATGTCTGGGCTTTAGACAAGGCCAAGAAAAGGGTGAACAGGAGGATGGCAGAATGGGCCAGAGAGATGGGGAATATATATGTAAGACGCAAACTCATCACTCATGACAAGTCAGGGATGTTCAGGGAGAATGGGATACACATGTCGGTGTTGGTAACACAGCCTTTAATGGAGCCATAGAAATATTGAAAAGTGGCAAAAGGTTTTGGAGGGTCCACTAGTTCTTAATGGGCAAGCCAAAGACAGGCTTAAGATGGCCTATGGGCTAATGGGAGAAAAATGTGGAGGCCTAGTAGGAAGGGGGAGGGTATGAGAGGGTTGCTGGGGAGGGTTCCTATGGGTACCCACCTCAAGAGCAGGGCTGGGGAATCAGGTGGGACACCTGAGCCCAGAAAGAAGATTAAAGAGGAAGGGAGCATTGGGTCCTTACACCCAGGCCCAACAATAAATACAAGCAAAAATGATGATGGTGCTAATAAAATGTAAATAAAAGAAGGAAGCTTGAATGGTGTATTAATGTATATTAAAGTAATGAGATATTGATGGTGATGATGATGATAATGTGGTAAATGTGAATGGAAATATTTAAATGTATATGAGAATCTGCTGAATAAAACTTCAAATGTTGAACCACTAAAAGGGGGTGTTGTGTGGTTGATTCCAGGGTGGTCCAAGTGACAATGTATATTTATAAACAACTTTGTTTTTGTTTACAATCCTGGATCTCTTCTTACTGCATACTTCCTGAGCATTAGAAATACACCCAAATAGTGCAGTGACTCATGAGGCAGTAGCCTCCTAAACTCCCACTGCATTACAAGCGGCTAGATTGTGTTGGAAGTGTTTCTAAGTCCAGGAAAGATGCAGTTGGAGTTGACCAAGGAATGTAAACAAACCTGTGTTTGTGTGGTAACTTTTTCTAAGAAAACAAGAGTCAAAATCAAACTACCAGCTACATCAATAACCTTTACAGCATGTTGGCATTCATAAAATGTGTTTTTAAACTAGGGACACTTTGAGACCTAAGGGGGTTGACAGTGTCCCTTTAACCTAAATTCTGATTTCTGTATGGGTCACTCCTGGCTGTATCAAAACAAACTGTTTACTCAAAGCAAGTAAATCACATTCAGTGCAATGTGGCTCTGCCCCTAGAAAGTGTACTGGTTGCTCAGCAATTTCCAGTATTGATGTTTCCCTCCTTGAGAATACTGGCACGAGGTCATAATGTTGCAAGACATTATGCCACAGCTATATACCATGCTGCCAATACAGCACAATATATTGCCAGTGACATAAGTCTTTGTTTTGCTGGGGCACCCCCTGAACCTCCCCAACTAAAATAACTAACTTGGGATGGGGGCGTTAACACTTAAATTCAAACAAAGTGTGAAAAATATAAACATTCCATATGTCTGGGACTGGGAATCGAAACCCGGTCCACAGACGCACTGCCTCCCTTGCTGCCTGTGGCTCATTCCATTCAGCCATGGCAGTTGCTCAGTGATCCCTCATCCAAGCAGGATTCTTATCCTGTACTGGGAAGAGTGAGAGGGTGCACTACCATGCATACATCCTTTAGTGGTTTTGCACCCTCTCACTCTTCCTTACCACGCTGTTCCTTTTATGCAGTTATGTTGTGTACTATAAAGCAGACAACATATTGACCAAGTAGGGAGAATGCCATCTCTTTCAAGTATCTTGGTATAACCCTTGACCCTTCTCCAGATTTTGTCCAGCAGATCTCTAATACCTATAAATCTGTGAATATCAAGCTTGGCCTGGCCAGTAGAACCAAATATGCACTTATACCCTCCACCCAAATTGCTACTGGTCAGGGTATCCTTCTTCCCTGCCTTACCTATGGCCCTGTAACCTACTCACATCCCTCCAAAGCAAACCTCCACAAATGGGATAGCACCTACAATAGCATTTATTGCTTTGCACTGTCCTCAAACTGACTTATCCACCATTTTTAGCTCTACTCTGTGCAAAAATGGCTATCTCATGAGGCTAGCCATTGTTTTGCTCTGAGTGCCATTATTAAAAAAATCCTTAGTACTGGTGTTCCTTCCTCTCTAGCTCTTCTGCTGCAATCCCCTGACCTGGCCTACCCCCCTCCCCCCCTGTTTTGGTGATCTGTCCCTTCTAACTGCTCCCAGATGTATAGCCAACATGGGGTTTCAGACCTTCTCCCACTTTGCTCCAAAATTATTGGAACTCCCTTCCTGTAGCCCTCTTGCATGCCGCCTGTCATGCCTGTTTCAAAATGGAGTTATACCACCATCTAGTGGTATCTGACAATTGTACCTGTTTATTGCCTCCCTGAGTACTTTACCTATGATGGCATCTTTTCACTTTCTACTGAGCCCTGCTCTCTTTTTATCTCTCCTTCATCCAACTGTTGGGTCGTACATTGTTGCCCTTTGTGCAGTCTATATTATTTTATGATAAGAAAAGTGTCTGCTGTAATTTGCTTAATTATTTGATGTACTTTATTGTTGATGCACCTTTTGATTCACTTTTCTGTTGCTATGTTTTGTCACGGTGTACTGGTTTCTCCTTGCTACCAAGAAACATGCACTGTTTTGTTTAGCTACTGTTCATGCATTGTGCTAGGAAATTATAACATTTCTAATGTCTTTATTCCTTTATTGTATGTGTACACAATTGTGCTTGGTTGTAACTGTACTCTCCTGGGTCATTCCTGAAAATAGGCATATTATTGTCTAGTGCACTTACCCAGTAATTAAAAACCAAATAAAAAAAAATAATTCAGACCAACACTCAGAACATGAATGTACATAGCTATAAAACCTTGCAAACGTTGTTGGAATTTCTACAGTACTGCACTTTAAAAGACAGAAATGGGCAAACATGAAAATGCTGTATCTCTTTTCAAATGCAGAGTTGGAAAATCAGGCCAGTACTCAGTGACATATCAGTGAGACTTGATTGTGGTGCTGAAATAACACCTACCAGAAACTCTTAGCTGAACAAATGTTCCTTCTACAAAGTGGTCTACCAATTCCAAAGAAACATATCTTATTTTAGTTACAAAAATATTTTACAAAAATCTTAGCACATTTGCAGGCTATGAACAACAGATGGACAATGCACTCCAAGGCACCATGGCCCAGATATTCAAACTGCGCCAGGCTGTGGCGCAAGCTTGGGCACAGCGCAACTTGGCTGTGCAGGGGTGTGAACTGGGTGATATTCAATGGAGCTGCACCATGGCACAGCATCGTTGAATATCACACCCTGGCCACCTGCCGTGTGCTTGGTGCAGTGGCACTGCACCAGCGCAAGTGGACAGAGTGGAGCATGGAGATGCCCTAGTGCAGGTTCCATTGCGCTATGCACAGAAACCGCGATATTCAAAACTTGACATGCAAATGGGGCCATAATGTATGCAAGGTGCAAATGGGGCCATTTGCATGTCATTATGGATCCATTTGCATGCAGGTGCACCGATCCCCGATGACCTGCGCCTGACACCCTGCCAGGCAGCAGCCGTTGGGATCAATGCCCCCTGCTGCCGGTAATGTTCTCCACAGCCCAATCGCGAGCATTTGTATTAAAAAAAAAAAAACTATATCCAATATCCCTGGTGGTCCAGTGGACCGCTGACTGCCCGATCGTGAGCATTTGTATTAAAAAAAAATTAATATTACCAATATCCTTGGTGTTCTAGGTACTTCCCTCCCCACCCACCAACTAAGCCCCACTGCCCGCTCCCCACTGGTCAGCCAGTGGGCAAGCACATCCACCGCCTGCTGCACGCTATTTCCACTGACTGACACCGCCAGTGGGGCTGGTACGCCCATTAGTCCAAAGCGTGAGCCACCGGGCATGCAGGTCTGCATTGCAGTATACATTCCAGATATGTGGAATGATTCATTCTACATATCTGGAATGTGTAGTAGAGTACAGGCTGTACGCCATTGGTTCATGCTGTGGACCAATGGGCGACAGCCTACCGATGGTGCCAGTTGGCAGGCGGTTGGGTGGCAGGTGGTGGTGCTGCCGCCCACCGCTGACCAGGGAGGTGGGGCGGTGAGGTCCAGTGGTGGGGTGGAGGAGTAGCCCAGACCACTAGGGATATTGGTACATTAATTTTTAATACAAAATGCCCGCGATCGCAGTCAGCGGTCCACTGGACCACCAGGGGTAGCTGGAAGCGAGTTATTTTTTTAAAACAATGCCGTGGATTGGCAGCTGCGTCCACAGGACCACCAGGGATATTGGACAGAATTCTGCTATTTTTTAATACAAATGCCCAATGATCAGGCATGGGGGAACCGCCAGGAGCAGCGGAGTTAGGACACCCACAGGTGGCAGCTGCTGTGTTGCACCTTGCAATGCAGCAGCTCACCGGGGTGGCCATCCATTGTTCCTTTTTTTTTTGATCAACTTTGTGCTGGCACTGGTAGGGGTTGTGCATGCATGGCTCTGCACATCCTGGGCTGAATATCAGGCTGTGCAGGGTATGCATGGGCACACCCCCCCAACCTGTGCCTGCATACATTACTGATGCGCTCCAGTGCATTGGGATTTGTGCCACGCACTTTTCCCTTTTGAATATCACGCTACAGATTAGTGGGTTGCGCATGGTACAACACTGTTGCACCATGCACAGCCCTTTTGAATATCTGGGCCCATATGCACAATCCATACTGAAATGGAATGTGACATGCTTGTGCTGTGTGGAATTTTCGAATTCCAATGTAAAAGAATTCTGTTGAATTTTGCAAAACATCTGGCAAATTATTGGGATTCCGTTGGAAGCAGAAGTCTGAAATTCTGAAAGCAGAATCGTAATCCGTGGATCAATAATTCACAGTTTACATTAACCACATATTAGGGTTCCATAAACCATGGAAATGTAATGTTCAGTTAACATAATCAGTGGGAAACTAATTAAACTTTCAATTAAACGACTTTAGAAATTCTGAAGAATTGATTGAAAATTCCAAAAAGGATCTTTGGAAGCACAATTGCTATTCTGTCTGAATTCCATTGGCAAAATTATGCATTCTGCACCAGTCTAGCTACTACCATATGCCTTGTTTTCACAAAGAGTGTGCAGCTAATCCCTGGTCCTGCATTATCCCCCTCCACTGAACAGTCTACTGTGTATTAATCCTATATTAATCGACAAGTATAATTTCCTGTAATTTTATAGCTATGCATTCCTCAAATATCAGCATTAGTAGTTAACATTGTTAAAAATGGAGCTGCTTCTATGGCAACCTAGGCATGATACTGCCTAACTGATATTATTACTGGAGAACAACTCTGTCAATATTAATATAAATTGCAGTACTTATTTATTTGTATTTGGCACACATCCAGGGCTCAGAGCATCAAATAAATCCAATGAAAAAGCAAGGAATAAATATCTGAGAATGGCACAGCAATTTACAAAGCAAACTAAACTGGTTAAGAGAAATTCCCCTCAGCTTTAGAATGCTGACTATCACAAATAGTAATTTATAGCTTATCAGGGAAGCAGCCAGACATTTCTCTTTTAAAACATAATACATGTAAGGAATTTGGTGCCTTTTGTTCACTGTTGGCACTACACTACTGAATGATAAAGTCATTATACATGTTAACTAATATAGAAATGTAAAGGGTAAAAGCAATGGTGGAAATGGGAGGGAACCAATGGGAACACAGTTCCAGAGATTAAATAAAAAATCTGACTCAGTTTCACGAGCAAATTGGGAAATTATTGCTCTTGTGTAACATGTACCACCCTAGATGCATAAAACAGAATAAATAGAGTGTGAAAATACAACATATTATGTGGAAACCTGCCCTCAGATCTTTGTCAAGAATGTTAAATCTTACATAGAAGGTGGTAGGTTCCCCAAGTGAATTTCTTGTTTTTCAAGCACTGCATAAAATTCATGGTCTATATTTGTCAACCTGGCTACACTTAATGGCTGCAGATTCTAAGATGTTTTCTGCTGACTTTTGGACTGTCTGTCATACTTGTGAATCCCTTTATTTTGAAATTATTCAATAAAAGGATTTGTAGGTCATGCACTACATGTTTAGTGCAACATATGATGTCTCCTTTTTTGCCTGGGAGATTTCCATTTCTTTAACTAACCCCCACCCCAGAAGAAAGCAAATCTCCCGATTTACACAGCCAGTCACATGAAAAAAATCTTGCATTCTCAGTCCATTAATTTAATGATGTGCCCCTCAGCCACCATGATTGTAACTGATTGCCTGCCTGACTGCAGCAATTATCACCTCTGATTTGTGCTTACATATTTCAAGGCCGCTCGCAGTGGTCTGAAAAGCACTGCCAGATTTTGCTTGTTTCAGTGATTCGTTCACTGTTCTAGCAATGGCTAAGGAGAGATAAGGGGTTTTTATAACTTTTATTTTGATGTGCTGAAAGGTTGGAAGGGAGAGAACTCACTTACTTGTACATTTCACCAAGGCAAATACTGTACGATATACATTGCAATGGCCTGCTCTCGTACTCAAAGCAATCTTTCCATTTCCAAACCGTGTAGTGACTTTTTAAAATGTCCAATTCACATACCTCTGTTCCGAAATGAAATAAAATCAAAAGGAAATTAAGAAAAAACTCTTTTTTCAACTATAAGTCAGATAACAAGCTACTGAATGTAGCAAGATCAGCCTGCAGCACAGCTAGACAGTAGAACATATTTATTAATGATGTATCAGTGTGAATTTTTATAATCTGTATTTATCTGTGTTCAGTTTTGTTCTAATTGAATTAATAAAGTGCATTTACATATATATATATATATATATATATATATGTATATCTATATATTATATCTATATATATATATATATATATATATATATATAGCTGGCCAACTTGTGCGTTTAAACATTCTCCCTTCTAAAAGGCCAATCTCCCTCCTAATTTCACAAAACCTCCCTCTCGTACAGTTTTATATTATCACGTGTACTTTAGAGGTATAGTGCTATAGTTTGTGGGCTTTTGACATTTTCCATTAAACAATGTAATTCAGAAAACAGAAATGAGTATTTTACTCAGAATATATGCAGTAAGGTTCCATTGCTGCTAACTGCACTGAGTGCTAACACATAGAAATATGTAGCAAAGAAGAGAACTCATCACACCACAAGCAGCAACAACAAAATGACCATGATTATACCTGGATTAAAGCAAAAATCGGACAAAGTCAATTTGAATTAATGTGTTAGTTTGAATCCAATGTATTTCCCTGAATTACGTGAGGTAACACACAAAAAATCTAGGGCTAGATTTTCAAAGCCCTTGTAACTTCCACAGCAGAGAGAAAAAACTGGCGCAAGTGGGTCTCCACCTGTAGAGTCACAGTTTTTCCAGCAGTAGTGGCATTTTCTAAAGTGGAGCTGGTTTGCAACCTACTCCACAATTTACTGCAACTTGTGGCCATTTTTTTGGTGCAGCTGTGAGGAAAAAGTATGCCTAGTGAGACCAGGCATAACAACCCCCCCAGCTGTGCCAGCTGAAAACATAAATCTCTGCAAGGGCAGAGATTGCATCCTCCAGCTGTGGCTGTGGCACTGGACTTAGTTCCATGGCATTTGAAAATATAGCCCCTTATCTCTACCAGCCATACCAATGCATTTCAATATTTCTGTACTTGCTATACGTGCTCTAAGCACCCCAGGCACTTATTTTCTTAATACGTGTTTAGAGCTAGCCAGTCTCGCTGAACAGTTGTTTTTATTATCCAGTGGGTGAGCGGGTGTTGTCCTTTTGCCATAGAGTTTGCTTCGTGTGTAGGATCTTAGAATGCTAAGATGTTGATAGCATGAAACAACAAAGTACTGTATGATTTGTTGGTTGAGTTGTTGGTAAGAACAGTAAATAACTTTCATTGGCTTTGAAGGCAAGTGTGGTGGAGGGATTATAATAAATATCCTACAGAGATACATGTATTTAAACTGTATACAAGTGGGGAAGAGTACACACTTGGTTTATTTTGTTTAGTTCAATTTTCAAGCCTTAAATAATGCTGTCTCTTCTCCTCAACCACCAACGCCAATTTATCATGGGGAGCAAACCTTTTAGAGCTAGCTCTTAATGGTAGCTCTGATCCACTTAAGGAAGGGCCAGACGAGGGAGCCTCACACAATCAGATACATAGAAATATAGAAAGATAGAATTTGTCAGTAGAAAATGACTGCTTAGTCCACCCAGTATGCCTGGGTGTTCCATGCCTATTCTTTCTGTACAGATCCTAACTGGTTTCTGGCAATACTCCCTCCTCCCTGCTTATTTACCAATATTTCTCTATGTCTATCCAATGCATGCTTGAATCGCCCCACTATATTCACCCCCACTGCCTTGAGTGTCAGACTGTTACAGGTTTCAAAACTCTGTCAGTGAAGTACTATTTCCTCACATCCCTCATAAACATCCCCCTTCCTGCTTCATTTCATGTCCTCTTGTTCTGGTGCACTTCCTTTTTTGTAATAGACTCCACACCTGTACCTTGTTTACTCCATAAGACACTAGTAGGTCTCTATCACGTCCCCCCCCTTTCCCTCATCGCCATGTACATGTTATGATTCCTCATTCTCTTCTCATAGGGTTTCTCATGCAATCCCTGTACCATTTTAGTTGCCATTCTGTGGACTGCCTCCACCTTGTCTCTGTCCTTTCTGAGATGTGACCTTCAAACTGGACACAGTACTCCAGGTGGATTCTCATCAATGACCTATACAGTGGTAATACAACCACCCCCCTTCTGCTGGTGATACCTCTCCCTATCACCCCAGCATCTTACTGGCCCTGCCCATTGCCTTGACACAGTGCCCTGCAACTATGAGGTAATCAGATATTGTAACCCCAAGGTCTCTTTTCTGCTTAGTAACTGACAATAATCCCCCCATGTTATACTTAGCTCCTGTGTTTCAGTGTTCTAGGGGCATTATTTTGCAGTCTGGGACATTGAACCCCAGTTGTCATACCCTTGACCACATCACAAATTTTCTAAAGTCCTTACTCATTCTCTTCAACTCATCCTGAATATCCACCCTATTGCAGATCTTTGTTTCCTCCACAAAAAGATATATCTTCCCAACCAGGTCTTTTGCAATGACTTTTATGAAGTTTTTGCAGAGGACCAGTTCCAGTACTGAGTCCTGTGGCACTCCACTGGTCATTCTCCCCTCATTAGAGTGAATGCCACCCTCTGTCACCTCTTTATTAATCATTTTTGTTATTCAGTTTACCACTTGGGGTTCCACACCTAGACTGACCAATTTTGTTATCAGTCTCCTATGTGGCACAGTGTCGAGGGCCTTGCTGAAGTCCAAGTAGGCCACATCCAGTGCCCTTCCATGATCTATGTCCTTTGTCACCCAATCAAAGAAATCAATCAGATTAATCTGGCATGCCCTACCACCCTTGGAATCTATTGTGCCTTGGTCTCACAATGTGCTGGATTCAAGATATTCCATTAGCATTTCTTTTAACAGGGTTTCCATTAATTTCCCCACCACTGATGTGTGACTGATTAGTCTATAGTTGCTAACCTCCTCCCTGCTGCTGCTCTAGGCTATAGTATATAAATAAATCTTAAAAGAAGAATATAACAAAAGTATCCATTCACCAAAAAACATTAATATGGCAATATCAACTGTTAAGAAGCTGAATTTAGCTTTATTGGCATCTCTTTTAGTGGGGGAGTGACAGCAGTGAAGTCCGAGTCCCTCTTGTTTTCACATGGCCACTAAAGATACAGGCAAGCACTATGCTGTGCAGGCTTTCCCCCACTATGATATATTTAGCACTTGAAACTGTGAGTGTTTGACACTACTGGAGACTGAAGTGATCTGATTTTTAGAGCTGAGTGAATTATGGCAGTGAAATTCCATTTCCAAAATGCTCTTCAGAATGTCTTGGTAAGTTCTGTGACATTCTGAAAGTCGTATAATTCAAACTGGGTACTGTTTTTCTATAGTTTATGTAAACTGTTGATTATGCAAACTGTGGCACATTTATCCATGGTTTATGTGAAATGTGAATTATTAATTGACTGTTTAAAGAAAAGCTGCAAACCACTTTGGGAATTTTAGACTTCTACTTCTGACAGAATTCTGTAGAATTACAAGAAAATTCTGAAATTCCCCCAGAATTCCACAGGAAGCAGAATTTCTAAATTTCACACAGCTATGTTATGCCCAGCACCTAGTACCATGTGGCACAAGAAGAGTATGGACTTCTTCATTCTGATAGACTTAAAACTGATAAAAACAGAGGGGTTTACAGCTCTGGAGACTAAAACCTTCCATTTCTTCAACAGGCTATTTACCAATTAAGCAGATGTATTGCATGCTCCTTCCAGACTATGTTGACTTTAGAGCTGATTCAAAGGGAGTCACTGACAGCATTGGAGACTAAAACCAGATTTTCATCCACAGACATGGTGTAGTATGAGGCAGGTACCATGCAAACTCTCCACTACTACAGTGGATTTGATGCTGTTGTGAGACGGGAGACTGACCGCACTGAAGACTGAAGTCCTCTGTTTTCCACCAGCCAGGTGTACTTTGAAAATGGTTTATTCACAGACCATACATAGGGTGGGCAGGTATAATGCAGGATTCACCAGTGTATGTACTGTATATAGTTTTGGTAAAAGGTGGGTGATTACCAGTGCTGAAGATGTATCCCTCTGTTTATCCACAGGTCAGGTACAAAGTCAAGAGCAGTAATGTTATGATTCTTTACATAAGCCAGCCCAACCAAATGTGTGTGTGGGGGAAGGGATCTGCACATGCCTGGGGCCAGTGTCAGTGGCTCAGCAAGTAGCACACTCGCCTCTGAGGTTGGGAGATCAGAAGGCTGTGGGTTCTATCTCTCACAAAGCACTTGAGTTAATATCCCAATACTGATACTATAGTGAAGCATGAGAGGGAGTGCTGCACTCCTGAGGTGCCGTCTTTTGGATGACACTTTAAATCAAGGTTCCATCTGCCTGTTCTGGTGGTAGTTCAGGTGGATGTTGAAGATTCCATGGCACTTCTCGAAAAGACTAGGGGACATTTCTATTGGAGCAAAATTCATGAGAACAATTTCACAGTATCACAAAAAACAAAGGAAAATCAGCAAATTTCACCCAAACATAAAGAACAGTCATACATTCCCCTTAAGGCAGTCTCAGGTTATAGGTATATCATTGTCTGTTATCCAGGGCAAACCTTTCCAAAGTTCTAACAAATCTTCTGTCAAAAAAGTATTTTTCTCTGTTTTATACAATATTTCAAGGTCCTGCTCCACTTTATTTAATAATTCTATATAATTTACTTATTTTTGCTGCAACATGAAAAAAACTCTGTTTGTACAGATATGCCATTTAAAAACAATTATTATAACCCTCAGTGTGATTATATTCCATTTCCTTCAATTTCTATTAAAACCCTCATAGATAAGGTTTTCATACGACATTGTACAAAAAACAGGTTCATGCTGTTGCTGTGCTACATAACTCCAAAATCCAGAAATAATGGAACACTGAAAAAAACAAGTAACAGTTTCTTCTTTTAGAATACATTGTCTTCTGCTACAGAGCCTTTCTTGTTGCTGTTTATGTTTTGGGTTAGATTCTTTTTATTTTTATTTTTCAGAAAATACCTTTGTGCCAGAGGCTCATTTACTAAGGTTCCATGTTGTAAGATTTGATGATTATCCATTCATGGTAAGATAACCAATGTAGGTCCCACATGTGTGTTGGAATTCTATTGTTACTTAAAAGCTTTTTTAAAGATTGCAAATGTTACGGTGGACATTTATAAAAAAAAAACTGTATCAACTGGACATATGGTAATAAGTAAATGAGAGTACACTTGTTTTCCTGAAAGTTTTCATTGCTTTAAACGTAAAAATGTTTCCCTTAAATAATTAGGTGCCTTAGCTAATTTCCTTATTACAGAGAGTTTACTTATTTCCCATTGTCTCAGCCAAATATGACAGGCTGCATAAAGCAGGGACTCCCACCCCAGATTTCTATTAATAAGCAAAGGTACTATGTTTTTTGTAATAAATATGCTATTAAAAGATATAATATTTATCATATTTACTCGTCCCTGTTTGATAGGCATATACAAAACATTTCTTTTTATAGGACTTAAAAAGTTTCCCCAAAAAGCTTGAAAGAAAAGGCTTAGTAATGAAGTTTCATGTTTTTTTTGGAGGAGGGAAAATGTAACAAATATATAGAAATATTGGTATTAAATATGTTTTTTATCAAATAGCCACTTTTCTTTTTACCTAACTTCCATTTATTCCATTGTGTCACCATTTGTTTTCCTATATTAATGTTGGTATCCCGATTCATTTAATCCATTGCACCAGGACCAAACTGAACCACTAAGACCATGATTGGATCAGATTCTATACTGATTCCATTTATATTTGAACTGTAGTTCAGTGTATAATCCAACCTTTGTCCTGTGCACTTTTGAAGATTCAGTGTTGCCCCAATAGTCTCCCAAAGTTTTCCTATAAATTGATTACTTCTCTAACAGAGGTTTCATCTATCACTATTATATTAATATCATCTTCATAGGCTAATACCTTATAAATGGAAAACAGTTCTAACATTTGTAAAGGCAGAATTTGTGGGGAAGTATTAATTTTACATTATAATGGGTTGATAAAGAAAACATATAAATGGAACTGAGGGGGCAACCCTGTTTTACCCCTCTTTGGAATTGTATCATGGGTCATTGACATCCATGTATAAGTGATATAATTGTTGCTGTATGATAAATACTTTTAACCCAATTTATAAAATTATTTGGTGCTTATTAATAGGACAGAGTTTTCCATAGGAAGTCATGGCTTACTAAATCAAAAGCTTTCTTCTGGTCAAGTGAAACCAGAAATCCATCTAATGCCCTATTTTTCCTCTATCAGCACCCTTAATAAAATTAAATTATCTGATATACTCCTACATGGATCTGAACAGGCCCGTGCTAAAGAAATCACTTCCTTTGATATCAATTAATAATATTTTAGCTAAGATTTTGGTTACTATCTTGAAATCAGTATTTAGGAGACTGATGGGTCTCCAGTTCTGTAATTGAGTTTTATCACCTTTTTTGTATAAATAAATTAATATTCCTTTGTTCATATTCAATGGTATATTATTTATTAACATATTTCTAAATGTCATAGTTAATTCTAATAATAAATCAGTACTTAGTATTTTATAGATATCATTGGGAAGCCCATCAGGGCCAGGATGATATATGATAGCAGGAAAATCCCAGCATCTCCCTACAAAACTAGGGTACTAAATAAGAAAAAGACCGAGGTAGAAAGGTCAGTGGGGATGCTGCAACAGAAGGTAAAGCCATCAAAAAATGGAGAGCGATGAGTACCAATGCCCGTAGTCTGGGTAACAAGCTTCCTGAATTAGTGGTCTTGATGGAGGAGGAACATCTGGATATCGTGGCAGTCATAGAAACATGGTACACACAGAACCATGACTGGGATGTAAACATACCAGGATACACTATCTACAGGAGGGACAGGGAGGGTAAAAGAGGAGGAGGAGTAGCTCTTTACATAAGGGAAGGAATAAAAACAACAGAACAAAAGGGTAAACAGGGAGGAGAAGAAGCACTGTGGGTACATTTGGAGACAGGCAATGGCACCACAATCTGCACAGGGGTTGTATACAGACCCCCTTCTCAGGGGGAGGAAATGGACAAGGAAATGATAGAAAGTATACTTAGAATGGCAGAAAAAGGGAAGATATTGCTGATGGGTGATCTGAATATGCCAGATGTTAACTGGAGTGCAGTTGCAGCAGCCACTTTGAAGAGTGGGATTATTCTAGATGCATTACAGGGGGCATGCCTTAGACAACTAGTATTGGAGTCCACTTTAGAGGGAGCAATCTTAGACCTGGTTCTCTCAAATGGAGATGGAGAGAGGAGCACAGATGTAGAAGTGGGTAGCCATCTGGGAACTAGCGACCATCGAACAGTATGGTTCACAATAAACACAGCAATAGAGTCAAGTCATACAAAGGCAAAAGTACTGGACTTTAGGAGGGCTGACTTTGACAAAATGGGTGAGTGCCTAAGGAATGCACTACAAATGGGCAGGAAGGAGGGGTGGAAGAACAATGGGGAGTAATAAAAACTGCCATCACAGAGGTAATGAGCCTTTGTGTGAAGCAAATAAACAAAACAAAACGATGTAAGAAACCACTATGGTTCTCAAAGGAAGTGGCAGTGAAGGTTCAAGAGAAAAAGAAAGCATTCAGGAAGTACAATGAATATCAGAAGGAGCAGGACAGAGAACAGTATCAGTTAAAGCAAAAGGCGGCTGGGAAGGCAGTCGGAACAGCAAATGCACAAACTGAGGAAAAGATAGCCAACTCAGTTAAGAAGGGGGAAAAAACTTTTATAGGTACATCAGGGAGCGAAGGAAGGCCAAGGGAGGGATAGTGAGGCTTAATAAAGGGAAGGAGGGTAAGCAGGGAGACCGTGAAAAGGCAGAGATGCTAAACAAATATTTTTGCTCAGTATTTACAAATGAAGAGGGGAGGTACCTAAAACAAACAGTAGAAACAATCTGGATACAGAAGTCGATACCAGCCCATTTACAGAAGAAAGGGTTCTGAAAGAACTCTTAAAACTGAAGGTGGACAAAGAAATGGGACCTGATGGGATTCAGCCCAGAATTCTAAAAGAACTAAGGGTAGAACTAGTGACACCACTGACTACCCTCTTTAACAAATCATGGGAGGATGGGGTGGTACCTGAGGACTGGAGGAGGGCAGATGTGATTCCCCTTCACAAAAGTGGGAGCAAGGCAGAAGCAGGAAACTACAGACCTGTTAGTTTAACCTCAGTAATAGGGAAAATGATGGAATCACTTCTGAAGGAAAGAATTGTCGAGTATCGAGAGGCCAGAGGGGCACAGGACCCTAGGCAGCATGGATTCACAGCGGGAAGGTCATGCCAGATGAATCTGATAGATTTTTTTGACTGGGTGACCAAAGTAGTAGATCAGAGAGGGGCTCTGAACATGGCCTACCTAGACTTTAGCAAGGCATTTGACACAGTCCCACACAAAAGATTAATATACAAGTTAGCCAGCCTGGGAGTGGGTCCCAAGATGACAGCCTGGGTAAAGAATTGGCTGGAGAATAGGACACAGAGAGTAATAGTAAATGGAGTCCACTCAGAAGAAAGGGGGTTACTAGTGGGTACCACAGGGTTCAGATTAGACTAGTCCTTCAATGTCTTTATAAACGATATTGCAGAGGGACTGGAAAGAAAAGTATGTCTCTTTGCAGATGACACAAAGATCTGCAACAGAGTTGATGCACAGGGTGGGGTGGAAAGGATGAGAAGGACTTGGCAAGGTTAGAGGAATGGTCAAATGTATGGCAGCTTAGATTCAATGCTAAGAAGTGAAGGTAATGCACCTGGGAAACAAAACCCAGGGAAGAGTACACAATGCGGGTGAGATACTAACAACAACAAAATGGAAAGGGACCTGGGGTAGTCATATCAGATGACCTAAGGGTGGGCAAGCAATGTGAGAGGGCAGCAAGGAGGGCTGGGGATACTGGGATGCATAGGGAGAGGCATCACCAGTAGAAAATGGAAGTTATTATCCTCTGTACAGACAGCTGGTGAGACCCCATCTGAAAACTTCGGCAGTTCTGGAGACCCAATCTCACAAGGACATAGACAGGATTGAAGCTGTCCAGAGAGGGCACTAAAATGGTGCAGGGTCTGCACCGGAAGACATGAAGAGAGACGAAAGGAGCTTAATATGTATAGCCTGAGGAAAGTAGGAGAGGGGAAACATGATAGAAACATCTGAGTACCTCAAGGGAATCAACAAGGTCCAAGAGGGTAGCATCTTCAAAAAAGAGGTGTGCAAGAACAAGGGGGCACAATTTGAAGATGGGGGCAGCTCAGAGGTAATTAAAGGAAGTATTTTTCACAGAGAGGGTTGTGGATGCATGGAACGGCCTTCCGGAGGAGGTTGTGGAGTCAAAAACAGTGGTGGAATTCCAGCATGCATGGGACAGTCATAAGGCCATTCTAGGGGGTGAGGGTAGGAAGAAGAAGGCTGCTGGTTAACTAGGATCTGCAGCTTATCCAGTAGGTAGGGAAATGGGCAGATTGGGTGGGCCAAGCGGTCCTTATCTGCCATCAAATTCTATGTTTCTATTTGCCAGAGATGTGATGGCTTCCTGCACTTCCCCTTGTTGAATTGATTGTGATTCTAGTGTTAAAATATTTTCACTTACTGTAGATGAATGGGATGTACTTAAAATATCTGTCAGCGGGGGAGTCACATGATGCGGAGCACGGGGTAGCAGCATTCGGTTAGCTCCGTTTCCTCCTGTCATTATTGTAGAGCCGTGTTGGTATCGGACGGTTTTAAAGAGTTTGCCGACATTCAGCAGCCTCAGGACTCTGCCGAGAGCCATTTCGCGCCGCATGGATGCAGAAATGCTGAAAAATCCCCCGAGGCATACACCCCCAGTTTCCCTGGAGAAGGCCCCAAGAAAAACAAGGGCCTCAGTTGAGCAACAGCCGCAGGGGGCGGCGAAGGAGGAGTCAGATTTCGAGATGCTAACCCTTTCGAGATTTCTCGAGGAGTTTAGGCCATTTAAATCGGAGATAAAGGAACTGGCCACAGATATTAAGCGCTTGTCCAGCACGATGGAGGACACTGCTAGGAGAGTGACTGATAGTGAAACAAGAATTAAATCTCCTGGAAGGGCACATGGATAAGATGGATGAAGGACAGTCATTTTGAGACAAAGGATCACTAAGTTGGAGACCAAAGTTGAGGACCTTGAAGGGAGGTCTCGACGCAACAATGCTGTGATTTTGGGGCTACCTGAAAAAGAAGAAGGCCCAGACCCAATTAAATTTGTACAGAAGCTTGTGGAGAAGATAGTGGGCCCCTCTCCTTACGGGCCGACCTACATAATCGAGAGGGCTCATCGGGCTTTAAGGCCAATGCCCCCACCTAACTCGCCACCTCATCCCTTGATTTTTCATTTTCTCAATTATTTGGAACGACAACTCTTTTTAACCAAAGCAAGGGAGAACAAAGACCTTTGCTGGGAAGAGGCCAAGATCAGGGTTGCGCAGGACATTCCAGTGACGGTTAGACAGAGGAGAGCAACCTTCAATCCCCTGATTAATAAGCTGATTGCGGCGGGTGTGCGTTTTAAAATGGGCTATCCAGACAAATTCCAAGTTATGATAAAAGGGGAGTGGATGAGTATGATACGGCGGAGGCCGCTCGGTTGGCATTAAGGGCAGCCCTGCCTAATCTATTTAAGGATCCCTTAAGTGGAATGGAATGATTTTAGCATGTGATAACTTTGCTATGGATCTCTGTTGGAAGAGGGACGCTATGCAGTTGGATCCTGTTATGTTTTCCGATTTTGGATTATCATAAACTGAGAACATTAAAGGGGACTGTTGTTTTGTGCGTCATGGTTTTTGTTTGACCCCATGGTTTATTTTTGGGCCTTCCCAGTTTTGTTTCGGTGGGGACTATACTGTGGCCTGTGCTTTATGGCCTATGGACAGTGCTGCAGTTGCCAACTGAAGGGAACAGAAGGGGTTTCAGTTCCCTCCCCCCTTCCCCCCTTTTTTTTTTTAACAGCACCTTAGAATGATTGATTTTCTGTGCATTATGCAGAATTTTTTATTAGGAGTTGTATTCTGCCATTTGGAGCCAAGGACTTATGGTTGTTTGTGGGGGAGGGGGTTGGGGGTTTACGTTATGTGGCCATCTGTACTCCTTCTTTGTCTCTCTTTTGTTATTATGGCCTTTTTGAAATGTTGGGCTTGAAGGCTCTATTTTGATATTAACTCTTAGTTACCATATCTGTTGGGTATGGGACGGTCTGGTGGTTTTGGGCTTTCTGGGTTTCTTGAGAACCGGTTTCTATTGTTTGGTGCAACTGGTGAATTTGTTTGATGGGATAGTAGCTGGAAATGGGGGATTTAGGTGTGAGAGGGGAGGCAAGGGGCGAGGGTGAGCGAAGCTATGGTGTGCTGATGTCACGGACCAATGGAGTGTGGAAGGGGGCTGGTGGGGGGATTTGTGGTAGATAGTTGGTATTTTCGGCAGGGGCAGGGGTTGGTGGTGTTGGGTGAGGTAGTGGGGGTGGGTTAGTCTAGGAATTACTTATAAGACTCAAGTTCTGGCAAAAGGGCAGGGAGGGGAGGTTGGTACGAGGGTTTTGGTTGGGTAGATATTGCACGGCCTACTGGTTTTATTCGAATGGGGAGGGGGACAAGTCTGTATTTTGAGAGATAGAGATATGACATGGCTGTGCATAAGCTAATGCCTCTATTAGAAGAGGTGTATGGCATTGTCGGGGCCTTGCAGGTCACTGTGGAACGAAAGGCACGCCAGAAACCTAAGCAGTATTGTCTTTGAAACACCTGGAGGTTCTAAGGGCAAATATTATGCTTCTACAGGAGACACACACTTACCCAATCGGAGTCCACTTCTATGAGACGTGACAGATTGGATTAGTTTTTGCCTCACAAGGTAACACGCTGAGTAAGGGTGTAATGATTTTGGTGGGCAGATCCATACCTTTTGTCCCACTACAGGTTGTCCAGGATGAGGACGGGAGAATTGTGTTGGTAAGGGGCATGCTCCAGAATGTGGAGGTGGTACTTGGGGCGATTTATGGCCCCAATGTAGATTCTCAGGAGTTTTTTGTTAAGCTTTCAGGAATGTTGGCCCCCTTTGTGCAGATACCCATGATCTTAAGTGGAGATTTAAATCTGGTTTTAGATCCACTTATGGACAAATCTGGGGGTAGGATGTTGAGATTATCACCTGCTCGGCGGGCCTTTTGTGAGGTGCTGGATCAATATGGCCTGGTAGATGTGTGGAGAGTGCTCCATCCCCAAGATAGACAGTATACATTCACCTCTGCAGTGCATGGATCCGAATCCCATATAGACTATATTTTTGTTTCCAATGACCTCCTTTCCGGGGTACTGGAGGCAGAAATTATGCCGGGACCACCTTCCGATCACGCAGTGGTTGTTGTCAACTTGTTGCCTCCTGTCAACTTTACCTAAAAGAGGAAATAGATGGAGAACTAACAATCAGTTGCTTCGTAACCCTCAGGTCACCAAGTTTGTTTCAGAACAGATAGCCAAATTTATAGTCAACAATGTTGAGGTCGATGTCAGACCTGATATGGTCTGGGGAGCATTTAAAGCCTTTATTAGGGGGACTTTGATTGCCCAGGCTTCTTATAGGAAAAAGGAGCTAGTTTGGGTACTTACCGAGCTTTTGATGGATTAGACTTAAAGAAGGTAGGGTGAGAGGCAGGTGATGAGGAGGATAAGATTGAGTTGGTGAGGTTGAAGGATCTATACTTGAAATTGTTAGGTGAGCAAGCGGAGCTAATCAAAACTAAAGCAAACTATCAGGACCAGGGGGAGAAAGCTGGGTCACTTCTAGCTAGGAGGGTTAAGCAGATGGAGTCATCACGCCTAATTCTAGGGATTCGGTCGGAGGTGGATGGAATGATTAAGGCTACCCCAGGGGAGATAGTACTTGAATTTAGAAATTATTTTAAGTCTCTATGATAAAATGGGATCCCCTCTAGACAGGAGATTCTCTTTTTTGAAGGGCTGACATCCCTTGGTTATCTGAGTCTCAACAAGAGCAATTAATGGTGGATATTACTCAAAATGAAATTGAAAGGGTGATAGAAAGTCTCCTCTGACAAAATGCCGGTCCTGACGGTCTTCGTCGCTAATTTTTATAAAAATTTGCCAAGCTTCTATCCCTTTGTCTCTGAATTTATTTCAGTGCATCCTGTCTCAGCAGGCAAGATCAGTCTTTATTTGAGGCACTAACCTGTATTGATCCCTAAACAGGGTAAGCCTTTGGAGCAGCCCTCAAGTTACAGACCCATATTGTTGCTCAATTATGATATTAAAATCCTAGCCAATTACTGGCTGAGAGGATCAGTCTGTCCTTCCTGACCCTCATTGGTCCAGAAACAGGTTGGTTTCAAGAGAGGTAGATCTTCTGCAGACCATGTTCAGACTTTGGCTCATGCTTTCGTATCTCGAGGACAGCAGGGCACCTATGGCCCTGCTGTCCCTGGATGTTGAGAAAGTTTTGATAGAGTACACTGGGGTTTTTGCTAACGGCGATGGAAAGGTTTGGGTTTCCGGATCTTTTAGGGATTGGATTAGCTCCTTTACTCCTGCCCTACTGCAAGGGTTGGTTGTAATGGAGCAGTCTCCTGACCCATTTTGTTTATATGTGTGGGCACTAGGCAAGGATGCCCCTTATCCCCTCTCCTCTTTAATTTATATTTGGAACCTTTTATAAGAGCAGTGGTTGTTAATCAAGCAATAGAAGGTATTAGTATTAAAGATCATATTATCAAGGTTACAGCATATGCGGATGACCTGTTGGTCTACCTATCCAACCCGGGTGCTTCTATACGAGCACTGTTGAAGGCTATCAAGCTGTTTGGGAATTTGGCCAATTACAGATTAAATCTGGACAAGTTGGTGGTATTTCCCCTTAATAGCTCGAGGTGGCGGAGCTAGGATTGTCCTGGAAAGCAAATTTCATCAGGTATCTGGGCCTCAACATGGCCAGGGGTGACTCTAAGATTTTCCAGCTGAATTTTGACTTGTTATTAAGGACCATTGCATTAGATTTGGAGAGATGGGTGAAACTCCCAATCTCCTTATGGGGGAGAGTGAATCTTGTTAAAATGAATATATTTCCCAGATTGTTTTATCCCCTGAGTATGTTGAATATCTGGATACCAGTTAAGTGGTTTAAGAAAGTGCACAATATGATTGCTAATTTTGTATGGGGTCAGAGGAAGTCATGTATGGCCTATCTGAAATTGGTGTTGCTTAAGGAATCGGGGGTTCAGGTCACATTTTGCCTTATACTACTGGGCAGCCCATGCCAGTAAATACATGAGATGGATAAAGGGGGGTGATGACCTAAATCACCACCCCTACATACCACTTTGGCTACGGATAGAACTGACTTTGATCAAGGATGCCGGTCTTAGGCCGAAGGCCTT
This sequence comes from Neoceratodus forsteri, assembly GCA_016271365.2. Taxonomy (NCBI): domain Eukaryota; kingdom Metazoa; phylum Chordata; order Ceratodontiformes; family Ceratodontidae; genus Neoceratodus; species Neoceratodus forsteri. The sequence continues at coordinate 723,613,530 of CM028130.1, read as the reverse complement.
ACTTTATCTCAAACCAAAATGGTTGTCCCGTTGGTTGCTTAACTCTCCAATTCGGACCGCAGTGAGAGCTCATGCCCAACTCTGGGGCTTTTTGCGGTATGATCACGTTAGAGATTGGGCACAGCCCATATGGTGAAACCCCCGTTTTGTTCTGGATGGGAGGATGTTGGACCATACTTGGTTACCCTTACCCGAGGAGTGTCCTGTGAGGGACCTTCTCTCGACGGAGGGTATGGTTCTCCCCTTGGATGTCATACTGGGTAAATTTGGGCTACCCAGTAAGGCTATTTTTAGGACCTACCAGCCTAGACATCTTATGGTCGCACAATTGGGTAAGGGAGTGGTGCAGAAACCGAGAGTGGAATTCTATGATGGTTTATACCCTCTAGTAGGGTTGAGGCACACGATTTCCAAAATTTATCAGGTACTACTTGAGTGGGCCTATTCCTCAGACCCCATCCAGGGATCGTATTGAATTCAGTTTTCAACCTCGCACTCAACTGGAAGAAATTATGGGTAAACTGTCATAAATTTTTGTTACAGGACAGATTGAGGCTCATGCAGTTCAAAATCCTTCATAACATCTTTTATTCTCCACAGAAATTGGAGAAGTTCAGGCTGACAAAGGATTCGAGGTGTTTTAGATGTCAGGGGGAGGATGGTGACTTGATGCATATCTTTTGGCAATGCCCAAAAGTAGCCCTGTTGTGGGAGGATATTAAAAGGAGGGTTAATCCTCTACTGGGTCTTGAAGATCTGTTTACGCCAGAGATATGCCTATTGGGGGATGTCTCGGGCATTGCTGTTATGAATAGGAGGTTTTATATGGTCCTGATTGCAGCTACACTTAAGAGGGTGGTACTTAGACATTGGAAGGACTCGATGATATTAGGATATAAGGAATGGCTGGAGGAGTTGCTAGCTTGTTTGAGGATTGAGATGCTATCCTTCAGAACAAGCTCTCCAGGTTCGATAAAATCTGGGGTCCCTTTTACACATGTTACTCTACTTGAAACATATGATGCTGTTTGGGTTGATTTCACCCTATCTCCTCAGACTTGTGCCGAGAGGGTGGGGGATCTGGGTTGGGTGGAGGTTGGGGGGAGGGTGGGTTCGTTACAGGGTCATTTGTTGTGGATTGTTTTCCCACTGGTATTAATGCTGTTTGACTGGATGTATGTACCCTGTAACCTAAACTGAATAAAGTGTTAATGGTATATATAAAAAAAATATATCTGTCTGCAACAATTATCGAAGGGGCCTACTATTTCTTTTGACCCTTGTGTTCCAAATTTATGTTGATGAATTAAAGATTTAGATTTAAGAGCATGAAATGTCATTAATTCTTTTCTAATATTACTGATTTGTGTTGATAGATTTTGTCCAGTTTCATAAATTAGTCACAACAATTATTGCAACAGTTTCCTGTTTTAAGATATTCTAGGTATTGTTTATTACTCTGAAAATTACTTAAATATTTCAGTATTTTTTGTAATTCCTCATTGGTGTCTTCCCACCACATACTGGGGTCATCAAATAAATAAAATATACGTATTTCCTTGCTTGTATCAAGTCTTGCAGTGCAAGAGAGAGATATAATTATCAGTCAGCAAGGACACATTAAATTTCCATATTCCAGGTCCTCTCAGAAAGGGGTATTCCTTTCCTATTTGAATATATAATAATCACTGATCGCTAAATTCAAACAGTTGCACAGTAGCTGATACAGTGCAAACTTACAGAGATAAAAATAAAATCTATCCTGGTGGCTAGATGTCCTTTATAAAATGTGGGTGTATGTTTTCTCTTTTTATTATGGAAAAAATATGCATCCCTGAGTCTGGCTTTATATGCTGTAAAGTGTTTGAATCACAATAAATCATAGTTGTTTTAGCAACAGAACATTTATCTTGCAAGGATAAAGTACTGTTAAAATCTCCTACAAATATAACTTGATGTGCTGTATATAGCAATGGTTGTAACTGTTTAAAAATCTCAATTCTGGCAGACTTGGATTGAGGGGCATATAGATTAATCAGTCTATTGGCTACCTGGGAAATACAGACATCTAGAATTAAGACCCTGCCAGGCACTACATCAATTAATTTTAGGACTGAAACTCCAGGAGTTTTAAATAACGTTCCCACCCCAGAACAGGTTTATTGTCCTATAAACCAAAAAGAGGGCCCAAAGGCCCAGGCTCTGAAAGCTACCTGCATTTATTTTATGGAATGTCTCCTAACATCTTGTAAAAAAAATGATGCCCAATTGTAAACTTGCCAGAAAGGAAAAAATGCATTCCGTTTCACACTTTGTTTTATACTGTTAACGTTAATAGTATAGAAGAAAAAAAGGGTCAGCCATTTGGTTTTATAAAGCTTCATGTGTACTTCCCCCATCTTGTATTATGTTCTTTATGTTTTGTTTTCATTTTGGCATTCCATTTTTGCAGGCCAGTAGACCTTGTTAGTAACTCTGTATCTGTGGTACATTCAGGTAATGAAGAAATAACAGAAGAGGTATCAGACTCTTCAGCTGAACGGTCAGAGGGATCCTGCAAAATATCATATTTGTTTGCTAGTATGATGGCATCCTCTTTATGAGTAGTGTGATGTGTGCCTCCTTTTGTTTTTTGCTTAATGAAAGGCCCTTCGTATTCTGGCCCAGGCATGGGAGGAGGAGGCATGTTAACATTTTTAAGGGGGTAAATGTCCCTGAAGGGGGTTCTACCGAGGGGTCGCCTATGTTCCCCATTGGGGAGGCTGTTGATCCAATATAGTTAAGGTTTCCTCGGGAGAGGGTATAGGCTCTGATGCAATCACATTACTGTGAGTCACTAGGAGTCACTAGGAGCAGGACGTGGGGGAGGTGGAGGTGGAGGCAGCACTAGGCCTTGGGTTTCCCACTGCTTCGGTTTGCCCAGTTTGTTTTTTTGTGTAAGTGTAATGAGAAATCTCTGTTCCTCTCCGTCTGCCTGGTCTAAAAAGTGTTGTGAGCTGCCCATTGGCAGTTTTGAAAAGTGTGACCAGTTTCCTCACATAGATTACATCTACATTCATTAATGCATTGGGTTCCAATATGTCCCAGTTCCCCACGTATAGTACATCTGATTTTGTCACAGATACTGCTAAGATGAGAAGTGGATACACATTTGTAGCAAGTTTTTGTCTGTCCAGGGTAGAACAGCCCTCCTGTATCCCAACCTAAGAAAAAGAGTTTGGTAAACGACTAATACCAGTATCAGTTGTTTTTAACATAACCTTCACCCTCCATCCTCCAGTCCATATGTTCTCAGAGTCCATGATAGCGCTAGAGTCTTCAATAATGGTGTATCTTTCTTTCAGCCAGTATACCAGATCATGCGTACTCACTCTTTTATTCCTGAATAAAACAGTTATAATTTTTTGTGCTGGCTTTGTCAGGGGAATCACTATAAAAGGAGACCATAAAGGAGTTTTCTTCAAGGAGTTATATTTAATCCAAAATCTGTCTAGTGCCTACAACATTTTAAAGCTGACATCAAAGGTAATTTCACCTGATACATGTATCAGTGCTTATATTTCGTGAGCAAAACATGTCATCAAGTCTTTAAGTAGTGACCTGGCCACAAATATTCTATCCGGTGGTTCTGATATTCCTCCTGTGTAGGATAACCAGACAGCATTATGCCTTTTGGCTGGCAGTATTGGGGTTTTAAAAAGGAAAGCATAGGGTCTAGGATTTATTTCATTTATTAGATTTAAGGGTAGTTGAGGGGTTACAGGATCAGGAGTGGGGATCCCCAGGTAAAGAATTGCACTTGGGCCTTTCAGAAAGAATAGTAAGTTGGAGGGTTTGAGTTAGAGCTAGCTCAGGAGAAACTTCAATAGCAAGATCCTTACGGTTATCATTAGGCACAGTACCTTTCTCGAGTATCTGTTATGCTTGGTATTTGTATTGGAGACGATCCAGAGTTTTCCAAGAACATGAAATAGGGTCCTGTTCCCAGCCTGTTGCTTTTAGTGCCAAATCTACTGACCATCCTGATACTGCTTCTTGTTCAGGAAGTCCTAGGTCCAATCCTTTTGGATTGATTCGAGTCATTCCTGACTTTTGACCTGAAGAGTGACTGTTTAAAGCAGCAGCCTCAGCATCTCATTTTTCTTTCAGTTCCATGTTTTCTACCTCAGAAGCCCAGTTCAGCATTGGCACCACATCAGCAGCGCTCTGCTGTTCCTCTCTGTCAGACTGTGATAGTCTGTCAGTTTGTAAGTCATGGAGCTGTTTTTTTAACTTCAATTTCCAGAAAAGAAAGTTCCTCTCTTCCAGTTCAAGTTGTCGCTCTAGTTTTTTCAACTCTAAACTTAAACGTGCTGTTTGGTGAAATGTCATTGGTTCATACATTTAAAGTGACAGACTCACCCGGTTCCACATCTTCAGAGTCAGAGTTTGGTAGTGGTTGACCAATTTCTGTATTTCCCACTAATTCCATAGTTTTGTCTTCTGTCTTTTCTGAAGTATGAGAGGAGGTCTTTCCTCCTACCTCCATCTCTTCTGCTTGATTGGCCACCTTGGCAGCATTGCAGAGGTACAGCAGCTTCCCCTAGTGACAACAGTAAGGGGAATGTCCCTACTGCCCTGGCTAAATTTCCCCGCATTCACTAAAAATACAACTGACAGCTTAATCTGGTTCAAGGTCAATTGGCATTCATCTGTATCCCTCTCCCCCCAGTTCGTGCCTGAAAATAAGCAAGCATTTGTCTAGTGCACTTACTCAGTCAACAAAAGCTAAGTAAATAAATTACCAGTCTATATCAAACTGGTAAATTAATTTTAAGGTTGACCCCAGGAGGACAAGATTTTGTTATAAGAATTCTGGGGCAGGATTCACAAAGCTATGCCTAGGTGAAAAACCATTTTTCCCAAGTCAAACTGGGCTTTGTGAATAGCTGGTATTCACAAAGCCCCATTTGCCCCTGCAAACTGAGTTTGCGCTGGGGCAAAGCAGTGAAGGAGGCCACAATACAAATGAGTGGGAGGGAACAGCATAGCCCCACAATCCCATTCGCAAACATTTGTTCCACACAATGGCCCTTTATTTATTTATTTATTGAGAAATCAGTATTACACCCTTTGAGTCAAAGACACTTTTGCAAAGGCTCCTCGTCGGTAGACGTCGTACAACAAAAACAAGTACAGGTGCAAGACATCAATCAGTCCACATATTACATTAGCAGGTAAGGTAAGGAACTGAGCAACATAACATAGCAGAGAGCAGAGACAGCCCAGAGTCATGTGCAACAACAGCAGCAAAAATTCCGGAAAGTAGGATATAGATTGCAAAGACAGTATGAGGGAGGTGGCAGGGGCCAGGTTAGTATAGTACTACTAGTAACAGTCACAAGTAGAGTTGTTAGCAAGAAATACCTTGAGTGAGGTTTTAAAAGGGCCAATTTTTGTACCAGCAGTCAGAGCAACAGGTAGGTCATTTAGCCAGCTTGAGGCCCTGTGATAACAGATTTTCTGACCCATAGATGTCCTGCAGTGGGGGACCAATACAGGGATCTTGGAGGCACTTCTGGTGAATCTATGCAGTAGGGAGGGTTGAATAGCCATTGCTTGAATCAAATTATTTCCCAGGAAAACCTGGCGGTTCTCCCCACAAACCCTAGAGGGTTGCAGAAGTACTGTAGCCTCCCCACTGTCATCATCAGAGATTCTGTCAAAATAAAAAAAAAATCCTCTTTTCCATAGTGTAGTGGTCCCTCCCCCCAACCCAGTCCCTGTTATAAGAAACAACAAACAAATCCCCATATCCACAGTGTAGTAGACCCCCCCACCCTGGTCCCCATTCCAGTTATAATAAACTATAAACAAATTCTCTTTTCCATAATATAGTGTTCCCTCCCCAGTCCCTGATCCCATTATAATAAAAAAATAAACAAATCCCCCTTTCCAGAGTGTAGTGGTCTCTCCCCTCACCCCAGTCCCCAATTCCAATATAAGACAAAATGAAAAAATTCCCCTTTCCATAGTGTAGTTGTCCCACACACCCCCCCCGCCTGGTCCCAATCCTGTTATAGGAAATAAAAGACAAATCCCCTTTTCCATAGTGTAGTGGTTCCCCAACTCCCCACCTGCCCCGGTAATGGCACCCCATCCTGCTCCCCCTGCCTGGTATGGCCCACCTGTTGACAAACAGCACAACCCTCCTCTCACCTCCAGGACTGCCCACCAATTGACTTGTAAATGACAGCTTATAGTATACACCGGAAGCCCATTGGCTGACATGTCAACCAATGGGCTTGTGGTGTATACTGTAAGCTGGCATTCACAAGTCAGTTAGTAGGCAGCCATGGAGGTGATAAGAGGACTGTGCTGCTCGCTAATCGGCGGGCCGTACCGGGGTGGGGTACTATTACTGGAGTAGGCGGTAGGTTGGGGGACCGCTACATTTTGGGAAAAGGGATTTGTCTTTTTTTTTTTTTCCTGTAACGGGATCAGTATCAGGGAGGGGGGTGGGACCACTACACTATGGAAAAGGGACTATGTTTTTGGAGACAGCAGCACATGGCAGCTCAGTCTGGTGGTCAGGACACAAGATTCAGCTCTCAAGGGTATTCCCAGGGCTTACAGAGCAAGGCAGAAGCACCCCCTTCCCTACCCTCCCTTCCCTTCCTTATTTGGAGACAGAAGCACGTGGCAGCTCAGTCCGGCAGTTGGGGCACAGGATTCAGCCCACAAGGTAGAGCTGAAACAGAAGAGGCTTTGCAGGACTGTGTTAGCCCATCAACACTTTATGTCGACTACCCTGCCCTCCACCCTCCCACCCTGGGTTGTCCTGTAACTTACTGGTGCTCAGGATCATGTGACTAAGTCACGTGACTGACCAAAGTATTTTCTAAGTCCCCACTTTGCAGTTTGTAAGTTATACTAGCCAGCGACTGGGAGGTGCTAGTGAGCCAACCAAATATATCCATGATGACTGCTGGTCACATATCAATAGAATACTAGGACTAAACTTAGTCATATAGGCAATTTAGAAGTTACTTCCCTTGAGAATCGAGCTAGGGACCTTCTGCACTAGAGGCCAGAACACTAACTGTTTCCCCAGCTCGGTAGTCCTGCTCCTAACAGGTGAGTTATGACATTTACCAAACTCCAGATACATAGGCAGTAATTTGGGTCCCCAGGAAAGCCCTCTTAGAGACTGCAGACCCTCACAACAGGGCCAAACATTACACAGCCATCTCCATTGGGATAATAGGGATTAGGTGGTACACATTAATGGGGAACACATAAAGGGAACTCAGTGGCAACGGAGGGAGCAGGGTTGGTGGTCAGGCCCCAGAACAGCAGGGATGGTGGGCATTTTTGGCAGGGTAGGGGAGTGTTGTTGGTGTGGGATGGCCATGGTACTCCATATGGCTTGGAGGTCAGAGGGTTGTATGGTATGCAAGCAGTTGGCAAACGTTAGTGAGGAAGTAAGGAGCTTGAGCTGGACAATTGCAGAATATTACTGGAACAGGGATATTAGAAGTGGCTAGAGGGATATGAAGGGAGGTCAGTGCAGGCAGGAGGAAGGTGGGGAGAGACAGTTAGGGGTTCATGTGAGCAAGGAATTAGCAAGCAATACAAGGAGAGAGAGGAGTTGGCTGGGACCAGTAGGAAATGGTATAATGGGGGGGAGAGGAATGTTTGTGATATGGTAAGAAAAAGGACAACAGCCAGCCAAATGAAGCCTTAAGGGAAAGAGGGATGGAAGTTAATAGGATGCAAGGGGAGACAGAGTATTTATGTATAGCAGCAAGGGGGGGTGCACCCCACTGGTAGTACGGAAGTTGAGGGGAATAGTACATAAGAACAAGTTTGCTGAGCTGCTTGTGAAGGATGAAGATGGGAAGGAGAAAGTTGGTAGGAAAAATACTCAGCAAGGGAAACTGGTATACCCCAAGGAGAGGGGAAAATGGAGATCCATCCCCTGGACAAGGAAGGGAAGGGGTGTTGGCGGATAGTAAGAATGACAGCATAAGGAGAAAATCAATCCCAGACAACAGTAGCAATCGGAAAGGGGTGGGGGGGTGAGGTTCAGGAGAATGGAAGAACAGGAGAGAAAACATCAGGGAGTAGTAGAGGCCAGGACAGGAAACTGGGTGCTAGGGATGACTTGGGGAAGCAGGAACAACAGAGCTGGGAGAGTGGTGCCCCAGTGTCAGGGTAATCTAGAACTAAAAGGAGTAATGGAGGTCAGAAAGTGCCATGAGTTGGGGGGTAAAATGGGCAGTGATAAGGAGGCAGAGCAAGGACAGGAGGGTAGGGCAAGGGTCTCAGAGGAAAAGTGGGTGAGGGAGTATGAAGGGTATAACCCAACCCCTAGACAGGAGACGGCACAACAGAGGCAGGTAAGGGAACTGGTTGGAAGGCAGCAGTAGGGAGAGAATACAAGGGGGTTGGCCACAGACAGTGGAATGGGGAGACAAGAAGGGAGCACAGGGCCTACTAACAGTGGGGATGCAGGACAGAATCCAAGACCTGGCACCTAGAGAGGACAGCATATGGGAGCAAGCAAGAAGATCAAGCAACTAGGGGGAGGCACAAGTGAGAGGGAGGTTAGTGACAAGGAGGAAAAGGAAGGAAAAGGGACAGGCAGGCAGGTTGTGGATTGAGCTAAAAAAAAGTGGAGGATAGGGTTCAAATTGTTGGGGACTCCATTGTTAGGGGCTTTGGCTGGGGAAGGACTGGAGGCAAGATCTGGGTCAGTTGTTTGCCGGGCACGACAGCAGCCACAGTGATACATCACATCCCCTCTAGGGGGAAGCTGCAAGATGAAAGAACACACCTGGTGTTTCATTTGGAACAAACCACCTTGCAGGGCATAGCTTGATGGAGGTACAGGCTAGGTTTGAAGCCTTAGCAAGGTTCTGTCATAACCTAAACTTTAGATCAGTAGCTTTTTCTCAGGTACTGCCTGCTCCAAGAACTAGCTCAAGAGAGGAAGGAGTGGTTTGCTGAGTTTAATAGCTGGCTAGCTGGTTGGTGTGATAGGAAAGGCTTTGGGCTGGTGGGGGAATGGGGGACCACCTGGCAAGATGAAAGCCTGTTCTCCCCAGACAGGTTACACCTCAACAGGGAGGGTAAAGAAGTGCTGAGGTGGAAACTGGAGGAGTTTGTTTAAATTAAACTAAAATGGGGGGTTGCAGTGAAACCCAAGAATAAACATAACTGACATGGGGAGCTTGAGCCCCCCCCCAGCATATGAGATGCCCAGCAGGGGCCACAGGAGATAGGGTCAGGACAATGAGGAAAGTTAGGACAGGGGAAGGCATAAGGGTGGCTGGAAATGGGAAGACAATGTACACAAATGCTAGGAGCCTGGGCAATAAGGTCACAGACCTGGCAGCAGTCATGGCAGAAGCAGAACTGAACCTGGTGGGAATCACAGAATCATGGTGCCATTGAGGGCAGGATTGGGACGTAGCCATACTAGGGTACACGCTGCTTAGGAGAGACAGGGTCAGAAGGGGGCAATTAGCACTTTATGTGAGGGAAGGGATTCAGGCTATAGAGTTACAGGACAGGAAGGGGGACACAGAGGCACTTTCGGTCTTGTTGACCACAGAGTGGGATTAGGTGGTCCGCACATGGGTGGTCTACAGGCCACTGGGGCTGCAGAATGGGGTGAACAACCAGATGGTGGAGAAAATTCTGAGAATGTCAACAAAGGGGGAGGTGCTGCTGATGGGGGATCTCAATCTGCTGAATGTGGCATGGGACACATTGTCAGCAGCATCCCCTAGAAGCAGGGCAATACTGGACTCCCTTCAAGTTGCCTTACTTAGGCAGATGGTCCAGAAACTGACTAGGGATGGGGCAATGCTAGATGTGGTACTAACAAATGGGGACAGGGTAGAGAAATTATCGGTGGGGGATAACCTTGATACCAGTGACCATAGCACTGTGTGGTTTATGGTATGCATGTTGGCTGCCCTACATCAGACCAAGGTGAAGGTTCTCAACATCAGATGAGTGGACTTTAGGGAAATGGGGGAATATGTTAAGCAAGCTTTAGAAGGAGTGGGACAGCATGAGAGGGGTTGATGACATGTGGGACTCAATAAAGGGGGCCATAGTGGAAGCCCCAGACCTCAGTGCAAGGATGGTATGCAAAAACAGGAGAAAGAGGAAGTCACTGTGGTTCAGCAAGGATGTGGAGGGCAGCATCAGGGCTAAAAGAAGAGCCTTTTGTAAGTTTAAAACAACACAGGGGGAGGAAGACTGGGAGGAATACCAGGTTAAGCAGAAAGAAGCGGGCACAGTGATCAGGAGATGAAAGGCTAGGACAGAAGAGAACATTGCCAAAGCAGTCAAGAAGGGGAACAAGACCTTTTTTTGGTTTATAGGTGAAAGGAGGAAAATGGAGAAAGGGATTTCCAGCCTGAAAAATGGGACAGGGGAGAGGGTGGTGGGGGACCGGGAAAGGGCTGCGCTGCTGAATAGCTATTTCTGCTTGGCATTCATGAAGGAAGCAGAATGATAAAGGGGTAACTCTACAGTAGCAGAAACCACAGTGGAGGGAGTAGATGTGAGCCCATTTTGGGAAGAGGAGATAGTGAAGGAGCTTAAGGACTTGAAAGTTGACATAGCCATGGGGCCAGATCAGGTGAATCCAAGGGTTTTAAGGGAACTGAGGGAGGTACTGGCTGCTCTCTTGACTGCTCTTTTCAACAAATCCTTAAGCTCAGGGGTAGTACCGAGAGATTGGAAGTGTGCGGATGTGATACCCATACACAAGGGAGGAGGGAAAGAAGTGGGTAACTACAGTCCAGTGAGCTTGACATCCATGGCTGGAAAGCTCTTGGAGAAATTGCTCAAGAACAGAATTAATAGCTACCTGGAGGGAAACGGACTTTGGGATGTGGGGCAACATAGCTTCATGGAGGCCAGATCCTGCCAAGCAAACTTACCAGAATTTTTTAACTGAGTCATCAGGGAGGTGGATTGGGGGGCTTGGTGGATGTGGCCTAGCTTGATTTCCAAAAAGCTTTTGACTTGGTGCCACACAAGAGGTTCTTAAACAAATTGGCCTGCTTGGGGCTAGAAGAGGAGGTCAAAAAGTGGTTGGGTAACTGGTTGGAGGGAAGAACACAGAGGGTACTGGTCAATGGGGCACCATCAGAGGAGTCTGAGGTCACTAGTGGGGTTCCCCAGTGGTAGGTACTGGAACCTCTTCTGTTTAATATGTTTATAGTGGATATAGTGGTGGATCTTAATGGGAGGATGAGTCTCTTTGCAGAAGACGCAAAGGACTGCAATAAAGTGGACATGCAAGAGAAGGAATAGAAGATGAGAAGGGATTTGGTGAGGCTGGAGGAATGGTCCAAAGAGTGGCAATTGTCATTCAATACAACTAAGTGTAAGATCATGCACTTAGAAAAAAATAATGGGAGGGCAGAGTATTCATTGGGAGGTAGTCCCTTGCAGGTAAATGAAGAAGAGAGAGACTTAGGTGTTATCATTTCACATTATCGGAAGACAGAAAAGCAGGGTGGGTGGGACAGTGGCAAGAGCAAACAAAATGTTGGGTTGCACTGGGAGAGGGATCTCAAGCAGGAAGAGAGAGGTCATAGTACCACTTTACACACAGCTGGTCAGGCCTCACCTGGAATATGGGGTTCAGTTCTGGAGGCCCTAACTCAGGAAAGACATGGAGATGGTGGAGCAAGTTCAGAGTAGGGTGACAAGGATGGTGCGGAGGCTAGAGCACTTACCATATGAGGGGAGACTAAATGAGCTGGGCATGTACTCTTTGGAGCAAGGAAGGGAGAGGGGAGACATGACTGATACTATTAAATACTTCAAGGGTATCAGTAACATGACAGTGGAGAGCCTTTTACACTTGAAAGAGAGACTTTGGGGAAAGGGATATGAATACCAGATCAAGGGTGGGAAATTTAGGGGTAACAGCAAGAAGTATTTATTCTCTGAGAGGGTAGTGGCAACTGCAATGGGTTACCATGGGAGGTGGTGGGGGAGAGGTCAGTGGGGGGGGTTCAAGAGGACCTGGGATAAACACAGGGGATTATTAACACAAGGGGAAGGACTACAGCAAAAGACTAGAGGACTCTAGGCACTCTGGGCAGACTGGGTGGGCCTTGCAGACCTTTTCTGCCATCACACTCCTATGTTCCTATGTCTTATAATGAGATCAGGGACTGGGGTGGGAGGAGGGATCACTACATTATGGAAAAGGGGATTTGTTTATATTTTATTATAATGGGATCGGGGACTGGAGAGGGGGGAGAGAGGGGAGAGAACACTACACTATGGATACAGGGATTTATTTATTTTTTATCATAACGGGAATGGGGACATTGGAGGTGGGGAAGAGAACTCTACACTATGGAAAGAGAGATGTATTTTTTTTATTATAATGAGAATGGGGAAGGGGAGGGACCCTACATTATGGAAGATAACTATTGTCTTCTATTGGGTGGATAATGGAGTGATTGGGGACTGAGGTGGGACATTACACTGTGCTAGGGACTGTTTCCATGCCATTGGGGCCATGATCGGGGTTGGGGTGGGCAACACTGGTCTGTGGCAGAGTGCGGCTGCATGGGGCTTGGGCTGCGGTATGGTGTGGTATGCAAATGAGCTCATAATGGGCATGCTAATGGCCTCTAGCATCTTGCATGCCCAATGGGTTTATTTATATACCTCCTGTTGTGAATAGCACTGTAAGGCCTAAGCACTATTGGCTGCAGAGCCATTGTTTTAGCTGCCTGTGGGGGAACTACCATGTATTGCACAGCTTTTTTCTGGGTTAGCACTGCCCCCTCTGGCCACTATTCATGCTATCCGACTGAATAGCACAGTTCCCCACCAATGCAGCAGGGCAGTGCAGCGCAAACATTTGCACTGCACTGTGCCCTTTTTTGCGCATCCAGACCCTGAGCTCAAACAAAATACAATAACAGTGCTATACTGACAGCACATTTCTTATTAAAGTGTCATATATAGTACTAAAAAATGACAAGACTGATTTCTGAGGAGTTTCTAAAATAATAAAAAAAAGTTTCTAGAATGCAGTCACAATGATTATAACATTGACCCACCAAGTAGTCAGCATAATGATAAAACACTGTCACTCAATACAATGCATACTGTACACATTGCCATCACAAAGCCTACCTTGTTAGCACAAGCCAAATCTTGTTAATTCTCAAATAGTGTTCTCAATTTTTAGATGTCATACTAGTGGCATGCATTGCATTTGGCTACTAAGTTGCCCTTCAAAGTCCATGAGGTCATTCATATATCTAATTTCTATGACAGCTATGGATTCCTTAAGAATAAGCCTGTTACTTCCAGATGCATTCATTTAATTTCAATACTGTGCTGTCCCAATGGGGAAAATAAAACTAAAATCAGATATCCCTGCAATATTAAATATTCATGTGTCATAATTAGAAATGTAATTATTGCAACAAGTGATAAACCTTTATGTAGGTCAAACCAGTTCTGAAAAACTTGTACATAATTTTGATGTCTTCACCCCTTACTGGAAATTGCTAAAAGGACTGTCGTAAACTGACAGAAAAATATTTTTTTATAAATATCAGCCCTGCTCAATAGTTCAGCTTGTTCCTGCTCAGTGAAAATATTCCTTCTAGATCTTCACAGTTTCATTATGTTAAACAACATATAGGTAGCAATATGCAATTAGATACATTCCTTTAAATTGAATCTCCAGTGAAAGTGCTAAACTATTATTATACTGTAGAGGTACAAAGTAATTAAAGTTTCACTCAGCTTGTTTTAAAAAGCAGAATGAAATATTGCTCACCATAACCTTTACTGTTGTTAAGTTTGTATAACTTTACAGCTATGCTTATTATAATAGCCATAGAAGCTGGTCACAATGGGAAAATGATTCAGATGGATGCTGGCCTATCTCACCTAGTATGTCTTGAACAGGCATTTGAGCTAACCCAGCCTTATGTAACTTTAACCATTATTCAAATTGAAATACCAGTTCAGTTTGACAAGTGTATAGTTAAAAGGTATATGTTGAGTGAGAGTTCTATGCGAGAACTCCGCTCGGCTGATATGGGGTTGCTAAAGATTCCGTGGGTTAGATTGAAGTCATCTGGGGCTCTGGCTTTTATGTTTGCTGCCCCATCCCTCTGGAACTCTCTACCTCATCAGCTACAGGAATGCAGTACTGTGGGGGAGTTTTAAGCAGGCACTGAAGACCTTTCTTTGGGTTAAAGCATTTCCTGATTTTCCATTATTTTATTCTTATTTATTGTTTAATTGTGTACGTTTGTATTTGTGAAGCACCTTGATAATTTGAAAGGCGCTACACTAAATAAAATTATTATTATTATCTAGAAAAACTCCAAGGAAGCTGAAGAATATCAATAAAGGGTCATTGTATTTTCCCTTTGCTGGTTAAATAGAGGAATACAGGCACTGCTAATGGTGATGATGAATCAGTTTTGATCCAATCTACTATAAGACTTCTCTCTACTGCAATGTTAAGTTTATTTGCATCCCTGCAAAGCAGGTAGACTGCTCCTTTATTATGTACAGTACTGTCCAGATGCTATTTTGTTTGCTTTTTAACAATAGTAAAAGAGCAGCATAACTGGTCAGATGAAAATGCTAAAGCAACTTATCTTTATAAGCAATCATATTTTATTACCCATTCAAATTCTTTTCTGCTGCATCCTTGTTGATGGATGTTTTTATTCTCAGGGAGTGGCCATATTATTTACTATCTAAATCATCCAAAAGTATACAATATTTATAATATCTCATAAGTAGAAGTTATGTGGTGCACTGAAATTTGGCAAGTTGAGGACATTCCCTGGAGTTTTAGCAACCCCAAAGTCATATAGTTTTGTCTAGTACATGATAGTCAAGTAAGCATTTAAAATCCACAATAGAAACATTGGTTACCATGCTTGTTTTTATGTTACATGGTGAGCCTTCATGAGTCTCAATGAAACAAATACATAAGGGGTCAGATTATTCTATCTGCTAATAAAAAGATGGTTTTACTTATCAGCATGAGTGGGAAAGAAAATGTGAAACAATGATACATAATTTGTCATGTTTGCTTAATGTTTACACAAATCTAGAAATAAAGAGTACATGTCCAATACTTTTGAACTAACATTCCCCAAAATGTGGGAATATTTGTATGTCATTGTACATAAAACCATTTTTAAATCCCCTATCATCTTTATACAGTATAGCTTGTTGATAGATGTAGAATATTATTGTGAATATAGCAAAAGAAAAAAATATAGGGGTTGCAATGCTGCTTTTGCTATACCTGCTTTCAAAGTTGCAGTTTCAGAGATGGTCAGCTTATGACAAAGGTCATTAAAAAGCCCGGCCAAATGTAAAATTTGCCAGAAAGCTATTTAAGCAATTCAAAAGTACATGCTGCAGAATGATAGGAACTTTAATACGAAAGAAACAGAGTAACCATAGACAAGACAGACATGCACATAAAGAAACTTGAAGGATGCAAACAGCTACAATTGTGGGAGCTAATTTCTTTGCATTCAGCCTGCATATAATCTTGGCTGACCATGACATACTATTGACTTATGAATGTCATAACTGTTTATAAAGTATGACATTCCTTTACTATATTAGCTATAAAAGATTGTGTATCTGCAAGGTGGTAGTGCGAGAGTCTGTGCTATTAAATGTAATACAAGTATTGAAAGGAATATTGTAACAAGGTCAGAGTTAAAATGTTTTAGTTCTGCTTCTATTAATATCAGGTTCAGCACACCCACATATAGGCCCAATGGATGGACTGAATATGTAATTAAATAATGCCAGTTATAGTGCTTCAACTAGGCCCCATGGTTTTCCAACATTAAGAATTGTTCATTAGAATAGCCAGAGCCTTTGTGCAAAATGAGATTCTATTGAGGCCAGGGTAGAATTGCACAATTTTTATATAACTGCACTTTCAGAGATTGGTCGAACAACAAGATTATGGATCATAAAATATTACACAAGGGGTATTCAATATTTATGCATGACAGACAGAAGTGAAGGGGTTCACTCATCAATACAACATCTAAATTCAAAACTGGATTTAATCTCAGTTGACATTCTTTTGGTGACAGAAAAACACATTGCTATTAGTTTTGTGTATATCCTACCAGGTTTAAGCAATAAAGGCCTTGCATGGGTAGCTGACGTTAAGCGTGAGCTGCCTCTAAACAGAGAATGGATGCTGCTTGAAGATTTTAATTTAAACTGGGGGCATGGACAAGCTAATGGAGCTAAAGAACTATTTTCTTGAGTGTGGAGTTCAGCAGTTTATCAACATGAGATTAGAGCAGTGCAGAAGGAGTGAGGGGCCTAAGGCAAGTAGCACACACAGTATCCTTCTCAGAGGTGTTGCCTGTCTATGGCAAGGTGAGGCGAAGGTACTTTGCACCATGCAATTCAATGAATGGTTGAAAAAATGGTGCAGAGCACAGGGTTTTGGCTTCATTGCGGTCTGGGGTTCCACCTGGAGAGATATCAGCCTATACTGACAGGATGGTCTGCATATGTGCAGGAAGGGAACAAGTCTTCTGGGTGATCAGTTTAAATGCTTCATTGGCAAGCTTTTAAACTAGTCAAGGGGGGAGACACTGATGAGCAGCAGGGGATTCCCAGTCTCCCCCTATAAAACAGGGTACTAAGTGAAGTAAAGACCAAGGTAAAAGGGTCAGGGAGCAGGACAGGGGTAAATGGAGAAACCAAAGTCAATAAGGACAGGACTGGTGCTACAAGAGGTAAAGCCATCAAAAAATGGAGAGCAATGAGTACCAATGCCCATAGTCAGGGTAACAAGCTTCCTGAATTAGTGGCCTTGATGGAGGAGGAACATATGGATATTGTGACAGTCACAGAAACATGGTACACACAGAACCATGACTGGGATGTAAACATACCAGGATACACCATCTATAGGAGGGACAGGGAGGATAAAAGAGGAGGTGGAGTAGCTCTCTACATGAGAGATGGCATCAAAGCAACAGAACAAAAGGATAAACAGGGAGGCAAGGAAGCACTGTGGATCAATTTGGAGACAGGCAATTGCACCACAATCTGCACAGGGGTTGTATACAGACCCCCATCTCAGGGGGAGGAAATGATAGAAAGTATCCTTAGAATGGCAGAGAAAGGAGAGATGTTGCTAATGGGGATCTGAATATTCCAGATATTAACTGGAGTGCATTTGCAGCAGCCTGTTCTAAGAGTGGGGTCATTTTAGGTGCCCTACAAGGGGCATGTCTTAGTCAACTAGTATCGGAACCAACTCAAGAGGGAGCAATCTTAGACCTGGTACTTTCAAATAGAGAGGGTGAGAGGATCACAGATTTAGAAGTGGGCAGCCATCTGGGAACTAGTGACCATCGAACAGTATGGTTCACGATAAACACAGCAGTAGAGTCAAGCCATACAAAGGCAAAAGTACTGGACTTCAGGAGGGCAGACTTTGCCAAAAAGGGGGAGTGCCTAAGGAATGCACTAGCAAATGGGGAAAAAGTAGGGGTGGAAGAACAATGGGTAATAATCAAAACTGCAAATAAACAAAACAAAATGATGTAAGAAACCGCTATGGTTCTCAAAAGAGGTGGCAGGGAAGGTTAGGGAGAAAAAGAGAGCATTCAGGAAGTACAAGGAATCACAGAAGGAGCAGGACAAAGAATTGTATCAGTTAAAGCAAAAGGAAGCAGGAAAGGCAGTCAGGACAGCAAAGGCCCAAACTGAGGAAAAGACAGCCAACTCAGTTGAGAAGAGGAATAAAACCTTTTATAGATATATCAGGGAGCGAAGGAAGACCAATGGAGGGATAGTGAGGCTTAATAAAGGGGAGGGGGTGGGCAGAGGGTGACTGTGAAAAGGCAGAGATGCTAAACAAATACTTTTGTCCAGTATTCACAAATGAAGATGGGGAGATACCTAATCCAAACAATAGAAACATGCTGGATATGAGGGTTGACACCAGCCCTTTCACAGAAGAAAGGGTTCTGAAGGGACTCTTAAAATTGAAGGTGGACAAAGCAATGGGGCCTGATGGGATTCACCCCAGAATTCTAAAAGAACTAAGGGTAGAACTAATTGCACCACTGACTACCC
Organism: Neoceratodus forsteri; assembly: GCA_016271365.2. Taxonomy (NCBI): domain Eukaryota; kingdom Metazoa; phylum Chordata; order Ceratodontiformes; family Ceratodontidae; genus Neoceratodus; species Neoceratodus forsteri. Next base: position 723,595,383 of record CM028130.1, on the reverse strand, counting down.
TCTTTAATAAATAATGGGAGGATGGGGTGGTACCTGAGGACTGGAGGAGGGCAGATGTTATTTCACTTCACAAAAGTGGGAGCAGGGCAGAAGCAGGAAAGTACAGACCTATTAGTTTAACCTCAGTGATTGTAAAAATGATGGAATCACTTCTGAAGGGAAGAATTGTTGAGCACCTAGAGGCCAGAGGAGCACAGGACCCAAGGCAGCATGGATTCACAGTGGGAAGATCATGTCAGATGAAGCTAATAGATTTATTTTACTGGGTGACCAAAGTAATAGATCAGGGAGGGGCTGTAGACATGGCCTAGCTAGACTTTAGCAAGGCATTTGACACAGTCCCGCACAAAAGATCAATATACAAGTTGGCCAGCCTGGGAGTGGGTCCCAAGATGGTAGCCTGGAGGTAAGAACGGCTGGAGAACAGGACACAGAGGGTAATAGAAAGCGGAGTCCACTCTGAAGAAAGGGGGTTACTAGTGGGTACCAGGTTCAGTACTAGACTGGACCTCTTTAATGTCTTTATGTTTACATTGCAGAGGGACGGAAGGAAAAGTATGTCTCTTTGCAGATGACACAAAGATTTGCAACAGAGTTGATACACAAGGTGGGGTGGAAAGGATGAGAAGGGACTTTGCAAGGTTGGAGGAATGGTCAAATGTATGGCAGCTTAGATTCAATGTTAAGAAGTGCAAAGTAATGCACCTGGGAAACAAAACCCAGGGGAAGAGTACACAAAGGGGGGGGTGAGACACTAACAACAACAAAAATGGAAAGGGACCTGGGGGTAGTCATATCAGATGACCTAAAGGTGAACAAGCAATGTGAGAGGCAAGTTAGGGCTGGTGGGATACTGGGATGCATAGGGAGAGGCATCACCAGTAGAAAACAAAAAGTCATTATCCCTTTGTACAGACAGCTGGTGAGACCCCATCTGGAGTATTGCATGCAGTTCTGGAGACCCAGTCTCTGCAAAGACATAGGGTGGAGGCAGTCCAGATGAGGGCAACTAAAATGGTGCAGGGTCTGCACCAGAAGATATGGCAAGAGAGACTTAAGGATTTTAATATGTATAGCCTCAAGGAGCAGAGGGAGAGGGGGGACATGATAGAAACTTTCAAGTACCTCAAGGGAATCAACAAAGTCCAAGAGGGTAGCACCTTTCAGAAAAAGAAGTGTGCAAGAACAAGGGGGCACAATTTGAAGCTAGAGGGGGGACGGCTCAGAGATAATATGAGGAAGTATTTTTTCACGGAGAGGGTTGTGGATGCATGGAACATCCTTCCTGAGGAGGCTGTGGAGTCAAAAACAGTGGTGGAATTCAAGAATGCATGGGACAGACATAAGGCAATTGTAGGGGGTGGAGTTAGAAGAAGTAGGCTGTTGGTTAGCTAGGATCTGCAGCTTATTCATTAGGTAGGGAATTGGGCAGACTGGGTGGGCCAAGCGGTCCTTATCTGCCATCAAATTCTATGTTTCTATGTTACCAGACAAAATTAATAAATCTGGGTTGGGAACCACACTAGACTGGATAGTGGTTACTCACCCATCATAGGTTGTAAAGTTTAGACTACTATCCAATACCATCAGTGACCACTGCTCAATCTACTGTGAATGGACAGCTAAGAATCCAAATAGTACTCCCCCCACCTCCACAATATATCTACACAAGGAACACAAAAGAAAACTTAATGACTTAATGCAGAAGCTTTAGGAAACACCCTTTGGGAGGTTGAATGATCCTTTATGGACTCAATCACTGACATCAACAGACCTCTAGATAGGTTTTGTCAGCTATCTTTGAAACCTGTGACAGAATTTCCCTAAAGGGAAAATGAAAATAAATGCTCAGAAACAGAAATGGATTATGTCAGAACTATTAAATCTATTGAGAGGAAAGGAAAAAATGTGGAAGAGGTTCAGAGATACCATGGACCCTGTGACACTGCAGGACTATAATAGATTCTGTAACAAATGCAAATTGGCAGTTCAAACGGCCAATATATATATATCTATATATTATATTGGCCCGGTAGGGCCAGTATAGTTAGGGTTTGTAGGAGTGTTTAATGTTAAACAGCAATTTTTCTTGGTTAATAACTTTGTACAGATTTCACAGATTATCCTGAAATTTGGCATGCATCATTTGCTGGAGGAAGGTCTGTTGACGTACCAAATTTAGCTTGAATCCCTTTTGAGATTTTTGACATATGAAGTATTGAAAATATAGAGATTTCCCTGTTTTTTCGGCCACCTGTATCTCAGAAACGGCTTTAGGTGCTGGGTTGAAACCGTCAGGGTAGAAAGCATGGGCCTCACAGATGTGCCTTTTGAAGGTTTGGTAAAACAGTAGTAACTCATTCCAAACTTATTAAATCTTGAATTTGCCATTTTTTCTAATGGGAGAAAATAGATGTAAAAGTGAAAGTGATTTTTGCACACTGTCATCCAGTTTTGCATACTTTGCACCTGAATAACTTTGCAACACTGCAATAGATTTGAAGGAAATTTGACAGGCATCAGCCTAGGTCAGAGGTCCCTTGACTTGACAAATTTGGTTGGAATCTCTTGTTTGGTTTCTGTGATACATAGTGGTGAAAAAAACTGATGTTTGAGGGTTTTATTTGTTTATTAATGTTAAAGGGCATTGTTTGGATCTTAATAACTTTGTAATGGTTAAAGTGATTTCTACAAAATTTGGCACATGTAATAACCCTGGGGAGGTGTTTGTAAGTCGCAAATTGTATCCTAATAGCTTTAGCCATTTCTTTAGCCATAAGGGAAGGAATCAAAGCAACAGAACAAAAGGGAAAACAGGGAGGAGAAGAAGCACTGTGGGTAAATTTGGAGACCGGCAATGGAACCACAATCTGCACAGGGGTTGTATACAGACCCCCTTCTCAGGGGGAGGAAATGGACAAGGAAATGATAGAAAGTATACTTAGAATGGCAGAAAAAAGGGAGATATTGCTGATGGGTGATCTGAATATGCCAGATGTTAACTGGAGTGCAGTTGCAGCAGCCACTTTGAAGAGTGGGGTTATTCTAGATGCCCTACAGGGGCCATGTCCTTAGACAACTAGTATTGGGAGCCCACTCAAAGGGAGCAATCTTAGACCTAGTTCTCTCAAATGGAGATGAAGAGAGGGATCACAGATGTAAAAGTGGGTAGCCATCTGGGAACTAGCGACCCATGAACAGTATAGTTCTAATAAACACAGCAATAGAGTCAAGTCATACAAAGGCAAAAGTACTGGACTTTAGGAGGCTGACTTGCCAAAATGGGTGAGTGCCTAAGGAATGCACTAACAAATGGGCAGGAAGGAGGGGTAGAAGAACAATGGGGAATAATAAAACTGCCATCACAGAGGTAACAAGCCTTTGTGTGACACAAATAAACAAAACAAACGATGTAAGAAACCACTATGGTTCTCAAAGGAAGAGGCAGTAAAGGTTCAAGAGAAAAAGAAAGCATTCAGGAAGTACAAGGAATCACAGAAGGAGCAGGACAGAGAAATGTATCAGTTAAAGCAAAAGGAAGCTGGGAAGGCAGTCAGAACAGCAAAGGCCCAAACCAAGGAAAAGATAGCCAACTCAGTTAAGAAGGGGGATAAAACCTTTTATAGGTACATGAGGGAGCAAAGGAAGAGGCTTAATAAAGGGGAGTGAGGGTGGGCAGAGGGTGACTGTGAAAAGGCAGGAATACTAAACAAATATTTTTGCTCAGTATTTACAAATGAAGAGGGGGAGGTACCTAAAACAAACAGTAGAAACACTCTGGATAAAGAAGTTGATACCAGCCCATTTACAGAAGAAAGGGTTCTGAAAGAACTCTTAAAACTGAAGGTGGACAAAGCAATGGGGCCTGATGGATTCATCCCAGAATTCTAAAAGAACTAAGGGTAGAACTAGTGACACCACTGACTACCCTCTTTAACAAATCATGGGAGGATGGGGTGGTACCCGAGGACTGGAGGAGGGCAGATGTGATTCCCCTTCACAAAAGTGGGAGCAAGGCAGAAGCAGGAAACTACAGACCTGTTAGTTTAACATCAGTGGTAGGGAAAATGATGGAATCACTTCTGAAGGAAAGAATTGTTGAGTATCTAGAGGCCAGAGGGGCACAGGACCCAAGGCAGCATGGATTCACAGCGGGAAGGTCATGCCAGATAAATCTGATAGATTTCTTTGACTGGGTGACCAAAGTAGTAGATCAGGGAGGGGCTGTGGACATGGCCTACCTAGACTTTAGCAAGGCATTTGACACAGTCCCACACAAAAGATTAGCATACAAGTTAGCCAGCCTGGGAGTGGGTCCCAAGATGACAGCCTGGGTAAAGAATTGGCTGGAGAATAGGACACAGAGAGTAATAGTAAATGGAGTCCACTCTGAAGAAAGGGAGGTTATTAGTGGGGTACCGCAGTGCTCAGTATTAGGACCGGTCCTCTTCAATGTCTTTATAAGCGACACTACAGAGGGACTGGAAAGAAAAGTATGTCTCTTTGCAGATGACACAAAGATCTGCAACAGAGTTGATGCACAAGGTGGGGTGGAAAGGATGAGAAGGGACTTGGCAAGGTTAGAGGAATGGTCAAATGTATGGCAGCTTAGACTCAATGCTAAGAAGTGCAAGGTAATGCACCTGGGAAACAAAAACCCAGGGGAGGAATACACAATGGGGGGTGAGATACTAACAACAACAGAAATGGAAAGGGACCTGGGAGTAGTCATATCAGATGACCTAAAGGTGGGCAAGCAATGTGAGAGGGCAGAAAGGAGGGCTGGGGGGATACTGGGATGCATAGGAAGAGGCATCACCAGTAGAAAACAGGAAGTTATTATCCCTCTGTATAGACAGCTGGTCAGACCCCATCTGGAGTACTGCATGCAGTTCTGGAGACCCAATCTCCGCCAAGACAGGATGGAAGCTGTTCAGAGGAGGGCAACTAAAATGGTGCAGGGTCTGCACTGGAAGACATATGAAGAGAAACTTAAGAAGCTTAATATGTATAGCCTCGGGGAAAGGAGGGAGAGGGGGGACATGATAGAAACTTTCCAAGTACCTCAGGGAATCAACAAAGTCCAAGAGGGTAGCATCTTTCAAAAAGAGGTGTGCAAGAACAAGGGGCACAATTTGAAGATAGAGAGGGCGGCTCAGAGGTAATTTAAGGAAGTATTTTTCACAGAAAGGTTGTGGATGTATGGAGCGGCCTTCCGGAAGAGGTTGTGGAGTCAAAACAGTGGTGGAATTCAAGCATGCATGGGACAGTCATAAGGCAATTCTAGGGGGTGGGGGCAGGAAGAAGTAGGCTGCTGGTTAACTAGGATCTGCAGCTTATCCATTAGGTAGGGAAATGGGCAGACTGGGTGGGCCAAGCGGTCCTTATCTGCCATCAAGTTCCATGTTTCTATGAGATACAGAGTGTTAAAAATAAAGGTTTGGGGGATTTGACACTTTTTTTTATCTACCTGAGTCTTGGAAACAGCTTTAGCTTCTGGGCTGACATTTTCAGGGTAAAATACAATGGCTTCACAGATGTGCCATTTGAAGATTTGGTGGGAAAATATGAATTTGTTCCAAAGTTATGACATGTTAAATTTTCCATTATTTCCTATGGGGAAAAATAGATGTCCCACGTAACACAGGATTCTGCTTAAAACTAGAATTCTGCTTCAAACCAGGATTGTGCTTCAACCTAGCACTCTGATTTGAACTAGATTTCTGCTTTGTATGAGCTCTATGGAAAGGGATTCTGCACTGAACAAGGATGCTATTTTGCAGTACTAAATCCTTTTTGGCAGACAGAACCAACTCAGCAGGGGAACAGAAACCAACAGTCAACCAATCCTGCCTATTCTACAGGCCCCAGAGCCCCAACCCAGCTTGCATAAATCCCCTAGAGTTTTTTTTAAAACATAATCTCCACTCTGGGGTGATCTGCCAGGCTTTGTTTTCTGCAACACTGTGAACTTGATATATAAACTTATTATAAGAGTAAAAGAAGTGCTGACTTTTTTGCTAGTTTTCCAGCTCAGTGCTTTTCAACTGAATTTAACATCCCGGTAAGTGCATCTCATTCTTGAAGGCTAAACATTTTGTGCCATTGAGCTACTGTATTTTGTGCTTTTGCTATTTCAATATCTTATCCCCCCCAACACCACCACCAGCACAGTAGGACATTGCAGAGCCCACTCCCAGTGTCCCAGATAAAGCACCCCTTCCCCACTGTGGGACACTGTGGAACCCACTCCCAGTGTCCTGAAAAATGTATGTAATGGTTTTGCCAACAGCGGGGTGCCCAATTCCCATGTCAGCACTACACTCACCCCCACCAGCAGTGTGTGACTCTAGGAAGCCCACTCCCAGTGTACATAGTGTACCTGGTTATGTTGTACCCCCCAGAGCAGTGTGGGACACTGGGGAACCCACCCCGAGTGCCCTGAGAAATGGTTCTACTGTTCCTGTGAAAAAGAAAACAGTCCACAACATCTTTTTTTAAACTCCTGTAAAAAAAGGCATCTTATTTTTCCCCATCCCCCTCCTGCATCCTGACCCTCCCAATGAGCAACCAACAACGCCACACCCCCTTGCCCTATACTTACCAACCGAGGTCAGTGGCTGTCATCTTCTGTGAACTGGGACACGTCTGCACTCTTCAAAGTCGTACAGCGAACTGAAGAATAAAGGTAAGTGCAATACAAAGGCGGTCAATGGCATTTTAAACATACTGTATGTTAATATCTCAGCCGTTTGTAGGTATTTTACATAGATACATAGACACTGTTGGAAGATAAGGGTCTATGGCCCACCCAGTCTGCCCAGTTGAGCTTGTAAGGTCACTTTATGTTTTTCTAGAAGTCTGTTGCTGCCTTACCCCTGGCCTCCAGAATGTCCTTATGTCTATCCCATACATTCTTAAATCCCATGATTATTTCAGCTCCCACCACTTCCTCTGGCAGGGTGTTTCACTTGTCCACCACCCTTTCTGTGAAGACATTCTTCTTCATGTTTCATCTGAATTGCTCTCCCTCCAACTTCATCCCATGCCCTCTTGTTCTGGAACATCTTTTTCACTGGAACATAGTGTATTCCTGCAACCTGTTCCTCCCTGTAAGGTACTTGTATGTCTCTATCATATCCCCTCTCTCCCTCTTCTCCTCCAAGGGGTACATATTCAGGTCCTTCAGCTGGTCCTCATAGGACTTGTGATGCAATCCCTGTACCATCAATGTTGCCCTTCTCTGAACCTTCTCTACCCTATGTCCTTACGTAGGTAAGGTCTCCAGAACTGCACATTGTACTCCAGGTGGGGCCTCACTAGTGTCTTGTATATTGAAATTATCACCTCCCTTTTCCTGCTGGTGATGCGCCTTCCTTTGCATCCCAGCATCTTTTTTGATTTACTTGCTGCCTTATCGCACTGTTTCCCTAACTTGAGGTAATCAGAGATGATAACCCTGAGGTCCCTTTCCTGCTTGGTGCATGCTATATCCTCCCCCCCCAACTGATATGTTGTTCCAGTGTTTTTGTGCCCCACATGCATTGTCTTGGAATTCTTTGCATTGAATTTCAACTGCCAAATGCCTGATCATTTGTTAAGCTTCTGCAGGTCCCTCCTCATTCTGTCTACACCCTCTGGCATGAACCAAATTTTCAACATGGACTTTTTGGGACCCCACCTCATGAACACTGGCACTGTCATTGTGTTACTCTGTCCTGAAAGATGATTTCACTGTGGCTGAAAGAAATCATCATTTGGGACTGAGTAATGAAACAGAAATGCCACTGTGCATGAGGTGAGGTTCCAAAGAGCCCATGTGGAAAATCTGGTACAGAAATACCCCAAAATGCCTGAATTATGCATGGTCGTTGAAATTTTCCTTCGCACACATGTAACTTTGCTAATTTATATTTTCACTCCAAGTTTTTAACATATCCACTTTTAACATCACATCATGAAAAGTACAGCTGCATTTCTCACATCCTGCCCAAAATGTGCTTTTGCACCTATGAGGTGGAATGGTACTGTCGATGTGCAATATCACCTTTCAGGATTGAGTAACTAAATGACAGTGCCAGTGTTCATAATGTAGGGTCCCAAAAAGTCAATGCTGAAATTTTGGAGCAAAAGTAACAATGAATGCCTGAGTTAAATGCAATCAATGAAATGTTCCTATGCATGCATGTAACTGCTAATCCTTTATATTTTCACTCCAAAGTTTGAACACAAGCATTTCTTCACAGCACCTCATGAATACTACAGCTGTCATGTCACACTTCCTGTCCAAAATGTGTTTCCACAGCTGTGGCACAGAATAGCATTTTGCCATGGATTAAGAAATTTACATCTACAGTATGAGGGTTACTGTATGAGATGGGGTGATAAGAAGACTGTCAAAAATTTTGGGTCACAATGTGAAAAAAATGACAAACTTATGAGTATTTGTTGCAAGTTTGTTATACACGTATCTCAAAAAGTAAGGAAATTCATTGCAAAAAATTCCATTTTACAAAACCAGTTAGGGTTTCCATTACACCTTTAAAAGTATGGAAATTTAATGTTAGGGTTAATACATGTATCAGCACAACACCACCAATCTCTGCAAACATTAGAAACAAAACAGTTATTTGATATATCCCATGGTGTCCTTCCACTTAACTCATACACCATTTGAGCTGTTAATCATGTAGTATAGAACAATTTATTTGTATGGTGTATGAGTTAGGTGGAAGGACACCAGGGGATATATCAAATAACTGTTTTGTTTCTAATGTTTGCAGAGATTGGTGTTGTTGTGCTGATACATGTATTAACCCTAACAATGAATTTCCATACTTTTAAAGGTGTAATGGAAGTCTTAACTGGTTTTGTAAAACAGAGATTTGCAATGATATATATCTATACATATTATGGTAGCACGGTAGTGCTACCGTGGTTAGGGTTTAGGAGCCATTTACATGTTAAACCTAAAAATGTTGCACCTTAATAACTTTGCAGCCATTCAATGGATTTGCCTGAAATTTGGAATACGTGATCAAAAACCATACATCTTGGGATCTGCCAGCTTTCGTATTGTTTGGATATATGGCTGCGGAGTTATTAAGCATGATTTGGCAGACGTTTACGCTTTTTTGGAATTCTTTGCTTGTCTCTACAGGTCGTACGGTTTGCGCGACTGGTCTGAAATCTTCAGGGAAATATTAAACGGTTCAAAAGTTATTCAAAAAACAATTTCCCATTATAAGTCAATGGGAAAAGTTAACAAAAAGTTTGACAGTGTCGCAAATGCAGTTTTAACTTTTGCAAATGGCCTTTTTACTGTCACAAATCCATCATTTTGTTTTCAGTTGGTCATCATAAAAATGCTTGGCATTTAAATTTGGGACCCTCTAGCAACCTAATTCGTTTTGTATTCACTAGTTGGACCCTGGGATGCTATGCATGTCTTTATTTTGGGGTAAAACACCCCAGAAATATGTTTTCAAATTTCTGGAAAAGTACTTTTTGCAAAGTACTTTCACATTTGCGACACTGTCACATGAATTTGCGAAAGCTTTCGCAAAGTTCGACAGTACTTTTCCAGGCTGTGGGAAAATGACAGCAATTTTTTGCCACCCTGCTGCAAAAGAATGGTTTAGTCTTTTGGGCTGAAATTTGGAAGAAACGCAGCCAACATGTCACAAATGTGCCTTTCAGTATTTTGGTGAAAAAATATTACAGGGCGGCAAAGTTACGGCACTCCAAATTTGATGCTTTTTCCCATAGGATAACATTACGGCATCCACAGCACTACATGAATCCTTTGCCGCCCTGCTGCAAAATAACGGTTTGGTCTTTTGGGCTGAAATTTGGAGGGAAGAAAGCCAACATCCCACAGATGTGGCATTTAGTGGTTTGGTGAAATAATATTACAGGGAGCCTAAGTTATGGCACTCTGAACTTCTCTTTTTTTCCCATAGGATAACATTACGGCGTTTGGCGCACCTTTCAGGGCCCATATCTCGGAAACGGTGCGAGATATGGACTTTTTGTCAGAAAAATGCTTAGCCCCCAATACAGACTAAGTACAAAACTAGCCAGGAAAGTCATAAATCATTTGACTTTTATTTTTTTTCCACGTCGTATGGTTCCTGAGGTATAAGCAATTTAGTATTCCAACTCCTCATTTTCTGCTCCAAGACCCATTATTATGCATACATTCTTTGTACTCACTGTCTTTCTCTATGCATCTTTTGGGGAAAACCAGCCTATGCACTTACATTACTGTTACCCTTATCACTTCTGCTTGCGGTTCCGTACTCTTTTCACTTACTGTTCCCGTCTACGGCACCATGTGCGTTACCCTTTGCATTTTCATTTGCGCTTGTGCTTGCGTTATTTTAACCATTTGTGTCTACAGTACTGTTTATCTTTGTGTTTCACTTTGCATCATCATGTGCATTACCATTTGCGTTTGCTGGCACCATGTTACTATGTGTCAAGACATCACATGGCGGGAGCCACCCCACGCTCCCACCGCTGCATTACATTCACTATTTATCATTATCATTCTCAAAAAGAAGGGAAATTAGAGGCAAAAAACTCCATTTAATGCATTAGTTAGGGTTGTTCCACAGCGACAAAAGTGCGGAAATTCGGTGTTAGGGTTGAAAGCCCTTGGACCCCGCCCTCACCCCAACCAGCATCGGGTGCGCGTTGGGGTTGTCGTCTAACTCTCACCCCATTCTCCTATACCTCTGCTTCTTCACATCTGATGGGGTGAGAATTAGGGCTGCAACCCCAATGCTCACCCGATGCTGGTTGGGGTGTGGGTGGGGTCTCAGGGGGGCTTTCAACCCTAACACTGAATTTCCTCACTTTTGTCGCTGTGGAACAACCCTAACTAATGCATTAAACAGAGGTTTTTGTCTCTACTATATATATATATATATATACACACACACACACATTTTTTTTATCTAAGCAACTTAGTGACCTGTGTGATTCCAGAAAAAAACATGGTAGACACTGAACTCCATGCTAGGTAGAGAAGTTAAGAATGACCCTCTTGTGTTCAAAAATGAGTGTGTTCCTGGTAATGATCACAGAAATGTAGCAGGAATTTTTAATGACAATTTTGGAAATCTCAAAAGGTTTAGGGATTAATTTAACAGGTTTTTTCACATGGTGGCTGCTGGATCTAAAGTTGTTAAAAATTTCCCTCAGTTTTACTTTCACAGTGTTACACCTGAATTGATCCAAGATTATATCTTAAAGTATAATTCTTGCCCAAATGTTGATCCTGATAATGTTGATTATGGCATTTTGAAACTGCCAATATCTGAGTCAGCTAGACCCTTATTAATCACTGTGTTATCGGGTTTTCCAAACGCAATGTAAATTGGCTATCATTTAACCTATACCCAAAAATGAGAGTAGTGAGGTAGTTTGTAACTACCGTCCTAACTCCCTTTTGGCCCTTTTTCAGAAAACCTTCAGTGAATTGTTTTCAATCAGGTGATGACTTACCTGGACCAACATAAGGTTTTAACTAATGCTCAACATGGATTTTGATCCAAGTACAACACAGAAACAGCCTTGGTGAGGTTCACCAGCTGCACACACAGTGCCTTCGATAAAGAGCATTGTGCTGCAGTAGTATTCATGGACCCGCCAAGGCTTTTGATCGTGTTGACCATAATTTGTTAGAAGATTCTCTGCTCAACTGTAATTTTTCCTCAGATGTTATAAGATGGTTTTCTAGCTATTTAACTGATAGGTCTCATAAAACCAGAATGGTTAGTTCTTTATCTAAACCTTGTTTAATTCATTTCAGGGTTCCACAGAGTTCAAATTTTGGTTCCCCTACTTTTTCCTATTTTTTAAATTTGGCTCCTTCATGCGGCAAACCTTTGGAAACCATCTTGTACACTGACTGGTTACATTAAGACTGGCCAAGTTCTGAATTATGTTGTAAAAGGTGTTTAGGATGAATGTATGTCCTTTCAAAAGTGGCTAGTATAAAAAAAACACTATAGTAAATACAAAAACAAAACAAACAAACAAAAACAATCTCAGGATCTAAGAAGGAACAAGAAACTAATGTGGCAGTGATTGACATGAGGGGAGAACAATTAGAGACTGATGACAATTTTAAAAATCAGTGAGTAATCTTAGATAGTACCCTTTCTTTTGAACCACATGAAAAACATGTAGCGGGAGTAATACATCAAAGACTGGGACTTTTATTCAGAATCTGCAGTTCTCTGATGCTTGAATCTCATATACTATTGGCACGTAGTCATCTGTTCTTGGTAGTGGACTATGGGCTACCAGTCTAAGCAGCAACTAATGAACACATTTTGCTTAAGTTAAAGGTCACATATAGAAGCATCTGTTGCTTCATTACTAATCTTCCAAGACTAACTCACTACTGTACATTGTACAAGGCTACAGGAAGCCTTTTCATGGAGGATAGGTATTATTTAAGAATAAGGGGGAGATATTCAGAGGGGTTGCATAATGTGCAACTGAGTTGTGCATGCACAACCACAGAAATGTGCCCCGGAACCATAATCAACTAAAGTGAATGCGCAGCACAGAATCCATTGTGCAGATGCACAACAGTAATGTATGCTGCACAAGTACAAGGGGGGCATTCCCATGAATAAGCTACAAAATGGCATATTCAGCCGAAAAGCACAGCGCAAGTCAGGAGCAGCTCACAGAATGCGCCAGACAGACTTGAGCATATAAAAGGTGGCTCAAACACACACACACACACACACACAGCAGATGTGCAAGCCAGAGCTAGAGACAGCAATGGATGCAAGGCCATTCCTGATGGAGGTGGTAATGAGGGATATGAGAAGAAGGGAGGAACACTAACATGACTGAGGAAGAGGCCCATCAGTGGTTTGCCCAATTCAGATGGTACCATGCCCATCTCTACTTTGAGGATTATGTTGATATGGAGATCATGGGCCAGTACCATCTGAACAGGACAATTCTGAGGCAGCTCTGAGAGCTGTGCCATGATGAGTTGCAGGCACCCACCAGAAGGAGTCATGCCATGACAGTGGAGGCCAAGGTGACAGCAGCAATGTGCCTGCTCGCCATGGGCACCTTCCAGAAACCAGTGTGGGCAACCACTGGTATAACTCAGTTGGCCACATCCCATCTCCTCACACAGTTCCTCAATGCCTTGCTGCCACACATTTCACAGTTCATACAATTCCCAAGCACACAGGCAGAGCATACAGCAAACATGCAGGACTTCCACAGGGTGGCATGCATTCCAGGCATTATCAGGGCAATAGACTGCACCCATGTGGCCATACACACACCACCTGGCCCAGAGAGGGCCACCTACATGAACAGAAAGGGCTACCCATCCATCAACTGTTAGATGGTGTGCAATGCCATGGGGTGCATCACCAATGTCTGTGCCACCCACCCTGGAAGTGCATATGATACATTCATCTGGCACAGCTCCATCCTGTGCCACAGGTTCAAGTGTGGGGAGAGCCCCATGGGTCACCTAATAGGTGAGCATGGCATGGGATGGGGTGAAAGGGCAGCTGTGCAGGGGCAATGGCCCTGGTCACACATCACGGGAGCTGAGACAGTGGCCGGAGGTGGGAGGGGAGGTGAACAGGCAATGCCATGTGCTAACCAACATGTTTTACCCAAATAGGTGACAGCACCTACACCCTGCACCCCTGGCTGCTCACCCACATCTGGCACCCAACCAATGCTGCAGAGGAGATGTACAATGAGGCACACATCACTACATGCAACATCATTGAGTGAGTCTTTGGCATGCTCAAGATGCAATTCCATTGCCTAGACTAGTCCGGTGGTGCCCTACAGTGCAGCCCTGTGAAAACCTGTGGTCTATTCCTGGCCTACTGCATGCTGCATGCTGCACAACATGGCCATTGACTGTGGGATAGCTGTCCAAGTGGAGGATAGCAACAGCAGTGATGAGGATAGGGATGATGGGCTGGATGGGAGTGTGCAGTCACCCACACAGAGGAGGGACCCCAGGATGGCCGTATGGGCACAGAGGCACCAGGACACTATTGTACAGGAGCACTTCAGAAACCGCAGGTGAGTACCAGACATGTCAGCTGTGTATGCATGGAACACCACACACACACACACACACACTCTCACACACACACACACACACACACACACACAGAGGTGCACGGCCACACAAGGAGGCATGCAGGGACACCGGCACACACACACAGCATGCACAGGGACCACACAAACTTGCAACCACATGCCCATGTCACAGTGCACAGGCATGGGTGCTCACACACACACACGAGGGCCCTACACTGGAAACAGAGGTGCCCACAACATGACCCACACAAGCAACACCAGCACCATCATGTGGCACACAGCTGGGCACTGTGGGGCATATGGGTGACACAGCCAGGAGTGGTGGGCACTGTGGCATCATGCACACACACGTGCAGCTGGACATGGCATGGATCAGAGTGAATGCACTGGCACACAGACAAGGCTGGCACTGTGCTTCCCTCATCACACCCACTCCACAAGGCCCAGCAGCACAACATGCACACATGGAGGATGTGACACACGCCACACATACGTGGCAGCACATGCACGTGGGTGCGCCCAGCCAAGTGTGCATGTGCCAACAGCAGAGGGCAGCAGGATGGGACAGCACGCCCAGCAGGCCTAAGGTGTGGTGCCACTGCCACCACAGCTACATGGGTGGCCACACCAAGGCTGTGTGGCAGCCACAGGCTGTTCAACAGCCACTGGAGGTGTAACCAACACACTCACAAAGGTTGAGACCTGAGAACATGACCGGGTCCTCATGGGCGTGAAAAGATCAGCAAAGAGATTACTGCAGGGAGTGTCAGGGATGGCAACATCAGGGCCAGGTATCAGCCATGCTGGGATCTCCAGACGCCAGGTCCATGATGTTGATATTGCACTATGGGGAGTTCTACGAACCCTGCCATACCCAGTGAATGCCAGCAATGCAAATCAGGCAGCAATGGTACTGGCAATGCAGTCCAGTGATGTGGTCATGGCCTCCCACAGCTGCCAGAGCTCACCAATCAGCTGGGCATGTCCAATGTCCTCACACTCAGACAGCTGGTGCAACTCCACCCACAGTGCACGAATCTCAGCCCTGAGTGTCACCTGGTTGTCCACAGATGACCACAGCAGCCTAGTGTGCTTTTCAAGCCTGTCAGTGCCTTGTGCATCCTGGGGCTGATGCCAGCCTGCTGGGGATGTGGTGGCATGCTGTGCAACATCCCTCACCTGAGAACGCTGCACAGGGGACCACGCAGGGGGTGGGGATTGTGCAGGTGTCCCAATGGGTGGCCCCTGTAGTGTGCTGCACAGTAGCCACTGCAGCCAACTGCCACTGCCCAACTGCCTGCTGGGCCATCCATGTGGCACCAGTGACCACGGCAGCACCCCCCCATGGCCAGCGACAGTGGCAGCACCACATGCCACTGTGCAGCCATGGTCAGGGGGCAGCTCCATGGGTGCCATACTGCCATTGGTGGCAACCGCTGCCTGTGTCTGGCCCTGTACCTTGGGCAGTGTGGCCAGGCCCGTGCCATCCAGGCTCAGTGTAATGTCATTATATGTGTCCAACAATGCACCATCCAGTGTCCCCAGTACAAGCATGGGTAGGGCCTCTGTGAGCAGGAGGTATATCAGGGGGTCATTGTCACCAGAACCAGGAAGTCCATCAACCCCACACTGCCCTGTCGATGATGGTCACTGTCTCTGATGCCTGTGGATGTGGATGGCTCTACCTCTTTGGGTCCAACGTTGTCAGTGGAGTCCTGCAACTCACCCCTGAAGTGTAATGGTACTGGAAGACAGAAAAGGAGTATCAGTGTTGATGATGGCAATGTGCGCACAGAACCATGGCCAGTGTGATGGGGTCATGCACCCCAACATTGTGCCTGCACACAACAGGGTACACCCGTGCAGCACTGCACATCAGGGTGGATATTCCACAGGCAGTACTCATGCCAAGCCTGCCATGGTGGGTGGATGCAGTACATGGTGTCGCACCAACACACGGTTGACATGCATGTTCTCCCCCATGGGCAACAACACCAGTGATGTGCTGCACAGCTGCCTGTGCCCATGTGGACCATGCCGTGCAAGTGGCATGCTGCACAGGCAGTGCTGTGGGGCTGCCCTGCAGCACTGCACACCCTGGACCATGGGCTACTGCCACAGTATAATGCCCATGCTGCTGTCCCGCTGCACGCAGGTGGCCAGTGCCATGCACGGTGGCCCCATGTGCAGCTGCATGCCACAAAAGCCATGGGCATGCATCACTGCTGCTGTCATGCTTGCACGCTGTTGGGCAGCACCTCCCCACACACACACACATACAATACCCACTGACTCCCAGTGCTGTGAGGGGCTGCCACTTGTCTGGAATCTACCTCCTGGTGTGCCCTCTATGGCAGCATGGGTGATGGTCGTCACCACCATCGCCTCACCCAACGCCAGTACTGGGGCAGTGTCTGGTTCCCCCGTCCATCCTGCTGTGAGATGTCCTGATGGTAGCTACCTTCTCTTTGATGCCCCTATGGTCTGTCCCCATCTTCTTCTCGCACTCCTATTATGTCTTCCATGTGCATTAACGTAGGTTGCCACCTCCTCCCACCCAGTGGCATGGTCTTGTGGGGTGCCATTGGCACCACTCAGCAGTAGCTCCCTGTCGAGTTAGGCCTCGAACAGGGCCTGCTGTTCATCCTTTGTGATGTTGGGCCTGCGCTTCCATGAAGGCCACTGCTCCTCATCTCCCTCCATCTCAGACATGATGCTTCCTGTGGACAATCAGACATTGGCCCAATTAGTGGCATGTCAGCCCAACCTGGAACAGTGCAGCACTGACAACATGCACAGCTATCTCACAAAGTGTGATGGTCCCTACCTCAATGGCTGCAATACCTGTCAGTGTCCTGTGCTGTATTGTGGTGCTTTTATGGCTCAATGCATGCAAATTGGCAGCAGCTCAATTGTAATGAGATGCTAATGTGCGCAACTGCACCTGGCATTGGCTCACAAGACTATTTGCATATACCAGCTAAATATTGTGGACTTGCGTCTTGTACAGTACAACTGCAGTGGAGCAATTGGCTGGTGCATTCCCAGTGCATGTACATTGCACAGCTGCATGGTGAACATGTGTGCCATGAGCAGCAATACGTCTTGTGGCCTATCACGCAGCTGTGTGCACTGCGTGACATTCCCCTATTGTGCATGCAGCCCTGTGTGCATGCCACGCATACAGAGACACTGCACTGCCTGGCCCCTTTGCACATCTGTGCCGGTTGTGCAATGCCATCAACCGTGCATTGCCTGACACTGCACCAGTGGAGTGTGCACGGTGTTGCGCAGGGTCATGCAGGGAGTGGGTGTGGATCATGGCCATGACCCCATACTCCCTCCTTGCCATGCTGCATTGTGCATGTGCTGCACTGCACGATTGGCCTCTACTGCACATGTCTATTGCACATCTCTGTGGTGCACAGACATGGTCCATTGCCCCCTATGGTGCATCGTACATGCACAGTTCCACATGCATGCTTTGCAGGCCACAGTAGCCATGGTAGAGCAGTATCTGCTGGCAAATGATTATGTCACATTCAGGGTCCTGTTCATGGCATGCACATAATTGGAGTGAGGTGGCGATGCGCAGTCTGGTGGCCCTGGTGGAGCTTATGACAGCCTAGATGTTCAGGATGGCTGATCTCCAGGTGCCACAGTCTCAGGTGTGGGACAGGGTGGTGTCAGGGCTCGAGTGGCATACAGGTGTACCACGCGTGGGGGAGCAGTGCCACCACCATTATGGTGACTTCCACAGGCAGGATCCAGTGAGCTGCCAATGGCTATAGGACAGGGCACAACGGGGAGCTGTGACACAGTCAGATAGGTGTCCCCATGCACTGTGCATGCCCACCTGTGCTGATATGTGCACTGTGTGTGTGGCTGAATGGCATGGTGCAGTGCTGGTGGGTGCTACATGTCTTGCAGTGCTGCACAGTGCAGCTGTGTGGTGCACGGTGTTGTGGCACAGGCACCATACCCCACACATGGTCAGTGTCCCTACCCACGCTATGTGAGTGGTGTGCACTGTGTTGGTGCTGGGGGGGACTGTGCATAGCATGGCACTCATGTCTGTTTCTGTATCTCTGTTCCATCCACAGGACCTGAGGACCATAGAGGGCCAGGTTGGCTACAGCACAGGTCAGGCAGCAGTGGGACGGTGGAGCCACAGCTGCACCGGCACCTTGACAAGCAGGTGAGTGTGTGTGGTATGGTGTACGGGGCATGTGTGGGACTGGGATGGGAGTTGTGGTCCAGACAAGGGCACTATCACCATGCATGGTCACTGCTTGGGGGGGTTTCTGCCTCTGCTGCCTGTGCTATGCTGTGCAGTGTGTGGCAGCTCTGTGCATTTGGCCTCTGTGTGGTGGCACCCCATCACTGTCTCTGGTGGGGTTGGTCTGTGCAAGCATCCCCCATGGTGTGTGACTGCTGCTGGGGGTATACTGCCCTGCCCAGGAGGGTCTTGCACCAGCACTGTGGGGTACACTGCAGAGGTGTGGGTGCATGTCGCCCCTGGGGGGCTTGGCAGTCTAGCTGTGGGGTGCATCAGGGTTAGCTGTTGCTGTTCACTGTACAAATGCCATTGAGGGTTCTGTCCTCAGGTGGGTGCATCAGTTGTCCTGTGTGCATATGTTGGTGAGCCTGGCCTCCTCAATGCACATCACTTATTGTCTGTTCTATCCCTTCTCCTAGGTCAGGTTGGGCCATGGACCAAAAGATGGAGACCAGGGCTCATCATGGGGGGCATGCTACACCTCCAACACCTTGTGCAGAGGGGCATTGGGTGGACCTATGTGCTATTCTATGTTGGACAGTGCCAGCTTGAGGCCACAGAGACCCTGGTGCAGGAGGTACACTGCCTGTGGACCCTGCTGTGGTGACAGCACCACTAGTCCCATCCCTCATTCCTGCTGTTCCCTGGACTTCCCCTGCCCTCTTCCACTTTGGTTGTTCCCCATTACCCACCTATGTGTATCCACCTGGACCCATTTCCCTTCTGTGCTGTATTGCCACTCCCTGCATTAACCCCTACCTGATTGTTTTTGAGTGTCCTGTTGGCACACCTCTGTTGTTTTCTGTTTCAGTAAAGCTGTTATATTTTTCCACATCTGTGTCTGTGTCTCCTTTGCAGGTGGGCTGATGCACTGTGTTGCAGTTGTTGTGCCATTCCCTTGGGCATGTCCCCATCAGTCCCAGTGCTGTGCCCTTTGGGTTGTGCTGCTGTGTGCACTGGGTCCTGTATGCCATGTCCCTGTGTCTCGCATGCCCATGGACAGTGGGTCTACACCTGCCCTGTGCATTGTCCACTGCCTTCTGTTCGTGTCTGCCTGTGCTGCCCTGCCATCCACCTGCCATGCTGCTTTTGCCAGTGCTGATGTGCTGTGCAGAGCTGTGCCCCATGTCCCTGCCTGTTTTTGTGTCTTTTGCCCCTTGTTCCCTTGTGCATTGGTGTCTCCTTTACATCAGTCCACTGTGCATGCCTGGTGCCATTGCACCATGGCTATGGCACTGTCCCATATGGTGCTGACTGTCAGGGTGCTGGTGGTGCACTGCCATGGGCCTGCCAGCAGCTGTGCCTTCAGGGTGGGTGGGTCTGTATGCTTTGTGACCTGTGTTGGTGTTGGCTGACTGGCATACTCTGTTGCCTATGGCCATGTGACTCTGCTGTGTGTCCTGGCCACTGTGCCCTTCTAGTTTGGGTCTGCCACTGCTGGCTTGGCACTCAGCTCCTGTGCTGCCATGCCTGTGGTGCCCTTTGCCTTTTGTGCCTGTTCAGCCTGCTAGCTGCTGCATACTTGCATGCTCCTTTGCAGTCCTGGTTGCTCCAGCACATGTCTGGTTGCGCAGTGGCACATCTTTGCTATATTCAGTGTGTATTCCACCTGCACATGTTGGTGGCGCATCTGTTGAATACGGCATAAATTTCCTATGGTGTAACCGCATTGTGCTATGTATTCCATTGTGCACATTCTCGGTGCAGTTTTGACTATCTGGGCCTATGAGTTTTCCTTCGGAAAGGTATACTTGAGCAACTTCTGCAATCAGTGTTTTCCTTGTTCCACAAAGCAGTTAACAATCAAGGTACTACATCCCAAAATAGAATAGTTTTTAAAAACTCCTCTGTTCAGAAAATACTTTGGTCAGAAATCTACTTTGTTTAAAGCCCTTATTTCTTATAACGCATTCCCAGTTAAATCCCAAACTGTCCAATACTGAAAACAGTCAAGGTTAGAGTTAAAAACATGTTTATTTAAAAGAAATGCTTGCTCTTGCCAGTAAATTTTTATGGTACATATTTCCCTTATGGTTTATCTTAAGTTTGTTATATACTTTACTTCATTTATCTCTTTGCTGTTTTTTTATTTTAATTTTTTTTACTGATTGTTTATCTGATTTATCTTGTTCGGTTCTAATTGTTTCTGTTGCTTGTGAAAACAGGCTTTGCAAGCTTACAAATATAAAACATAAA
The DNA here is from genome assembly GCA_016271365.2 of Neoceratodus forsteri. NCBI lineage: Eukaryota > Metazoa > Chordata > Ceratodontiformes > Ceratodontidae > Neoceratodus > Neoceratodus forsteri. Next base: position 723,574,793 of record CM028130.1, on the reverse strand, counting down.
AACAAAATGAAAATGATAGATCATTCTTCTAATAATGCTTCTATACATTTAAAATTTACTTGTGTCAATGAAGAGCTTTAAAACCTTTTTCAGGTGCATCAGGAAAAATGGAAATTTGAAACACCGAGGAACATCTTTAAACTTATTTTAGTTCACCTCCCATAAAACCAGATAAGCAATGAAAACATGGTTGAGCTGGACACCAAAGATGTTAACTACAATGATGCAGTTTAGTAAATTATCCTTAGAGAACTTTATGAAATGGGTTTAATAACTCAAAATACAAAATGTGCCCTTTACTGTGTTATACTGTCTGATCTATTGGGTGTGGCACACAAATAGACATTCAACCAATGTGTAATGCTAAACTTACGGAATGCAGTGTAGATCTCCTGCAGTGTTAAATGGCCATCACTGTTGTAGTCATCATATCTAAGCAGATCTTGCAATGTGCAATCCAACAGTTCATCTTCCAAGCCATCATGCCTTGTTACCTGCCACATAAAAGTTGCCTGGTAAAGAATCTAGCTTACTAATTGTAACAACATTTGTTTAGATATCTTCTTTTTGATGAAAAAAATCAGTGAATGTTCTGAAGAAACTGAAATTATGATGAGAAAAGAAGATGAAGATAAATGGAAAACTGTTAGAAGGTACAGTAGGTTCACTTTAAATCAGTTTTCTTATGTATTAACAAGTTTGTCACAAGCTGTGTTTTAAATCTAGTACAGTATGGGATGGATATTCAAAGGGGTTGCGCCATGCGCAATAGGGTTGCGCCTGCGCAAGTCCGAAATTGCGCCATTCTGCCATATTCAGCAGGAGGCAGTTGCGCCCCCTAAGGCAAGCTGAGCAACAGCACAATGCAAATGAATGCAAGCTGAACTGGAGTGGGAGGAACCATGCATAAACTGCACAGCCCGGTATTCAGTGGGCTGTGCAGAGTTGTGCAGGCGCAACCCCCAACCTGCGCCTGCACAACTTTGAGCCAATAAAAAGGATTAAGTCGAGGGCCACCCACAGGTGAGCTGCGCATTGCAGGCGCAACAGCAGCTGCCACCTGTGGCTGGCCCTCAACCTACTTCCTGTGCCCCCTGCAGCCCGATCACGCGGGCAAAGTGTAAAATCCCCCACCCTGACTGGCCGATTCGGGCAAAAACATAAAATCCCCCTTCCCCGACTGGCCGATCACGGGCATAAGCTAAATAAACCCCCACCAGCCCGATCACGGGCTGCAAAATCGAATCACACCCACCCAAGAACTGATCCCTGGTGGTCCAGTGGACGCTACCCGATCGCAGGCAGCAAAGTGATGAATCACCCCTCCAGAACTGATCCCTGGTGGTCAGTGGACCGCTAAGCCCGATCGCGGGCAGCAAAGTGATGAATCCACCCCCCAAGACCAAATCCCTGGTGATCTGAAGTGTCCCCACCCCACCCACCCACGAAGCCCCACCACCCGCTCCCCGGCGGCGTGGCGGCAGCATCCACCCACCTGCGCCCTGCACGCCCGCTGACTGACTGCCCGGTGGGGCTGCACGCCCGGTGGTGCAGAGCAAGAGCCAATGGGCGTGCAGCTAACGCCTAAGGCAGTCCAGATATGTGAATGATTCACATATCTGGACTGCCTTAGCAGGCGGGCTGCCACCCATTGGCTCTGCCTGCACCAATGGGCGCTGCAGCCCTACCAGGCAGTCAGTCGGCGGGCAGCGGGCTGCAGGTGGTGGATGCTGCCGCCCGCCGACCGCCGGGGAGGGGTGGTGGGCCTGTGGGTGGGGTGGGGTGGGACACTAGATCACCAGGGATTTGGTCTTGGGAGGGTGTGATTCATCACTTTGCTGCCCACGATCGGGCTTAGCGGTCCACTGGACCACCAGGGATCAGTTCTTGGGGGGTGGGACTCTGTGCTGCCCGCGATCGGGCTGGTGGGGGGACATTTACCAATTATGCCTGCGATCAGGCTGGTGGGGGGTTTATTTAACCTAATGCCCGTGATCGGGCCAGTCGAGAGAGGGGATTTTTCACATTTTTTACCCTTGATCGAGACTGTAAAGCGTCGCTCGATGGCTGCTGCCTGGCAGGGTGCCAGGTGCAAGTCCTCGGGGATCGGCGCACCTGCATGCTAATGGCATGCAAATGGGGCCATAAATGGATGCAAATGGCCCCCCCCATGCCTTGCATGAATTATGACCCCATTTGCAGGTCACCTTTTCAATATCAGAAATTTGCACATGGCGCAATGGTACTTGCGCCACCGCAACAACTTGAATGCTCCACTCTAACCACTTGCGGTGGCGCAAGTTCCACTGCACCATGCACAGTGGCTATGGCCGGGGGGTGATATTCAAAGGAGTTGCTCAATAGCGCAACTCCTTTGAATATTGCCCTGGCCACACCCCTGCACAACTATTTTGTGCAGGTCAAGGGCTTGCGCCACAAAATAGTGCAGTTTAAATATCCAGCCCTATGTGTTTAAATGATGATATGATTTTGGAGAAGAAATACTATACAGGAAATTCTGAGACACGCATAGTGTATTTTTTGAGTCAAACACAGGAAAGTAAAAAAAATGGCTGTGGCTAATTTACAAAATCATTTCTCTATAAATATGTTTTATTATCACAGATATAAAGTTGGATATCAGTACTAGCTACAGCACTGTGAGATATGCATAGAAACATTAACTCCTTTTGAAATTAATAGAATTTCTTTAACAGACCACATTCCTTAAAGTATTATAGACAATACAATACAATAAATGGAAGTCAATGTATTTTTTCTAGTTATGGAATTTTAATGCAGTCTGTGCACATGACTTAGTTTCAGAAAATGTGGCATTATCTCTTAAAACCTGAGACTTTAAAATGCTTATATCATATGGGAATGGCCATTAGGAGCAAATTACTCATAATGATTTTACATCATATACAAGGTTGATGGGTAATAACGTATAGGTTCATATGGACATCTCATTATAATACAGACCTACCATTGGTCTTTCTTTAGACATCCCAGAACAGTTTTTTGTATATTCATTTAATACCATGTAATTTGCTATTGGCAAGACTGCAACATTGGTAAAGAGTATTCTTTTTCAGGAGGCAAACAATTTGTAAAGGAGCAACTTACCCCCTTTCTCTAAATTTCAATAAAGACATTTTTCCTTCACAAAGTTAAAACATAACATCAATCAAATGTTTTACTCAAGTTAACAGTAAGACTACTGCAACTTTTTTGCTTTCATAGTTTAGCACGTGGTACAGAAGGATATTAGGGTAGGGAAAATCTGTTCATGAAAAACCCTAGACAACCCTCAAACCAGAGTTTATTTAGTAATAAAATAAATCAATTTTAAACCTTTTTGGATAATATTTGAAAACAGCATGGTTACTTTTTGAAATCAGTTTTAGTTTCTTCCCAGAAGGCCTACTGCCATGTGATGTTGACTGGAAATAGTTATGTGCCTGTACCCCATGCTAAAGCAGTACCAAGCAACATCACAGTTGTATTAAAGGGAAGAGGTTCTACAGGTAGCTATATGGAACAACAGAGAGAGAGAGAGAGAGAGAGAGAGGCAGATAACAATTAAAGGGACATCATCAACCTTTTTTGCATCATATTATTTAAGCAATAAGGCACTCCCAGAGGTTAGATTAACAGTCTGTTAATCACCCCCTAGGGGTATAATGTGGCACGAGGTGCAGCCAAGTGCCATATTGCTCCTAGGGGGTGATTAACTGACTGTTAATCTAACCCCTGGGAGTGCCTTATTGCTACTATAAAAAAAATATTCCAAAAGAAAAGTGTTAAAAGTGTATTTTTTAATGTTTTCCTCATTTAGAGGGAGATTTTTAATAAAGTAGTTCTTCCAGCAACAGTTTAAAAGAATGCTGATTCAAAATCAGAGTGCATCATTCCAGTCATTCAGCAGTGCTAGAGGATGGAATGCTGACATGAAGAATCCATGTGCAATTGTGATCAGGCTGTACATGACAGTATAACATGTATTAATGTAAGGCTGTTGGAATCCTAACAGCCAATCAGATTGCAGCATTTCTGAGAACCTGTTTATAATTCTAGTTGAAGCCTGACATTTTATGATGGTTTACCTTCTCTAAAATTCATTGATGTTGCTGATTGTTTTATCTGTCATCTTTCTTAGTAGATCAGGAATTCACGAAAGTTGTGTAATTATACACAACCTTGTTTTGTTTCAAATCGTTGATTTACTCTCATTCCATACTTTCAAAACATTAGAAATGCCCTCTGGACACTGAAGCCACTCATGATGCAATAGTTTGTTTTCTCCCACTGTGTCTTGATATTTGGGGTGTTCCCAAGTCAGGAAACATGTAGTGTGAGTTGATTAAGGATTGTAAGCAAACACATTTTTGTGACCCTCCTTCTGGCCTGACTGGTTGCCTTTAGGTACTCCTCCATGTCCTCCTTCTTTTGGCTGCACTTGTGCTGTCTGAATACTGTCTGTTATGCTCTCACTGCTTCCTTCACATAGGATGTGATCCATAGTAGACTAGAGTTTTGCTGTCTTATTCTCACTATCCCTACTAATGCAACTTGCCACCCCTACTAGCACTCCTGATTTGAATGCCTCCCGTGTTTTTATCCCTTATATCCCCAAGAATCCCCCTGTGTTTTCTCTCAGCAGCCCTCACTTCTTAATGACGCCAGTTTTTTTGAAGTCCTACACCTTCATTGAGCTGGCCTCCTTGTTGGTTTCCATTTAGACCACTGGATCCTAGCTGTTCCTGGAGTATTATATTTTGGATCATCTTCCTGTTTGTGAGCACCAGGTCATGAAAGGCTTCCTTCCTTGGTGGGTCCTGTACCTGCTGTGTTAAGAACTCTTCCTGGTATGCTTCCTTCAGGAGATAGTTCCTCACACTTGCTTCATTTGGTACATTCCAAACCATGTCCAGCATGTTAAAGTCCCATACTATTACTACTTCCCCCAACTTGGCTGCACTCCTCAGGAACTCTCCCAATTCCCTGTCTGCCCCTGATCATGGCCTGTTGGTCTGAAACCACCCTTACTCAAATGTGTTTCCCCTTCCCTGTTGCTACTAGAACCCACAAAGTCTGTCAACCTGTAGAGACACCCAGGTTATCTATATCTTTGTTATTGATTCCTTCCCTTACATAAAGTGCAACCCCATCCTCCCATACCCTTTGCCTTGGCTTTTCTGACCAAGATATGTCCTGGATGGAAAAGTCTCGCTCAAGGTTCTGGTTTACCCATATCTACGTGGCAGTTACCTGGTCCAGATTACCCTCTGCAATCAGAACTTGTAAAACAGGCATTTTGTTGTCCAGAAGTACTGAGTTGGTGCAAATCATCTTCCAATAACTGGTCCTACCCTTCCCCATCCTCATCGTCTTCACCCAGGTATCCTTGGGTTTAAACCTTTGTTTGATGGGGGGGGGGGCTGGAATGGCACCCCAGGTTCTATTGGTATTAGTGTCCATTACAGAGTTAATACAAAAGAAAAGGGAACATACAAATGAAAGGGAACATATGAAACAAGTTTACAGATATGCAGTTTTGAACTGGTGCTATGACTAGTTTTATCTGGCCAGAATTGTGGTATCCCTTTTAATTTATGATGCTAACGATCTAATATGTGGGAAAGAAAGGCTTCAGATCATTATCTTCCTAAATATATTACTTTAGAAGGCCCATGAGAAAGTAATTATTCCCATTTCAAGTGGAAGGCATGTATGCAATATACTGCCAAAAATATGTCATTGTGATTCTTCGATTCTCAATAATTCCATTTTCAATTTGCAGCTGCCAACTTTGCTGTAAAACTTAAATGGATTAGGTAGACCATGAACTTGCAATGTGCCAGGTAGATGTTGCCCAGAAGTGAGTCAGATAGGTGGATCTGATTTCTGTTTTATCATTTTCTTTTTCATTTCATTTTTTTTGTGCCATAAACCACTCATTAAAGGTTTAACAGTCATCTTCACTTTATAATGATTATTGTCATTGCCTAATCTGCCCCCCCCCCCCGCACTCACCACTGCTTCTTATATGAATCCCTGGCACTCCCTTCTCTTAATGATCATTGCCTGGCTCATTGTGCCAGCTTCAATGGCAAGTTCTGGCTCAGTGTTCTCCTTTCTTACCTATCATCTTCCCTCTCTCCCCTCTTTCTCCTCTCAGTCCCTCAGGAGTAGCGATGCTCGCTCCCTTGCTGTCCACTTCAGGTTCTCACCAGCTGGCCAGACATCCTTCTGCCACAACTTCCCCAAGCTTTGGAACTCACTCCCTGCCACCATTTGCAATGCACCCTCACTCTGCACCCTCTCATCACTCCTCTGCTCCTTCACATCCCCCACCTGCAACTGCATCTAACACACCCTAAGCCTCCCTTACTTTACTTTCCCTCGCAATGTAGTCCCATCACACTATGCTCTCTGCTCTCTCATTATCCCCACACTTGCTCCCACCCCCTTGCTTTGCACCTGGGAGCCTGCTATGAACTGCTATGACCTGTTTTCTAAAGCACTTATCCTGCAACTGATTGTTGTCAACATAATGCGCTACTCAAATCAATGCCAATGGCAATTGATCCCAGACAAGGAGGGAGGATGCCTGCACAACCCCATCACAGCAACCCCTGTGGAGGATCCAGTACCTTACTTTCCCACAAGATGTCACTACATGTGTAAATGCATTTAGAGGCTGCACAAAGTATCAGGGAGGAAGGAGGAAAAGGAATAGGAGAGATGCAAAAAAAAACAAATAACACGAGGAAGAATGTAGCAGTGGTCATAATGATGCTGACTGGAACTTAGCAGCCTTGCAGTGGTACTATGCTCAGCTCAATCCTGATTCAGAAGGTGGGGAGGATGAGCTTAATATTAGTATACAGACTAGATATCAACACCATATCATTTGCTATGGTGTTTAACGAGCCTAGAGAAAAATAGTACAAACCACACAGGAAAGGTTGCTCAATGACACACAGTGCCAGTGATATAGGCAAAAATCCAGAAAACTAGGAAATCCCTGCACACATAAGCACAAAAAAACTTTCACTTACTCTGGCTGAGAGAATCAGTGCATCTGTCCTTTATTATCCAGCAAGCTAGCAAGCAGTGCACCCAGAAAATTAGCACTTAACATTTCACTCAGAAGAGCTTTCTAACAAAGCTCTTCTGAGAAAATATTATGGCCTGGATATTCAAAGGGGTTGCACCATGTGCAACCCCCCAATGCGCCCTGGTGTGATATTCAAAGGGGCAGGCTGTGTGGTGCAACCCCTGATGTGCTGGGGTGCATTGGCAATGTATGCATTGCAGATGCAGGGGGCATGCCCATGCATATGTGGCACATCCCGATATTCAGCCCGGGAAGTGCAGCGCATATGCTGGCTCAACACTGCACTGCGCCTCACATGGGGGCTCAAAATTGTGCTCCGAAAAAGCAGAAACAAGTCCCAGCCACCCACAGGCAGGCTGCTGAATTGCATGGTGCAACACAGCAGCTGGCAGCCATGGGTGGCCATCTGCCCAACCAGAACACCATTTCCAATGGACCCCCCGCCCGATCGTGGACATATGTAAAACTAAAGGAACCATGGTGGTCCAGTGGACCCCAAATCCCCCCTTCACCTGATCGCGGGCCTTTGTAATATTAAGGATCCCTCGTGGTTCAGTGGTAAGCCCCCCCTTCGAACCTAAATAGTGGTTCAGAAATCCTCTATGCGCTACAGTTCAGCTGATACTGCAAGGGATCCAGCGAGTCTTGAGTAGGCCAGGGACCCCTCAATTTCTTGAACCTAAACAGTGGTTCAGAAATCCTCCATGAGCTACAGCTCAGCTGATACTACAAGGTACTAGCCCTGACTTTTGGATTTGGTACCAATGGAAGCTGATTTCCAAGTGGCCCACACTATCTCTTGCTGAACATATCTCTAACTATTGTATCTCCCTCTGTCTCTCTAGTTGAATTTATGTGCCAGGGTCTAATAATTTGTTTAATCCTTACAGTCATTTTAAGTTCTGAGTTGATATTATAAGTGAATTTTGATACTTTTTTTTTTTTACTTTTCCATTAGCAGATTATATCCTCTCACCACTAGAGGGTTATATATCTGGTAGCAGTGAAATTTTCTGTGTCTACTCCTCTATGAGCAGGTTATATGCAGCTGCCACTAGGTGCTCCTATCCTATCTGGCACATCACAGACTCTGTTCCCCGTATTTTATCATCAAAATGCTCCTTAGTGAGCTCTCCTTTTCCTCTCGCTCTCCCTCCTTAAAAACTAGATAAGCCTACCATCCACTCTCACCTCTAACCATTTGCTTCTAGCCCCAGTCTACCTACAGGGGTTAAACGCAGATCCTATCCCACCATCTGTAAACACACCTAGGGAATTCTTTCCCTGCTGTAGCCCACAATATGTTCCTCCTTAGAACCCTCTTTCTATTTCTATCAGTTTTGATACTGGCCCCCTCTACAGGACAGGACCAAACAAAATGCTTGCCAATGTACAAATATGACTCCATCAAGGATGCATTGCAGAATATGAGGAGGACATTAATTCTCCACCTCCAGAGTGTAGTGCCACAATGTCACCACCTGGATAACACAAAAAACACAAATGCACAGCTCTCAATAACACATCATATCATACCCCCTACTACATGGGTCTATATGAGCAGTGGACAGGCTGGCTATCCCCTCCCTCCACCTGGTAGTGATGTACTCCTAAACTACCCATGTACCATGCCAAAAAAGTCACGTCACATTACACAATCACAGGCCCTAACATATCTAAAATGGCAAGCTATAAGGATCACATGACTGCTCCTACTGATCTCAGGTAATATTCATCCCAACCCAGGCCCGATGACATACACTGCAGCAGTTCATAAGAAACAGAATGGACTAACAATAGCATCAATAAATATCTGCAGCCTGCTAGCAAAAATGGACACTCTCCAAGTCTGGGTCCAGCAGCACCAGCCCGACATTCTTGCGATAGTAGAGACCTGGCTATCACCTAGGGTGCCAGACTCTGCTATCCAACTCACTGGGTATGCTGCATTCAGACTAGACAGACTTGGTAAAAGAGGAGGTGTTTATATTATATAGGTTAACGACCACATTCAGGGCCAAATGCTTAACCCACATGACACCAAATGTGGGGCTCAACTGATGGCCATAAAAGTAATACTTGGCAAGAACGGGAAAACCGTAACAATAGTCTCAGCCTCTATCCCTCCCAAGGAACAAGTAATGGTTTCAATTCTGTCATCAACTACCTCTCTGAAGGGGGACCAAACAGAGCTGATAATGGTTGGAGACTTTAATATTAACTCTCTGTTGAAGCTGTACATTATAAGGACTCATTAGCCACTCTCAACCTTGTGCAATTGGTAGACTCCCCCACTCGGTATAACATCAGAATAGGCACGGAGTAAGTAATCGACTGGGTGGTCACAAATCAGCCAGAAAGAATATCCTCCATCACAGCTTTCACCGACTCCCTCAGCGACCACTCCCCGGTAATCTGTAAATGGTCAAATAAGGCTCCAAAGGCACCAGCCAGGACTATTACTACTAGACTTCTGAAGAAAGGCAAGTTGGGAGCTCTAAGAGCACACCTTAACCTCCAAGATTGGAGTTCTATTGACCACAGAACAGATGTCAACACTGCCCTAGAATGCTTTATAAGAAAATTCAATGAAGTGTGCAATGTCTATGCCCCTACACCAAAAGAAGGATCCATAACTATGACAGCCCCTGGATCACGGCACAGCTACTAGCCCTCATGAAAAATAGAGATGACTTGTGGTACAAAGCAAGAAACTCTGGTACCCAGACAGACTACCTGAACTATAGAACTGCACAGAATAAATGCACCTGAGCTATTTGCAAGGCCAAAAACACGTACTTCAAAAATGAGCTGACAAACTCATGGGGTGACAGTAGACGGTAAACCTAATAAGACTCCCCCCACCTTCCTGAACATTGAGGGCCAGCCTAAGCAGGATCAGTCACATAGCAAATGTCTTCAACAAAGCTTTTACTGACCTCAGTGGAGTGTTGCCCCCTAGCTTCCTTCAACACCAATCAGATACTTGCATCGAGCAAAACCCGGAGACCCAATCAAACTCCCATCTGACTTTCTACTTCAGAGCTTTCATCTTTATGGAAGCAAAAAAGTACATCCTAAAAGTGCTAGGTAATTCCAGAAATAGTTCTGAGCAACTTGACTTAACACTAGTTAGGCTCACCCTGGACACAACTCTCAAACCCCTCACCAAAATCTTAAATCTCTCCTTGGTATCAGGTGAACTCCCATGGATCTGGAAGGTGGCAGTGGCTACCCCTGTTTACAAAAGTGGTGACAAAGACCAGCTCTACAAATTACCCCCCAATTTCTATCCTTTGTCCACTCTCCAAGGCCCTGGAGCAAATCATAAGTGACTAGCTGACGGAATATCTAGACAAGTATCATTTACAATGTCAGAAACAACATGGATTTCGAAAACAACACAGTACCACAACCGCTCTAGTGGAGCTAACCAGCTTTATTCATAATGCGCTAGACAGAGGGCTTTTGGTGGGGGCAACATATATTGATCTCACCAAGACCTTCAACACCATCAATCACAATCTGCTCCTAGATCAGCTCTCCAGTACTGGCCTCTCCCCTGCAACAGTAGCATGGTTCAGAAGCTACCTCTCTGGGAGGGTCCAAAAAGTGAAAATCCTGGACAGCTTCTCCAACAATCTTAGTGTTAACACAGGCATTCCTCAAGGCTCTATCCTTGGTCCTCTACTGTTCATCCTGTTCTTAAACAACCTTCCTCAATTGATAAACGGCCAGATACTACTGTATGCAGACAATGCGGTCCTATATTCATGTAATTCTGACCCCTATATAGTGTAAAAGCAAATGCAGGCTAATTTCACTGTGGCTGAGCACTGGTTCCTTCAATCAAAACTGCTCCTCAATTATAAAAAAAACTAAGACTGTTATTTGCATTATCACATAACAAACACCGCACTCACCAACTTTGCATTCATGACAATCAGAACACTTCCTTGGAGATGGTTCAAACATTTAAATACCTAGGATTGACACTGGACAGCACCCTCTCATTTAACCAACACATAGACACAGTTGCAAAGTCATCAAATGCAACACTAGGAGTACTGTGCAGACTCCGAAAAAGCCTGACTTCTGTGGCACTCAGACTGCTGTAAATAGCTTAGTCCTCTCAATGACAGACTATGGTCTAGCAGTATATGGGGCTGCCTCCCAAGCTGCTTTGAAACATATCAAAACAACACTAAACAAAGTGAGTCATTTAGTCCTAGGTGTATCCCATCTCACTCACACCTGCGAGTTGTACACTCAAACAAAAAGGCTCAACCTTGACAGTCATCTCCAGTATCAAGTATGCATGCTCACCAAGAAGTCTATGCTAGGACTTACCACCCCAGGCCTGCAAAGCCTCCTTAGCCAACCTAATTCCATCAGATGCACTAGGGGTACAAACAACTCAGCCCTCTGCGTCCCTTTCCATAAAATCACACAAGGTCAACAGTCCTATGAATACTGGGCATCACTTTGGCTTAATGCGCTTGACCTAGGCATCACAAAAGAGGACAAAATAGGCCCCTTTAAAGATAAACTCTGAGAGGCCATCTCCACAAACAGGAACTGCGACTGTGAGACCTGAACTCCTCCACACTCCTCCCTCCTCTTTCATGATACTCTCTTTCTAACCTGCACCCTTGCCTTCTCCTCTTTTCTTGCTAACACTCCCCTAGTAGGCTACAGGTCCCAGTCTCAGCACCTCCCCCTAGTGAGTCTAGCCCTCCTTTATGACTACATTCTTTAGCACTTAAGACAAAAGAACTGCTGCCCATCAAGTTCTCGCCTCCTTGCATTTAGTATTAATTATTTTACAGACCATATCATCCTCTGCTCCCTACCTGATTCATTCAATACCCTGTAGATTCTCAAGTTGTTCACTCGACAACCTGTCAGCTTAGCCTGCTTTAAATTATGTGTCTGCATATTTTTACTTATGTAATCCCTGTTATTGTAATTATGTAACCTCTGTATACTCATGTCTTTCTAGGCATGGAACCTCCTTGTATCTGCTTATGTACTTGTAACCATTCTAAATAATGTCATGCCCATGTATTACTAAGACATAGACCCTCGGTAAAAGAGCCTTTGGCTCAAAGGTGCTTCCTAGAAATAAATAAATAAAATAAAAAAAATAATGTATCTAGCAATATTTGTGGTATGCATTAATGGGCCTAGTCTAGCCATATCCCATTGCTGAAACCAATTTTGACAAGCATAAAATAGGAGTGGAGTTCACCTTTGGCCAGTATATAAAATAAAGGATGTAAATTAGTATAAACAAGCATTTGGCAATGCCAAATGTTTGCTTGCTGGCATTGGCATTGGTATTGTAGGAGTTACAGTGCTGCATAATAATAATGGCAGTAAAGTATTGAACTGAAGCCAACCCCATCACCACCTTGCACATACTGACAGGCATTGGGATGTGCCTTTGGGTCGTCAGGCAAAACGGCCACGCCATTTCACCACACCCTACCCGGCAGATACCAACAAGTGTCACAGTGTGCCTTGGGGTCTTTGGCCCTTATGATAACCCCATTCCATCAGGAAATACAGTGAGATGGGTGCTGTATAGGAGAATGGGGTGTACTCTGGGGCTGAAGAGTCCAAGGCACACCTCAATGCCTCTCACTGGCTGCAGGGTATGGGTGGGGGTGGAATGGTATGAGCATTACAGGTGACAATCCCTAGAAACACCCCTGATGCCTGTCAGTATCTACAGGGTGGGGCGTTATGGTCAGAAACCCTAACACCTCTGGCATTCGTTGGTATTTTCACTCCAAATTTTCAACATGTTTTTTTTTGTGACCCACACCTCTTGAACAGTGGCAATATCAGTTCATTAGCCAAAAGCTGATTTTGCACAGCGACTATGCCATTTGGCACCACAGGTGTGAAAACACATTTCAAACAGGATGTGAAAAATGACAGCTGTACTGTTCATGGGGAGATGTAAAAAATGGCAATGTTGAAAATCTGCAGTGAAACTATTAAAAAAACTGGTGAAGTCACGAGCGTGCATAGAAACTGTGCAATGCACACCCGTAATGTAATTATAGTTTGGGGATTTTTTATAGCAGATTGTCAACACAGGCATTTTGGGATCTCTGCTCATGAACAGTGTCACTGTGATTTTCTGAATCTGTCCTGAACAGTGATTTCCCACAGCGACCACACATTTCTGCGCTGGAAGTGCGAAAACACATTTCAGCCATGGTGTAGAAAATGACAGCTGTACTGTTCACAAGGAAGTGTGGAAAAATGCCAGTGGTGAAAATCTGGACTGAAAATATTACAAATTCATGAACTTACGAGGGTGTGTGGAAACTGAGCAATGCTTGCTTGTAACACAGTCATTTTATGGAGTTTTGTCACCAAATTTTTAACATAGCCATTTTAAGACCTCTGCTCATGAACATTGTCACTGTGATTTTCTTAATCTGTCCTGAACATTGATTTGGCACACTGAGTGCGCCATTCTGCGCTACATGCGCGGAAACACATTCTGGGTGAGATGTGAAAAATGACACCTATACTGCTCATAAGGAGGTGTGGTAATATGGAAATGTTGAGAATCTGGAGTGAAAATATAAAAAATTTGCGAACTTACGAGCATGCGTAGGAACTGTGCAACACACGTGTGTAAAGCAGGCATTTTTGGGAATTTTTTCACCTAATTTTCAACATAGGGTTTTTGGAGGCCTACCTCATGAACTGTGACACTGTCGTTTCATAAATCAGTCCCTAAAGGTGGTTCCGCACAGTGACTGCAAAATCACCTTTTGGGGCTGATTAATGCCACGTCAGTGCCAGAATTCATGAGGAGGGGTCCCAAAAAACCCATGTTGAAAATTTGGTACCAAAATTCCAAAAGATGCCTGAGATATGCATCAAAGTTGAAAAAACCTATTTATTCCATTATACAGCTTACAGGCATTTCCTCAGTTCACGGTCAGCTTTGAAGAGTGCAGACGTGTTCCCGGTCCACCGAAGAAAATCGCACCGGACTCCGGAGGTAAGTATGGGGTGAGGTGGGGGTATGGGAAGGCAGGGTGCACAGAAGGTGGGTATGGGTGGGGGGCAAGACAAGCAACGAGGGACCGTTTTTTGGTTTTAGGTCTTTTTATCTTTTAGGAAGATGATGTGGGACTTTTGCCATGCTGGGGTGTTCTCCCAGCATGGCAGCTGGAACTTTTGTTTTTGGGGGGGCAGTGGAGCCGACGGGGGATTGAGCACCCCCGTCGGCCATACAGAGGTTTGCCATGCTGGGGTGAGCTCCCAGCATGGCACCTGGAAGTGTTTTTGGGAAGGGCAGCAGATGGACATTTGCCACGCTGGGGTGGGCTCCCAGCATGGCACCTGGAAGTGTGTTTGGGAAGGCCAGCAGATGGACATTTGCCATGCTGGGGTGGGCTCCCAGTGTGGCACCTGGAAGTGTGTTGAAGAGGGAGCTGAGCTGACAGTGGATTTGGTACCCTCATTGGCTGTAGTTCACTTCAAACTGAATTTATGTTCCAGGAAGAGAAAGCAGAGACATATACAAGCAGGATTGGCAGCAATATGCTAATCAACACTATCTTATCGCTGCTTACTGAAGCCGTCTCTCCCTTTCAACTGTACGCTACTGCATTTTCAACTGCTGTCACAGACAGCTGCAGCATTCATTGGTGAACTGTGGCTGTGCCTGCAAATACACTGACTGAATTGGAAGACAGGGTGCCACACCTACAAAAACTCGGATGATGGCACTGTGTTTCTTGCACATGTGTGAAATCAAACATAAAAAGATACAATAAAAGAAAACAATGGAATTTATCACCCCTAGACTACCCTGTGTAACTGACAAATAAGTAAATGTTCATCTTAATAGGATTCAGCCTGCTACCCCAGACTGCCTGAAAGAAAACACTAAGGATTGCGGTTTCCAGAGATCTTGGTGGAGGAAAGATATAGCAGATGTAAAGGAAAAGTGGCAACAGATATGATTTAATTAAATATATCCTTTTCTCTTTAATAAGCTGACATCTGTTCCACTAAGCAACTAGAGTTTTGCCCTATTGCATCTTATTTTCCCAGTTAACTCTATCTAATTGTGTAGACCCATATGTGATACCCAGGATGTGGACTGGTTCTTCTGTATGTTGAATGCCAGCAATGTACATCTGCATCGGGTGTTCTTGAACAAATTGATAACCAGGTAATTTTAAAAACATTCAGGGCAATGCCTGAAATGAACCACAAGAGTTACATATTCAGATCGCTTCTTCTGCTGATTGTGCATCCTGTACCAGGATACAGAGATAATCTGTGTATGCAATGGCCTTATGTAGAACAATACACTCAGGAGTGCAAATGTGTTGTATGGTAGGAGAGTCATTTAATGCCCTTAGAAGAGAATCGATTCAAGATGCATATAGGAGTGGGCTCAAGGAACAACCCTGCCTAACCCCCTTAGTACTTGGATCTTAGGACCTGTCCAAACATTAACTATTGGTGTAACAGTAGCAGTTTTGTACAGGCCTTGAATCCATTGTATACATTTTGTGGTTATACCATATTTCTGGAGCGCTGTCCAGAGGTAGGCATGACTAACTGAATCAAATGCCTTCTGTTGATCCAAGGATATTAAGTAACCAATTAAATTACCCTTGTTACTGTGCTCAGAAATTTCCCTTAATAATATCAGATGATCCATAATAGTTCTGCCTTGTATGGCACAGGTCTGAGGTGATGATATGATTGCTTTCACAGCTATTAAAAGTCAGGTATGTAATATTTTTAATAATAAGTTGAACTCAGTGGTATGTAGGCTATTTGGCCTCCAATTTCATATATCTTGTTTTCTTTTCCCTTTTTATATAAATACATTGGAAGTCCATTCATCATCCTGAGAGAAGGAGACTTATATTCTAGGATACTAGTAAAGACAAATGCTAATTGAGTTGCTAATTCCTTACCCAAAAATGTATATAATTCACCAGTGAGGCCATCCCCTCCAGGGGCCGTTTCTGTTGCTAGAGTATTGATAGCATATTCTATTTCAGATGGTTAAATGTCCTTTACCAACTGGGTATTGAGATCTGCTGGAAATGTAAGAGGGTCAAATGCGTCAAAGAAATCCTCAGGATTTGTGAGATCTGTTTGTGCAGATTGAAAGAGGTATAAAGAATGCTGCATTATAATGTTTAACATGTCCTGTCTGTCTATACATAAAGTACTGCTATTATCCAATAAACCATCCATATGTTTTTGTTTAATTCTTTCATTGAAGCTCTCAAAAGGAAACATTTTCCCACTCGTTCTCTGGGTTCCAAACTTTTGTTGTTGCTATAGGTCTTGTGCCTGCTGTACATGATAATTAGTTATTTGCTGCTTAATAATCTGTATTTGTGTAGTGAAATTTTGCCCAGTAGTGTAAGAAAGTGTTAAAAGGTTTTACAGATGTTTCCTGTTTTGTAAATATGTAAAATATGTGCTATTCCTTTGAAGTTTACTTTGCTATTTGAAAAAAGTAATGCCATCTGAAAAAGTGCCCTCCTACCAAAGAACCAGATCTGTATACATGATGAATATTGATTTCCTAGCTTGCAAGAAGTATTGTATGTTTTGTGTTAATTTTGTCTGATTTAGTAAAGATGAATTAAATTTCCAGGTGCCTGGTCCATTAGGAGGAGTATGTGCATTACCCTATAGTAAATGTATCATGTTATGATCAGAAAATTCTGCCACCAGGATTTGTGTTGCACAGATATGCAGTGTAGGTGTAATAAAAAAACAATCTATCCTGGTTGCTAAATATCCTTTATGGAAAGTGGGGTCTGATTTCCCTGTAGCTGTGAGATATGCATCCTTTAACTTAGTATTCTGAATCATGCTTTTCAAGAATGCCATATCGCAATTTTTTTTTTTTTTGATAGTGGTAGCCTTCCCTCTATCTGTTAAAACAAGGCCACAATTAAAATCTCTTTCTAAGATAACATTTTGTGCGTAATATAAATATGGCTGAATTGCTTGAAAATGTTCTATCCTTTCAATGTTATTATGTATAGATATTAATAAGTCGGAACAGTATTCTGTGTTCTAATATCCAGAATTAGAGCTCTGCCAGGTACCAAATCTACCAATTTAATGAGAAGATTCTGAAACAAGATTGCTACCCCTGAGCAGGTATCAATCAATCAATCAATAGTTCATTAGTAGCATCCAGTCTGGTGGCGCTGAAGCTTGAGGCACTGGACGCCACACCTCGCGCCACGCCGGTGACACAGGTTCGGGAACGAGTCAGGGCCATCGGGGGTTGGTGGAGAAGGAGAAGATTGAGTATCTGGAGGACTGCTCTCTTCTCCTGGAATGGGATCAAGGGGTTACCGAGCTCAGTAGAGGCACACAGCAGATGCAGGGGCACATCACTCAGTAGGAAGGTCAGCAGAGGGGTTGACGTTGGCAGGATGTCTGTGGGAGGGACCCGTGCTGCATCTATTGCACATCGCGTCAAGGGGTGAAGGAAAAAACTAAAAAGCCTCCTGCACCATCAGTGAGATGACGGTGGCCCCAGGGGAGTTCACTCACATCTTAAGTGCTGGCCCAACACACCCAGGATCCTCTTCCACTCCTGACCCGGCGATGATAGGTAGGTGCTTCACACTTAGGTGGTAGCCACCGAGGAGGATGGAATCAACCCCAGAGATGGTGCCGGGGGTTGTGCCTGGTGGGGTTCATTCAGGAAAGGGGATCAAGGGAGAAGTGAGGGTTCAGGCTGGGAGCAGAGCGGACTCTGAGTGGGCACTCCTGAAGGATGCCCGGGAGTGTAGGAGTAGAAATAAAGTTAAAAAAAAAAGTTAATTAGTAAAAAGCACCATTCACAAAAAAGATCAAAGCACTTGTCCAAATTAATTATAAAATCTAAGATTAAATTATCCATAAATAATTAAAAAATAAATCAGCATCAACAGTTCGTTCAAACTCAGAAAAGGTGAAGTTAAAAGGATATGTCTTCAATGCAGATTTAAAACTCTACAGGGTCAGGCACTCCCTTATCTGGCAAGGTAGAGAGTTACACAGTGTAGGGAGCACAAATGCAAATATCCAGGCCCCAGAAGTCTTCAAATGAACCCTGGGAACCTCTAGTAATCCCTTGTTGGTGGAGAGGAGTGGGCAGAGGGGCAGTAGGGGCAAAGGAGCTCTTGCAGATAGCACTGTCCATGTCCGTGTAGGGCTTTGTAGGTCAGCAAACTGGCCTTGAAGGTGATCTGCCACCGAATAAGCAGCCAGTGCAGGCAGCGTAGCACAGGTGTGACCTGGCAAGATCAACAGCCTGGCCACCACATTCTGCACCAGCTGCAAAGCGATGGATATCAACCCCCAGTAGCCCTAGGTACAGGGAGTTGCAGTAGTCAAGGTGGGATGTCACAAAGGTGTGGACCAACACTGGAGGTCATCAGGCAGAACCAGGTGTTTAATCCGGATGATATTCCTCAGATGGTAGAAGAAGGTCTTGAAGACAGACAACACCTGAGATTTAGTAGCAGCCCCTCGTCAAAAATAACACCCAGATTTCTCAACCAGTCAGAGGTCATTAGTTGGCTGTCTCCAAGTCGAAGCCTGGAGGGCCACTCAGGTGAAGACCCCCCAACCTGGGCCCTCAACCAATACCTCGGTCTTGTCAGGGTTCAACATCAATCTGTTGGCACTCATCCCATCTTCGATCTCAAAGAGGCAATTGTTAAAGATCGAGATAGCACCATCCTGCTCAGGAACAAAGGACATGTATAGCTGAGTGTCATCTGCATAGCAGTGGAAACTCAGCCCATGCCACCTTAAAATGTCTCCCAATGGCAACATATACACTGCAAACAACATGTGTGATAAAATGGAGCCCTGCGGCACCTCACAGGGCAAGGAGAATGTGTCAGATGAATAAATCCCCTCTACGCCACTCTCTGCCTGTGTGGAAAGAGTGGAACCAGTTGAGGACTGTACCAGAGTCCACAGTTCAACTGCAAGCACTGCAATATCACCCCATGGTCCATGGTGTGAAATGCTGCAGAGAAATCAAGGAGAACAAAGATGGAATGGCTCTTCTGATCTCTCGCTATCATGAGATCATTGAGTACCCGAACTAGGGCCATCTTGGTACTGTGCCTCTTCCAAAATCCAGAATGAAGAGGATTGTAGGTGTCGTGGATGGTAAGTAGTCCCGCAGCTGCAGTGCAACCACCTTCTCAATAACCTTACCTACAAAAGGAAGGTTAGAGATGAGTCTGTAGTTAGCGAGACAATCTGGGTCGATAGAGAGTTTCTTTCTTTTTTTTTTTTTATATTTAGTCTACCTTTTGCCCCTCACTCCAGGCTGTCATTGTTCTGTCCTGGTCATGGTGCCCCACATGGCTTTCACCTCCTGTATATGTCCCTCACTCTCCCAGTCACCCCAGCATACCCCCGGGGGCAGGGTCCCAGTGCCACAGCTGGAACCAGCCCCAGGATACCATGACTGGTTGGGACAGTACTCGACAAGGAGGCTAATTGAAGTCCAGAGGCAGGACTTCATAGAGACAACACCTGGAGTGGGGATTTTATCCCTATTGGCTGGGGTGAGAGTGTGCAATGACACCAGCGTCCTTCCCACCCCAGAAACCCTTGACCATGAGTCAGTGCAACAGGGTGGCTAACCCAGCCCCCACTAAACGTCATTCCTGCACCGAGCACAAAACCTCCCCTCCCCCTGGAGAAGGAGAGAAGTCCTTAGGATGCTCAATTCTTCTCCCCTGGCCAGCCCTCCAATGGCCTGGGCTCATTCCTGAACCCGGGTTGCCAGTGTCGCAAGTGGACATCCAACTGCTGCACCGATGGGCCAGCTGAGAGAGAGAGAGTTTCTTAAGGAGCGGTGTAACCTCCACCTTCTTCAGGGTGTCCAGAAACACACCTATCTCTAATGAACACCAGACTATCTCCGTTAGAACCAGGCCGATATCTTCAACACCCCCCACAAGAAGGCGACTTGAGTCGAGGTTCAAACCACAGCAAGTTGGACGCATACTCTGGATTATCCTCATGACATCTGCGATCACCAACCAGTCAGAGTTGGACCAGATGAACCAAGGAACTGTAGCCTCCTACTGATCACCACCACCCCCATTGGAACAAGCTGCACAGATTTCACACCTGATGTCGGCAACTTTATCTGCAGATAATTGAGCAAATTTATCACATTTTTCCTGTGACAATGCTCTCTGAGACTGAAGACAGGCTGGATTGCACAGTTTGTCAACAGTTTGGAAAAGCTAAGCTGGTCAATTCTGTGCAGCAGCAATCTCCTTGGACAGGCAATCTGCCTTCTTATGGGAGATGGCTAAATGATAGTCCTTATAATGAGCCATCAATCTAAGTCTGTTGCATCAAGGCCCAATTTCCACCAGGGCCGTTCCATCCGTCATCCTACTCTCCTCAGCTCCCTCAAGGTCCCATCAAATCAGGGGGACTGAGGGTGAAGGGTAAGGGGGCGAACACGAACAGGAGCTATGGAGTCCAGAGCCTCGGTCACAGCCTTATTATAGGCCTGTAACAGATTGTCCGGATCCAAGCTTACACATGGGAAACCTGATAGGTCCAGCACCGCTGCTAGGCCATCTGGGGTCAAACCCATTAAAGGGTGGTACTGGACCATCTCTGTAGGGGCAGGCCTGTAGGGGGTAGCCTGGAAATTGAACCTTACAGTGTGATGGTCAGACCATCTGACCGGCTCCACCATCAAGTTGGAGGTTCCCTATATCCAGCAGGCAGACCAAGTCCAATGAGTAACCTTGATTATGGGTCACATAGGTAATCACCTGTATGAAGCTCAATGAGTTCATAAGCTAGAGGAAGTCCTGTCCAAATTGCGAGAGTTCATCATTGAATAAGGCATTGAAGTCCCCCAGAACCATCTATCTGGGGGACTCCAACACCATGTCGACAGCAAAGTCTGTGATTTCCTGCAGGAATTGCTTCTCACCCCCAGGTGGAAGGTAGACAAGCAGAATCCTGCACCCCACACCTGCACCTATGATACACTCAAAGGACCCAGTCTCCCCAACTGGCACATCTACAAAGCTAAATTCCCTGTTCGTTCCCTATTTATTCCCTATCTGGCCCTATTGAATAGTAGGATGGTCCAACTTGCCATTGTTTGATGAACTGCTTCAAATCTGCTGTTGTATGTGACCTCGTATCCTGTAGGAAAAAATGCCAACCTTATAAGATTTTAACTTAGAGAATACTGCCACCTTTTCCCATGGCTCTTCATGCTGCTGGTACTGACAGTGCAAAGTGGCAAAGTTAGAACCATTTACATAGTGGTTTTGAGAAAAAAGTTCCTATCTGAGACATCATCATGGTGGTTTCTTCCTCAAATTCTTAGAGGATCTGGTGTTTTTTTGTTTTGCTTTACTTTCTGGTGCATGAGTCCCATCAGTGGGTGTTTGAGTAGTAGAAGGGGGATCTTCTAAGTCTGATCCTGGGTCTGGTAGGGATGACCAAATGGATGAGTCATCAGACTCATTCCCCCTAAGTAACAACATTGTATGTCAGAGTCTCAAACCTGTTGGTAAGGGGAAGTTCAGTGGTTTGGGAAATTTTTGACACAGGCTGATTGCAAATTTTGCCTTCGGTCACAGTTTTACTTTTTACCTGTTCTCTTGGGGGCTGGGGAGGGGGGTGGCATTTCTGTAACAATCTGAGAGTCAGAAATTTCAGCCATCTCTTCTGCTGCCTGTATACCTGAGTTTTCAGTCACTTCTGTGTTAATCACAACACTGAGATCCTCATTTTGCTTAGAGGGCCGCGGGGTGGGGACTAAGCTTTTCCTCCATTTGATCTTGCTCTACAGTATGTGAGGTAGAAGTAGAAGACTGGGGAAGTCTCTAGGTAGTCTTTTTCTCTTTGTGCACTAGCTACCAATAGATGTTGTTATTCACTATCAGCCTGGTTAAGCTGGTTATGTGTTGCCCAGGGGCAAGTGTGAGGAGTGTGACCCCTCCTTCACACAAATTTCACCTCTGTTCATTTCTACAAAAAACACTGATATGTCCTAGTTTATTGCATGGGGTACATTTTAACCTATCACAAAGGGTACTCAAGTGACATGTAGAACCACAGCGGTAGCAAGCTTTGGGCT
The DNA here is from genome assembly GCA_016271365.2 of Neoceratodus forsteri. Taxonomy (NCBI): domain Eukaryota; kingdom Metazoa; phylum Chordata; order Ceratodontiformes; family Ceratodontidae; genus Neoceratodus; species Neoceratodus forsteri. The sequence goes on along the minus strand of CM028130.1, from coordinate 723,552,501 downwards.
GCCCTGCATAAAACAGCACTGCCTTGTCTCTCCCCCCAAAAAGAAACAGTTTGGTAGATGCTGGAGTCCGGTGTCAGAGTTATTTAAGACTACTTTAATCTGCCATTTTACTGTCCATATTTGTTCTTCATCAAATGTTGCTTCTAGATTTCCTAGTACTGTGCATCCTTGTCTGAGCCAGTACAGGAGGTCTGTGACACTGACTCCCTCATTCTGAAAGAGTACTGTGATTGTCCTGTTAGCAGACTTTGTAAGAGGGATTACCTCAATGGGTGTCCATAAAAGTGAGGTTTTTACAAGTTGATACATTGCCCAGAATTTTTGCAGCCCACTGCTCAGTTTAAAACTGATGTCAAAGGTTCCCTCACCAAATACATGAATGAGTGCATAAAACTATGCAGCTGCAAAATGCATGGAACTTCTCATCAGGGTTCTGGCAACAATCTATTCTGAAATGTCTCTAAACCTCCTTGATATAGCAATCTCATGGTGTTATGCTGTTTGGCAGGGTGCCCTGAAAACAGAGGCATAAGATCGAGAGTTTTGGCCCCCCTGCATTCGGTGGGGCATTAGTCACTGAGGGTGTTTCATTTTGTTCAGGATCTGAATTTGAGGTTGAAGCTCCTTGTCCTGGGCCAGATGTGTTATTTTGTATTTGTGTTGGATGCAAAGTCCCCGCATTTTCATTCTGCATGTTAGTTGAAGTCATAGCCCCTGGTAACTGCAATATCGGGTTTTGTCATTTGCAAACTTTGTGGTAAATGCAGGGGTATTACTACACATAATTTCACTAGTATTTACCCCTTCCATATCTGACTCAGTATTACCAGATGACTAACTGCAATGGGTTTACATTTTGTACAGAGGCATTACCCTCCTGTCCCGGCATCTGTAATGAAGAGGGACCTGAAACCCATTGTCCCATATCACTCAGTTTCTCCCACCCTGCAAATGGGGTGCTGACTCTATGAACCAGGGTAGGGTATTAATGTTAGAAGTTGTAGCTTTGGGGTCTTGTCTTAGGCCAGGTGTAAATGGACCTGTGTTTGTCATTCCCAGTGAGACCCCAGTGTGCATCTTTACAGTATTTCCTTTAAACACAAATCATTTTTCCCCAGCCATACCTGTAGTGAAGTCAAACATCTGGTGCTTCTCTTTATTTGATATGTCCTCCAGTACTGCCAGCTGAATAGCTTCTTGTCCCAAATTCTGCTGCATTTTATTACTTTTCTCTGCTACGTCAGAGGTCTGCATCTGGGCCAACGCATCTGGAGCCATCCCTATCAATCCTTCAGGTTGCTTTGCTTGCTGCATTGCAATTGCAGTTTGTGGCTCTTTCTGCCACTGACAGAATGTGGAATTGCTCCTCTTCTGCTCATAGTATCACCTGTGAGTCCTAAGGTTCTTTCAATGGCTTTGTTCATTCTGGTGTGACATCTGGAAGAATTATTGCTGATTTTATCATGTTGACCTGTACAGGCAAATCCTTTACTGGGACATGCTCCTCTTGTGCTTTATCTTTGTCAGCATTTTCTTTCCATATCCACTGTACTTTCCACCAAAACTGAGGCATCGTAAAACATCTCAGTCTCTTGTGCTGAGGAGGGAGAGGAGGAGGAGACCAACTCCCCCACCTCCTGTGTGTCCATCCTCTCCGGTGCATCAGCCGAAGAGGTCATCCTGAATGGCCAGCATTTCTCCTATTGGAGATTAGGGAATTTCCTCGATGTCCTGGCCAAATTTCCCCCATTCACTAAAAATTCCATTAAGAGCTTAATCTGATTAAATGTCAGTTGGCATCCATCTGTGTCCCCCTTCCCAGGATGAGGCTGAAATAGGTAGAATTGACTAGTCCTCCTTTCCTGGTCAACAAAAAAATTAAATAAATGAATAAATAAAATAAATAAAACTTCTCCCATCACATGTGGTAATGATTTAAGGAGTGTCTAAGGCTGCTATGGATTTCTTCATATGTAGAATGGAGAGGATTTGCTCATGTTGTTCCCTGTAAGTGGGAGATTTTAGATCCGTTCAATGGCTTAAGATGATCAACTTAGCTACAGCCATAATGAGGGCCATATGGTATCATTGAGGACCTAATAGGGTGTCTATTCCTATACCTAGTAGGCAGAGTTCTGGTGTAAAATCACCCTCCATTCCCAATAGCGGATCCAACTGTTTTTTGATCTGTCACAATAATAACTGAGACACAGGGCAATCCCATAGGATATGTCTTAGCGACCCCACCTGGACATTACATTTCATGTATGTAGGTCTAGTAAGCAGGTGCAACATGTAAAATTTTTTGTGGAGAAAAGTACAAGTTATTGACTATTTTATACTGCTTAAGGTGCAATTTATCCGGTTTAATATATCGGTAAACATAGTCCCAAGTGGAAGAAGATTCAAAGAATCTGATTTGAATGGGGAACTCCAATAGAAAAAATATTTAATCTTGAGCTCTTCACCAAGAAGTTCCCTAAAGGCTTTGTAAACTGCCAAGATGCTGTAGTATGTTCTCCAGTTACAAGGCCAGCCAAAATATAATAATCAGTGCCATCAGCGAATTGCTAGAGCAGGGCCCTAAAGCAGTTTATTGCATGTGGATAAGTTGCAAGAAAGAAAAAATACTAGATGGGGGAAGATTGTTAACCCATCGAAATTTAGCAAAAGGTATAAAATGATCATTCTGGAGCAGACCAGCCAGTTGATCTAAGTTGACTTGTGATAAAATGGATGCATAAATTGTTTTATGGTCAGGTTTGAAATTAGGGTTATGGAAAAGTGGTTGGGAAGGATCCTTCTGAGGCACATAACCTAACAGTCAGCAAAGCTGTAAACTAATTTGGACCGATCAACTGATAAGAGTGTGTTGAAGTTTAGGGGGAAGCCTAGGCCAAGATAAATAAGGTAGAGCTTGGTAACTAATGCTGTTAACTTTACAAAGATACAATTCAATGTATTTCCAATATAAGTAGTATGCATTTGGAGAGATCCCATATCTTGCATGCTCCAAGTCAACACCTTACTGACCTGAGCAACAATACCAGAGAAAGTTCAGAAGTTGGAGGCCACCATGATGTTTTGCCAAGGCTAGCTTGGAGTATAAGATACAAGTTTTTTTCCCTTCCACAAAAACTTGGACAGGGTCTTCTGAAGTTTAGGGAACCATGTATCTATAAGAGGGATGGCGATCATGCTAAGTGGATATAAAACCCTCACAATGAAGTTCATCCATATAACAGAAAATCTACCCCAAAGTGAGATCAGTAACACCTACCAGCATTGTAAATTGGCTTGTAAAGTTTGAAGTAAAAGGAAGAAATTCTGAGTTAATACAGAAGGGACATTAGTGACAAGTTGAATACTCAAGTAAGTCAGGCAGTTAGGGGGACCAACATCCCACCACTGCAGGAAGAAGATCCTGTTTTAGGATTTTATGGTTAAGGAGCATAATCACAGTTTTGGTTAAGTTTAACTTATAGCCCAAAAGAGACCAGTACTCAGCTAGTGCCTGAAGTGCTGCTGGCAAGGACTGGGCAGGATGGGTCAAGTGCAGCAGAATGTCATCCACATATGTAAAAAATTTGAAAGAAAGCGATCCTAGAGAAATTGCATTAATCCAAGAGTTTTGCAAAATGTGTTTGGTAAGGGGCTTAAAATACAAATTAAAAAGATTAGGAGACAAAGAGGAACCTTGGTGCATGCCCTTTTGTAAGGGAAATAGTTCTGATAGTACAACATTACAGACAATATGGACCGAGGGTTAGGAGTACAGTAATCAAATCCATTTAATAAATTCATTAGGAAACCCAAAGACAGAGAGGGTGTGAAAAATAAAAGGCCAAAAGACCCTATTGAATGCTTTCTCGGCATCCAAGGGTACCAGTGTTGTGGGCACATTTGAATCCCTGGATGCCGAGATCAGACGTAAATTTTTTTGCATGTGATCTGAAGCAAGCCAGCCTTGCATAAAGCCTACCTGTCAGCAGCCTATTAGGGGTTGCCAAATATTGCTAATTCGATAAGCTAAGAATTTGGCCAGGATTTTTATTTCAAGGTTCAAAAGTGAGATAGGTCTATAGTTGCCTACCTTAGAATGATCCTTCCCAGGTTTGGGAATTAAAGTGATAAAGGCCTCCAGTAGTTAGGGGGAGAGAGAGAAAGTCTCAGTGACAGCACTGATTGTATAAGTCAGCAAGATGTGGAGCCAATTTTGGCTTAAGTGAAATATAAAAGTTAGGTGATATTTTGTCCAGTCCCCGGACTTTATCTGGTGTGAAGGAGCAGATGGCATGCTCTACCTCAGCTATAGAGATGGGAGCTCTAAGGGAATCTGCCAGTTGAGGATTTAACTGAGGAAGCTGAACCTGGAAAAGGTAGTCCTTTCTTAGTGAATAAATTTGGAAGGAGATCATCTGCTGCATAAAGACTGTCATAAAAAAGCCTTAAATTCCACAGCAATGTCTCTGGGGGAATTTAAAAGGGTGCCAACTTTAGCAGGTTGAATTGCCTTAATCAGGTGTGCAGTTTCCTTTTGTTTAAGATGCATGGCAAGAAGCCTGCCTGCCTTTTTTCCATACATTTTATAAGTTAGTTTAGCTTTTAAAAAGGCATGTTCTGCTTGCTCTCTATTGAGTTCAGAATATTTGGCCCTTTCTTGATTAAGCCTAACCCAGTCATATTCATAGGATGAAGGGTTAATACTTTTTTTCCAGGGTTCAGATAGAAGCTAGATGGTCCTGTAGTTGTCTCTCCCTCTGATTCTTTCAAGCAGTAGCCATCCAAATAAGCTCCCCATGAATGGTGCACTTATTGGCATTCCACAAGATCTCTGCTGACTGGGTTGCCACTTCATTGATACTAAAGAATACAGCTGTCATTTATTGTAACTTGGAGAGGCACCATTCATCTTTCAGAAGGTGGTTATTAAGTTTCCAACATTTATCTACCTCCACCAAGAAAAGTAAAACAAAGGAGAGAGAGACTGGAGCATGGCCAGATATGACATTACTCTGCATTTCACTGAACCTAACTGCTGGTATGAAGGAGGAGCTAATCAAGGCATAGTCCAATCTGGATTGCATATCATGTGTGGAAGAGTGAGGGCTGTAGCCTCTTTCAGTAGGGTGGAGGACCCCTCAAATGCCAGCTATGCCACAGTTGTCCAGAGGGTCCATGAGGGCCCTTTGTGCAGGAGAAAGATCTTTATCAAGCTTGCCACATCTATCTGTGAACAGTTTCAGAAGGGCATAGGATAGGGAACAGGGGAGAGTGAGGGTGGGGAGGTGGGTGGTGGAAGTGGGATGACAAATGGGAGGGGGGTGGGGCAGCTGCAAACTAGGGGTGCTAGCAGCACACCTGAGCAGACTTAGATAGACCAGGTGGTCTGTTTCTGCTGGCACATTCGTATGTTCGTATCTAGTATATCATCTATGGCGAGGTTCCAATCACCCATTACAATTTTAGATTACTGGTTATGAAGGGCAAGTATGTTGAGAATGTGAATAAAAAAAGATGTGGAGTCAGAATTAAAGCCATGAATACAACCAAGTAACATTTCCTGTGGTCCTAAGAAAGCTTGGATTATGATAAAGCAACCATAAGCATCAGCATATTACTGCAGAACCTGAAAGAGGAGAGTTTTTCTAACTAAAATGATAATGCTAGCTCTACGAGTATTGTTGTCAGCCCCACATACATGTCCAATCCATAATCTACGAAATAAATGTACATCTGCAGTTAAAGTATGAGATTCCTGAAGAATGGATAGAGCCACTTGTAAAGTATGAAGATGCTTAAGGACTTCTAGCCTTTTCACCTTTGAATTGCCCCCTTTAATATTCCAGGTAACACAAGTTAGATGTGTTGGGGTCATATGTCCTGGCAGAATAGGAATCTAATGAGTGCCCTAGATATTAAGTAATAAGCACATAGGGAAGCCGACACCCTTCTATAGTAATATTGAAAAAAGAGAAGTAAGGTCCCAAACCAGAATGCTATATTCAAGCACATTAACAAACAACAACCAACATGTAACAGTAGGAACAAACGAAATAAGGGAACCAACAACAAACCATAACCAAACATGTCAAAAATCATCAACAGCACAATGAACAAGAAACAATACAAGTTGAATAAACCATGTTTTCCTATCACGCTGTACCTACTGTTTATCCCACATGCACAGCCAAATTATTCTACTCTGCCACGGTGCTACAGCTGTAGCTCTATCTTGGATCAGGTGGCACCAATGGTCACATGACTGCTGCAGGCAGGGCTTGGTGATGTCTCACAGAACAGCAGACTTCAATAACCAAACATATTCATCTTCAGCCTAGGTCATCATCATGTGACAGGGTGGTGTAAGTGCCCCTGCTTGTAGATGGTTCTGGAGATGGTGTGAGAAGAGAGACAGGAAGAATAAAAGAAAGAAATAGCGGAAGGGGCGTGGGATGGAGAGTGGGTCAGAGAGTAAGCTGGATAAAGTGAGGGAGTAGAAGGAAGGTGGATGGACAAATGGAGGTCTGACTGAATTTGATAAATACATAAATAGTGTCAGACAGCAATTTTATCCTAACAGACCACTACTATCACCGACACCATCTTAAGTGCTGCCCATGCATACCTTTCAACCATACATCACTGAAATATGGAACCGTAACTGTCAAAATGTAGGATGCCGGCCCTCACAATGCAAACAGGGAGTCAGAACACACATAATCAACTATTTAGAGTGAGACATAAGCTCTGAACACTTGATACTAGTGATTTTATTTGTACAAAATGTATTTTTGAATTAGTTTAATAGATGAATATGGATTCTGCTTTAAAGTATGAGTTCACAATGTGAGACAGCAGCTTCTCTATGTTGGACATCATCTGTTCCATGTGGGACTTGATAATTCTGAGGGAACAAATTAAGGACAGCTGTCGTAATTAAGAAGCATGATCCTGTGACTAACACAGGAATTCAGAGTGAGAAGCACAGTATGGGGTGCTGTTGCTGCAGCATCTCACCATTTAGTTAAGTACTGCTGTAGTTTTGCAGCCTGCAAGAGAGAGCAACAGATGAGTGTGTAAATTGCTAATGCAAGTATGATTTAAAATATCCCCTTTGCCTCTCTGTATTAAATACTATTCAATTTCAGTTCAAAGTTTATTGTTTGACTCTGTGGGCATTACATATAAAATAAATATGCAAGAAAGTTCATTAGACAACACACTAAATAAATACAGCATATGACATTAGATATTGTGTAAATATGTTTTGTTTGACTTTATCTCAATCAGTGTATTGGAATGTAGTGCACATCTTTTTTTTTTGTTCAGTTCAACAAAGTTCTAATTTAGAAGTATGACATAATAAAAGGTGTTAACTTTAGCTAACTCTTAGAATATTTCCTAAAGTTGTATACAGGACACTGAGCAGTTTTGGGTCTGTACACCTACACCCCGCTTTAATGTATTGCAACCTGTAATCCCAGTAGTTCACGTGAGGTTAATAGTCACTTTAGACTTAAGAAAGATATTTACTGTTTATGCCCTCTTGCACACAGATCTCGCTATGAAGTGTTTATTACAATATTCAGAAGCAAAAATCATTCAATTTTCATACATTGGGACCAGGTTCCCACAATCACATTTTCTGAGTGATATCAAAATTCCCACAAATCAGCCCATTGCTTTTCCTTTTTTTTTTTTTTTTTTACTATTTTTAGTATGAAATATGCTAAAAAAAAAAAAAAAAAACACGATTTTCGGAATTAAAGAGTAGGTCAAGCAAACACTACTGGGGTACGCATAGTGACGCAAGTATTTCACCTAGCCATTAAGTTCTAGGTTTGGTGTACTATACCAATGACAGGACATCATTACATGCAACAGATTTTCTGGCCTATTCAGCCCACACTTGACAGTTCTGTGTTATCGTCATCCTTTTTTATCTTTATTGCAGGATATTACTATCAAAGATCTCTAATCTAAAAACTGATTGATATGGCTTTAAGCCTTGGACTCTGTATCATATTTGAATATGCTTTTAGTGAATGTTATCTAGTGTTTTTTTTAGCCAGTTTGTTACCTGCCAGTTTTTAGTTAAATCCAAGTCTTCTTCCCTTGTCTTTTCATAGACTGTTTTTGTTATATACTTTGAATATGCCCGATGAATAGAAATTCCCATCTCCATTAGATGTAATAAGTAAATAAATAAGACATGATGGGGTGTGCATTGAAAAGATCTGACCACATACCCAGGGGTGAAGTAAGGTACGAGGCTTTCAGCCCCTGGAAGTGTGGTCAGATCTGTTTAATGCACACTCCAAAGTGTCAAATTGCACTTATAAAATGGATTACTTTTTAAAAACTTTCACTGATGCAAAATAACAAGTTTATAAACGTACTAAAAGCAATGCCGCTTGCTCAGCAATGGCACTCACTCCATCACAGGAAGGAGAAAGCACACTGTAGAAGGGTTGTACTAACTTACTGAATTTTATTGTATTAATTTTTATTGTATTTTTACACTCGTTTTTATGTTTCTGTGTTTGTTAGGTTCCCTGAGCCTCCTGGAATGGGTGCCCTATAAATAAAATTGCCTTGCCTATTATTATCAGAATTACTAATAGAATACTCCTTTTACCAGCTAGAAAACGACATCATATTGTTGCCAGCCAGGATCCCCCTTACCCCATTTATCAGGCTCAGGGAGAAACCGACATTTTTTGTGAGCATCAATAGGACAGCAGCTGTTGAGGGTGGAAGAGTGTAAAAATGTGGTTTTCTTTCATTTTAAGTGAGGCAGAACTGTAGGACTGACTGACCTTTCTCCTTCCTGTGATGGAGTGAGTGCTATTACTGAGCGAGTATAGGTACTTGTTTTTTACCAGCATCTTGCTTTTCACAAGTGAGCTACCTATTGTTAAAATACACTCACACACACACAAAAAATTACACACAAACAGATTTTCGAGGGTGGCAGAGTGTAGAATTGTGGGGTTATTTTTGTTCTTTGTAAGTGAAACAGGACTGCATAATCTAGTAGCCCCTCCCCTTCCTGTGATAGAGTGGGCACTGTTGCTGAGTGAGCAGAAGTACTTTTTTCTCACCAACAATACAAAAAAAAATTACACACACAAGAACAGATTTTTGTTTTGAAAACTGCAGAGGTGTGAGTGTGATTGATAAGGGACCCAGGTACAGGACACAGTGGGAGCACTCATGCTGCTGTATCGACACCAATACTATTGGGCTCATGGAACAGGAGCAATTAGTGTTAGGTGACACAACGGGAGCACTTACTGTATTTTATTTGAATGTAAGTGTGTCGCATCTGTCTGTGGCTGCTAGTTTAAATACTTTTTTTTTTGGCTGAAAGTTTGGCTGAATATTTCATGTGGTAACAAAGATAAAACATAGCAGTATCTATTTATTTATTTTGTTTTTGTTCTGGGTAGATGCACAGGCAGAAGCTGCCTTTTTTCAGGTGCAACCCAGGAGATAACATCACAGATGAGCATATACATCGCAAACATAACATTATTACAGAATTCAGTATACAGTATTAAACTAGATACAGGAGACAGGTAGGAGAGCAAAGTAAGCACATACAGCATGGATCGGGTATCCACATATGGGGCAATAACATGAGAAATTAAAGAATGTAAGGGCTATAACCCAGTAACAGTGATGGTAAGTTCAATCAAAGGTACATCAAAATATGAGTTAACAGATGCAACAGATAAGAAGTCACTGCAGACACCGGAAGTCTTGTTCAGCAATTTTCATATTGTGACAACCAGAGAAGGAGAAATACCCCATGGCAAATACCCCATGGCAAGCTGAACCACTGAGGAGATAGGAGCAGTGCTGGAAATCCAGCTACCTTGTATTAGGACATTGACAAGCTGCTGCACTCAGAAGGTGTTTGCAACAGGCACACCAGAAACCTTCACATGTTTAGCAAGCACATATCTCTGGGGGAAAGGAGTTCCACAGCCTAGGAGAACAATTTTGAAAAGCAACCATCCCCAGTTTTGTTCACAATTTAAGGACAGCAAGCAGGGCAAGGTTTGAAGATCTTAAGGGATAACGATTATTCTGTGGTTCAAGCAATACAGCCAGATGTTGAGGTTGTCTATGGTTCAAGCAATACAGGCAGATGTTGGGGTTGTCATTTCATCAGAATATTATATATGGTCCCACCTGTAACTAGCTCATGTGCAGGACTGTTTGCTGACAGTAAGCACCTAGATTTAACTGAACTTTTTGTCTTCTAGGTTTGCTTGAAAGGACAGAGCAAGGCGAAACATTAAGGTTTCTTTGGTTAAACAGAGTTACTGTTTTGTTACCATTTTGCTTTGTTCTTACAGGATTTGCAGTTTGATCTCTCTTTCTCACATTGAAGGAGCTGATTGTTTTTCTTCCACAGCTCTTCCAGGGAATAAAGTTTGCCCCACTATCCCTCCCCGGGCTAGTCAACATTTATAGGAGTACACCTGGGATGCTGATTTCAACTTCCTGCTTCAGGACAGGGTGGTAGAGCTTACAGCTACACATAAAACCACAAGTTAGACACCTTTAGAATTGCACTCTTGCATTAGGGCAGAGTAAAAAGGGGGGAGAAAAACAAGAGGGAGGTCAACAATAGTAATGTTGGGAGTGGTGTAATGCAGTGGCTGTGAGGCAGCAGTCTTCCGGGAGACATTCTGGAGGTAGTGCTTCCCTATCTGCATGCAACTCTCTGGGTTGAGTGCTGAGGTTGTGCATCTCCAGGCAGAGTTGGCTAGGATTCAGGAGACCTCCTTCCCCCAGGGACCACCAATGCCACCCACGCTGCCTCAAAGGATGCCAGTAAAGAGGGGAGGCTGGATAATGGCAGGCTCAGAAAGGGTGAGGGAGGTTGGGCAGAGGTGCATACCACCTGTGGTTTCACTCCACAACTCCTATGCTGCTCTGGCTGAGCAAGGCTATCCCATGGGGATACCCGCAGTGGTGGACAAGGTAGATGCAGGGAACCTCCACAGTGGAGACCCGGGGGGGGGTAGGCAAGGGACCCAAGTGGAGAAGGAATCAACTCCTAGTTGGGAACTTTATTATTAGGTTGGTAGAATTGGGGGTGGGTAAGGGAGGAAGGAGAGAGGTAAGATGCCTACCTGGTTCCTTAGCTTGGAGGGATAGGAGATGAATCCTAAGGATCACGGGAGCAACAGCACAGGAGGGGGAGCTAGATGTCATTGTCCACCTGGGGACAAATGACATGGCTGACAGTGAGGTTGGGGCAGTGCAGAGGGAGTTCACAGAGTTGGGTAGGGGTCTTAGAAAGGTGGCATGCACAGTATGCTTCTCAGAAGTGCTACATGTCTATGGCATGGGAGGTGCCAGGATGCTCTGCACCATAGGATTCAATGAATAGCTGAAGAACTGGTGCAGAGTTGAGGGCTTTGGCTTCATTGAGACTGGGGGCCCACCTGGAGAGATGTAGGCTTGTATGCAAGGGATGGTCTTCATCTCTCCAAGGGGGGACCAGGATTCTGAATGAAAAGTTTGAATGTTTAATTTGCAGACATTTAAACTAGCCAAGGGGGAGGTGGAATTATGCAGGAAAAACTCAACTGCCCCTCCACCACAGGTCAAGGTAGATGGACAAGAGGATACTAAGGAAGAGGAAACACAAAGGACTGAAACAGGGGGTAATGTCAGGGGAGACATAAGGGGAAGGGATGGGATCAAAACAGATTGGGCGAAGCCATCAAAACATGGAAGGCTATGTATACAAATGCCTGCAGTCTGGGTAACAAGATCCCTGACCTAGTGGCATCGATGGCAGAGGGAGACCTAGATATTGTGGCAGGTACTGAAACATGGTATACAGAAAGCCATGACTAGGACATTAATACACCTGGGTACACAGTCTATAGGAAAAGCAGGGAGGGCAAAAAGGGATGGGGGTAGCAATCTACATCAAGAAAGGGATCAAGGTGACTGAAATAAAGGGAAAGCAGGGAGGAGAGGAGGCACTGTGGGTCACAATGGAGTCAGAAAATGGCACCACTATTTGCACAGGGGTTACCTACAGACCACCCATGCAAAGGGAGGAAACAGGTAGGGTAATGCTAGATAACATCCTTAAAATGGCAGAGAAAGGAGAAGTGTTGTTGGTAGGGGACCTAAATATGCCTGATGTTAACTGGAGCACCTATTTTGCAGCCACATCCAGGAGCAAAGTCATTCTGGATGCCCTGCATGGGGCATGCCTCATGCAACTTGTGGGGGAACCCACCCATGAAGGGGTGATATTGGACCTGGTGCTCACAAATGGAGACAGAATAATGGCTGTATCAGTGGGCAGTCATCTGAAGTACAGGGTAAAGACAGTAGAAGAATCAAGCCACACTAAAGCAAGAGTTCTTGACTTCAAGAGGGCCGACTTTACTAAAATGGGTGAATGCCTCAAGAAAAAACTAGCACTGGGTGAGGAAGGGAGAGTAGAGGTACAGTGGGAGAACCTTAAGAGAGCCATAACAGAGGCAACAAGCCTTTGTGTGAAGCTAGTGAACAAAGCCAGAAGAAAAATAAAACCATAATGTTTTTCAAAAGAAGTGGCAGGGAAGGTTACAGAGAAAAAACTGGCATTCAGGAAATACAAGGAAACACAAAGGGAGGAACACAAGGAACTGTATCAGGCAAAGAAGAGGGAGGTGGGTAAAGCAGTCAGAATTACAAAGACAAAAACAGAGGAAAGGATAGCCCAGATAGTGAAGGAGGGGGACAAAACCTTCTTCTGGTACTTAAGAAAAAGAAGAAAGGCCAAGGGAGGGATAGTGAGGCTTAGTAAAGGGGGGGGGGAATGGACAGAGGGGTACCTGGAAAAGACTGAGATACTGAACGAATACTTTTGCTCAGTATTCACAAAAGAAGGGGAGAGGGGTGGACCAATATTAGCAAGTAGACATACACAGGATAGAGGGGTGGACACCGGTCGATTCACAGAGGAGAAAGTCCTAAAGGCACTCCTAAAACTGAAGGTGGATAAGACAATGGGCTGGATGGGATACATCCAGGAATACTAAAAGGGCTCAGAAAGGTGATACTGTTACCACTGACAGCCCTATTCAACAGATCATTGGAGGAGGGAGTAGTACCAGAGAACTGGAGGAGGGTGAATGTGATACTCCTTCACAAGAGTGGGAGCAAGGAAGAAGCAGGTAACTTTAGATTGATCAGTTTGACCTCAGTGGTGGGAAAGATGATGGAATCACTGTTTGAGAAAAGGACTGTAGAATACTGTATCTAGTAGCCAGCAGGAAACAGGACCCAAGGTAACATGGCTTCACAACAGAAAGGTCATGTCAAATGAACCTGATAGATTTCTTTGACTGGGTGATACCGTTAGTCGATCAGGGAGGGGCAGTGGACAAGGCCTACCTAGATTTTAGCAAGGCATTTGACACAGTCTCACCCAAGATGTTAGTAAACAAGTTGGGCAATCTGGGAGTAGGTCCCAAGGTGGTAAACTGGGTTAGAAATTGGCTTAGCAACAGAACTCAGAGGGTGGTGGTAAAGGGAGTTCAATCTGAAGAAAGGGGGATAACCAGTAAGGTGCCACAGGGTTCAGTGCAGGGGTCGGTCCTCTTTAATGCCTTCATAAGTGACATTGCGGATGGACTCAAAGGAAAATATGCCTCTTTGCAGATGACACCAAGATCTGCAATAGGGTTGGCACTTTGGGGGGGGGGGCAAATGAGGAGAGACTTAGGCGAGTTGGAGGAGTAGTCAGGAGTGTGGCAGCTCAAACTCAATGCCAAGAAGTGCAAAATCATGCACTTGGGAAATAAATACCCAGGAGAGGAATACACAATAGTAGTGATGGGTGAAGTGGCCCCAATTGCTCCACGGGGTGATTCGTGGAGTGAAGGCGAATTTGCAGAGTGCTCCGCAATGCAAAGTAGGGTACTTTGCATTATTAATGAGTAACACGAAGTCCATTGAAAACAATGACTTCGAGTTACTCCACCTTCCAAAACCACTACTTCACCAATTCTTAAGGTGAAGTACATTGAAAACAATGTACTTCACCTTACTTCACCTTGTTTTTAAGCTCCAAAGGTGAATTCTGCAGTGTTTCATGGGATTTCAGGTCACATGGGCTCTAGATTGTTCTGCACAGCCTCAGTTTGGGGTAGTGTGTGTATGAAGCTGTAGGAGACAATCTGCTCTGAGAGCTCTCTGCAATTCAAACCTTTAAAAGCTGTTAAAAAAGTATTTTTGAGTCATTTTTTTGCTGAAACTTTAGTTCATCGATTATAGGAAACCCTCCTGTGCTCATATCATCGAGCGTTTATTGTTTGTGTATGGATTTTGAATGTTAATGTACAACATTCAGTCTGTATACTGAGAGACAGTGAAAGTGTACTTTGGGGGAGGGGTGTGTCTGTGGTGTAGGTAGATTAACTTCGAGAAAAGGACAGTGCTTTCTGTTTTGGTGCTATTTTTCTTGTATAACTGTGTTAATGTACACACAGTAATATTTTCAATATTTCTTGCCATTTTTTTTGCTGACTTGTGGTGCAGCAGTGCATAATTTTAGTTTGTTTAAAATATGTGGTTATATTACTGACGTTTTCAATTTGCATGCATTACTTAGTATGTGTGTGAGTATGTGTGTGACGCGTGTCATCAAATCAGACACCTTTCATTGTGCCACATAAAAATTTCAGCAATGTGAAGCTGCTATCCACTGCAGCTGTGTGATTTTTGTACTTCTTTGTGGTATCTTTACTGGTACCAGTACTATTGACTGTTACTGCAGCATTGCATTACACTGGCCCCCTACCGTGGCCCTCCCCAACCGGCAACGGTATTCTTTTCCAGATTTGAATTTCTGATGGTGAGCACTGGTTAGGTGTTGTGCCTTTGTGTCTGCATCTCTTCAGTGTACAGTGCAATCTTAATCTGTCTGTGCATTTGCATTTCTTTAGGTCCCAATCTCCATCTGTAACTTAAGTCACAGTTGCTTCTTTGACTTCCCTTCAGAATACTGGACAGGTGTGGTGCTTAATTCTGCATGAACATTGTACTCATTAATATGCATTTTTAAGTCAGGACCAGCATCACGAGTCACTCATGATACAAATCACGTTCTTCATCATCACGGTCACAAATGCAGTCACAAATCATGATTCATGATCATTCACATTACGAATCACAACATTATTTTTTTTTCTAGTTACTTGGATGTATTGTAAGCCTGTTTTGTAGTGTCTCTCCAGGCTTCACCACCCCACCATTGTACTCATTGATACATGTTTTTAAGTCTGAGAGTCTTAAGCTACAGCTCATCTGGGAAGTACAGCCAATGGCGGTAGGCATTCACGTTTCTTCATCATCACGGTCACAAATGCAGTCACAAATCACGATTCATGATCACGTCCGAATTACAACATTAATTTTTTTTAATAGTTACTTGGCTGTATTGTAAGCCTGTTTTGTAGTATCTCTCCATGCTTCACCACCCCACCATTGTACTCATTAATGTTTATTTTTAAGTCAGGGTGTTGGACAGTGTCTGCAGGACATACACAGACTGGAAAGAAGACTGGATGCACACATGCAGTTTAGTACAGTATACTTGCACTGCTCAGAATACAAAGTGTCACGCATATGGAAGACAACACAAAATGGGCATAATTACATACAAGGGTCAAGGATGGTGGAGGAATACATTTTATAACACAGCAAGGAAGGTGTGGGGGGCATATGGTGTGAGGAAAAAAAAATAATGTGGGATCCCATGGAGATCCAGAAGCACTTCCAGCATGGACATCATTTGCAACTGATGTTCCTCTGTGTGATCCAGCTACTGCTCCACAGCACTCACCCTCTCGTTGTTATCCTCAACAGCACTCCAGAGAACTGCCAAGTCAGCCTGTGTTACATGCAGTTCTCTGGGATCCACATATTCTACAAGTTGACCTGCTGGTGGTGGTGGTAGTGGGGGGGTTGGGGTGCTGGTGGAGCAGCAGGTGCTGCTGTGGCCCTCCTCTTCTTAGGGATGCCACAATGCACAGCCGCACCCTCTGCCACAGAATGGGCAGCAGGTGCAGGCATGTTCTGTTCTGTGGCAGCCTACTACTCCAACTACTGGTGATTGAGCATATGGGTGCACTGGCCCTCAGTCCCCAGGTGAGCCCCCTTGGGGTCACGGTGCACCTCCACCTCACATAGGCGGCACTTGACCACACTGCTGTCCCCCCCACACAGTAAAAAAACTGCCAAACAATGGAGGTGCGGGGAGGACCAGGCACAGCCAGGGGATGGCCAGATGAACTGGCAGCTGGCTGGTCACAGTGCTGAACAGGGATAGGGTCCACACCTGGGCCCAGGGGAATAGGCACATCCTGCTCCAGAGAATCTGGACTTGGTGGTGGTGGTGGTGGTGGTTCAACTACCTCAGAGTCAGGACAGGAGGCGGTGTTAGTCCTGCTTCCGGGGGGTTGGGGACACTCACAGGTAAGGAGCGGTCCAACAGGAATGGGTGTCCATGCCCTCCACACATGCACACGGTACA
The DNA here is from genome assembly GCA_016271365.2 of Neoceratodus forsteri. NCBI lineage: Eukaryota > Metazoa > Chordata > Ceratodontiformes > Ceratodontidae > Neoceratodus > Neoceratodus forsteri. The sequence continues at coordinate 723,535,934 of CM028130.1, read as the reverse complement.
ATGCTTACCACTACCATGATCTCCCAGAGCTTCCCCTGCCCCAGACATTCCCTTAAGCTGGTCCATCTCTCCTACTGAGCTCCCTCAGTCCAAGCAATTACTACTCATGCTGTCACACGACACACACACAGTCACACAGACAAACAACTAACTACTTATAAAGGTAAGAAAAATTACATTTACAGAAAGAACAAATTAAGTAAAAAGAGTACAGAAAAGACAAAAATGTAGCTTTTAAAAAGCTTTTGGGTCTAAATCGAAGTTTAAATCTCCTCCTTGCTCTGATCTCAAAGTATCAGCAGTCACAAAACACACTACTCTCTCTCCGTCTGCACAGGAGAAAGTAAAAGTGTCTGCTTATATGACTCACTTTCTTCCTGCCTGGTTAAAGAGCATGTGACTTACAGTACTACAAGCCATGTGATGTGTGGTGGTGGGAGGGGGCTGCCAAATCTGAAACACCAAGTGGATCACTTAGAATCATAATGAAGATTACGAAGTCCATTAAAAACAATGACTTCGCCTTACTTCGCATTGCCATTCCGCCTTAACACGGAGTGATAATAACAAGGCGGAGTGAGCACTTTGCATTGCCCACTCCACATAGCGGACTGGCAACCTGAAGTGCCCACTTCACATTCACTTCGCCAGCAGAATTTAAATTCGCTGCATCTCTACACAATAGGGGGAGGTACTAACAACAACCAAAATGGAAAGATACCTGAGGCTAGTCATAACAGATTATCTAAAAGTAGCCAAACAATGTGAGAAGGCAGTGAGGAAAGCTGGTGGAATGCTGGGGTGCATAGCAAGAGGTATCACCAGTAGAAAACAGGAGGTGGTGATGCCACAGTACAGGCAGTTGTTGAGGCCTCATTTAGAGAATTGCATGCAGTTCTGGAGACCTCATCTCCAAAAGGACATTGACAGGGTGGAGGCAGTCCAGAAAGGGCAATGAAAATGGTGCAGAGCTACACCAGAAACCATATGAGGAGAGAGACTGAGAGAACTCAATATGTATACTCTGGAGGACAGGAGGAGAGGAGAGATATGATAGAGACATTCAAATACCTCAAGGGGATCAACAGAGTTCAAGAGGGCAGTATATTTCAGAAATGGAGATGTGCAAGAACAAGGGGTCACAATATGAGGCTGGAGGGGGGAAGACTCTGGGGCAACATGAGGAAGTATTTTTTTACAGAAAGGGTGGTGGATGCATGGAACAACCTCCTGGAGGAAGTTTTGGGGCCAAAAACAGTTGTCAAATTCAAGAATGCATGAGACAGGCAGAAGGCAAAACTAGCGGTAGAAAGGAGGAGGTAGGCCGCGGATCAAATAGGATCAGGAGCTTATACAGTAGGTAGGGAATTGGCAGACAAGGTGTGCCACTCAGTTTTTATCTGCTGTCAAGTTCTATGTTCTATGTTTGGGAGAGCCAACCTAAGTCTATATATAAAGTACAGTGATGCATACGTCTATTGGCTACAAGTGCGAACTGGCAAATATTGTAAGCAACTTCCCATTGGATTTAGAAGTGGAAGGTGAATATACCACCACATTGTATATGAACTTGAGAAGTAATAACCCCCTGGTGACAGATAGGCAGGCATGCACTGTGAGATCATTTATATTTCTATATGCAAGACCCAGTTTAGAATTAACTGTTTTGCATGTCTTTCTAATATGCAATTGGAAATTAAGAGATGGATGCAGGGTAATACCCAGGTAATGGAAGGCATGTACTGTTTCAAGCCAAGTATCATTTTTGTAGGACATTTGTAGAGGGGGATGGACATCTCCTTAATTTAGGGGAAGAGTCAAATAGCATTGCTTGCATTTTGCTTACAGTAAGTAGCAGTTTATTATGTGATCGCCAAGTTTGTACAGCCTTCAGATCTTGGGACAACATGTTATTTGAATTACATATATCTTTGGAGCTGACTAAGAGCATAAGATCATCTGCATAGAGTACTGGTGTACTGAACTTGAAGCACTCTTCTAGATTGCGGATGTGTATAGAGAACAATATAGGCCCCAAAATGGAGCTTTGAGGATTCCAACCACAGTTTATGCAGAAACAGTGAGGGTCTTTCCCAATTTAACCTGCTGTTGCCTGTGCTGAAGGTAACTAGTGAACCAATTTAGGACAGAAGGTGCAAATCCAAGGTCTTTGAGTTTGGTGTGAAGCAATGAGTGATCAACAAGATCGAAGGCCTTATTTAAATCAATAAACACAGCACCTGGGTAATCCCCTCTTATCCATAGCAGTAGATACATGGTTAGTTAATCTAAGTAAACAATAGCAGTGCTATGACCCTTTCAAAAGCCATGTTGGTGAGTAGATAGTAGGGAATGATTTAGCACATAGTCTGAGACCTGTACAGCAACCAGTTTCTCAAGTAACTTGTTAAGCACAGAAAGAATAGAAATGGAATTATAATTACTAAAGATCTTTGGGTCACCTTTCTTGAAAACTGAAATTATATGTGATAGCTTCCGGGCAGAAGCGACAACACCATTTAACAGGGACTAATTAAATAACCTGGTGACCACAGAGGCAACATCTTTGGCAGCAAGCTGAGCAGTTTGGGCTCGAGCCCATTAGAACAGGTAGGACATACACGGAATACTTTAAAGAAGTCTATGAACCTCAGAGAATGTAACCATTCTAAAATAAATGGAAGGGTGAGTACACTGATTATGACCCTGGTGGACAAATGACTTGTCTGTAGAGGAGTCACCTGAGGGAAAGGAAATTGTAAACCCGGAGAGATCTCTGAAGTGATCATTAAACACATCAGCAATGGTTGACATATTGTTACAGTTCATACCATTTATGAGCATGTCATGTGGAACAACAGCATTGTTCTGTTCAAGAATTTGATTTATATGTTTCCAATAATGGTGGGAGGAATCCTACCATATTAGATATGAGATTTTTGAAGTAATTACTCTTGTTAAGTTAGGTGAATTTTTTATACAGCGAATGAAGTTGCCTGTATTTTTCCCAGTCAGCAGTCCTACCAAACCAAATGACTTAAAAATCCCCAGAGTCTATCTCTATCCCTAATCAGTGCAACAACTTGTGGTCAAGCCACTTGTTGGCAAATCCCTTGACACATCTTGTAGAAACAGATATGGGGTTATCTTGTAATTCCTTAAAGTTTCTGCTAAAGTGTGTGACAGCATCATTGATGTCATTTGTGGCCCAGAGGTAAGACCAGTCTCTGCACACAAGGTCAGCTGTAAATGCTGCAGGATAAAATTTAGAGAAATTGGGGAAGGAAAATTCAGTGTTCTAATAGCACACTGATTCCTTTTTTTTAATGGCGGTCATGGTTTTCAGAATTTATGTTTTTTTTTATCCATACACTGAATGGATTCAACGTACAGGTAACGAACAATAAGACTGGAGTAATTTTCCTGTCTATTTTCTAAGAAAGTTAGATCATGTTTCTGTAATAAATACATGTTTCAACCATTTATTTTCTGACCTTATTTCTTTTTTATATTGCAATTTTTCTTTCAAACATTCTTCCAGAATTGATTTTTCAAGTTTATTTAATAGTTTCAACCAGCAATTAATTAATCAAACATCTGCAATATGCTTGATACCTATTTGACACAAATTCTCTCTCTCTAGGACATTTAGTAATCCCCTTGATAATTTTAATATTGCTTTAAATATATTATTCAAGTTCCTATAAAGAAACATTTGATCTGTGCCCCCACACACTTCTATTGCATAAAAAGTCCTAGATTTCAAAAACAAACAAAAAAAGTCCTAGATTTACAAGCTTAGCATTTATTGTTTTAATCAGCAGTGTTACAACCACAGCAGTATCCCATTATATTCATGAGTCAAATATAGCTAGTCAAATATGGTGAAATTCAAAACGGCGACTATAACATAATAGTGGAAGCACATAACAGTGAATTGTGCTGTCCAAAAATAGCGAATGTCAGAATCACTAATGATGCTAATGTGTGCACTGAACAGCTCCTCAGTGATACTAGCCCCCCACCATAGGAAGCTTCGAGGAAAGGGCTCATTTAGTAAATACTAACATCACTAACTAACAGAATGGGGCCCAAATAAGAAGTCAGATGCTAAATTTGTTCATATTCAGTTGCTTAGTACCTGACATCCACAATGCCTTAAAATTTGCTTTTAGCGCATATTTGCTCAATGAGCAATACCCATGACAGCAAGTACTGAATGTGAACACCTCCAATTTAAGCTAATGGCATTGTTGTGATAGAGCCTGACTTTTATGTGTGTCCCTTTCTCCAAGTTAGGTGAGTTTATATTTTCACATATACATCCAGTACAGTGAGGCACTGAGTGAGCAGGGGAATGTGGGCTGGCATGACTGTTATTTTTACAACCCTTATGAGACTTGTACTTCTCCAACAGGGAGTGGAACCCACCCCCATGCCCCGAAGTAGAACCCTCCAACAAAACTAACAGCCCACTTCAAATCTTCTACTGCCTGAGCTCTGCCCACCTAGTCGATTGCAGTGTCATACTGGCATGGCTTGGCGTGCCACACTACTACTTCTTGTCCCAGAATCAGGGGTGACAGACCAAAACACCAAAGTGCCCATTTGACTAAACAGCTCGGCTTGCTATTTTCACAGCCACGATTTTGTGGCAGGGCTATGATTGAATTCCCCATATTGTTATCGCTATTTTGTTCATCATGATAATATTTTTGAGATTTTAACATAGGACCCCATGCAGCCTCCATTAATCTTGATTTTGTTTTTATCTGCAGATGCTATTTTCATTTTACTATTAACCTGATCAATACACTTGTTCCATTTTGAGTCTGTAATAAGCTTTATCCCTAAAGGAACACATTGCCTTACAAATTGTAGTGGTCTACATGCTTGAAAAGTTCCTTGTACTGCTTTGTGTTCCAGAGAACATCACTTTCATTTATTGGGTATTACATCTCAAACTTAACTTTTTGACAATGTTGAAAGCGTGTCTAATATTCTCAGAAATCTTTATGTACTCAGCGACACCATGTTCAAATTCAGTCATTGGTCAATCTGGCTTCACTTATCACCTACCAAAACTATAGAACTCCCTCCCCCCTCAAATTCAGCAATCTTCCTCCTTCTCCTACATTAACACTGCCCTCCATAACTACCTTGTACCTAGCTGTTCCTGCTACAACCCTCCTTAAATCCTTCTCCTAAACTCCATACAAATACTCCCCCTTTCTTTACTTATACCTCTACCTTCCCTGATACAACTTCACACCCCCTCCTCTTCCTTAGGCTCCTTCACTCCCTCTCTTTCCCCCTTCTCCCTCCCCTGCTGGCTCCCCCCGCACTCATAATGTGACTGTCAGAATCCTGAAGTTTTCTTTGACATGGCCCTAGCCTCTCCTAGTTTTAAGTTCTCACTTCCTCCCTGTCTCCTCTACCCTCTCCAGATTTCCTACACCCAGCTCTCCTCCTCCATCTCTTTAGCCCTCTCAGTCCCCATGCAGGGTTCTTTGCATCCCGAAGGGGTTCTCCTCCTGGGATTAGGCTTCTCTTTCTGTCCCACCTTCATTCACCCCTTGCAGGCTTCTCAGCATCCTGAAGGGTTCCTCTGGGTTGGTCCTATTCCTCTTTTAGTTACTAACCCACACTTCTCTCCCTCTCTCCCTACCCTCTCTAAAGTTCTTCCACTATCTTTCCCCCTTTTCAGTCTAGCCCTTTCAGTCCCCTTGGAGGGATTCTCTGCATCCTGGAGGTGACTATGCCTCTCCCTGCCTTGTCAACTCACCCTTTTTCTCCTCCCATCTGTGCTTCTTTGTGTACTTCTTTTCCCCAGTTAACATTTTGTTTTGACAACACACAGTTAGTTCCACTTGCCCCCCTTGCACTTATTCCCTGAATAATCTCCAACTGTTGCCTCTCTCTGCTCCGTCCTTCTTTCCTTTTACATATTAGCTAAACTCATTCTCCCTTTGTTTACTTTCTCCATGTATGCCCATGTTTGTGCTGATCCTTCCCCTACCTTCCCTTCCACTTTTGAATGTTTCTCTCAAATTACCTTATTGTATGGTTCACAGTATGCAGCACCTGTTTTATGCAACTGCCTGCTCTGTCATTGCACCTTATTGTACTGTACACTGTATATTACATCTGTCTTATACAAATGTATGTAAATGTTGACTTATTAACTTGAATGTATGTATTACTGCTCCATCCTCACTGTACCCCCTTCCCCAGGTTGCACTGGGAGATGTGCAACTTGTGCCTACCTGGTGAAACATTTCAATAAATAAAATAAAAATTTTCAGTTAGTGCATGACAGTTATTACTGTCCATTTTATCAAGAATTTCACTTGTATACACATTAAAAAGTTTTGGAGCTAGCAGACAACATTGTATTCAGGTGTTTGTCCTTATTTACTCTGTTAACTCTCTGTATTTTGTATGTTTAGTTTGTACACAAGTGTTGTTATACATCTTAAAATTCGACTCAGCAACTTATGCTCTATCCCCAAGGTAATAAGTTGTGTCCCTATCAAGTCAAGAGACTATCAAAACTGACATAGGCGACATATCACTTTTGTTTCCTAATTTGTAGTATTTCTCAATCAGATGGTATGGTAGAAAGCACTGAGATATTGTTCCCATGCCAGCTTAAAAATCTGCCAGGAGTGGTGAAATAATATTATTGTTATTATTATTACTAAATCAGTTTTGTAAATCTGACTAGTAGAACCACTGCATATGTTTTCACCATCTTATTATTCAGATTTATTGGATGATAGTTAACAGTGTCTCCTCTGTCTCCTTTTACGTTTGATGTGTATGTTACAAATGTTTTGGGATGAGTACAAGGAGATTTGGAAGGTGTGTCACTGCTGAGCCCATTGCAGTTCACAATACCAGGGGCTCGGCAGTCTAAACCAATGCCCATGCACTGTGTTCAGACACAGCTCTCGGCTTTGTGGGTAGAAACTTTTTGTACTTCAAAGAACCAAGGCTGCTCCAGTCAGAGAGGGCTTTAGTCCTTTCATCTGCATGAAGTCACATCAGCAAACAGCTGGTGGCTTTCAACATAAGCAGCCTGTGTCTGGATCAGCGACTCAGGCACGTGCATTAGCATTGATATTAATGTGCATGCCCAAAGTCACTTACATTAATCACATTCTGACAACAAAGAAACCATTCATCGATGTCTATTGCTGGTTCCCTGTAACTATTCTTTGCACACCTGATGCTACCTTTCAGCACCCACCCCCACCCAACAAACGTAACACTGAAACTGAGGATGCACAATCCCCAGTTTTGTTTTATTAGTATATGACCTGTAATGAAGAAAACCGTCCATCAACGTCTGTTGCTGGTGCCCTATAACTATTCTCCCCCACCCAACCCTCCCTCTCAGCACCCATCACCCCACCCCAACAAACATAACACTGAATCTGTGGTGCCCAATCCCCATGGGTCATCACCTGAAATTCAGAAAACCATTGTTCATCATTTTTTTGTTTTGTTTTTAAATCTTGTAAAACAGAAAACTGTCCATGATTGTCAGTTGTGACAATAGACTCCCCCACCCAACCCTCCCTCTCAGCACCCATCACCCCACCCCCAACAAACATAACACTGAATCTGTGGTGCCCAATCCCCATGGGTCATCACCTGAAATTCAGAAAACCATTGTTCATCGTTTTTTGTTTTGTTTTTTTAAATCTTGTAAACAGAAAACTGTCCATGATTGTCAGTTGTGACAATAGACTCCCCCACCCAACCCTCCCACTCAGCACCCACCACCTCTTCCCACAACCTTAACTAGTGGCACTGGGGTGCCTAATCTCAGTGTCAAAAATCTGAAATAAAGAAGACCTTCTCTCTGCTTTTGTTTTTAAAACCCTGCAAAAAGGAAAATGGTCCATTGATGTCTGTTGCCGCCACCACCATAACTTCAAACCCCGGCTCCTTTTTTTTTTAAATACCCTGTAAAAATAAAATGGATCATTGATGTCTGTTGCAGTGGCCACCATAACTGCACCTCCACCTCCAACCCTGCCATTTATAACACAGATACTGGGGTGCCCAATATCCCAGTGTCCACTGCTGGCACCCCTGTAACTGTCACTCCCACTTGACCCCCTCATTCAGCACCCAACACCCCACACATCCCCAAACATAACACTGACACTGACAGTGCCCAATCCCCCAGTGTCAAAACATGAAATAAAGAAAACCTTCCCTCTACATTTTTTTTAAAGTCTGTAAAAAAAAAAAAAAAACACCCATTGATGTCTGTGGTTTATTTATTTATTGAAATTGTTTCACCAGGAAAGGCACACTGAGCAACAAGATGCTTGTCTCCCGGTGTGACCTGGGGGAAGGGGTACAAGGGGGTTGGAGAACATGCAGGTCATCAACTGAGCAAATAACAGAGGCAAGTAGCAGCATATGGATACAATTGCATTAAGCAACAAGCAACAACACATGGAGTACATTGGATATTGTATGGAGCATATAAAAATTACTTGACAAATAGCAGCAAAACAAGGGAAAATTTAGCACACAGTAATATGCAGGTATAAGCAACAGGAGACATAGAACACATGATGGTGCAGGACAAAAAGGCACAGGACAAAAGTGCATTGGTTGGGGCTATATGTCAGCATTTATAGCAAAGCTAAGGCAACTGGTTGAGCAGTGGGGAAGGGAGCAATTGGCACATGGTTGAGTCAGGTACAGGAGCAATTAGTGGTGAGGAAGTTAGCTAGGGCAGTAGAAAGAGAGTGGGCAGAGGAGGAATTCTGAATTTGAGGTGGGAGATCATTCCATATCTTGGGTAACCGGTGTGGGAAGGCGGCTTGCCTGGCAGTAGTCTTCTTCCTAGGGATTGATAGTTGGCAGTGGTTGCAGGATCTAAGATAATGGGTGGGGGAAGGGGCAGCTGAGAGCATGGAGGAAAGGTAGGAAGGGATGGTGCCAAGCCATAGATTAGATACATATGTTGTTAGTTCCTCCCCAACCTGACCCTCCCACTCAGCAACCACCACCCCACCCCCAAGCTGTTACTTACCTGTTGGGGTTCCAAAGCCATAATGTTCTCTGGACTGCAGACTGATCTTCACTCTTCAAAGCTGGACCACGAACTGAGGAACTACAGGTACTGTAAGTGGTTCAACGTATTTCAATGGGGTTTTAAACTTAGCAGCATAACTTGGCCATTTTTCAATATTTTTGCCCAAAGTTTTCAACATACTTTTTTTGGGACACCACCTGATGAGCAATGCAAATTATATGAGGCAATCTGTCCAGAAAGGTGATTTCCCAATTGCTGTGTAAAATCACCTTTCAGGCAGAAGCTGAACATTTTCTCTGCCCTTGTTCATGATGTGGGGTCATAAGAAGGCTATGTTGAAAATGCGGTGTGAAAATATTAAAAAACAACAAAACTATGACCCTACATTGAAATTTTCAAATGGAGCTCATAACTTAGCAATTTGAAATATTTTGACACAAATTTTCAACATAGCCATTTCATTACAACACTTCAAGAATGTGACAGCTGTGATTTTTCAAATCCTGGCCAAAATATGTTTTCATGCCCTGAAAGGTGAGTTCGCTATCACTGCTCAAAATCACTTTTCAGGCAGCAGTTGAATATTTTCTCTGCACTTGCCCATGAGGTAGGATCATAAGAAGGCTATGTTGAAAATGTGGGGAATTGTTTTTAAAAAACAACAAAGTTATGAGCCTATGTTGAAATTTGTAAATGCAGACTTGTAACTTTGGTAATTTTCAATATTTTGACCCCAAATGTTGAACATAGCCATTTCCTCACAGCGCCTCATGAATGTGGCAGCTTTCATTTTTCAAATCCCGGACAAAATGTGTTTTCATACCTGTGGCAAGGAATGACGCTTCAGTGGTGTGGAATGATGTTTTGCTGGGGATTTTAAAATTTGTAGCTACTGGTTCATTACAGTAGGTGGGGTAATAAGAAAGCTGTGCTGAACATTTGGTGCACAAATATGGTATAATGCCTAGGTTATGACTGAACATTACACTATTTCAGTGTTTACTCATAATTTCACTAATTTTAAATATTTTGACTCCAACCTTTCAACATAGCCATTTTTCCACACCACCTCATAAAACATGATGTGTCATTTTTAAAATTCTGGATGAGATGTGTTTTCGTACCTCTGGTGTGAAATGACATTTTGGCTAATATACTATAAATGGTACATGTTGTGTCTCTAAGGCAAATCCTAAAACAAGTACCTTCAAAATTTGGGCTCAAAATTTGCAAAAGACAAATTGTTTACCAAGCATCAAATGTTTGGCATTGAAAAATGCTTGTTTCTATATTGGGACTATATCATTTCCTTGCCAAGTCACAGGCATATTGCCATGGATAATGCACTTGTTAAAGAAGTTTGAAAGTACATGTGACCACCACTCAACATCTAATTTATAGATATCCAAAGGGATATTATAATATATTAAATACTAGTGATATGGCCACTTATAGTAGTCTACATTTTGACATTCAATTTATATATTTTTACATCATCAGAACTAATAGGAACCAATTAGATCTCATCTGTTTTCTGGTTCTTAATTAATAAGGGTCAAAATCTTTCCAGGTTCCGCCCCCAAAGTGCATTAGATGATTTGGGTTCCATTTCTGATTTTTTTATTGCTTGCCATACTGTGCTGTCCCTGTAGGAAATAGGCAAACTAGTCTCTGTCAACAAATATATTTATTTATTTGTCTACAGTGTAGGCACACTGGCTCATCAGACCATTTTCAGGTGCATCCTTAGCCATAGAGATGGCACATTTGGATTTTATAAGTGACCTCTGCCTTGCAAGGGTACATTACTGAGAGCTTACTGGCCAGCTCCCATACCTTGGCCTAAAGCTGAAAAAAACCTTTTCCACTGTGATTAAGTCAAAGGAGATATGTTGTAACAAATATAGACTTTAATATTCTTAAAATCAATTGCCTTTTTATTTGATGCTATTTTCAGTAGGACTTCTATGTATGAGAGAACGGCAAACGTGACTAGCATACCCAGATCTTTTGAAGTCTTTTCTTTGCTGGAGTTTAATTTAATTTAGAGACCATATTTTGGCCTTGATTATGTGACTTCTCTGTTTTCTCCAGAGTATGGGCCGAGCATCATTCTTCCACTGCTGTAGAACTGTAAACATGCACACTATGGGTAGCAATGTCTGGATATATAGTCAGACCCACTAAAAAGAAATTATTGATTGCATCCCATGTGGTAGCCAAACCAGGTTCCTTCAAAGGTGGGACCCTTTCAAATCTCAGATTTGTCAGTTGCATATTATTGTCTATATTCTGTAGTTAACAGAAGTTGCAGTATCTGTCATTACTGACATTATGAGGTCATTTCCTGAACTAACCCTATTTGAAATAGTGGCCACCTTCTTATTAACAACTTTAAGTTTATCATATGAGTTTATTTCTATTCTCCAGCATGTCCCACATGGACACTGCTGAATTCTGCAAAACTTTGAAATAAGAAATTCACTTCACCAATATCTTGTGGGACCGATTCATTGTTTAAAAGATCTTACCTCCTTATGCAGCTCTTTGGAAATCATATTTCACCAGGGTCTAGCCTACATGTTACTCCGAGATCTACCTTGGCCCAAATGCACACATAAACAGAAATGTACAATGTATAACTGCATCTAGAAGGGCATTCTGGGGTTTCACAGTCTAGATACCCATGCAGACCACTTCTCACAATAAAACAATGAGATGTGGATGATTAAGTGAAAGTTCCAGTATACTACTATAAATTCTAACAGACCAAAGAGTAAAATGGAAGAGAACACATAGAGGATTGTGTATAAGTAACCATACACAACACGGCTGTGTTTCAATTGAGAGGTTTACATGGTAACAAAAGACCAAGAGAGCACAGTTCTCTGGAAACTTTAAGAATGAAACTCAGCCTTGTATGTATATGGTTACTCATAAACGATCCTATATAATGTAGAGAAACCATTACTGCAAGTCTGTATCCAGCACATATAAAAAAGGATTCCCTCATGCTCTGCTAATTCCCTTACCATTGTTGTTCTTTCAGGCACCACTCACTTCCAGGGTCAGCTGTCTCACTGCCGAAGCCACTTCACTGGGTGCCATGGTTTGAAAAAGGCAGCCATGTGAAGACGTTCTATGTTGTTGTGCTGCAGTAGTGATGTACCTAATGCAGCACAACAAAATCATGACACTGCTACTGCAGCACAAAAGGGCTGTTCTAGGCATGGATTTCCATGCTGAACAGAATTCCACCATTTCTTTTCTTTCTATTCCTTTTCAAATATTTAGCTCAGATCAGAAAAAAAAAACTTGCTGGGTGACAAAGTATATGGATGACACAAAACTAGAGGGTTCATGTAAGAATATGGCCAATATGAAAAATCTACAGAAAGATGTTGATTATATGTCACAATGGATAAAAACATGGGGGATGAGATTTAATATAGACAAGTGCAGGGTAATGAATCTGGGTAGAGAAAACCCTATGCATACATACTACCTGTATGGGGTTTCTCTGAAGTCAACACAAAATGAAAAGGATCTAGGAATCCACATAACTAATGACATAGGCAAATCTTTCCAAACAAATGCAGTAATTGCAAAAACATATAAAATAATATGGTTAATAAAAAGACATATCACTTCAAGGGATAAAATCATATTGCTTCCCCTCTATCGATCTTATTTCCATGCCCATATGTTGTATTCATTGCAACTGTGGTATCCATATAAACAAATTCTGGTCAGAGCCAACATGGCTGCTTCAGAGCAGCAAGTCTGAGTTAAAAGTACTCCTGGAACTACACAAATCAGCATGAACCCCAGTGTCACCTACTTGAAGGTTTGGTAGCACTTTAAGTTTTGTAAACTACACTGTAGTTACACTGTAACTACATAGTAACTGCATTGCAAATGCAATGTAGTTACATGTAACAAACATGTAATCACAGTGTAATTAGCCCTATTGCATGTAATTAATGATGACCTACCTGGTAGTTCATTGAGACTACTGACACTTCAGGTGTGACTGATGGTTCTCTCCCCATCATGTCTAATTAAAGTTTCTAGAGTAAACAAGCTAAAATTAATCGTAGAAAGACTACAGAAAACTAGAAAAAGTATATCACCTCACTACAACAGAGAGGACAGTACTAAAATCAGAAGTTAGTACTCTGGCATAATATCATTAGTTCTAGTACATTATGGCTCTGATATTTAACTTAGCATCATTCTAATATGAGTAGCACCGGGTTAAACAGGCATCGTACATTCAAACTTGCAGGCGATGGAACCCGCTTGCATACTGGATGATGCTGTATATTTAGCGGATTTTGGAAGCAGTAAAGATAGAGCCAATAATGTTCTGTTAAAAAAAATTCATTTTTAACCCAGCACATGGAGGACAGTTTTTCACGACACAAAACTATTAGCACCATTTTGTCATGCAAACAACCTCACATTCAAGCAGTGTTTGAGCAAACTCCCCATTTTGAGACAAATGTTTGTACAAAACATGCTGATTTACCCTCAATTATAGGAAAAGAAATGGATTTTAAGAATTTGACAAATGAATTGTTCATATTTAAAAAGAGAAAATCATTGGCCCTAAAAAGGTTGCTGGGGTAGTGCTATTTTCTACTTCCAAAACCCTACCCTTACCAACACATACAGTGATGTGTGACCTGCCAGCAACACAATCTCCCTCCAGCCAATCCCAAAGCACTAAGAGAAACCTCCCTGGTAGTCCAGTGGTAACCCCCCTTCCTGCCACAATCTCTGTTACAATATTAATCATCTCCCTGGTACTTCCCTCCTGCCCAATCCCTATTATACCAATAATAATCCTCTCACTCGACCTCCCACTCAGCACCTCCATCCATTACGGACTCACCCACCCATAGTCAGTACCATTTCACCGGCAGATCTGTAGATGGTGGTAGACACAGACCCTCCTCACACAACCTCAACCAACCACCACCTGAATAACTGGGTGCACACTGTAAAAGCAGTCATTTGAACATGCTAGCTCCCTTTGCTCCTAGTTGCCTCTTGCCAGCAAGGGACTGTGATGTTCTACACATTTTCACTTTACGCAACACTACTATAGCCTGATATTCTTCCAGGTAGCAGGTGCCAGACAACAAGCACTTCCTATATGAATATGTGGCTTACTGATGGATGCACATGGTACTATGTTTTTCACTGCACAACTGGATGCTGTTAAGTATGGGCTCTATGATCTTGGCCTTCAACCTTGGTCTTATTTTATGGGGTCCAATGCCATTATGCCCTCGAACAACTTATGTTTATTAACAAGCAAGATGATACAGCCATTGAGCTTTAATGGTGCCTTTAGAATTCACTTATATAAAAATTCAGTATAATGGGTTACCACATAATGCAGCTATAATGACTGTAAAATGTTTTTTTCCATAGGAAAACCCAGTTATATTTGTTGTAATAATGGTGAACATGCACTGGATATCCCTTGCCCACATATGCCCACACTGCTTCCCTCGTGCACACACTATGCTTCATCCCAACCATGCTACTGAACTAGCACTATCAGAACCACTGGCCATATTGTTTTCTATAATTGCTGGGTAATGTTTTCAAGGTGAGAAAACACTACCCAGCAATTATATAAAACAAAAGATGAGAAGGTGTGTAAAACTTAAATTTTACACATAATTTTGCTGCTGGATGCTCTTATAAACCCCTCAAGCTTTGCACCCAGAATTTATGTAGCATCCCATACCTTGGGTGGGTGTAAACTTCTCCTTCATTATATACACCTCCCCATATATTATTCTATATATTCCTCAGAATTGTATTATATATGTATTATTCCACATGTATTATTCCTCAGAGCCAGAGACCAGGCATGGAAGTCCCACAAAGTTTCAGGCATCCATGCGGATCACCTAAAGTACCACACACTACGAAATGCCTGCACAAGATTAATCCAACACACTAAGGCTAATTATTTCAAGGCCTCCTTCCACTCTAACCTAAACCACCCTACTAAATTTTGGAAGGTGGTGAAAACACTATTCTCCCCTCCATCTCAGCCCCCCAACCCTTTTCTAAATGCAGGAGTCTCCACTGTCATGGAACCCCTCGCAGTGGCCTCTGAATTAAACTCCTTCACAAACTGTACTTCACCTCTTTTGTCCACTCTCCCGCCTGCCCCACAAACCCCCACTAACACGACTATCTCTGCCCAAGCCCCTCCACCAACACCTCCTTCTCCTTCTGCCAGTTTACCCTGTCCAAGGTACTCACTGCCCTGCTCACCCTAAATCCTACCAAGGGTAAATGCCCCTTGGGACTGGACTCCAAAATGATCTACCTGTCAGCTCCTGCCAGCTCCTGCCATTGCCATCCCCCTGGTCTCACTCTTCAACCTCTCTTTCTCTCTCACTTCTATCCCATTTGACTGGAAGCAGGCCACAGTCATCCCCTTCCCAAAGGCAGTGACCCCTCCTCTCCTGGCAACTGTCACCCTATCACTTTCCTCCCCATACTAGCAAAACCTCAGGAACACCTAGTTCTCCCTCAACTCTCCTCCTATCTTGACTCCTCCTCTTTCATCTCCCCTTAGCAGTCTTGATTTAGAAAGAACCACTCCACTGCCATGTCCCTCCTAAGGCTCACCAACTCCATCCTTACTGGTATAGATGATGACCACATCACCTCAGCCATTTTTGTTGACCTGACAAAGGCATTCAACACTGCCTCACACTCACTCCTGTCAAAGCTAGCTCTTGCAGGGCTCTCTAGCAAGGCCACTGGCTGGTTCCACTCCTATCCAGTAGGCAGGTCACAATCTGTCAGGATTGGCAACAGCACCTCTGCCTCCCTCCCTCCCTGTCACCACTGGTGTACCACAAGGCTCGATCCTCGACCTGCTCCTGTTCTCTATCTCCCTTAACAACCTGCCCTTGGCCTGACCATGCACATCCAGTCACATGTATGCTGACGATATGGTACTGTATACATCTGGCCCCTCTTCCACTGATGCGGCAACCACACTACAGCAGGACTTCAATGATGTTCAGCACAGGTTTCGCTCAAATCAGCACTTCCTCAATGCCAAAAAATCTGTCTCCATGACCCTCAGCACAAGGCAGAGACATTCTCGACTCCCCTCCTCCCCCTTCTTCCACACCCTGGATGGAACTAACTTGGAGGCTTGCACCCCCTTTAGATATCTCGGGATCTGGCTTGACCAACACCTCAGTTTTTCTGTTCATATCAATGCCATCCACAAAAAGCTGCACCCCAGAGTGGGTGCCTTATACTGCAACCGTGGTTGCATCTCCCTGCCGGCTTGCCATGCAATTGTGCAGAAAATGAGCCTCCCTATTTTTGACTATGGAGATGTAGTCTACAGTGCCACTCCCAAGTCCACCCTAGCCAGACTGGATCCCATCTTCCACTCTCTCTATCACTTTGCTCTTAACTGTCCTCCCTCCATCCAACAATGTGTCCTGTACTGGATCCTTGACCTCCCATCACTTTAGGATCGGAAACAATCCCACTGTACTAGGATCACAGCTAAGTTCTGGGCCAAGTCCCCTCCACCTCGCCTCAATCCTTACTACTCCAACCCTTCCTGTGTACTCAATTAGGAGCTATGATTCCCATTCCTTGGCTGTTCCCCACATGTCCTCCACCACAGGTCTGGTAGCCTTTAAATATTGCATGACTAAACTGTGGAACTTCCTTCATGAGTACATTCAGCACGTCCCCCCCACTCAGCACCTCAATACCCTCCTTTAAGCACATTTCTCCTACATCTGTTCACATGTCTAAATTATGACCTGTCACTAGGGCCTAGCTTCTCCTTTATGTGACAGGAACAAAGTGATGGTTATTTTGCTCTTATATTGTCTCTTGAATGTAATATTGTCTCTTGAATGTCTTGCCAGTTGTTATTGTACACTGTACTCTATATGTACTCTCCCATAACCCCTACCCCAGGATGCATCTGGAATTGAGCAGTAGCCTGCTCAGCATGCCTTCCTGGTAAAACTTTTAAATAAATAAATACATAAAATGACCTTGCATACAATTCATACACAGCATTTATGTTACAGAACCAAACAATCATTGCAGTTTGTTCTAGAAAAATCAATAAAACAACTTCTTAACAGAGTCATAAAAGTCAATTTACTATACCTGGATTGCAATTGAGAAGGAAAAGAATTCCCACTGGCCCAATAAAAGAAAAAGCTCAACAGCCAACTGAGGGTTTCACTTTTAGAAGTTCAAATTCCAACCCACAAGAAGTTCTTAAACAAGTCTGAATATTTTGAACCTGTAACAGATCTGTAAAATATGCAGGGACTTTTTTGGGCAACACACTTGTACATGACTTTATGTAAATAGAATTTCCATCTTTTTACCAGAGACAGCAAAATTCAGCACCCTCCTAACATTATCACAATGGTATAACTGACTGAAACTTTCCAGTCTCTGAAGAGCAGAAACATAAAACTATTAATGTTGTTATTCAAGATAGCACTAAATGACCAAAATAAAAAATAAAAAAAAGTTGGCAAGGTCCAGGCAGCTGATGTGTTGTATTTAGATTTCAGTAAGGACTTTGACTTGGCACCACGGCGATGGAAAACTTATCAAGAGCTGGCATGGTGGTGGTGCAGAGGGCAGAAGCACTGCAAAATGCCTTAACTCATGTCATGCCAGCAACCTGAGTTTGGGAATGAGCTCAGGTTGCCAGGGAGCTGGTGGTGGTGGTGAGGAGGGCTGGGAAATGGAGTAAGCAACTAACAGGCAGCTCTCCTCACCCAGGCAGGGGTGGTTCACCTTCACAGCTCTTGGCTGCCACCAGGTGGAGGTCTGGTGATAGCGTCAATGCTCGGGGTCCAGATGGACCTCTGGGTGGGTGGAAGGATGCCATAGCTCCAAAGCACATGTGTGTCTCCACACACATGCTCTTCTGTACCACAGTGCAGCTCCAGGCAAGGAGGAGAAAAACAGGAGGTAAAATGGAGGGACTGGGCTATATGAAACCCTGCCCAAGATGCCATGGTCTGCCCTACTGCTTTCTTTAGGAATGGGGGGACTTCTGGAGACAGCCACTGGGGAGGCTGCCCCCTGACTCCACGACAAAGGCAGTCTGAAGGGGAAACACCCCCCAGGAGGGGAAAGGCAGAAGGTGGGCCAATGGCACCCTGGGACAGGGCTGAACTGCTGCCTGGTTAGCCCTGGAGGATAAAAATCTGTATTTAAAAAAACAGCTTTTCAAGAAATTGGGGGATTGGGAATTGGGGCAAGGCTAACAAGGTGGGTAGACAATTGACTATGAATTGGCTATGAGGAAGGACTCAAAGGGTGGTAGTAAATGGAAAACATTCAGAGGTCAGAGAGGACACAAGTGGGGTACTATGTGGGTCAGTACTAGGACCAGTACCATTTATTGTGTTAATTTATGATATAGGGAAAGGAATTAAGGGAATAAATTGTCACTTTTCAGAAGATACTAAACAATATGGCAAGGCAAGAAGGTCAGGATATAAAGTGACACCTAGAAACATTAGAGACGTGGTCTAAGGTATGGTAACTGAAGTTTGATACCAAGAAGTGCAATGTTAGGCACATAGGCAAGGGAAACATGAAGCTGATAAATTGCTGGGGGGGGGGGATCAGCCTGACCACTGAGGAAAGGGACTTAGGAGTAATCATTAGTGATAGCCTGAAGTCAACAGCCCTGTGCATCAAGGCACTCAGGAAAGGCAAACAGGATGCTGGGATATACAGGAAGGGGTCTCTGCAGTAGAAGAGGTGCTGTTGCCCCACTGTAGGTCTCTAATGAGGCCACATCTGGAGTACTGAGTCCGATTCTGGAGCCAGTATCTGAAAAAGGAGGAGGACTGCACAGAATCTAGCCATATGTGGGCTACATTGATAGCGGGTCTGCAGAGTAAATCACAGTGAGACCATCTGGCCACTCTGAACATGCACTAGCTGGAGTCCAGATAGAAACCTTTAGATATCTGAGTGATGAAAACAGAGTAGAGTGTCAGTATCTGCTTAAGCATTATGAGAAATCAGTAACTTGGGGGTACAGTACAAGTACAGTATAAACTGGTGGGGGCAGGGGGGATGATTCAAGAAGGACATGAGGAAGTATTTCATTGCAGAGAGGGTGATACACAGATGGATGAGTCTGTGCATGGAACAGCTCCAAGAGGTTGGTAAAACTTAGGCAAGAAAAGGGTGGAGAGGGGAGGCAGCAGGGCTGATCTGCCCATGGGCACACAGCCTAGGCAAGACCAAGGGTACTCAAAAATGACTCAGGTAGGAAACCAGACATACACGACATACTATAAATCTTCTGTCAACACCTTCCTGTGTTTCAAACAGGCAACAGTTTTAGAGGTCAGTCAATCAACGGCAGTATGAACTGCACCATACCACTGGTACAGACAGAAGACAGTGGGCCAGCTACTGACCCCCAATGCCTGTTTGCAAACACCATATCTACCATATAAAGAATTGCAACTCCCAGCAAAAACCTGCATCTGAGGCGGATATCTATGTTGAAAAAAGAAAGCTCTGACACAAGCTGCCTGTAAAGAAGCCTAAGGGGAAAACACCCACAGAAAGCAAGTTGAAGTCTAAAAGGGTTACAGAAATATGATCTTAACCTAACCCTACAGTTGTACATGTGTTTTGTACTACCAGACATTATTTATATCTATTATTAGATCCTGTTACCTACCAGAAATCTTGTTGCTGGTCTGATCAGTTTTTTTTAATTGTGCACTATCGCTAAAAAGAGACTTGCTTTGTTCCCTTTAGGGAGAGAGAGAAAGCCATACTGGTCTGTGTGGCTTGCACACCTGTGCACACTACATAGAAACAAGACAACTGTAGAGATTTCAGTCTGCATCTAGAGTTGCAGTCTGGGACATAGCCCCAAAAACGTCTGAGAATCCAGCATATGGTGTGGGACTTAGTCTCAAAAACATTTGAGAATCCAGCACAGTATGTGCAACATCATGTAGTGGATAACAGATGATTAACATGTTAAGTAACACACCATTATTAGCTGCAGTGACATCAATTAATTGACTTGTTAGCTGTCCCTTACCAACAGCAGTGATGTCAGCAGAGTTGGTAATGGGTGTTCACAACTGCAAATGTATTGATTTATTGATGTACTGAATTTTTTTGACCAGGTGGGCTCACTGGGACAAGAAGTCCCTTTTTCAGGGTGACCCGGAATTAGTAACATAGAATCAGAACAGGAATATACAGTAGAATATGGTAAAACAGACGACAGATATACACACTGGGCCTTATTCATGAAGGTATAGAAAATGCACGCATATGTGACATAATGATGGTAAGCAGCTGTGTGTCCCAGATCCAGCTGATAAAACATGTAACAGCCACAGACCCGTGTACAGTGGTAGCTGAGACAGAGACGTGGACAACAGATTTATGAAGTGCCACATGCAGGGACAGCAGGGCAGCTCTAACATACGCGTCCCTGCCCCTTGCCTTATCATATATGGGCATGTGCTCCACCATGTGCTGACACAAGGAAGTGAATACCACGATGGAAGAGCACACAACAGCAGGAAGTGGAGATGGAGGTGCTGCATCAGTGCCACACATACCCCTGCAATAGGCCACACACCCAGGCTAGGGACAGGCAAAGGGCTGTGGAGGGCACTAGTCACGTGGTATCAGCAGCTTCCGGTCCAATAATTTCATGGGCAGCCAGATGGCAGCCATGGTGGCAGACATCCATGACAATGATGGGGTTCATTATGGTGTGGAGTTCCTGAAAACCCCGACTGAGGGCAAGGCCAGGATATTGCTGGATATCCAGGCTGCTGTCAACGCAGCCAGTCCAGAGGCATGGACACTTGCAACAATAAAGCACAAGTGGTGTGACCTCTGGTTGGCTGTGAAGCAAAAGCTGACTGCTACTAAATGGGCACAGCACAGGTGGGAGCCTTTCCATACAATACAAGTACCAACACTCTTGCTCATAGAGAGGATAGTGGCTGACACCCTCTCTGAGGTCATCCTACATTGGAGAATGGAGGGCATTGACACCGTGCCAGGTATGTGGCACAGTTCAAGGACACGGGGTGGGAGGTATATGAATGAGCAACATACCCAACATTCCTGTCTCGCACCCTGCAGATCAGGAGAACATGGCCAGCACTCATGCACCACTGATGACCTCCACAGAGGAGAAACTACAGAGGTACACAGACATAAATAACGCAGGTATGTGGACCACATTGTGGCTGGCTGAACACATGCCAATACCTGCCAATGCATCAGTAAGTAACCACACAGTGTACTTTCACCCACAGTATCAGTGCAGGGTACATAGGACATGGTGGTAGAAATGGGCATCCAGGAGGACATCGACATAGAGACCATGCAGGAGACACCGAAGGCCATGCACAACCTGGCCCAAACACCTACCAGGAGCAAGCAAATACCCCCTTGTCCTGAGCCAACCCCAAAGCCACCACACTGATGGCCAATAAGTCTGTGGGACTGGGCACCAAGGAGCAGCTAACACAGCCCTACATGCCCAGCCATGCAGGAAGACCAGCCATCCCATACACATGGCTGGGAGACATAAGGGGCCAGAATGCCACCCCTTAAGGGCCTGCAGACAGTGAAGGTGAGTGGCCCTCAGCACACCTGATCCACGAGGCATGCAGTATGACACCGTGGTCTGTCATGCAGACCTTCTGTCATGAATTGAACCAGCTGGAATGGGACCACCTGCAGGCACAGAGGGAAAACACGAGGCCCTGAAGGACCTTATCACAGAGGTTCATGGACTGTGGTGTGCACACAGAAGAAAAAGGGACATCCTGGAGTGGATGGTGGCTCATTTGCTGTCCCAGGCCAGCAAAGCCAAACAACCAGTCCCCCTAGCAGACTGGGATGTTGAGTCCCAGATGCCGCAAGGTGGACACACAGGGCCCAGGGCACAGCTACATGCCCCTGTATGCTGTTGCACAGGGTACTGTGATACACCAGCAGTCACCCACCAGACCCACAGACCCAGAGACACCTGAGAAGGGTGCTGACATGGAGGCATAAATCAGCCCCCCAGGGACACAGGAGGTGAAAGTGGGCACAGTATTCCAGGGGTCTAATGCCACCTGCACACTAGGGGACATGAGGGACACACAGAAAAATCAAGGCTTGGGTCCATGCAGAGTCTGTAGGCCAGGTGGTGTGGCAAGGTGAAGGTACCACCACACCACCTAGGCACACCTTCCTCTACACATCTGAGCAGTAAAACAACGAAGAGGCTGTAAGGAAGCCCACATACACTGCACAGTGGCACCTATGCACCTGTAACTGCCCTTGACACAGACCCACCACACAGCTCTATACAAACACACACACACCCATTTCAGCCCCCATTTCATGATTGCACTATGCACCCATGACCCCTGCCCCCATGGGCATGGACAACACCTATGAACACTGTCCCCTGGGTCAAAGGATACATCTATGAACCCCATGCCCCAGGGCAGGGAACACACCTGTGGACCTCACCTCCCGGGATGGAGGGCCAAACATTGCAACATCATAACCAGGCTACTGCCTCATATACCCATCATAAACAGCCCACAACAGCTTGCTCATGATGCAATGCACACCGTCCTCCACCCACTGACATGGACAGTACTGCACAGCCCACATGGGACAGGACACTCAGGCCCCCCATATGGGCACTCATTATGTTTAGGCTTCATCTCATCACTGTACCACTATCCCTTTTGGGATGTAAAAACAACATTTTGGCCAGGATTTGAAAAATGACAGCTGTCACACTCATGAGGTGCTGTAAAGATATGGCCATGTTGTGAATTTTGGGATAAAAATATTGTAAATTACCAAAGTTATGAGCCTGCGTTCACAAAATTCAACATAGGTTCATAAGTTTGTTGTTTTTTAATATTTTTTTTTGCACTAAATTTTCAACATAGCCTTCTTATGACCCCACCTCATGAACAAGGGCTGTGAAAATGTTCAACTCCTGCCCAAAAAGGTGATTTAGTGCATGGAGCACAAAATCTCCTTTTGGGACAGATCTGCCTAATAACAGTTCATTTGTTCATGAGGTAGGGTCCCAAAAAAGGCATGTTGAAAATCTGGGCCAAAAATATACAAAAATTCCCAAGTTATGCCACTAAGTTCAAAACCCCATTGAAATACATTGAACGGCATACCTGTTTCTTCAGTTCACGGTCTGGCTTTGAAGAGTGAAGACATGTCTGCAGTCCAGACAAGATAACGAGTTGGATCCCCAATGGGTAAGTAAGGGTTTGGGGTGGTGGTTGCTGAGTGGGAGGGTTGGGTGTGGGAGAGTGGGGGGAATGCACGGCTGCAAAACACATCGATGGACTTTTTTTTTACAGGTTATAAAAAAAACACACAAGGATTCCTGCACTGGGGGATTGGGCACTCCCCAGTGCCATTGTTAGGTTTCTGGGGGGAGTGGGTTGGTAGGTGCTGGGAGGGAGGGTCAGGTGGGGTAACCCAAACAACAAGGATTCCTGTACTGGGGGATTGGGCACCCCTCAAAGACCTCCTCCACCATGCCTGCACCATGACCCATGGTTTTTGCCATTGCCTGTAATTCAGTGTTGTATGCATGTAGTACCACTAACCTTGCTTGCAATAATCTAACATTTCAGCCATACTATATGAAAAGTACTGCCATTCACATCTCTTTTATGTACACTGTTGTAGGGTGACAGACGTTGTTGTACCATGTCCATGAGCATATGAGCATATGGATGGAACTGCCAAAACAAGGGATGTGGAAGTGAGGGGCAAGGCATTCCACAACACACATGACCATACCTTTGTGCATGCTAGACCTTCTAGTAGATGGCCTAGCACTTACTTCTGATCAGCTAACACTTTTGGGCACAAAGGTTGGCCGGGTCCACAGTCTGCCGGAAACCTGGGGTCAGTGGTCATATATAGACCACCTATATGAAAACAGTCCACAGCACTAATGGCTGCAATCTGGCTGCTGCAGGTACATGCAAATCCCACAAATGCAGTTGCTGCAAGCACTCTAACAATCCAAACCAAGGTGGTCTAACTTCTTGGTGCAATTACTGCAATATGAGCAACAGCAATTATTCATGCCTCAAAATTCTTATTTATACCTTGTTTTTGTAGTATAAAGGGAGCAAAGTGTCCTAAATTCATCAGAATGTTTGAAAATCATCCACAGACATTCTGGCACATTCACAGGGATGTAGCTGCAGCCTAAATTGCTTCATCAATGCTTTTAAAAATTCAGGCCTTACTGGATACAGAAGCAGTGCAGCGGGTAAGCATATATAAATTGCAAATGTTGCAATGCTTGCATCCAAGTACAGTACAGACAAGCTGACCCCAGCCAAACATCTTTTTCTATCTCAATCTTTTGTGATCAATACTGATCAGCAGAAGAGGAAAAGCGATAAATGCAAATTACTTTTTGTAATGCAGATTTCCTCCCCCTCATATGTATAAATGATCCTTAGTTTAACCTGAATAGCACTTAATTACTAATCACTCTCTTAGCATCCTATTTGTCTCTGTCAAGCTGGATTCAGATATTTATTGACATCACAAGATGAGGCAGATGCCAGCCCAGACTCAATGAAAACAGCCCTCCTTTATTAACAGTATGGCAAAAGGCAAGACTACCAGAATAATTTTGTCTAGTTTATTTTCCCCAAGAAGGCATAGCTGACAATCAAATTCACTTACTGTGTAAGTGCTGGTCAAATGAGATCCCAGTGACACATTGTCTTGTAGGCCATGTTGCTCTGAATGATTTATTTGGGTGGTGGTGGGGGGGCTCACCAGTATATGTTGGTGTCTGGCTGAGTCACAATTAAACTATCCCCCAGTGTGCCCCCATGTATCTTCTAAACACATTGGAAGCACAACATTTACAATTTCCCCCCACAAGAAGATATCACCGGTGACAAAAAAACAAATCTGCAAGAACTGAGGGACACTAACCACAGCAAGAGTCCATGGAGATGAGCCTAGCAACACAGATGGGGGGAGGCACACAAACAGGAGGAGCAGAGCCTCCTTCTAGCTCAGACACTGTGAGTGGGTGAACAGCTAACCACATGGAAAAAATGCCCGTCCATGAAATTCGGTATACAATAATGAGATCTGTACCTTGTGCAGCCACGCATGACTGCTGGAAGCAGCAGCTGTGAGCATTGTATGTACCAAGCCTTGCAGCTGGCACAGGCAGTCATGATTCATCCTTTGCAATGCAGCTATAGCAAAAGCTGAAAAGCTCCAAGGGGCACACATGTGAAACACCCCCAACACACACACACACAGGCATGCACGCACACATGCACACACACGCACTATACAGAGTGAGCAGATTTCCTTTCTGTGGAAGATAAAAATAGCGCAGTCCTTCCAATCGAAACAATGAACAGACTGCATCATGGTCATGGAGGCAACTGTGCTGTAAGTCCAACAGGTTGTTTGGTCAGAAGGAATGCTATTAATGTGTGGAGTCCTTTTCTCATAGCAAGAGATCTGCAGGGCTCTACCGACTGCAGCCCTAATAAGCAAAATTCAAGGAAACCTTTTCTTTATCTTTTAGTTGTTCAGCTTCTCTCCTGTCTGTCAGTATTCCTTACTGCCTCTCCTGAGATCACCCAGGAGAGCTCTCTTGTCTCTTCTGTCTGTCTGTATGTCTGTCTATCCCCCCCCCCCCCATTTATGGAAGTGAAGACAAGCTAATTCTTTGTAGCTCCTGTTTTTTTTCTTTAGGTATCTTTTCACCTCCTTGGTGATAGTAGCAGAAACACTTGTAGGAACTCATGAATGTATATTGTATGTATATTTGCTTGCTCTGGTGGGTTAGCAATGGCCCAGGAACAAGAAAGCCCAGTGCTCAGGGCTTGCTTCAGCTTATGTGAATAGCCCTCCCCCCCAGACAGCGCCATGTGAGAACAACTAAATAAAAACAGCGACCACCAAAAACAACTAATACAAAACAGCTTGGTCAAATATAGCAAGTTTCGTTTTTGCCCCCCACACCCCCCTTCTTATATATACCCACTCAAGGGGGGGACTCACCTTGGGGAGGGGGGCAGTTGTTGGTTGCTGCATTTGTCTTAGCTGTTTTTACTTGGCTGTTTTCACTGCCCCCCACACACACACATACACAAAATACTAAAAGGAAGTGAGAATCTAATCTATAATGTCCCTGAGAAGACTTGCGTAATAAATATGCACAGATAAAAGCATGCAGGACTGGTGCCCTATTTTAAAATGAAGAAATAAGCAATTTAGGAACAGTCTTGAAGTTTAACTATTTAAAAGACAACATTTGAAATCAGAAAAAACTAACTTTTCTTCCTGTTAGCTTCTGTTATCTTTTAACTGTTAAAAGTTCATCTTAAAGGCAGTTTCTCAGTGCAACAAGAGTTCTCCTTAAAGTAAAGGTGTGATATGTGGCTTCATAGCTTGCGACATGTGGGCAGTGATGACCCCTCTGTGTTGAAATTTTTAATTTTAATGCACCCTTGTAAGGGAGGGAAGGGATCATAACATTGGCCAAACTGCTGACTGGCTGATCCCGTTCCACTTCCCGCACCCTATACAAGTCTATGGGACTCGTTTTCAGAACATTTTTAAAGAACTTTAAGCAATCTATTGAGAAAAATAGAAGCCACTGATCAACTAATAGGGTCCCTATTAGTTGAGTGAGTGGAATTTCATTTTCTCAGAGGAGTTGCATAAGTTCTATGCTATTTTCTGAAAATGAGCCTCATTGACTTGTATGGGGCACAGCCACGTGCTCTCCCTGGTTAAACGTCACAATACGTGGGAGCACGGGGGCCTGTTCAACAGACCAGGAAGTGATAAGGGATTGGCCAGCTGGCAGTTCAGCCAATGTTATGATCCCTTCCCTCCCTTACAAGGGTGGATTAAAATTTAAAATGTTAACACAGAGGGGCTATCGCTACCCCAGTGTAACGTGCAATGAAGCTCAACACTGTTTTCTAAAAAGTAACACCTTTACTTTAACTTATTGTGAGCAGCTTGGGTTGATTCTCAGCAGCCAACTAACTGCTGTTTCTCCATAGGGCTGGCCACACCTAGGATTTTCACACCTAGGATTTTCTTTTGTAAAGTGAAGATGAATTTTATTTAGTGAATATGTATAGTATTGTTTTTCTGTTGTGATGAGTGTTTATTCCTGTTTCTTTTGTGATTTTAGTACACTGAATGTTAATGATGTAAAATTTGAAACTGACTGACCAATCACTGGATTCTTTGAGCTGTAAAAAGGCTCTCTCAGCAGCTTGTATTCAGTCCACTCCAGAACTACAAGAGAGAGACTGCCTGAGGCACCCAGCAGCTAGGCTTCACTGGTAAAGACATATGTCTCAATTCAGAAAAAACTCTTAGATCAACACAAGGTGTGTCAAAGAACCACTTTGTGTCAAATGCCAGTGTGCCAAATACTGTGCACTGTTATCAGAAAGATGAGCAGTCTCTGTGACAAAGTCAGCCACACTGATGCAAGACACTTGCTGCTGCAAAGATGTGAGGCATGTTGAGAGAATGCCACAAGCCCAAGCACAACAGCATGGGATGTGAATGTCTCCGGGTGAGCCACAACATCTATGCAAGAGTGGCGTGAATGCCCACACTGAGGCAGCATGATGAAGTGGGAGAAGGAATGCCCCAAGGTGGGTAAAAAGGGAAGAGGGAGGCATAGAGTGGGAACTGATGCAAACTGCGTCAAACTGATGATGCAGTGGATGAAAACTGATGCAAGATGCAGCAAAAACCACTGCATGGGGCAAGACCTGTGAAAAGTCATACAATAGATGAAATGGCCACAGCAATGATATGTGCAGTCCCCAAACCATCCTGCAGGGGTGTCAGGGCTGTCTCATCTTCCTTGTCTGCAGATGGATCCACTCCATTCTATGTGTCACTGTGGTTAGACCAGCATCACCCTAGTCTAACCAATGCCTGCCATCATTGGTGCAGTATCAGGGCTTCCATCTTTCTAAGTCCCAGGAAAGGGAATGCTGCATCAGTTCTGTGATGCAAGCCCCATTGAGACATGGTGCACCCAGATTTTGGATGCAAGCAGGCACAGGCCTGCCCCAGGTTTGACGCAAGCCACTTTCTTGAACTGTGATTGACGCAAAGTTTGATGCAACTTGCATTTTGCATAAAATATTTGGGCACAAGTTGCTTGCTCCATTTCTGGAGCTTTCTATATCAAGCCCAAAAAGTCTCTGAAGTGACCAGACCTGTAAAAACATTTATGTTGCATCTGTCAAACTGTGTAAAGACTTCCAAAAGCAAATAAATTGTTACACCCTGCGGAACCTTTACCTAAAATATTGCCTGCTGTATCCTTCGTCAACACCCACTCTTCCACATATGGTGTCAATAGTGGGATTCTCACTTGTTCCAAACCAGGCATAAAGGCCTTAGCAGGTCAGGATTCCAGTGAAGGGGTGTGACTGTAGGAAGATGGCTTACTGCAAGATGGAGTCTGCAAGGTCCATAATAGAGCTGCAAGGTAGCTCAAAAGAGACAATGACAGATAAACAGATCCCAATAGCCTTGTCGGTGGTGGTTCATCAGCTATCCATGAGCCATGATGAGATTCAGGATCAGTTGCTGGAAGCAGAGGAGCAGATCTGGCAACTAGGGCAAACAATCTAGAGGGCATAAGAGCTGACTCAGGAGCATGAGCCAAATGTCCCATCTACAGAGAAGTTGAAAGTCCCTGACCACACTATCATAGACTATAGTAGTGACCAGGAGGTTGATGTGGCCAAAAGGGATAATGATCAAGAAAACACCACAAAAGCTGGAGAAGAGGAGCCTGTACAGTGAAGGAGACACTCTTGTCTAAGATCCTGAAGGAAATAACTATGGGAGCAGCTACTCCTAAGAGACTAAATGACTGTGGTGGCAAACAAGCCTAGAAAATGGCTGAAAGGACAAAAGGCACTTGCAAGTTATTGGATTCTTGTTTGAATGTTACTGAGTGTAATATGCAATGTGTTAACCAAATTGTTTCTCCTGCAGGGTCTCAAAAGGTTTCTGTTCCTAGTACAGTACTGGGAAATTGGGTATTATCAGACCATATTACATTCACAATGGTGATTAGTTACAGCTGAGGCATCAAAATCCTCATACGTATCAAATGCTGGAGCAGTTGGTAGTGCCCAATGCACTGCATCCACAGGTGCTGGAGGCAGCACATGTAGACTCCCAAAAGGGACACTTAAAGAGATGAAAGTTGTTAGCCTGCATGGTGTCAATGTGGCATTGGCCTGGTATTTACAGGCAAGTGGCAAAGTACTGTAAATCCTGTGTGGCTTGTCATCGGGAGGTGAATATAGCAATATACTGTTAGGACAGTGACTGAATGTTGTTGTCACAATTACAGCACTGCAAAAAGGGTGGCAGTAAAAGAGGCAATCTTGATTTTAGATCACCCCTCACTCCTGTTGCCCTTTGCTCCACACAGTTTATACCCCCTCTGGGGCATGCCCACCCCAGAGGAGGTAATATTTAGTTTTGGAATTGGGGGGGTGGAGCCCCTCCACATAGGGGGTACAGGAGGCCAAGCCTCCCCAAAAATGACTGTTTCCTGGGAGGCACTTTGGCACAGTAACTCCCAGGAAACATAATGACTGGCACTGTAATAGCGGGCGTCATGTTGCCAATGCCATAATCGGTGTCTGCAACATGTTTGTCACTACAGCATCGGTGAACCGAATATTGCCAGGGCTGTTTCCCTCAGCAAAGAAAGTGCTGTCTATAGTGAAGAAAAGAATACCAGGTTGAAACATGCAAATAATTTACCTGTCCAATAGGAGGAGGGCCCTAGTTTCCAGACTCTGGCTTAACAATTTGAGCTGGATGCATTTGTGGGGGTTGGATAGCATCCTTGGTAGGAACTGATTCCAGAGGGAATTTTAACTAAAATTATAAGCTATAGTATGGAACTAAACTCAGGCAATGAGTAAATTAAAAAGAAACAAACATTTGTCAATGCCGAATGTTTGCTTGCTGATATTAGCACTGGACGTGCAGGAGTTAGGCAGATGCAGGATAGGAATGGCAGTGAAGTACAGAACTCACATCAACCCCAACTCCACCCTGTAGAGATGGATAGGCATTGGGGCGTGCCTTTGGGTCATCCCCCCATAACACTCATGGCATTTCACCTCACCCTATCCTGTTGACACCAACAAGTGTTGAGGTGTTCCTTGGGGTGTTCGTTTTCACAGTCAACCCATTTCATAAGGACATACACTGAAATGGGTGCAGTATAGGAGAATGGGGTGATGTCTAAGGCTGAAGAGTCCAAGGCACACCTTGATGCCTGCCACTGGCTTCAGGGTGAGGGTGGTGGGGGTAGAATGGCATAAGCATTACAGCCAGCAATCCAAAGGCAGACCCCTGATGCCTGTCACTCTGTACAGGGTGGGACGTTATGGTTAGAAACCCTAACGCCCTAGGCGTTTGTTGGTATTTGCACTATAAATTTTCAACATGGCCTTTTTTGTGACCCCCACCTCATAAAAGCATTTGGGACCTCTGCTCATGAACAGTGGCGCTGTGATTTTGTTAATCTGGCCCGAACTTTGATTTCCCACAGCAACCGTGCCATTGTGCGCCAGATGTGCAAAAACATATTTCAGGCAGAATGTGAAAAATGACAGCTGTTCTGTTCATGAGGAGGTGTGCAAAATTGACAATATTGAAAATTCTGAGTGAAAATATTACATATTTTTAAAGTTACAAATGTGCATGGAAACTGTGCAATGCACACTTGTAACATAGTCATTTTATGGACTTTTGTCACCAAATTTTCAACATAGGCATTTTAGGACCTCTGCTCATGAACAGTGTCACTGTGATTTTCTTAATCTGTCCCAAACACTGATTTCCCACAGCGACTGCGTTATTTTGCGCTGGAAGTGCGAAAACACATTTCGGCCAGCATGTGAAAAATGACAGCTGTACTGTTCATAAGGAGGTGTGAAAAAATGCCAATGTTGAAAATCTGGAGTGAAAATATTACAAATTCACAAAATTGCGAGTGTGCATGGAAACTGCTCAACGCATGCTCGTAGCAGTCATTTTTTGGAATATTTTCACCAAATTTGCAACATAAGCTTTTTGAGAGCCCACCTCATGAATAGTGACTCTGTCATTTCATTAATCAGTCCTGAAAGGTGATTCCCCACAGTGACCACAAAATCAACTTTCAGGACTGAATAACCAGATGACAGTCACTGAATTCATGAGATGGGGTCCAAAGAGCCCCATGTTGAAAATTTGGTGCCACACTTTGTGAAAATGGCAGCGATATCCACATAAGCTGAAAAAAAAAAAAACATTTATGCCATTATACAGCTTACCGGCATTTCTTCAGTTCGCGGTCGGCTTTGAAGAGTGCAGATGTGTTCCCAGTCCACCAAAGATTGTTGCACCGGGCTCCAGAGGTAAGTATGGGGTGGGGGGTGTGGTGAGGTGGGGTGAGCAGATGGTGGGTGCGGGTTGAGGGAAGGGCATCGGACTCAACAAGGGACCATTTTTCTTTTACAGGAAAAAGAAAAAAACAACACAGGAAGGTTTTCTGTTTTTACAGGTACTTTGGCATGCTGGGGTGGGCTCCCAGCATGCCACCTGAATGGTTCTTGGGTGGGGTCTGTAGGCAATGGGAATTGGACATCCCCATCAGCAGAGTGTTGGGCGGGCGGGCGCATGAGCCAAGGGGGATTGGGCACCCCCTCAGCACACAACAGATGGGGGGGATTATGCCGATGGGGATTGAGCTACCTTGTCACCAAATGAAGTGGGGAGGAGGCATCCTGACAGGGGGATTTGGCACCCCATCAGCTTTAATGGGGACTGTGAGAGGTGGGGGCTGTCCGTTGTCTTCTGTGGGGACTGTGAGAGGCAGACGGAGAAGTCACCACCATGTTTTTCTGAAATGGGACACCAGACAATGCAGCTGTTGTTCACTGCTGTAATAAGGGACCACCCCAGCAGCAAAAGCAGCTGATTGTTAATGACAAGGTGCTCCTTGATTGCAGCTATGAGTTTCTTTCAAGTTAGTGGCAAGCTACACTAATGCTGTCATGGACAGCGTAATCCCCTATTGGCGCCAAACAAATCAGCCTCAAAATGGGCTGCTGGCATTGGCAACAACACTGCCACACCTCCACAACTCGCTACAGCAGCAAGCTGCCACAATATGTTTCTTGCACATGTGTGCAAGCAAACATAAAAATAACTGTTTGGCAAGGGCAGTTTAGCTGTCTTGCTAGTTCAAAGGATAATAAGAGTCTTGGGGAAAATAACAAAAAAGGGCTTTTTAAGATGTGCGCTAGAAGGAGAAAACTTAGCAGAGGACCAGAGCATGGGTACTGAGCAATGATTACAAAGCTTCCTTATTTATAAATACTGAATCTAGAGGAATATGCTCCCTGTTGGGAACAATAAAGGGGAAACAAGTTTAATAGGTCCACTTAGGAAGGTAGGTAGTATTTTGACCTTTCTTGAAGCTGGGTGATGGGAGTAGGACACTGCTGGCACCGTCCTAAGATATGAGTAGTGCTAGAGGGCATTGGTAAAGGTATATACCCCTGATTTGAGATGTACCAGCAGATGGCAACATATTACAGTATCTGACTGGTGGACCAGATGGTAGTGCTGTGAGCCCTAGTATTGTGTGAGTGGCTCCCTTGGCTGAGAAAAATCCTTCTAACAGATTTATACCAATACAAGTAGACTCAAGCAGTTGTAAATAAAGCATGTATAATGCTAAAAAAGAGATTAACCACTCTAGAAAGTTAAAAGGGATTAGGAACTTGCTGTAGTTCTACAAAGTTCTACAATAGGTGGAGTACACATGTGGGAATTCCTGGGTTTCATGTGTAAAGTATAAAATGTGCATAGTGGGTGAAAAGTCCATGGAAGGATTAGTTGGGTAATTAGATGAGCCATGTGGCTAAAAGTTACAAGAGACCCTTATTGGGATAATAGCCAGTGGACCAGATATTGTCATGGTATAGGAGCCAAATTTATTTTGACCTGCCAGTCTAATGGCCAGGAGTTCACAAGGACATTTGTAATGGTGACTCCTGCATGGCCTGCTGGAGGTCAAATGTGGCTGACATATGGTGGTGAATAGGAAAGCCCCTTGTGCACACATTTAATACTTTTTAAGGAGGAGAAATAACAGATGAGGTGAGGTACTGCAATGAAAGAGCCCATTCTTGGTTTATGAGGTTCAAACAGTGCATTCTAGAGAAAAGTTGGGTACTTGAGAGCTCAACATGTTACTGGAGCAGAAGAAGTCTCTAAAAGGTTGTGGCTACTATTAGTCAAGAAAGGCCTAGAAAAAGTGGTTAGCATCTTACATTGCTCTGGTGGGACTCAGTTGAGAGAGAAGGGGTCCTGGGTTTACCAGAGAAGGTTCACTGACCATTGGGGCAATTCCTTAGGTGGTGGGGAAAACTACTGTAGTCCAATTTGGCATACACAAATTTGGTTGCCTGTTGTGGTGGTACTGAGAAATTAAACTGGGGCTAAAAAGGGGAACTTGAATGTATGTTCTGTTTCAAGGTGGATGGCCTTTGTTATTTTAAAGGTGAGTCTTTTTGTTAAGGGCTTCTCAGGAAGGACAAGACACCCACAATGTAAGATCAAAGGACTTGGTTTCTATGTAAGAGCTTACCTATAGACTATAAGGGCTTAATTCACAAAGGTCAGTGAAAGCTGTACCAAAGGCAGCTTATACTGACCCCATGTGTACCCAGCACCCGATTTACTATCAGGTAGGGTTCCGGCAATAAAGTCTCATGGCTTGTGGCAGCCATTGCCCTGCACCAAACAGACGGCACATCTGGCAGGTGTGCCGCAAGCTAAGGTGTGGCCATTCAGCAATAGCACCATGGACAGCAGTCACTGATGACTAGCACCCCCATTCCTGATGTCCCCAATACATATGTATATCTAATTGCCTGGTGGTCTAGTGGACCCCCCTTTCTATCCTTGCTCTCCCCATAAATAAATATCTTTCCCTGGTGGTCCAGTGGACCCCCCTTCCTATCCCCAATCTCCCCATAAATTAAGACATTTCTATCCCTGGTGGTCTAGCAGATCCCCTTCCCTATCCCCAATATCCCTATAAATAAAGACATTTCTATCCCAGGTGGTCTAGAGGACCTCCCCCATCCCCAATCTCCCTGTAAATAAAGAAATATCTTTCCCTGGTGGTCTAGTGGGCCATTTCCTGATCCCTGACCGCCCTATAAATAAAGAAATGTCTTTCCCTGCTGGTCTAGTGGAACCCCCATTTCTGATCTACCTGTAAATAAATAAATATTTTTCCCTGGTGGTTTAGTGTACCTCCCCCCTACCCCAGCAGGCAGTTCCCCACCACTCTGCTCTCCCCCATCAAATGCCAGAGTCGTTACCCAGCACAGCCTTCCGCTCACCACCATGGCCACCTTTTCTTCATCGACTCTGTGGATGCCGATGTATAATATTATTGGAAATCAGCTGCTGTGCCAGAGCTGGTTTCCTCTAAAGCAGGGGTGTATGTGGCAGGGTGGCCTCTGCCACTGTTTTGTGATTTATAAATAAGGGCCCAGAGCTATAAATTGTAAAATGAGCTGCCCTGGTAAAGCCTTCCCCAAAGTGATGGTTAGTCAGTATAGGAAGCATTGCTTCAGTTTAGGGACTGTTTTCTGAAGAAAAATAAGCAAAACTCAAACACATCTTTTCTTTATCTTTTAGCTGTGCATCTCCTGTCTTGCCTGTCTGTATTTCTTGCTGCCTCTCCTGGACTGATCACCCAGGAGTGCTCCCTTGTCTTTTCTGTCTATCTTTCTCTGTATCTGTCATCCCCCAGCCCCAGGTATGGAAGTGAAGACATGTGAATCCTTTGTACAGTAGTTCCTGTTTTGTTCTTCAGGCATTGTTTCACCTCCCTGGTGACAGTAGCAGAAACACGTGTAGAAACTAATTTATGTATATTTCCTTACCCTGGCTCTAGTGGGTTAGCAGTGGCCCAGGACAAGAAAGCTCAGGTCTTAGGGCTTGCTTCAGCTTATGTAAACAGCCACCACCCCCACCCCCACCCAAACACACTACTAAAAACAAGTGAGAATCTAATTTATAATGTCCCTAAGAAGACTTGTGTAATAAATAAGAACAGATGAAAACATGCGGAACTGGTGCTCTATTTTTAAATGAAGAAATGAGCAATCTAGGAACAGTCATGAAGTTTAACAATTTATAAAAGACAGCATTTGAAATCTGAATAAACACAGTTTGTTCCTGTCTGCTTCTGTTACCTTTTAACTGTTAAAAGTTCATCTAAAAGGCAGTTTCTCAGTGCAACAAGAGTTTCCCTTCAATTGCTCTGGCTGGGAGACTGTGAGTGCCTTGGAATGATTCTCAGCAGTCAGCTACTGTAACTGCTGTTTTTCTATATAGGGCTGCCCACACCTAGAAATTCTGGCTTTATAGAATATACTATCAGAGAGTAGTGGCAGTTAATAGGGAGGTTCCTAGTAATTAAGGGAAATATACTAAAACAATCTTTGCAAAGTGAAGACGAATAATGTGTTTAATGAATACACTATGGTGTTTTTCTGTTGTGATGAGTGTTTAATCCTGTTGTTTTGTTAATGATGTAAAATTTGAATTTGACTGATGTATCATTTGAGTCTGTGAGCTATAAAAAGACTTTCAGCAGCTTTTAGTCAGTCAGGTACAGAACTGCAAGAGAAGGATTGTCTGAGACACCTAGTAGCTAGGCTTTGCTGGTAATGACAAAAAGTCTCTGAAGTGGACAGACCTATAAAAACTCTTATTTTGCATCTGCTAAAGTGTCTGAAGAATTCCAAAAGCAAATGAACTGTGCCATCCTGTGGGACCTTTAACTAAATTCTTGCCTGCTGTGTCTTCAACACCCATACTTCCACACTCTGCTCATCTTTCCCCCCCTTCCCCAATGAGTGTCCACCTTAGTGCACATTTTTGTGCCATCCACAAAGAGGCAGAACTTCTCCTCCAGCTCCTCTGAAATGTCACTTATAAAGACATTAAAGATGACTAGCCCCAGAACTGATCACTGGTCACCCTCCCTTCTTATGAGTGAATGCCATTTGCCACCATTCTCTGTTGCCTCCCCCCTAACCAATCTTTTATCCAGTTTACCACCTTTGTACCCACTCCTAAGCTATCCAGCTTGCTTGCTAGTCTTCTATGTGGAAGAGAGTAAAAAGCTTTACTGAAATCTAAGCAGATCACGTCCACCACTTCACCATGATCTAATTCCTTTGTCACCCAGTCAAAAAAATCTATCAAATTCATTTGGCATGACTTTCTGTATATGAATCCTTGCTGCCTTGGTTCTTGTAACTTACTGGATTCAAGATATTCTACTATTGTTTCCTTCAGAAGCAATTCTGTGAACTTATGCCAGGCTGACTGGCCTACAATCACCAGCCTCTTCCCCGCTTCCACTTTTGTGATGTGGGGCTATATCTGCCCTCCTCCCGTCCTCTGGAACCACTCCCATTTCAAGTAAGCTATTAAATAGGACTGTCAGAGGTGCAGCCAGTACATTTCTAAGCTCCCTCAATACCACTGGATGCACCTCATGTGATTTCATTTCTTTCTCCAAATTCAGATTTGCAAGCCCCTTCAGGACTCTCTCTCCTCCAAAAAAGATCTGGTGTACACCTCTCTCCCTCTAGTGCTCATTTTTATTTCCACATTTTCTTTTTCCACCCCTGTACCTCACTGCGACCCCCATCAGACCGCTCCAACCAGTCCTGTCACCCGGCTCCCTTGGGACTCACCTTACCATGGTCTCCTCTACTGCAAGAATACAGTGGGTGCCCAGCTACTGGTGCAGATCCTATGAGGGGCAGTCATCACTCATTACTGTGGGTGGTATTTTCTACCATTTTCTCCCCTTATGTCCCCAGAGTGTCAGTGCAAGGACATATGTGCATGTGGCGGCATGCACATTGCCTTGGCCTAAGCAGCATTGAATCCACTTCCCCTAGCCTAGTGCCTAGCCTCCCTCCATTACCCACATTACCATCATGCCTCCACATGGTGGTAGTCAAAGGACGGGAGGGCTTATCTCCCCAATCTGGAAGAGGACAGCTGTGACACCTGTATGCTTTGGAACCTTTTGCCTGTGGACTGCAACGCCACTCGTAAGCAGTTAGGAACTGGAACGACTGTTGTGCCCCCTGTGTGTTGGGCGTTGAAGCCCGAAAATTATCCTCTCAAATTGATGGACCTGCACGGCGTGAGAGGCTGTGCAGTGGGTCCTTTGGTTTTTTCCATCATTAGAGGTGTTTGCAGGGGGGAGATAGGACCCGAGAGTCTGAGGGGCAGGGATTTTATTCCTTTAAATTGCCGTGCTGCTCGCGAGCGGCTACACCTGTGTGCTTTGGAACCTTTTGCCTGTGGACTGCAATGCCACTCATAAGTGGCTAGGAACTGGAATGACTGTTGTGCCCTCTGTGTGTTGGGCGTTGAAGCCCGAAAATTACCCTCTCGAATTGAAGGACCTGTATGGCGTGAGAGGATGTGCAGTGGGTCCTTTGTTTTTTCCATCATTAGAGGTGTTTGCAGGGGGAGCTAGGACCGAGAGTCAGGGGTGGAGTTTATTCCTTTAAATTGCGCTTTTCTTTCAGTAAGCTTGAAGTATGAGTGTGGAGCCACTTGGAATTTAAAATTTTATTAGTAATGAATGGAAGAAAAAGGGTAGATTTTTCTCTTTATCCCTTCTAAGTAGTGTTAAAATTTATTAGTTTATACTTTACTGTTCAAAAATTATTATTGAGAAGGGAATATCCTAGCCAGGGAGCATTAGTGTGAAGCAGTTGTGGTTTGTTTTAAATATTAATAGATAGTAGAAGTTCTGTTATTTAAGTAGGCTAGGCAGATGTTTTAGATATAAATTGTGTTTGTTTTTAGTTTGATAGTCAAGTACTGTATTAGCTGTTTGGGATGTGTAGGGGCTATATGGGAGGATTTAAGGGGGCCAGGATTATTTATGGGAGCTCACTGTTGCATGACTTGCACCCTTTTATCCCCCTCCCAGTGTCAGACACTACTATCAGACACTGTTGGGAAGTGGGGATTGGAAGGGATTGTGCTGGTCATGGACAGTGGGGAGACCTATGTATGGGTGGTGGTAGAATCGGGGTTGTTAGGTCCAGAAGGCGCCCTGGGTTACGACGGACATCTGGGAGAGGCCAGACATGGTTGGTGCCCATCCCCAGGGAGTCCACCAGACTGAGTGGCCTGGTAACCCGTGGGGCTGCACCACCCTCCAATCCCCTGATGGCAGTGCTTTGCAATGCCAGATCGATCAGAAATAAGATGGCAATTATTGCTGCCTTGATTTCTTCTGTCGATCTGGCTTGCATCACGGAGACCTGGGTGGGAGATGATGCGGTCCCAATTTTCGAGGCTGCAGTCCCTCCTGGATATACTGTGGTGCACTGCCCCAGAGTGGAATGCAGGAGTGGTAGTGTAGCTATTTGTTTTAGATCCAGTCTGACCTTCACCATGCACCCAGTGGGAACTCCAGGTTCTTTTGAATGTGTGGCTATTCGTGGAGGACCTGATGCGGGCTGCAGGATCTTCCTCATCTATCGCCCATCTGGGTCGATGGGGAATTTCCTGCAGGAGATAGCAGAATTCGACGCCGACTGAACGTTGGGATCCCCCAGATGTGTTTTTCTGGGGGATTTCAATGTTTGGGTCGACAACAAGAATTATGGATGCAACCGTGTTTTTCTGCAGACTATGTCCTCTTTAGGATAGACACAGGCTGTTACTGTGCCAACTCATCAGGATGGCCACATGTTGGACCTGGTGTTCTCACTGGGGCTTGAGATCAGTGATCTCAGGATTGATCGAGTACACTGGTCCGATCATTGCATGGTGCAGTTCATGCTTGGGGCTCCCGCCATAAGCCCTTCCCCTGCTGAGATGATTAGCTGTCGCCCTTTGTGGGGTTTGACTCCTGAGGGTTTTTTGGTGGCAGCTAAATTGTCTAGTGTGGGTGCTGCATGCGTCGGAGGCATTGATGTCAGGGTTGATACCTATAATAGGGTGCTATCTGACACCATCAACTCCCTCGAACCTGTCCGTGTACGACCCAGAACTTCATACCTGAGGTCCCCGTGGTTTGATGGGGAGCTCAGGGAGATGAAGAAGATGGGTCGGAGATTAGAGCACTGCTGGAGAAGATCCTGCCTGGAGGTGGACAAACTGGTCCTGCATGCGCATTATAATGCGTACCAGGAGGCAATCAACCATAAGAAGGCAGTGTTCCTGTCTAGGGAGATTGCTGCCGGGAAGAACCGACCAGCTTTACTCTTCCAGACTGTGGACAGGCTTCTTCATCCTGCCTGTCTACAGCCCAGGAGGGTTTTTTCTAATTTAGATTGTGAGGAGTTTGCTCATTTTTTTTCAGACAGGGTGTCCTCGATCCAGCAGGTGGCTTCTTCAGCTAGTAATATTATAGCTGACAGTGGTCGCCTGATGTGTTCTGAGAGCACTCCACCTAGTTGGGGAGAGTTTAGACCAGTGGAGGCTAGTGAGGTTATTGAGGTGGCAGCCAACATGAAGCATACCTTTTGTGAACTGGACCCGGTGCCAACATGTTTTTTAATGAGATGCGTTGACTCTGTTGGCCCGGTGTTCACCTTGATTGTACAGTGCTCCCTTTCTGAGGGGGTCTTTCTGGATGCCTTGAAGGAGGCTCTGGTGAGACCCCTCTTAAAGAAATCATCTTTGGACCCGGAGATCAAGGCGAATTATCGTCCTATATCCAACCTTCCATTTTTGGGGAAGGTGGTGGAAAAGGTGGTAGCGCTTCAGTTGGAAGAGCATCTCATGACTCACGATTTGTACAAACCTTTCCAGTCAGCATTTAGGGCTAGACATAGCACAGAAACTGCACTTGTTCAGGTGCAGAATGATCTCCTCAGGGCTAGAGATCGGGGGGACAGGACAATTCTTGTTCTCCTTGATCTCTCTTCTGCATTTGACACTGTGGGCCATTGTGTGTTGCTTGTCCGCCTTAGGGAGCTATGTGGACTCACTGGTACTGTCATCAACTGGTTTGAGTCCTTTCTTACCAACAGAAGGCAACGGGTTATGATGGGGAATTCCTCATCTATACCCAGTCTTCTATTTTGTGGAGTCCCTCAAGGATCGGTATTGGCCCCAATGTTGTTCGCAGTGTACATGCTGCCCCAGGGAGGGATCATTAGGAAATATGGTTTGAGCTTTCATTGTTACGCCGATGGCACTCAGCTATATTTTTCCTTTGCCCCAGGAACATCTAATGCAGTAGATGTGCTTAATATCTGTCTGGCTGAGATTAACGACTAGATGGCCTTCAGTTGGTTGCGACTGAACCCTGACAAGATGGAGGTATTGGTAGTGGAATCGAACAGAGTTCGTGATAGGATGGCCTCTGACTCAGAAACTGGTCTTGTCCTTGGAGTTGCATCATTGAAGGCCTCCTCTTGGGTGCGAAATCTGGGAGTGATTCTGGACAGGAACTTAACCATGGACGATCAAATATCCTCCATGGTTCGTACCTGTTTTTTCCATTTCAGAAACATTGCCAGAATTAAACCCCTTGTTCCGCCTCTGGACCTCCCTACCTTGATACATGCCTTAGTCACATCTAGGCTTGACTACTGTAATATGCTGTATCGCGGGGTCACAGGAGGATCTCTCCGCAGATTGCAGCAGGTGCAAAATGCAGCTGCCTGGTTGTTGACTGGGCAGCAAA
The DNA here is from genome assembly GCA_016271365.2 of Neoceratodus forsteri. NCBI lineage: Eukaryota > Metazoa > Chordata > Ceratodontiformes > Ceratodontidae > Neoceratodus > Neoceratodus forsteri. The sequence goes on along the minus strand of CM028130.1, from coordinate 723,494,940 downwards.
AGTTTTGTCATATTACACTGGTTTTATGTGAATTGCACTGGCTGCCAGTCAGGTGGAGAGTCCTCTTTAAGGTGGGTCTTCTCACCTATAAGACCCTACACGGGCAGGGCCCTGGTTACCTGTCAGACCTTCTGTTACCTACCCTCCCCACCCGCCCTCTTCGATCTTCTAGTGGTGGCTTCCTGACCATTCCCAGAACGAAGCTAAAATCAGCTGGTGATAGAGCCTTTAGTGTTGCGGCTCCCGTTCTGTGGAATTCTTTGCCATCTTCAGTCAGAGAAGCCCCCACAGTGGATATTTTTAAGGCCAGCTTGAAGACTTTTCTTTTCTCCCAAGCTTTTGATATTTAGATTAGTATAAACAGTAAAGATTGTGATTGTATTAGATTTATTTATTCAATTTGTTTAAAGTTTTGTGTTCTAAATTTTTGTGCTTTTACAATTCTGTTTAAAATTTGTACGGCGCCCAGAGCCTCCGGGATTGGGCGTCTTTTAAATAAATTTTGCCTTGCCTTGCCTTGCCAGTTGTCCACTTGATCCTTGTGCAGCCCCCTTCCCTGGCTGACCCCCAGCAACCCATGCCCATCACTGAGCATGGCAGGAGGTAAGGTGCCAAATGCCTTAACCCTCCACACCACTGGGTGGGCTATGGTCACTTTATTTTTTTGGCCCCTCCCCTTTTCTTTCCTCCAAACACTGAATAACTGTATTTGTTCAGGATGTCTAACCTTTTCTTGGTCCCCCTCTGTACAGTTGCTCCTTGCCTATTTAGCCTTACAATCCCTCCCCTCATCTTCCTCTCTTCGCTTACCTACTTAAAAAATGTCTTGCCCCTATTGTTACTGCTTCAACTAATTTTAGTTCAGTTTGAGCATTCACATTCTTTACCGCTTTCCTTTCTTCTCTCTGTTTCCCTTGACACGCCTCCCTATGTTCCTCCCTCTGCATCTCCTTACACCTTCTGAATGCATCCTTTTTAGCCTATACTTTTTAGCCACCTCTTGTGAGAACCATAGCAGTCTGTTTTCACTCTTGCTTTGGCTCACTTGCTTGATACAGAAGTTTGTTGCTTTGACTATGCCCCATTTTAGTGTCATCTGCTGTTTTTCCACCCCATCCATGTCATCACCCCCTTGACAGTTCATCCCTGAGGTATTCACCCATCTTTATAAAATCTGCCCTCATGAAGTCTGGGAATCCTGCCCACGTGTGGTTCATTTCAGCAGTCATCCTTACATTAAATCACACTGTACGATGATCATTGGTCCCCAGGTGGCTTCCCATCTTGATGTCTGCATGAAACACTGTTAGTGAGTACCAGATCCAGTATTGCCCTAATGCAATTGGGTTCTCTGACAAGTTGACTGAGAAACGCCTCTTGCAGGGAGTCTAGGATGCTGCTGCTTCTAGCAGAAGCAACAGCTAGGAGGATATGGGGTATTTAAGTCATTGTTTAACAGTGAGTTTGCAGAACCCAGCTCGGTGATGCTAGTGGAGTGTGTTGTGCTTTCATTTATCATTGGAGATGCACGTTACTGTATTATCTTCTGAAAAACTGAACACTTCAAAACTTTGGATGTTTGATTCTCATGGGTGCTTGCGAACCTTTGGAAGCAATCTTAAAGGTATAGTTCAATGGTGCAAACCCAGATGAACTGACTATTCAAGTCAACCTCCTCTCCACTCCTTTTCTATCCTCCCATACACGGTTTAAAAATGCCAGCTCATGTCACTCTTCCAGGAGCCAGTATCAACTTTTGAGTAAACACTCTTCCCTAGCCTACCCTACCTTGCTCCAAAATACAAATATTATACCCCTCCTGACCCCAGTACCACGATTTGTTGGGCAATGATAGTGATACACCATGGTTACTCAGTCACCCTCTCCCATATACTAAGTGCTCAACTAGCTCAGGTAACTTCTGCATTCTTTAACTACCCTCCCTTTAGCCCACTCCAATGGCCCCATTATACCTGTGTTAGGTAGTTTCCTTCTTCTACTCCAGATTCATAATTATGATGGCCAATAGTAGTCATATATCAAGCTAGCTCAACTACCTCCACTCCCCCCCCAGTGTGCCATCTCCTATTCTTTCAGTGTACACTCACCAAGCAGGAATGGTTTGGAGGGATCAGCATCACTGATGACACTAGGCAGACTGACTAATCAATCAATCAGTACCCAAAAGTGGAAAAAAGGGAAGGGGGAAGATTCCACAGGAAATTAACAGTTCTTTACAGATTCCAAGCTGCCTCTCCCAATGTGTTTAATGAATGTGAGACACTTCTCCCTCTTAGAGTGAAAGAATGGGGGGCGCTGAACAAATTTTGCTGCAGACAGTCTTTTCAATTCCAATAACATAATTTTATTATTTAAAAATGGCAAACGACTCAACATTTCACCTACTGCATAGGCTTTTTCAAGAGACGCCTTTAAAGTGTGATTCCCAAAATTCAATATTGTTGTTCTCTAGTCATCTTATTCTCTATAAAATATTTGGGCATCTGATGCAGAACAAAGAGCTGGACTAAAAGGCTAGCAACCTGAGGGAACAAATAAATCAATGAAGTGAAGGAATAAGACAGAACATAATAAGACTTTAGTATATTATTACTTCTTCATGATACAGATACATTTAGAGTCTCTGAGAATCTTTTATAGAGATTCTTTCGCTCTAAGAGGGAGAAGTGTCTCATAATCAATCACTCAGCCAGTCAGTCAGTCAGGAGGTGGAACACCACATAACATGTGTTGAAGACTGGATATAATACCCTAAAAGCTCTTTTTCCATCTAAGGAGTAACTTACAATGTCCTGTTAAAAAAAAAAGTTCAAACTTTTAATGACACCTATCTACAGTGGTAGTTATCTAAAAGTTTCCTACCTCGAGGTACCTTGAGGTACCACCGAGGTAATTTGCATTGACTGTAATGTGATCCTGCTTCATTCTGCCTCAGTATACCTAGGTATACCTCAGTACTGCAGAACTTTTCTATGACTACCACTGTACAAACTTGAAACAGAGTCAGGAAAACATGGAAAGCCTGTGTGCAGTTAACAAATGCACTATTGAAAGTTCATAAGTAGAAACCCATAGCTTTATTAGTAGCATAACTCAGAGACATGCAGCTCCAACAGGTCTGGTGCTATGGGTCTGCAACATGACTAGAGATGTGTGAAGTCCATGAAATTCACTCTGTGAGGTAATTAGTGGATTTCATGGAATGATTTAATGAGATTCACAGATTACCCTCCAAAATGTGAAATTTCGCCTGTGAATTTCGTGCTTCACCCAAAAAATTCAAGCTTCACAGAAAAAAACTTCAAATTTCAGCAAAAATTTCACACAAATCGAAGTTCTGAAGTTTTTTCCAAACTCTGCAAATTCCATGAAGCGAGAATGTTCAGCATTTCACGCAAAATTCACAGGCAAAATGTAACTTTGCAACATCTCTAAATGTGACCCTTCATCAGGGCTATCAGTTCTGCACGTCTGTGACTTATGAACTTTCAGTAGTGAATTTTTTGTCTGCTTGCATATTTTCCAGAGTTTTCCTGCATTTCATTTCCATTAGCCTATTCCAATTGTCCTGTTACAATACTGTCTAGAAATGGATTCAAGCTTTAAAAATTTTCCATGATAAATAGACTTAAATCAAGAGTTTTAATTAAAAATAAGTACCATTTGATAAAATAAATGTAAAACTGGTTTCAATTAGAGTGATATGGATATTGACTGAACTGCTTCATGCATGCTTTGGTGGATAGCAAACAAACTCTAAATGTGCCTGCTAAAATCTGATTGGTGCTTACATGGGCTGCCAAGCTATACACATTGAACACAAAACACAAACTAAGCACTCAAGAAAGCAAAAGTGTGAGTCACACTACAAATCAATCTTATAACATACAGTCTTTAATGGCACAAAGTACAAAGGTATGAGCTCCATAACCACCATAAGAAAAATGCAGAGTAGCTACCCCCTGTGCTTTGCTTTTCACTGTGGTATTATTAGGGGGCCCCAATGAAGCCTCAGTGAGAGATGAAGCACTGGATGGCGTCTTGCTGACATTTTTCATATGCTGGCTGTGGAACACACACTTTTGCACATTTAAAGACTTAATGTTAAAAGATTAATTTTTGGCGTAACTCCCATGTTTTGCCTTTTTGAATGCTTACTCTGGGGCCTATGCATCAAGGTGTGGGAATTACATGTTGCCTGCATTGCCCCACACCTGCAGACAGGTGTGCACAGGCTGGTATTAACCAATGTCCGGCACCTGTCCGTTGCTCTGCCCCCCCGGTGCTCAGGTCCACACAGGGCAGCCAGGGGCAGGGTGGCAGACCCCTGTGGAGCATCCAATTGGCTGTCCATCCTGAGTCCTGAGTAGATCACTTGCATGGCAGAGCATGGCTCTGTGGATGCCTGGACCCACGCGGATATGCCCCAACGGCTGGTGGACCCCTGTATGTGCCCCTGTAGTACAGCAGCCACCTGCCACACCACCCCCAACACATGACAACCCTGGCACCTGCACCCATGCAGCAAGATCTCCCTCACTCATGCCACCTCATCCCGGTATGGCAGATGCAGCTCCCCCATTTCCCACACATGGCTGGCCCTGTCCCTGGTGTGCGACATGACAGCTACCCCCATCCACCCACCCACTACTGCCCCATCCCCAGTGTCCATCAAGGGCCCCCCTAACACACACACAAGTGCCTGGTCCCACACACATGGCCCCTGAACCCGGTACTCGAGTCCCGACATTGGTAGTCATTAGTAGTCAGTGGTTCTCCTAGCTCCCACAGCAACAACAACCCCCCCCATCTGCATAGTTGGTGCCATGGCCTGGACAGCCAGTGGGGCAGCCCTCTGCACACCTCCTCAGCTGCTGGCTTTCCAAGTGATGCTGGGAACATGCCCCTATATACAGGCTGCACACTCCCACCATCACTTGGATGGCTGGTGGCCATGCAGGTGAATGGATGGCTGTGCCGCTGGCTGTCTGGGCCATGGCACCAACTATGCAGCAAGGGGTGGATGGTTGGTGCTGCGGGGGGAGCCACTGACTACCAGTGAGGGTCAGAGGGATGGGATCGGGGGTTGGTGGCCTACATGAGATGGCAAAGCAGTGCCCACCACAAGTAGCTTGCCAGCAGTCAGACATTGGCAGGGGATGTCCATCCCAACACAGTCCCTGGTGTGTGTGGCCATTGTCTGACATGTCGGGAGCACCACTACAAGGGGTGACTAGTACTGGTCAGGAGAAGTGTGTGGACATGTACAGGGATGGGGCAGTGGAGCCGGTGGGGTGTACTATATTCATGGGGCCAAAGCCCTTTTGTGGGGTAAGCACACGAGGTGGAGGCCAGTTGTGTGCTGGGATGGGTGGATGGGCACAGGGGATGGATGCTGGGGTACTGTGTATGTTTGTCTGAGACAATCCTCTGTGGACTGGGCAGGGTCTGTGTGTGTGGCATTGCATACAACAGTTATGGCAGTGTCCCCCTGCTGTAACCTGCCCACAGTTGTACTCCATCCTGTAGAAGGCACTATGCACCATTGTGCATGGCCCATAGTACTGGCACACACCAGGCCTGCCCCCGGCACATTGCAGTCTGTGCGGCTGGGGGATCAGGTGTGTAAGGGACGTGGGGCCCATTTGTGCATCCCTCACAATGTCCACAATGATTGCAGTGGCTATGCATCGCATAGGCACTCTGCACCTTCGTGCATAGGCTCCTGTTTGCTTTGTGTATTATATGGTGGATACATTGGTTACCCAGCAGTTAACCATATCAGGTTACATCAACACCAGCCCAAGTTTTCAGAACCATATGGCCCTCTCCAGGATTCATTATCAGATTATTGAGCTGTTCATATAATGGCAACTTTAGACACAGATTTGTTTGTCCGGGAAGTTAGGTATCTGGTCATTATCCTGATTAATTATCCATATTGCCCAGGCCTACACAGCCAAAAAAGTCCATTATCTGGGTCACTACTACTGGTTGGGTTAGATGAAGTTTACAAATAGTGAGAATCTGCTCCAGAAAAATGTATCCACGTCAGACATGTTATGGAGCTTACATTATCCTTATTTCTTGCTCTGGAGAAAAATGGTGAAATCCCAGTGTCTGGAAAACCTTATGGATAATACAGCATCTCTAGTTTCCATGAGATGTGTGGAACATAAGGGTAAATAATGCTATTACTATATTATAAATCATAATATCATTCTTAGCCAGTCAGGATCATTTATTTCTGAGCATTCCAGGTAATCTTATATCCACAGGTGGCTCATGCAATTATTTCTAAAATTCTGAAGTTCTAAGTTCATTTGGCCTTCTCCTTTTCCATAAAAGGCTTTCTCTTATTTTCTGAAAAGCAAAACATTTTGATTTTAATTTTATGCTCCATTTTTTAATCTTCAGCATGAGTTATAATAGTTTTCTAAGTTCAGTTCTTGTGTCTCTTAATGATAGAAGAATGTTTCTCGAGTTTGTTGTGCACCTGAACTGCTCTGCTTTGCTTAACAGTTCTGTTACCAATAGAACTAAATTTAGCACTCTTATAACCATAAGGGACATAGTAATGGTACATATAAATGTATATAAAAGTTTTGAACTAGAGAAAAGATTTCTAAATATCTGAAGTTTCCAGCCACTAAGGTAAGGAAAATTGTTATGAATCCCTTAAGATTTCCTGTTTCACCTGTTAAAGAAAGACTACTGTAGTCTCACCAAAATTCTAATGTATTATATTCAGTTTACACTTTAAATGTAAATGCAACTCTGTCTGTAATTCAATTTTCTACTAACAGCAAGCCCACCTGAGTAAGTTCAGAGCTGTCTACATGTCCATCACTGTTTATATCCAAATACTTGAACATATCTTCTACTAAGAGTCTCTTCTGTGGCATCCTGTTTCTCTCTGTGCTGTTTTGATGGGTTAATCTTTGGGCTTGAAGATCCAGGAGCATGCTTTTAAGTCTGCTGTACTCTGCCATGGTGCAAGTGTCACCTGAAAAATGAAGACTGCATTATACACCATTGCATCTTGTCATGTTTATGATGCACAACATTACAGGGGTGCTGTTGTAAACACTCTGATATTTGCTCTTGTTTTTCTAAATATTACTATTTAAAATTCAATGTACGTCATGGAAGGCAGTGTAACCTGGCATTTAGAGCACTGAACAGTAAAACAAGAGATCAAAGGTTCAGGATCACAGAAAAAACTACTGGCTCACTATTGCCATTAAGGAAATCACTTGACCTCCCCTACCACCCATCCTCCAAACTAAAAAATTAATCAAAGCAGGAGCCAAATTAAAATGAAGTACTGCCCCTCAGCTTGGCTATCGATATATCACACTTGCCTAGTCTATTATCAATGTTGCCTTTTTCTTTAATTTTCTTTCATCATATGCTCTTCTTGTATTTAGTTTATTAGGAAAATAAGTTGTAATTCAACATGTTTTGCATTTATTTTTTTAATTGTCCTTGTTCCCTTGAAGTGGTCCTTCCTCAAAATGATACACTGGCATACTGTACTTGACAATTCCCTTACATCAAAATTCCATGGACTGTAATTTACAAATCCAGAAAAAATTCAAAGTATACACTGCAGCAAAATATTTGCTGCTGTTAGACCTAGTGTTATTCTTTGTATTCCCCTTAATCTTTAGAACTTGATTAAGAGTAATTTCTGATCCTGTGTATATACTTCTAAAGCCAAGAGCTGGGAAGCATTGAACTTACAGTGTAGTAGATGATCAACATGGTCCAAAAACATAATTCACATCAACAATCTCACAAAAGCATTTAATACATTTTACCTTCTCCCTAGTCCCATAATCATGGGTTGTTAAAACCTACAATCACTCATTTTTGTTCTGGAAAATAGTAACAAGGGTTCCTCAGTTTGTAACATTATAAATTTCCATTCCATCTTGATAATCATTTTTGTGGTCACATGTCTACTATTTGTAGTAAAAGAAACATTTTGTTTCTCTTGCTCATCCCTTAACTGAGCAAATATGAATGAACTGAGTCCAAAAGCTTAAAAAAAATAAAAATCTGTAGTAAGAAAAACTACTATAAGATATTCAAAGTTATCTTATGTTTATCCTGAAATAAGGTCTTCTATTGTCATTAGCTGAATCTAAATCTAGTTTACCAACAAAATGTCACAGTTCTAAAAACAGCTGTATCACACTAATCATATTCTGGTGCCCAGATATTTGGGTCTTTCTTACTCATTTATGCTAGTCAAATGGATACCACCCACCCCCTCATTTATTTCTTATCCCACCTTCTCTCTGGTCCTTCTAACCTTCCCAAACAATAAATCCCAGTATGGCATCTTGCCAACCCCTCCCATGACTGGCAGCATCATTTGTTAGAGTCCTCTTTCCATATTCATAACCCTAGCACAACTCTAAGCCACCCAGCAAACCCTTTATGGGTAAAGTAACCATTATGTTGCCTAAAACAGTCTAAGGAGGGGCTGGGTGGGGCTGGTATTTTATATCTCATTTATGTCTCATGCCAGAGGAATGGCCATACTGATAAGCAGGCAGCTCTTTTTTAGGGCAGAACAACCCATAAAGGGAGAGGCAGACAGACTATTTGTAATAAAAGGGGGAAAAAGAGCACACTCCCCTGACAATAGCCAACATCTACAGATTGAACATAGATGACATCGTTTTTCTGGGGGGATTTTCTACATAAGCTGCAGGGCTTCCTCCTCCTTGGTGGAGATTTCTTAAGTGTTCATGATGTCATTTTAGACATGTACTCTATGAAACCCCTGAAACTAACTAAGGCAGATAGGAGGCTTAAGGAGAATCTAGGCTCCCAGATTATGCAAAATGCATGGGAATCAACCCAATCCAGGAGTAAGAAGTATTCATTCTACTCAGTACCTCTTGACACGCACACACACACACACACACAGACATATATATATATATATATGTATGGATAGATACATTTTTCCAGACCAATACCATTTTGACTAATATAATCTCCTGTGAATACCTCCATGGAGACATACTGTATGAAATCCATCCCTATTAGAATTCACTGTAGATATGATACCCAAGAGTTGAACCTACAAACCATGGTGCCTGAACTCCATATTTCTGTATGGCCCACAGTACAAAAGCTTCATCTCAGATAACATTTAAAAATGTATGGATTCAGGGCCACCCAATGGCTCAGTGGAAGTGCTTCATGCTTCTATACTGGTGACCCAGGTTCAGAAGAGAGCCCAGATCTTCACAGGTAAGGTGGCCAGGCAGGGGAGTGATCACAAGAGGAGTGTGAGCCAGCTGAGGAGGGAGATGGCCCAGCTTTGTGAGGGGTGAAACATGCTCAAAGTACTCTGTTGTGGTCGAGACTGACAGAGGCTGTGCTGGCCATTTGGGGTGGTGTGAGGGACCAAGACAGAAAAAAGGGGGAGGAAAATACTGGAGCCTGGGCTACATGAAGCTCTGATCACTTCCTGCCATACCAGAACATCACTTCAGGACACCTGGCCAAGAGTTGGAGGGCGAGGATGGCCCTCACCCACCACCCTGCTATGGAATGGTAGTCTGTGCAGACCATATCCAGGTAAGCACTGGGGTGAGATGAGTGCCAGTGGTGTGGGGGCAGGGCAGAGTCAGAAGCAGCTGTCCAGGTGTCCCCAAGGAGGATAAATGATGAAAATAAATGCATGGCTACAAGAGGATCTGTTTTAACCAACATTACTTTCTTGGAAAGAGTGAAGGCAGTGCTAAAAGGGCATATAATTTCTGACATCACACAGAAATGCAAGCAATCCATACAACACTTAGTGGCTATAAAGGCAATTAAACTGGCACCCCAAAAGGAACACAGTCACACAGGCGATGCACATACCTACTATATTACAGACTGAGCTAAAAGGTCGTGGAATAAATCTTTTTTTTTATAGCGGTGTTTATCCTCCAGAGCCCTGGCAGGTGGCTTTGGCCATCCTAATGGAGGGACACTCTCTCTCTCTCTCTCTCTCTCTCCAGTCCAGCTGCTCCCACACTTGCCAATCCCTGGGAGTTCCCCTGTGGATTGCCCCCCACGGTGGGGCCAGGAATGAGGTTGCCAGTTTCCCCTCTCTCCCAGAGACCCAATCCAGAATCTGGGGATGGTCCTCGGCAGCAGAGGACCATCATCGAGCCTGTCAGGCTCATTTTCCTATATTTATTCCCATCCCCCCACTCCTACTGATGTGAAGACATCGGATCGAGCCTCCTGACCCATACTGTCCTCCAGCCACTATCAGAAGGCAGTCAAAGAGCAGGATGACAAGTCTCCCTACCCCCAAGAGAGGACAGCAGTCCTCCACATGCTCAATTCCATCTCCCCCCCTGCCATCCCTGGCAGCCTGGGTTCATTCCCAAGGGTTGCTGGCATGGCATGAGGTGTAGTGACCAGTGCCTCAACATCCATGCCACTGGGCTGGCTGGAATAAATCTTTAGTAATACCAATACAGAAGAGCAGCTACTGTGGAGAACTAGATATAGATTCACAGAATGTTGCAAGAAGGTGGGCAAGGTACTGGCCCAGTGCATAAAGAAAGTAGAGGCAATCAGAACCATTGCTTGTATTTAAGCCCAGAAAGGGATGCTCACACACACACACACACACACACACACACACACACACACACACACACACACACTGAGATGTTGACAACAGCTTATCACTCACACACAGAGATGCTGCAAAGTTTTCTTTTTCAGCAAGTACAGTTTGTGGCAATGTCAGGAACTTCGCCCTTCATGAAGACCTCACAGAGTGACCCCAAGTCATCAAATTGCAGTGTAGTGCACTTTGCAGAGCTATGTGGGGTGCTATGCCATTAAAGTCAGTGCTGCTTTGTGAAGGTGGCTAGCTATGTAGATCACCTGATGTACAAATGGATGATCACATGGTTGCACCGCTTCTTGATGTACAAGGATGTAACCATGTGACAGTGTGCAGTCCTATCCTATAAGGGGAAGGAATCTGATGTGGTTCCATTGCATTGTAAGGAACATCAGACAAAATAGAAATACTACTTGATTTAGAATAGCTATTTTTTGGGACTGTGAGAGGAGCCTACAGTCCTACTGTGATCGCTCAATAGCTCAAAAAATGGCTGATCGTGGAATCTTCCATTGGACTTTTGGAAGTATCCTTCTGAATGTCCAACAGAGCTTAAAACCCTCAGCCACAATCGGCTGCTACAGAATAACAACCGCACCATTTTGGCTGTTACTTCCACATTTAGTGGCACAAACTGCACATGTGTGACTCGTATGCATGTGCAGTTCTACTGATGCCATCATGTTGTGAATGGTACATCATTCACTGCAACTGTGCATGCGTGAGTGCCGTGCATGTGTAGTTGCCTCACCAGCTCCTCTGCATTCTGTGGCCCTCACAATTTATGTGGCGCACTGGGAGCCCCCCCAGTGTGCCCAAAGAGTGTTCCTTTTTCCCACCAACATTGGGGTACTCATTCCCCATGTTGGTATTATGTGACCCCCCCTCACTCCTGCGGCACACTGGGAGACCACTCCAGTGTGACTAACAGTTATTTTCCTTCTCCCGGTGACATCGGGGTGTCCAATTCCAGTGTCAGCATCATGTCAACCCTCCCCCCAGTTATGTGGCACATTGGGAGCTCACCCCAGTGTGTCCAAATGTTTTCTTTTCTTTTTTTATCCCGTAAAAAAGAAAATATGTTTTTTTTATCCTGTAAAAAAGAAAAAGGTCCCTCATCGTTGCTCCAGTCTTTTTTTTATCATGTAAAAAAGAAAACGGTCCCTGGTCATAGCTGCAGGTCCCTTAGCCCATCCTCACCCTCACACTGAGCACCCACATCCCCACACCCCCTTACCCCATACTTACCTCCAGAGGTTGGTGCAGTCATCTTCTCTGGACTAGGACACGTCTGCACACTTCAAAGTCAAACCATGAACAGAAGACTCAAAGATAAGTGTGTTATAATGCCGTTCAATGGGGTTTTCAACTTATACTGATAAATCATCCATTATTAGGAATTTTTGCCCTAAATTTTCAACATCAGGTTCTTGGGACCCCACCTTGTGAAAAAACTGTCTCTGTCATTTTGTTACTTGGCCCTTAAAGGTATTTTGCAGTGGCTGTGTGGAATCACCTTTCAGGAACAATTCATGAAATGACACAGGCACTCTTCATGAGGAGGGGGCCCCAAAAGGCCATGTTGAAAATTTGGTGAAAAAGTTCCAAAAATGACTGCGTTACGAGCATGCATTGCACAGTTTCTATGCACGTTCCTAACTTCACTAATTTTTAATATTCTCACTCCATAATTTCAACATTGCCATTTTTGCACACCTCCTTCAAAACAGTACAGCTGTCATTTTCCGCAACCTGCCCAAAATGTGTTTTTGCACCTCTGGTGCAGAATAGCGTGTTTGCTCTGTGAAATTACCATTTGGAACAAGTGAACAAAATGACACAGGCACTCTTCATGAGGAGGGGTCCCAAAAAAGCCATGTTGAAAATTTGGTGCAACACCTCCAAAAATGGCTACGTTACAGCCGGGCATTGAATACTTCCTACGCGCATGTGTAACTTTGGTCATTTGGTAGCTCTTCAGAGCCCTATTGGCTCTGGTTAGATCTTATTTATAATACTGGTGCTTAGAGTGTTGCTAGGTGTGACTGAAAGTGAGATGGAAATAGAATTGGTTTACAAAAAGTGTTCTACTGAACAGATATTTGTGCATTTATACAGTGCTTACTCTCAGTCTTCTGGTCCAATGTTTGGAAATGAACTGGTTTCAAAAAAGTGTTTCAGCTCTGGTGTGTTTACAAATACTAACTGTCTACTCTCAGTGCCGGCAGCTGTGATTGGAAATAAAGTGAAATTAAATTGTGGTCGCTAATGTTTCTGCCAGGATAATGAAGGTACATTTATTTCTTTAGTTATTTCAAAGGATTTACTGGGAGGGGTATACTGAGCTGGTAACAGCATATTTCCATATCTGTTCTGGGAGAGAGAAAATAGGGAATGTCAGTAAGGTGCATAGTAAAATCTTTTTACAGTGCAGAAATAATAACGACACAACAAGGGTGCAGAGTAGATCACATTAAAGCTGCAGTGCAATGAAAACTGTGTTTTCCAAAGTCTAGTTTCAGCTACAGTTAATAAAAATATTAGAATACCTCTAAAATTTATTTTTTTGGTACCTCATTTTCTGTGCACCGTGAGTTGTTTTATTTTCTTGATCCTAACCCTTATGAGGTATATAATGCTATTTCTAAGCCAATTGTGGTGGCTATCTTTTTTGGTTTTCAGAAAAAAAATCACTTAAAACATTTTTATAGCATACTCATATTTTAGTGAATTTAGAAATTGTTACTACCAAATAAATTTAGAAGATGGCTGTAGTCTTTAATAATGAAAAAGGTAGGATCAAACTGTATGCACAATTTCATTGGACTGCAGCTTTAAAACAGTAGCAGTCAAGTGAGAACATACAGCAGTCCATCTGTGCAGACCACCATTGTTTCCAAATATTAGTCTTGATTAGCATGTGTATTGTTGCTAGCAGAAATGCATCCCTCATGGTAGTCTGACACCACTGTTTCAAAACATCACACTTGTGGTTTACTTGGCATTCATTGACATAAATGCATGGCTGTGACCATTTTCTCCAAAGCATCATGCATGCTCTGTTTGTTCAGATGGAAAGGGTATAGGCACCTGTCAAGACAATGTATAGCCTGCAAAGGAACTTGCAGCGGACAGGGATTTGTCTGTGGCCCCTGCCCTGGATATCTGAGCAGGTTATTTCAGTAAGGTGGTGGGGGCTGTGACACTTGGACAGCTAGTTCTGATTAACCTATGCTTTTGTAAAATAAAAATATGTTATTGAATGTCTCTCATGAGAGATGTTGACAGTCTATGGAATGACAAACCCCCCCTCCCAGGTTTTAGCTAATAGGTGTTACTTGGAATGCCAAGAGATAATTACAGGCTAGAAGAGGCCATCATAAACTTTTATAACATTCAGAGGAAACACAGTTAAAATTCATATAGTGATGCAAAGCATGTTCACCTCCGTGAGATCTGGCAGAGAGACATAACCTTGGTGGACAAGTGGAACACCCTGCCAGAGGAAGTGGTGGGGGCTGAAACAATCACGGGATTTAAGAATGCATGGGATAGACATAAAGGAATTCTAGAGGTCAGGGGTAAGGGGAAATAGACTTCTAGGAAAACAAACTGAACTTACAAGCTCAAATGGGCAGACTAGGTGGGCCATAGGCCCTTATCTGCCGACACTGTCTATGTATCTATGTATCTATAACCAGTCCTTTGATGTCCTGGAAAGGGGAAGCTGCTCATAAGATCAAAGAAAGTCATATGAGAAAATGAGTTGTGCTGAGATCACAGAATTTACCATTGATAAAACATCCTGGGTATATGATTTTTAATAAACAGAGGAGAAGCTAGGTGACCTCATGCAAAGGGGTTGGCAAAGACAGTTTTTTTAAACAGTATTCTGTTTTCCTTCAGACACACTTCTATCTACACTCTGAGAAAGACACATCTTTGAGCACTTTAAGCAGGTATTCAGAGAGAGAGAGAGAGACAAATCTAAGTACTGTAGTAGGAATTGCACTGTTAAAACCTCGTTCTTTTAAAAGATTGTATGGTTCTTGTGATATATGGTTCTGTATTTTATGTTTTACCTTTTTTATCTATTTTAGTAAAACTCTATTTTTAGACCCTACTTGGTATGTCTTGGAATTTCTTTCTTTAACAAGTGAAGTATATATGGTTAAAGCTGACACTATGCATACGCTTGAATGGTGATACCAAGCTGGAAAAAGGTATAGTTTAATCTGAGGTCTTTTATTTGAGTTTTTAAGAGTTCATTTTTGTACACCTGGTTAGGTGCCCATAGGCAAAGATATCTGGCCCCCTGAAAACAGAATTATCTGAGCCTGTGCATTGGGTACGCTAACAAGAGGTTAAAAGTTTGAATCCCTCCAGAACTTGAGACCAAAGGTTGATTCAAACCCACAAAACAGACCGGAGGGTTACCCTGTTTCTGTTCACAAGACTGCGCTTGGAGGTTGGCACTTTGGGAGTAGAGGGCTGACCTGCTGGTAAGCAGGCAGTCACTATTGTCATTAGACCTGGATCATTCTTTGTCATAATATTGGGATGGAATAGCCTGTAAAGTAAAACTGGACCCACCTGCCTGGTCATTCAGTGTCCTCTATCCTATCTGAGCTGAGTAGTTGACCCTCCCTGAGTTACCTTAGAATATGAAGAGGTGAGGAGCTGGCCTTCCTGCACAACACTGTTATTTTAGCAAGTATTCCAAACATACATGACTCGAGCTCACAAGAAGATTAGAGACGAATTAAATAAAGATTAAGAACACAGAGGTTAAGTGATTTTCTTACTGCCACACATTAAATGAGATGTGGCCTCCACCAGGTGGCAATTAAGTAGTGTGATACAGCCTCCTCCCACCCTGAAGAAAAAGAGCTGTCCTTGGGATGCTTGATCCTTCCTCTGCTATCCATCTCCCAAGTGACACCAGTTCATTCCAGCTATGCTACTGTGCCAGCTCAGAATGAGGAAATTTAACAAATGATGGTGCTGAGTGAGGCTGCGTATCAGTTTAATTTGGAAGGACAGGATGACCTGGGAGGGTGTCGACTGGGAGATGACTGAGGGTAGTGAGTTTTATTGTAATATTACTAGACCTGGTAAACTGGCTACTAGCCCATGTTACCTGTGCATGGGTAAAGGACATCTTTCAAATTGTTATTGTTAATTCCCAAACAGAGTATCTCCAAGTAGTGAATACTTATTTGTTGTATATGCAACTTAATATTTGTTATTCACACAGCCCTCTTGAGGACTACAAGGAGGCCTGACTCTGTGGAACATACAGTATATAATGATTTGTGTCATACTGTATGGGACATACAGTTACAGAGACAGTGGAGACCCAGTAAGTTTAAATCTTTGTACATAAGGGCTAGCACATTGAATGTGATGCACCACTAGAAAGGCAACCAGCATTTTTTAAAGGGAAACTCATAAAAAGCAACTAATTTTAACATTTAAATTTTTTTAATTTAAAAATGTCTCACCAGATTGGTACATTGAGGTGTAACATCTAATTTTCCAGTATCATCTTGAGGGGGTTAAAAAGGCAGCCAGCAGTTTGGATTCCAGGTTAAACTCTTGCCCTCAATCTGCTCTCAAAATATTTAGCTTTTCCCCTAATCATGTGCTCTAAATGAATACTCATTACTTAACTCCAGCAATGTGATATCTCACTATATTTTAGGTGGCTAAGTTTTCTGTTGGTGGCATACATCTCCATTTTGTGTTTTTCACATAGAATATGACAGTGATGACATTACTACTGACAGGTTATTGATGTGATGATATCACTACTGTCATGTTATTGTCATGATGATATTACAACTGACAGGTTATTGAGTAATAACCCAACTGAGGCTCTCTACAGAAATAATAAAATAAATACAATAGCTGTGTTTGTCCAGTATTAGGAGCAGAAAACAGAAGCAAGAAAACATATTTTCCTGAGATCTTGTATTGGTCTAAAAGAAAATTCTTGAGAGGAAAAAAAATAGCTTTCAGAGACTATTTTCTGCAAGGCTGACCTGCCCCAATCACCAGAGTATAAAATCTAATCTTTCTTTAAATATTGTTTGTTAGTCTCATATATGGCATCATCAACAATGTTATAGTTTTTCTTTCCTACAAAAAGATACAGGTATCTATTGTACTTGTAGTACTATTTTTGTTAACCAGCTAAGTCTACTGAGTACAAGTAACCATTTTCTGGAATAACCTTAATACGTAACACAGAACTAATACAAAACACAAATTACATTAACAATAAATAGTACAAATAGTACATTGTCAGATTAAAACTGTGCACATCAATCAAGCATTAAAGTATGTGCATTTACATGAACCCAGACACAGTTTCTTGGCATTTTTAACTCAAACTACTATTTGGGCTGTTCTTATCTGCAATAGCAGGGCATTCCATACTTCAGTGACAGTGTATGAAAGTGAACTCTAGCCCATATTAGTGTTATACCCTGGAATTGCGACATTTGGATTAGAGTTAGCTCTGGTGATGCCACGGCCTACTTAGATATGCACTAATGATTCAATGGAACAGGGAATAGGGAAATAATCCTACAAGTCAGTGATCATTTTGAACTTTGACTCATTTGATAGTGAAGAAAATCAGTATATTACTTTTTGCATTATGATACTGCGTAAATAAAGCAAAATTCGATACACTATTACTAAATCTATATATTAAAAAAATCCTCCCTCAACTGTGGTACCGTGAGTAATTTACAAAAACTTCACTTCCATAGTTGCTGATGTCCACAGAAGCCCTCAAAGACATAACAGGATTGCAATACATTTGTAACTGATTTTGCACTGCTTTCATGCTGCACTGTTATTCCTAATAATTGCAGTTTGTTAACGGAATAAATTACTCTGTTGCTTTATTACTTTTATCAATATACCCTTTTCCTCAGGACACCTTAGGAAATGAGCTGTTCATGGCTCAGGAGGCCTTTTCTGGTAAAATTATTAAATTTATCAATAAATAAATACAAACATAAATACTCATTTGGATATACACTGTAGGACTAGGTGAAACTGAACATCTACCTTCACAATTCAGGTGGAATTATGATTCTATTTCTGACAAATTTCACCAGAATTTAAGTTCCTGTTATTTCTGTCTGATTTTAACACTACTTGTTCACATTTCATCAAAACTGGCAGGTTTAAAGTCCCTTACCCCATGGACACTTGGGCTAAGCTTCAGATCTCTTGCATTAAAGGGATCTGCATTATAATTTATTTATTTATTTCAAAGGTTCCACCAGGAAAGACACACTGAACTGCTAACAGCTCATTTGGAGATGTATCCTGGGTGTGAGGAGAAGTGGAGATAGTGCAAGGTGGCAAAAACGAAATGGTAATAACAATTACATTACAAAAGAGAAGTCAGATAAAGCAAATCAGCATATCAAAGAAGCATAATCATAAATACTGAAGGTGAATAAGCAGCCAAATATTTGATCATTTTTAAATAAAATTTTGCATGTACATAAGGTTCATAGACCCTGAAAAGAAGGCTATTAATGCTGAATTTTTAATCCCCTGATTAGTAGATGGCCATGTTATAAGCAGACAAAAGTGTAAAGTAACATAAATAATTAAAGTCAGATTTCATGAGGTTTTGTGAAAATTGTGGAATTTTGTGATAATTTTTTGGAAGCCATATTGATAAATTTTGCTGCCCACTTTTATGTGTATTAGTCCTACTGACTTTATACACTTTGGCGGCATCGTGTTATTGAGAGACACCCTTCAGTGGGATCCCACTTTGTTTATTCTAAACTTGTATGTTCATAACATGTGCACTGTCTCATCTGGTCTCCAGTGAGTACGTCTTGAGGTCCATCAGTCTTTCTGTGTATTTCCTACCCTACTGTCCTTTAATCATTTTTGTGATCCTCCTCCAGTGAACAGATTCATCCCTTTTCCTGTCCTTCCACAGGTGTAGATTGCAGACATGTGGTACTCCAAATGTGGTATCACCAAGGATCAATACAGGGGCATTATCATTGTTGTGTGCCTGCAGCTGATCCCCCTACATATCCATCCCAGCATTTTGTTGGTCTTACTCACTGCTTTTTGCATCCCACTGTTGATTGTAGGTTTTCAGATATTTTGACTGCTTGATCCCTTTCTTCTGCTATCTGTTCTGTCCTCAGTCTCCTAATAGTGTACTTCTTACTTGAGTTCCATGCTCTCATGAGAATGTAGTTTAACTTTTTTGCATTGAATTTCATGTGCAATATTCTGGACTACCTCTCCAATATCCTCAGATCCTCTTTCATTATTCTTATTCATTCCTCAATGCCCAGCCTTCTGCATGTTTTGTGTTTTCCATTTTGCCCTGAATACCCACACCTATGTCACAAATACATACTGTGTGTTGAAAAGTCCATGGTCATAGGACTGATCCTTGCAGTACCCATTGATGACCCCCTTCTCCACTGAGAATTCCCTGCTTTGAACCTCTCTCTGTGTTCTCACCTAACCAGTTACCAGTCTAAATAAAAAGGAATATTAAATGCACACTGAAAATAGAAAATAAAATGAGAGTCAATGTTTTGACCATAGATCTTCTTCAGGAGTTAAGAAAGAGAAAAAAAGTAAAGCTAATCTTACCAAGTTATCAGTCTAGTTTGTCAGTTTTTCCCCTACAACCAGGCTATGTAGTTTCTTGATTAGCCTTTTATATGGTAAAGAACTGAATGCTTTACTGAAGTCCTGGTACAACATGCCCACAGCCTGGCCCTTCGCAGTTGCCTTTTTCACCCAGTTAAAGAAATTAGATTTGTCTAGCAAGATCTTCCACCCACAAACCCATATTGTCTTCTGTGCTGTAGCCTATTTGCTTCCATAAATTCCACCAACCATTCATTGATAATGGTGTTCAGCATTTTACCCACTACTGTATTGAGGTGAGGCAAACCAGCCAGTATTTTCTTAGGTTGTCTCTACTTCCATTCTTGTGTAAGGGAACCACCTCGACCACCACCCAGCATCAGGTACTAACCCTGTCTTCAGTGAGCAGTTGAAGAGGCTGATTAGTAGTGCCAACAGTACCAGCCCATGCTCCTTCAGGGCACTCAGGGAATGTCATCTGGACCTGGAGATTTGTTTGCCTTTAGTGTCCCTAGACACTTTCGTATCCTATCTTCTGCTATAGCTCCTATGTCAAGTGTCCCATTCCCATCTTGTCTGAATCTAATCTCATACTGTGGAAGCAACCCATTCACTTCCACTGTAAAGACTGAATGGAAATATTTATTCAGTATATCTGCCTGATCCTTGTAATTTCCCTTACCCCACCCTTTTCAGCCTGACAACCCATTCTTTAGTTTTTTGTTTTTCCTATGTATCAGAAAAAAGTGCTGTCTCCTTACTTTGCTGACTCTGCTATTTTCAATTCAGATTCCACTTTGACCTTTCTCACCAACCTATTAGCCTTACTCAGTTTGCTTAAAGAGCAACTCTCCACTATAATAAAAATGTTAGACTACTAGATTTACACCAATTGTTTTACCTTTGGTGGTTTCTAGTTTTTGTTACTTTTTTTACTTGTTCCTTTTGTTAGTCCACTAAATATTGCAGATAATGTAATATTTATTTAACTGAGACTTTTAAAATGTATCTGATGCCCCCCTGCTAACCTCACAATTGCTGTTTGCGACATGGCAGTCTGTTGTCAGGGTGAGCACTATGATGTCATTTACAAATGCACTGTGAGGTTCACTGGGGAGAAGAAATGCTTTCTATATAGACTTTTTGGATAGACTACCAAGGTGTGCTATACACATTGGAAAGGAACATTGAAAATGAAAAAGTATTCTCCAGTAAATTGCAATAGCAGAAACTTCAAATTTATGAAAGTACATGCTAAAGTGCAGAGTTGTTCTTTAAGTAAACCTCCCTGTTGCCATCCATTTAGGTAAATTGCACTTTTTGAGGGCCACCTTTTTTCCCTCACAACCATCCCTACCTCCTTGATAGGCATCATAGGCTTTCTGTCTTCCTGTTCTTACTCACCTTTTGAGAGATGTGTGACTTCTTCTAACCCTTCCCTTAGAATACTCCACTTTCTGTCTATACCTTCTGCCATCTTCAGTCCTCCACATTTATCCCTAAGTAGTCCCTGTATTCTTCCCAATTTAGCCCACCTGAAATCCAGTACCCTGGGTGTTGAATTAGTGTGAAAGGCCTTCCGCACTATGCTGAACTATACTGTCTGGAGGTCTTTGTTTTCCAGGAGTTTCCTTCTAGTAACCTCACTGACATTCTCCCTTTTTGTGACAACCTAGTCTAAGAGTGCTCCTTTTCTTGTTGGTAATGCAATGCATTGTACCAGAAAAAACATCCAGGAATGCCTCCATTAGTCCCTGGCTCCTGGCACTTGTTACAACTGGGATACTCCTGTCCATGTTTGGCAAGTTGAAGTCCCCTATCAGCACCATCTTGCCCTGTGTAGCAGACATTCTGATCTCATCAATCAGTGGCTTGCCCTTTGCCTTCTTCTGTTATGGTGATCTCTAAGCTACCCCCATGCTGATGACCATCACTTTACCTTATGGCAATTGCACCTACATGGTTTCTATTTTGGTTCTTCCCTTCATGTCCCTTCCCTGTGTGGCTTTAGTGACCCCTCACATACAGGTATACCCCATTTTCTCTGACTTCTACCCTTAGAGAGTGCAGCCAGGAACTACAAGATCAATTTTGAGATGTTGTGTTGCTCTGGTTTTCATCACGGTTACCTCGTCCAAAAAGGCCTTAGCTACCAATGACAAATTGCTCTTATATTTGTCACTGTGAGGGCATTAATTGGAGGCATCATTTTTAAAAATGGTACCTCTGTTTTTACTGTTTCCTTCAGTTCTGTCTTTAAATCATAAAACTCTGATTATTTCTGCTTAATTTTTAAAAAGGAGTTTTTGATTGATATTGTCCTGGACAGTATAGCATCTAGATTGTTGTCAAATGTTTGTCCAAAATTTAAACAAATTGGAAAAGTTGCCATTTCACTAACTTAGCTGCATTTGCCAAGCTGTGCCTGAGTTTGTAATTTAAGTTTTAAATTAATTTCAGCTGCGCCTGAATTTTAGATTTATTACGGCAGCTTCTGCATTATGAGGTCTGGCTTATCTAGCCCGACTCCTTTCAGTGCTTCCCCCAGCTGCTTTGTGGCTGGTCCCTGCCCGCCCCACACAACTCTCATGCTTTTCTGGCTGTTCTTTTATAGTGAGTTTCAGTGATGTGATTGTCTCCCCACTTTTACATTTGCAGTTTATTCCAAGACACCACTAGAGGGCATCTGACTTATACATACAGTGCATCCTTTCAGACGTTTTTCTCTATTCTGTGGCACCATTAAAAAGCAAGGAAATTGGGGACTTTAATAATTAATCAGGTTCCCCTAAGGCCACACCACTGCACAAATATGGAGCCTACTTACTGCTGAATCCATTGCTTAATTCAGTCTGTCTGCTACAGCTCAGAATTCCATTTAATTAAATTCACTTCCCTCCCCTCCCAATTTCATTGGCCTCCTCCTGTAAGCATAGCCTATCACCAAGCTACCCCTTCCCCTGTTCTGCCTCCCCTCCTTTTCATCCTGACATCTCTTCCCCTAACTTCTCTTCCAACCTCTCCCACCATCCTCCCTCTCTGCCCCCTCCTTCCCTACCTTCCCCATCTCCTGTCAACCCCCACTACTACACTTCCCATGGTGCACTGCGGCCGGCTTCCATACCAGATCTGGATCCCGTCTGCCCCTCTGCGCACCCTTATTTTCCAAGTCAGCCTCACAAATACCTTGCCAGGTCCAGCTCACAGCAGACCTCTCACTCCATCTAAAAGATTCTTGGCTATCCTTAGTAAATTACTTATTTCACTACTGCTGCTCACATCTGTCGACATTGAGCCTAACCCTTCCCCCCATCCTGTCTCCAGAACCACAAAAAGGACTAAAACTTCTTCATCTGAACATTAGAAGTCTGCTCCCCAAAACATACCTTCTACAACCACTCATGACCAAATTTAAACCATCTGCCCTCACCTTATAGGAGTCATGGCTCAGCTCTAAAATCATGGCCTCAGACATTGCCATCCCTGGTTATTCTCTCATCTGACAGGACCATAAGTCCGGGGAGGTGATGTCACCATGTATATATCCTCCCCTCTCAAATACACTGTCTGTCTCTCCATGACTGCCCCTTCTACCTATGAAATGCTGCTAGTAAAAATATCCCTCCTCTTCTCCCTCCCCATCTTTGTATGTGGTATCTACTGCTGCCCTAACCTCCTTGCCTCCTTCCTCTCCTCCCTTACCGATCTACTCTCCTCCATGTCTGCCATTGCTCCCTGGAGAAATATTCATGCCAGGGGACTTCAACTTAAATGGTTGTTCAGCCAACAGTCAAAGATCTGCAACCACGTCTCTTCACTAAACCTTACCCAAATTATTTCCTGCCCCATACATCTTAACCACAAATCAGGGAAGCATTCTCTAATCAACTGGGTGCTGATCTCTCACCCCCATCACGTCATAAGCTCTGGTGTTCTCCCTGACACTCTCAGGGACCATCAGTTGGTCTACTGTGTGTGAAAAAGTCACCGTGTCAGGTCTCCCACAGTCATTCTCAATTTCTGCACTTACCACTCCCTAGATTTGTCCTCCTTACATAACAATATGTCCAGTGTCGATTGGACACCAACTGCCACTGCCCCTCCATCAACTCAGCCCCGACCTTGTTTAGCTCCCAGTTCCTGAATATATGGGACCATCGTGCCCCATTCAGAAAGGTGCAGGCCCATGAGAATCACCTCCCCTGGGTCACTGCAGAACTCATAGCATGTCAATGGAACAAGAGACCAAGCATGGGCTGCGTGCATAACCTATGGTACCCCCCTCAATCTCCAGTGCTATCGTTAGCTCCACAATGCTTGTACTAAGGCTAGCCACCTCACCAAGGTAGAGTACTTCCAATCCTCCTTCCAGGAAAACATCAACAATCTATCTAAATTCTGGAAGGTCATCCATGCCCTGTTCTCGACCTCTGTCCACTCCTCATCTCCTGTCCTAAAAATTGGTACCCACACAACTGAAGACCCTCCCTCAGTGGCCGCTGAATATAACAATTACTTCACCACCTGTGCCTCCTCCCATCTTGAATCTCTTCCCTGCTCTACTTCTAGAGACCCTCCTGATCCCCATATGCCCCCCCTCCTCCTCCACACCTCCTCCTACACCTCCCTTCTCTTTTAAGCCCATCCTCCTGGAGGACACACTATGCATACTACTTGCTCTGAACTCAGTCAAAGGAAAGAGCCCGGATGGTCTCGACCCCAAGCTTCTTCACCTCTCTGCATACTTAATTGCTTTGCCCTTGACATATCTTCTGAACCTCTCCTTTCTGCACGTTACCATGCCTGACACTTGGAAATCTACCATGGTGATCTCCCTCCTCAAAGGCGGGGACACTTCTGACCCTTTCAACCTCTGCCCCTTCTCTCTACTCCCCACTCTGGCCAAACTTCAGGAACATCTGGTCCTGGAACAACTCTCCTCCTTCCTCAGCTCATCCTCCTTTTTCACCCCATATCAGGCTGGTGTTCGTAAAGACCACTCCACCACTACTTTCCTCCTCAAGCTCACTGACTCCATTCTCTCAAGCATGGATCAGGCACACATCACTTCTGCCATATTTGTCAACTTGGCCAAAGCCTTCGACACTCTCTTCTACTCCCTTCTCCTCAGTAAGCTTACTGCAGCCAACCTCTCTGACTCTGCCACTAGCTGGTTCCAGTCCTACCTCTTAGGCTGCTCCCAGTCTGTCAAAGTTGGAAACTCTCTCTCTCTCCCCTCCTCTACCAATCACCACTGGTGTCCCCCAAGGCTCAGTACTTGGATCTATTTTATTCTCCATATTCCTGAACGATCTCCCAAAATCCTGCATATCCTCCTGCATACACATGTATGGTGATGATACTGTGATTTATTCCTCCAGTAACTCACCCTCCAAGGTGTCCACCAGCCTTCAGGTGGACTTCAACAATGTCCAACACTGATTTAATGCTAAGCAACTCTCAACGAATGCCAAAAAAACAGTATCTATGACCTTCAACTCCAAACAAAAACTGGCCAGGATTGATTTCACCCCCACCTTCCACACCCTCTCTGGCTTCTCACTGGATGGTGTAGCCACATTCAAGTACCTTGGGCTATGGCTGGACAAGAATCTAGACTTCAGGGTACACATTGAAGCCATCCACAAAAAGCTTCTTCCTAGACTCAGTGCTCTATACTGTCACCGCAGCTGCCTCCCACATCATGACAGGAGAGAACTCATCCAAAAGTTGATTCTCCCTGTCCTTGACTTTGGGGATGTAGTCTACTGCTCTGCACCAAAAACCACCCTAGCCAGACTAGACACTGTCTTCAACTCCTTCTGCCACTACCTTCTTGGTTGCTCCCCCACATACTCACCACTGTGATCTTTATTCCTCACTCTCCTTTCCTTTCCTCCATGCCAGGTGCCTCTCACACATCGCAAATGTAGTTGGGAAGTTTTGGCTTGGCTCTGTGCCTCCCTACTTGTCCACTCTCTTATCAATCCCCCTCCCATCCTGCTATTCCCTTCACACCTTCACCCACAAGATTCTTGCTCTCCCTCCTCGGCGCACATTGTCTGGCTATGCCACCTTCTCCTATAATTTCTCCATAATCTGGAACTTCCTCCATCTAGAAATTTGCTCTGCACAATCCCAACACTCACTTTCCTTCCTTCTCTATAAGCACTCTGTTCAGTCCTGAATCTGCACCTGATACCGCTGTCTAACAATCAACCTCCCTCTGCCCCTTCCTCTACTCCTCCCCCTCCACCCACTCCTTCCCCCATGCCTCTCTTGACCACCTCCATCTAACTGGTGCCTTCCTGACCCTATTACCCCTCCTTCTGTTCCACACTACACCTCTCCCCAGCTCTTCTCCTTCTCCTCTGGGTCCTGTCCCCTTGCTGGGTTCTTAGTATCCTGATGGGCCTCCCCCCCACTCCTTTCCTACCAGGTCTTGTCCCCTTGCAGGGTTTTTCAGCTTCTTGATAACCCACCCTTCCCTCTCACCCCCTCTTCTCTTGTCCCCATCTACACCCACCTCCCCACTACTCTCTGCCCCTCTCCTCCTTCCAACTGGGCCTCATCCCTTGCAGGGTTCACTGCATCCTGAAGGGGACGCTGTTCCTGGTTTGCCCTCCTTACCCTCTCCAAGCCCCCTTCTCTCCCCCTACTCCTTCCTGCCAGGTTCCCCCCTTGCAGGGTTCCAGCATCCTGAAGTGGACCATTCTTGGCTTCCCCTCCTCTTTCCCTGCCACATGTGCAGTAACTCCTCTCTCCTTCCCACCCCAACCACCCCTAGTGCTATAACTCCCCTGCCTCTAAATCCTTGAGCACTTAGCAACTCTCAAAGTCTGGCTTTGCAGATCTGGATCTGCACTTACTCACCTGAATGTTGCCACTACCTCTTGCCCTTCTTTGGACCCTTACTATACAGTACTACTACTCCTGCATACTACTTACTGATCTACTTCTCCACATTGTCCCTTTAGCCCCCCCCCCATCTCTCAACCCCAGGACAAAGACTTCTTCTCTCTCACTATGTCTATGCCTTCACTTTGACATTTACCACTTCCTGTTTTCATTACCTTCTGTTGTCCTGTACCGAATTGTATTGCAGTGTATCAGTGCATCATTGTATGTACTTGATTTGGACGGTATGTATTTGTTTGTTTAGTATTTGTATTGCATTATTTTAGTACTACACTGTATGTATTGAATTGTACTGTATGTATTTTGATTGTTTTGCTTTTGCTTGATCCCCATATTATGTAACCCCTACCCCCAGGACGCTACTGGAAACGAGATGTTTACAGCTCATGTTGTCTTTCCTGGTGAAACCTTTTCAAATAAATAAAAATAAATAAATACTTGCTCGAAGTTTAGAATTCCAATGTGGAATGTGGGAAAGGTAGACATTGCTGTTGTAGCTATTATCTGTACTGAAGCCGCTGACTTTATCATCAGTACTGAACATGCTCAGATTGATTTTTGACCTAAAGACCCCAGCGCTATAGCCAGGGTTGCATATGCAACCATAACCATCTGAGATGAAGATGCTGAAATTACTTTTGGGGATGAAAATGCTGACAGTTCCATCAGAAATGAAGGCCCAGTATCACTGTCAGGATTGGAGAAACTGATGATCCTGCTGAAACTTGTTCAAGAGCATCAAAAGGGGCCCATTAAATCTCAGGCCAGTTAACCTTCTTATCTGATTTAGAATTAACCTTTTCTTGTGGGCAAATCAATTTAGTGGTCAATGAGTTAGCTCTGTTGAGTGGTGCAGAGATCACATGCTTCCCCTTCCCAGCCCCAATGACCATTGCACTTATGGATGTGCCTTCAACCCCTGTACCTTAAGGACAGTCCATAAGCTTTTTTATTTTTTGAAAAATAAAAAATGTCTGTTCTCAGTCCCAACACCCCACTTGTTTGTTACCTTTGGAATCTGAAAAAAAAAAAAACATAACTAATGCCACATTTAAAAAAAAATGCTCAACTCCTCCCTGATCACTCAGCTACCACAGACCCTTCTTCTACTCCAGTACCTTTCATTTTGCCAGTAATTGAACCAATGACTCCAATGTGTTTAATTCAGAGTCTGTGTTTAGCTAGAAGAAAAAAGATGACATTCCAAATGTTACTACCTAGCTGACAGCAAAAATCCACATATGGATTATTGCATTAATGGGAATATGACAACCACAATCCCATAAAAAAAAAAAGCATGACACCACAATCCCATCATGGTTATAATCCCCCCAAATGATTGACTATCAGACAAGACAAACAAGTTAGACAAGTTTGACAGAAACACTTCTCACAGACATTTGTATACAGAATGCAATACTACCTACTAGCCGGTGATCTGTTAATAAACACGTCTCTGTCACGGTTGTCTGTATCAGCAGTCTCTCATTATTTCACAGAAAACAACATATTAGTAAAAACATAATAAAAAAACAAGAGTTTCTGACATGTTGCACTTCTTAGAAAACAATATCCAATTAAAAAAAGTAGCTGGTAAGGCACAGATCGCTGCTTATTTTTTTCTTTGTATTTTCAGTGTTTTAATTGTTATGGAACTCGCTGTATCATGTAGAGGGAGCACACAAATTAACAACACAACACTGTGAAGCATTAAAAAGACATGGATGAAGACTGCTGCAGCAGCATCACAAAACCCACTTACAGAAACTCTCTCTCATTAGGCATAACAAAAATCAGAGGCTGAAAGTGAATCGCTACCCCCAGCAATTAAGGAAACCAAGTAACTAATAACAAGTAACACAGACATTAATGCTATACTGCGCACTAGCTCAGTGAATGTGTGCTTCATCTACATGATACATCAGAAGCCAGTTCCATAACAATTAACCCAGGGAAATCAGTATGTTTGTAAGAATTTACAGGGGAGTAAATTACATTAATAAGTGTTTTACATGAAGAGACAATTTGTTTCAGAGCAGTAATTTTGTTTCCCTGGTGATCCCTTTTTGCCTGAATACCTCCATAACAATTAACACAGTGAAAATACAAAGAAAAAACTAATCAGCAATCTGTGCCTTACCAGCTACCTTTCTTTAATTGAATACGGTTTTTTACAAGTGCAAAATGTCAATAACACTTTTTTTATTTTGTTTTTACTAATGTGTTGAGTTTCTATGAAATAACAAGAGACTACTGATACATATGTATGTGACAGAGACATGTTACTTGCCGATCTGTGCCCTGCCACCTCTCTTTTCAAAGTAACAGCTTGTCGGGATTTCATCATTTTGGTATTAACTCTGTGTCGGCATTTTAAGATTTAGATTTGCAGTTTCTGGCTCACGTCTCACGGGATTTCGGCTGTCGGGATTCTGTACCTAACCCCATTAATGGGATAAGGATGGCTTACTCAAAAGAGGAAATTAACCTACATAGAAATATAGAAGTTATCGACAGATAAGGCCCACCTGGCCCACCAATCTGCCCCCAAATTTCCTACCTATAGTGCCACCAAAGACCCTGTTGGACTCTGGCTTACACCCCCCCCCTTGCTTCTAAGATTCCCTTGTTTCTATCCCATGCATTCTTAAATCCTGTGACTGTTTTAGGCCCCACCACTTCCTCTGAACAAAACATCAGAGAAACAAGGGGACATCCACTACAGTTACGCAGACTTTCATACAAAACACATAAAATGAAACTGTTCTTCACACAGAGAGTTGTACACATTTTGAATAGCTTGCTGCTATACATAATCATCAGCAAAAATAAAACAATTTTTAAAAATAGACTTGACACCGGGGACCCGATTCCGAAACACTCCCTTGGAGTGATGCAAGTTGTGATGCACCAGGGATGCAACAATACCCAGTGCACCAGGGCCCCTCTGCCGGATTCTTAAAAAAAACAGGGTCCTGGCATTGAAATCCATGAGTTTGCTGCAACTGTGGATCAACGCCCAACCATCAGCACAGCAGTGGCACATGCCACAAGGATCTGTCTCTCTTCTCGCCAGTGCAACACAGGATGGGCAGCATTGGCGGTGGTGTTGAGGGGGTAATCACATGCCTGGAGGGAGTGAGGGGGCAGGAGGGGCATGGGGGGGCATAGGGTGAATTGGTGTGACAACGCGGAGGTCAGGGATTGGTTTAGCACCAGGCAGGATGCATATGCCTTTGTGTTATATATATGAAGGCATATGTACCCCCACAGGTGCCAAAGCAATCCCCTGCCTCCCCACTGTCCCATCAATCCACCCTATGCCCCTCTGTGCCCCTTCTGCCTCCTCACCCGACATGTAGCTATTCCCCCCACTGTGTGCCACACTGGCCCAAGGGGTTTAGACCGCCTCCTGGCGGGTCTCAGTGGAGCCCCTTGCTATAGCCATGGCAGGGCTTTTGAAATTCAAAATTAGGGGATATAGCAGCCCCGTGATGGTGTAAGCCACCTTGTGACCCGGTGTACCCAAATGCAGGTCACAAGGGTGGTGCAGTGACTGTTTGGCACAGTGGCTTCCCATTCCAGCACAGACTGTGTACCAGAATAGGAAATGCTGCAAAGTATGATGCAACATGCAACTTGCATCATTGCTGCTTGATGCAAGCACCTTGCTTTGGGCATAACCATTTTGGAATTGGGCCCCTGGTTACTTGATACAAGGGGCCCGATTCTGAAAGATCCCTTAGATCACTACAAAGTTTCATTGATCTAGGGCTGCAACACATCCCTGGTGCATAAGGGACCATGCGTCCTATTCCAGAACATTGGGGGTCCCTGCACCACAACACCCAGGAAATGCCACAACTGCAGTCTAGAGCTGAACCCTAGGTGCACCTGCAGGACCTGATGGATCTGCCCTCCCCATCCCACTGGATGCAAGACAGACTGCAATGCCCGGGGTGTTCCTGGGGCAGAAGAGGCACAGGGGAGTACCATAGGAGTGTTAGGGTGCTCATGTGTATGCTGGGGAGATGATCAGGCACCCAGTGGGGGTGCTCTTATCAACACTAGCCACCTACTGGTGTATTCAATGCCATGAGACTGTCACCCCCACCAGGTGCCTGATCACCCCCCTGGCATACACTTGCTCCCCAACACTCAGATGTACACCCCTGTCCCTACTGACCCTCAGACCCCACATATGGAGCCCCCCACCAGCTCCCTACCTTGAGGAGCATTGCTACAAGGGGTTTAGACCAGCCCCTGACTTGTCTAATGGGATCCCCATCCTTCCACCATGGTGGGACTTTCAGAATTTCAAATCAGCTTATGTTGCAGCCCCGCCATGACGCAAGCCCCCTTGTGACCTGGTGTACCCCAGATGCAAGTCACAAGGGTGGCACAGTGCCTCTCTGGTGCAGCAGTTTCCCTTACCAGCACAGACTGTGTACTGGAATAGGGAATGCCACAAAAAATGATTCAAGGTGCAACTTGCAGCATTACTATTTGATGCAAGCACCTTGCTTCTGGTGGAACCCTTTTGGAATCGTGCCCAATGTGTTTCTATGAGTAAGGATCTTAATGGGAACTCCTATGGGCACTATGCTTCAACTCTAGTCAACATAGCATGAACCGTTCCAAGCATCCCACCACCACTCCATGAAGAAATACTTCCTTATGTTTCCCCTGAGCCTCCCCCCTCCAGCTTCATACTCTGTCCAGTTTTTCTTGAGCATCTTTTCCCTTGGAAAATGCTCCCTTCCTGTACCTTGTTTACCTCTGTTAGGTATTTGAATGTCTTTATCATATCCCACCGTTCCCTCCTATCTTCCAGGGAGTGCATATTTAAATCCATGAGTCTCTCCTTATAGGGCTCCTGGTGTAGGCTCTGCACCATTTTGATTGATCTCCTTTGTATTGTCTCCACCATATCTATGTCCTTGTGGAGATGGGGCCTCTAGAACTGAACTGTGATATAGGTGCCGCATACAGGACTATTTCGTTTTTCAAAACCTCTTTCCTAAAGTCTGTTGCAACAGCACTCATCTGTACTTTCCTATATCTTTAATTCTGTTTGCTTTACCTATACAGGTAGACCACCTGTATGAGGTCATTATTTGCTATCCCCTAATATTTCCATGTCCAGTATGTGAGCCCTGTATCTCCTTTCCTGAACCCTTAGAGAAAAATAATTTATTTGTTTAAAATTAGAGCCGCTGATGCTGTCATAATGCTGTGGAGTTCTGTGTGTTCATTCAGTAATGCCAAGTTAAGGTATTAATAAAATAAATCAGACCCCCCCCCTTCTAATTTTCATGGAGGAGGAAAAAGGTAGCAGAGTTTTGAGTAAAGCCTCAACCCCCCACATGCAGGTTGAAGGAAAACCTGTTGTTTCTGTTTAAGTTAAATTTCACCTTCTGTCCACTCGAAGTGTGACTGCAGTTAGGCACAGTAAACAGAATGAAAGAAACATTTTTTAAATAGTGAGTGAGAACTGCAGTTCACTCAGAAGTCTAACGAAAGAACTTCAGTTCACTGTGTCAGCATGTGAAATATCGCTAACATTTGGTCTTACACACAACCTTCTTAAACTGCTTTCTTTTGGTCACAAGTAAATATACAGATAAAAAGACTAAAACAAAACCCCCTTAGTGCAACTCCATAAGTTTATAAATGTACAAAGGAAAGAAATAAAACCCCTTAGTGCAAACCTCATTATGTTTCATAGGTACACCTTGTTGTTTTAAAGCAGGTCTCACCAAATTAGGGTGTAGTCCTGTAGCAAACGCTCTGAGGCTGTCTGTGCTCTTCTGCTACCTGTTTCTAAGAAGCCATCTGGCTCAGTTTTCCTGTTTATATAATCCTGGTAACAGACGAGGCGGAGCTTGCATCAGAATTTTGCATCTTTTTCTTGATTTAAGCATTATTTTAAGTTATATTGCCTTTGTATGAATGTAAATAAAATAACTAAGGAAATAAGGGCTCTAAAATGTAAAACATTGTAGGGGAAAGACACATTTTGTTGTTTGCAGTAAAAGGGGTGGAGCCAAGTATATCTCATGATTTCTCAAGGTATTAAAGAAGACTTGCTTCATTCATCAGATCAGATTGGTGACTGCAGGGAGAGGACACACATTGCCCTGTCAGTGGTAGCACTAGTTGTTTTCTAGTGTGTTCTTTGTATATACCATCTTATGCTCTTTTGTTTTATTTTGCTGTATAAGTACGCCTTATATTTTTTGTTTCTGTTAACTTATTTGCCTGAATAAGGAATAAACCTTCTTGAACATCTGAAACCTGTTGTCATTAGTGTCCTCCTTATATCCCATATTCTCACATGGACACAGTACTAGAGGTGGGGTCTCACCAGTGATGTATACAGGGGCAATATGACCTCCCTCTTTCTGCTGGTGCTACCTCTCCATATGCATCCTAGCATTCCACTAGCTTTTCCCACTGCCTTGTCACACTGTCAAGCTACCTTTAGGTCATCAGATATGATCACTCCCAGGTCATTTTCCTGCTTTGTGACTGTTAGTACCTCTCCTCCCATTTGGTATGTTGCCCCCAGGTTTCTGTGTCCCATATGCATGACTTTGCACTTTCTTGCATTAAAACACAGCTGCCAAAGCCACAGCCATTCTTCCAGTTTATTTAAATCATCCCCCATTCTATCTACCCCCGCCCCTGGTGTGCCCACTCTATTGCAGAGCTTCATGTCATCCACAAACAGGAACACCTTCCCTTCTAGTCCCTCTGCAATGTTATATAAAAATATTGAAGCGGATCAGCCCAAGCACCGGCCCCTGCAGCACCCCGCTAGTCACTTTGCCTATTACAGAGTAGGTGCCATTTACTGCCACCCTTTGACTCCTATTGCTCAGCCAACTTTCTACCCATTTTACCACTTTTGGCCCCACTCCTAGGCTCCTCAGTTTGCTTGTCAGTTGAACAGTGTTGAAGGCCTTGCTGAAATTCAGGTTGATCATGTCCACCACCCATCCCTGATCCAGTTCCTTTTTCACCCAATCAAAGAACTCAATCAGGTTTGTCTGGCAAGACCTGCCCCCTGTGAAACTATGTTGCTTTGGATCCTGCAGTCCTTTGG
Organism: Neoceratodus forsteri; assembly: GCA_016271365.2. Classification (NCBI taxonomy): domain Eukaryota; kingdom Metazoa; phylum Chordata; order Ceratodontiformes; family Ceratodontidae; genus Neoceratodus; species Neoceratodus forsteri. The sequence continues at coordinate 723,461,578 of CM028130.1, read as the reverse complement.
CAACAAGGTATTCCCCAATCTTTTCCTTCAGTAGTGATTCCATTACCTTGCACACCACTGTTGTATGACTGACAGGCCTGTAATTCCCTACCTCCTACCTATTCCCACTTTTGTACAGTGGAACTACATCTGACCTCCTCCAGTCCTGCGGCACCTCCCCTGTTTCTAAGGACAGATTGAAAGTGTCATCAGAGGTGCAGCCAACACCCCTTTCATTTCCCTTAGTATCCTCGGGTGCACCCCGTCCGACCCTATTGCCCTGTTTACTTTTAATGTTGATAGTTCCGTAAGCGCTCGTTCCTCTGTAAAAGGACTTGTATCCCCCAACCCCCACCCCATCACACCCTTGTCCTCAGTCTTTGGCCCACTTCCATCCTCCTCCTCCTCCTTCTTGAATACTGAGCAAAAGTATTTGTTCAAATTATAGGCTTTTTGGTGGTCCTCTTCCACATAACCTCCTTCCTCTTTCAGCCTTACTATCCCTCCCATTGTCTTTCTCTTTTCACTTACGTATCCAAAAAAAATGTTTTATCCCCCTTTGACACTGCTCTGGCAATCATTTCCGCTGTTTGCGCTTTGGCACTCTGAACTGCCTTCCCTGCCTCCCTTTTTTTCTCCCAGTAAGTCTCCTTGTCCACCTCCTTCTGCATTACTTTGTACTTTCTAAATGCCATCCTTTATGCACTCACCTTTTTCCACTACCTCTTTAAAGAACCATAGTGGTCTCCTTTTTCTCTTGACCTTGCTAACCTGTCTTACACAGAGGTTCGTCACTTGTACAATGCCTTATTTTATCGTTGCCCATTGTTCTTCAACTCCCTTCAGTTTTCCTATCCCTGCTAGAGTGCTCCTGAGGCATTCTTCCATTTTCTTAAAGTCTACCCTCCTGAAGTTTGGCATCCTCATCCTTGTGTGATTTGATTCAGACCCAGAATTTCATCAAACCACACTGTATGGTGATCACTGGTCCCCAGGTGGTTCACCACTGCAACAGCAGTCACACTGTCCCTGTTTGTCAGTACTAGGTCCAGTAGTGCCCCCTCTCATGTGGGTTCCAATACTAGTTGCCTGAGGAACACCCCCTGCATGGCATCTAGGATGTTACTACTCCTGGCTGAAGTTGCGGCAGGGAGGCTGCAATCCACATCCGGTAGATTGAAATCAACTACCAGCAATACTTCCACCTTACAAGCCATTCTTATTGTTGCTTCTGTCTTTTCCTCATCCACCTATTCCCCTGTGTTGGAGGTCTGTAAATCACTCCCATCCAAATAGCTGCCCCTTTTCATCTCTCCAGTGACCCACGCTGTCTACCCCTCTTCCTGCTCCCCATGTATTTCCATGGCCTTTATGTTATCCCTTATATACAGAGTGACTCCTCCCCCTTTCTACCAACCCTGTCCTTTCTGAACAGAGTATAACATGGTATGGCTGCTGCCCAGTCCTGGTTTACATTGTACCATGTCTCTGTCATGGCGACTATGCCCAGGTCTGCTTCTGCCATTGTGGCCTCCAGGTCTGTGAATTTGTTACACAGACTTTGTGCATTAATGCACATGGCTCTCCAGGTTAGGTTGCCATCCTCTACGCTTTTTCCCTTTTTCCCTCCCATCCCTATGCATCTAATATTTTTGATAATTTTATTCCTGCTTTTCACCCCCTTTCCAGGTGAGGTCCCAGTCCCCAATGAAGCCAAAACCCTCCTCTCCACACCATTCCTTCAACCATGTGTTGAATTCCCGGATGTAGAGTTTTCTAGCCTCACCCTTACCATAGATAGGTAGAACCACTGAGAAGGTCACCTCCCCAACTCTCTGAACTTCTCCTGTACTGTCCCAATCCCTGTCACATCTCTTGCCAGGTCATTCGTCCCCAGGTGGACAATGACATCCAGCTCCCCTTCCTTGCTACTGCCTTTGCGATAGTCAGGATCCACTCACCATCCTTCTGAGTACTGCTTCTGAGTAGGCACTTAACCACCCTCCCCCCTCACCTGTTCCCAACTCAATTCCTGTAATGATGGAGTCCCCAAAAAGCATTTGCTTCCTCCTCCTCAGAGTCTCCTGCCACCCATCCTTGGAGCTCCATCATGAAGGATCCGATCATCCCCCTTTGTGACTACTTTGCGTGGCACCATGGGACCTTCCTGCTCTGCCATGATGGTGTAGGAGTTCTGTAGTTTCACTGGTTGGGGGATGTGCTTCTGTCCCACTGTCCTCTCCCTTCCCGAGCCCACCATAGTCCATCCATACCCTCTACTAGGCAACCTTCAAGGAAGTGATGGCAGACCTGGTGGTCGCTGGGTGGGAGAGAAGGTTCCCTAAATCCTAGCCAACTAAGCTTGGAGACTAGTAACCTCCACCCTCACCCAGAGAGGTGCCTACAGATGGGGAAGCACCACAGTATCCAGAAGGTCCTTCTGAAGACTGCCACCCCACAGCCACTGCATTGCACCACTCCCTGCATCTTTCCCTTCTTTGCTTTATGTCCCTGCATTGCTTGTGAACTAAAGTTTTTTTCTTCTCTTTTCCCCTTTCCTCTTGCTGTGCTTGTGTTTGTCCCCAGTCTAGGCTACTATATATGCCCTTCTAGTCCCACCCTTCCTGCACCCAAACAGGAAGTTCTGTCAACCAAACTTCAGTGCCTATATAGTTGGATAGGGAATGGGAGGGAGGGAGGGAACTGCTGTATGTTACCTCATGAAGAAATACACAGAACATACCTGGAGTAAGTAGCTGAAAGCTGAAATCAAGGAAATTTTAGAATAACTAAGAAAAAAAATCAGTAGATTTTTTAAGGTATTTCTTTTTTTTCTTAGTTTTATAGCATCTCCTCTGGACCCTGAGTCAGCCACCTGCATCCTCTGACTCTACGGTGGTGAATTTAAATATCCCCGGTTTGGCAGTCTTTTGTCAGCTCCATGGTATTGCTTGCCCACTCCTTTGTGTACCCCTAGTGGAAAACATCAACTGCTCCCTGCCTCTGTCTGTTGGTCAGTCTGCTTGTTTATGTGATCCCACTCTGTTCCCCACTTCCTGCCCTGCTGGTAGCATTGTGTATTGATAAAAATATAAGCTGCTGCTTTGTTAGGAAATTAAATTAAAGTTCAGTGTCCCATAACCTAGAAGAAAGAAAAGCAACCTGAAGCAAATCAATAATCAGCTTCTGCCCTGTGACTCATCAGTCTGCAAGAAATTTGAGCTGCTGTGTGAATGAAGTGAATTTACTGGGGGTAGTCTGCATTCCTCATCCCAATGCAGTAAAGCATGTGGGAATGCAAACACAATGTCAGGATGCATGAGATGAGGCTTTACCAGCCATAGAAGGGTAGTAATATTGCCCCAGTACAGCCCACCGGTTCAACCTCATCTGGAGCATTAAGCATGACTCTGTAGCCCACATCAGAGCAAGGGAAGAGATAGGTTGAAAACCATGCAGAGAAGGGAAATGACAATGATTCAGAGGCAGCAGTATAGATTCTATGAAGAGATTGGAGAGCCTCAGTATATACTCTCCAGAGGACAAATGGGAGAGGGTATATGAAGAAACTTTTGTGTTATTCTTTCATAATCGGGTAAGGCTCATTAGGCCCAAGTGGAATACCTATTTTCAGGGGGAACCTGGGAGCACTGGGAAGGTTAAGTGACTTGTCAGAGTCACACAGTATGTCAGTGTAGGTTGTGTGAATCAAATCCAGGTCTACTGGATGTGCCAAGCTCATTCATAGCTTGTTACTCTAAACTCTAGACTATACTGTCAGCCCCATACAATATAAAGGCACAATTCAGTGAACTCCACAGAGTTGTTTAAGTTAAGGAAAAGTTTATTCACCACTGGGCACAATCTCAATCTGGAAGGGGGGCATTTAGAAAGGATGTTAAGAAGTATTTTTTCATGGATGAGGTAGCTGATGGGTGGAGTAGTCTACCAAAAAAATGTTGATCAATGAGGGCACTATACCTGGGTTAAAAACACAATGAGACACATTTTTAGGGGATTAGGACATACTACATTGTAAGTCATCAGGACAGACTTGATTGACCTATGTTTTTTTCTTTTATTATTCTTCTGTTTCTATATTTCATACAGTGCATATCAGTTGAAAGACCCAGTTTTGATCATAGTTGGTACCCACAAAAGAGGCAGAGCACAATGTGTGTGCCCCATATGGAATAATATCAGTCTCCAGACATATCCCTTTTGTTAGTTAGATGTTTTGAAATAAATAAATGTATTTTTATTTGTAATTTAATGCATTGGGCTGATATGTGCTCAATGAAATTATTTTTTTTCAACAAGAAAAATGGTTCCAGCTTTGTTTAAGTAGTGTCACGTATCACTTATTCTTGTTCCTAGCAGTCAAAGAGTCATGTACTACAGAAATCCTTTATGGCCTAAAGATTAAATCTGCACTACTGTGAAATTATGCCAATCCCATCTTAATCAGGTCCCCTTTCCCAAGTGTGCACTCTAAGACTATATATGACTACACATTGTATCTCACATATGCTTGCGATAGCATTTGCTGGGACAGCAAAATATATGTACATGAGGTGCATGAATTACATATGTTTTGTGGTCCATCTACAATGCATAACTGTTCCACAGAGTTTAGAAAATACAGAAATACAGTTCATATATGCAAAAAAAGGGAAAAGAAACTTTTACATCTGTGTTGTATTTTTGGTAACTGATATAGAGAGCATTCCCACCAGGCTTAGACTGCTGCACAGAATAGCAAAATACAACTACCATTAAAACATGCAATATAGTTAAAAACTGAGCAACTAATCCTGTTCATAACAAAAAAAATAAAACATAGCCAGGCAACAGTAACTTAAAGGGATTCAATGAGTTTCAAAGGCCAGAGAAAATATATGTTATGTAAGCCATAACCCATAACAAGGTATGGGGTTATAGGGATTTAATCCATGTCTGATTTGCATTGTGAGGCACGAGGCAGCAGGCTGAGTGCCTTCACAACACCCCAGGTGTGGATTAAATCCCTATAACCCCATAACCTGGAGTAGGTTATTGCAATTATAAAATGGGTTGCATGAAGGGGGCAAATAATGTTCAGAAATTGTGATTTTAAGGGTGGAAAAGACAATATTTATTTGGTGTCCTTCCATGACAAAAAGTAGTTCCAATCCATGAGGCACTTCATGTTTGTTCAAAAGCAGTTCCCATGGCAGCCCAACAGATGGCTGTAAAACAGTGCTGTGCTTCTAGCATAGTTTCACAGCCATCTGTTGGTCTGCCAAGGGAAATGCAGGAACAAAACATGAAGATCTACCCTAGCATGTGTCCCATCATGCAGTGCAACCTATATCTTGCAATACATGCAGATGAAAATCAAAGGACCTATCAATGATTCTGACAGTAAGTTAGGAGGAAAAAGTATCATATTAGTAAATGTAAAGCTAATATGCATAGAATTACTTGTTGCAAATCGTTCCACTTCTACTCACGATATTACAGTTATCAACAAAACTGTTCAAGTGCAGTTCCCATGGCAGCCCAACAGATGGCTATAAAACAGTGCTGTTCACAGCCATCTGTTGGTTTGCCAAGAGATATGCAGGAACAAAACATAAGGATCTACTCTAGCATGTGCCCCATCATGCAGTATAATCCATATTCTGTAATACACGTAGATGAAAATTGAAGAACCTAGCACCAATCCTGAGAGTAAGTTAGAAGAAAAAGTACTATATTAGTAAATATAAAACTAATATGTATAGAATTACTTGCTGAAAATCATAGGATCATGATAGGATCATAGGAACAAATCAGGAACTTAAGCTGTTAAGCCATTATTGTCCTGCACATTAAAATTACAAAATTAGATAAAGACAATTAAACTTATGTTTGCCAAGAGCTATCTTAAACTGACTCATAGTTTCACACAAACCCACTGAAGCAGGTAAAGCATTCCACTGGGTAACTGTACACTGTGAAAACCAGGCCTCTCTATTATTGGATTTATACCTATCTTCTGTTAGTAGATATTGATGACCCCGGTTAGTAACTATGCAGTGTCGTCTCTGTGGCACAATCAGGTAGTGCATTGCATTCTTAATCAAAAGGTTGGTGGTTCAAGTCCACCTAACAAGAGTTTTTGTCAGTGTCAGTGGCTCAGTAGATAGCACACTTGCCTCTGGGGCCAGGAGATCAGAGGGCTGTGGGTTCAGTTCCCACATCTGGCACTTGGGTTAATATCCCAGTACTGACACTGTAGTGTAGCATGAGAGGGGTGCTGCACTTCTGAGGTGCCATCTTTCAGATGAGATGTTAAACTGGGTCCCATCTGCCTGGATTGGTGGTAGTTCAGATGGATGTTAAAGATCCCATGGCACTTATCGAAAAATGTAGGAGAATTTCCCTGGTGTCCTGGCCTAATTTCCCTCATTCACTAAAAATACCACCAACAGCTTAATCTGATTCAAGGTCAGTTGGCATTCATCTGTATCCCCCTTCCCCGGGTTGTGCCTGAAAATAGGCAGGATTTGTCTAGTGCACTTACCCGGTCAACAAATACTAAAATAAAAAAAAACGTTTGGCTGTCCATGTAAGCCTCAACATTCCCATATAAGAGGTTCCCTACTTGTTTTATAAATCAAACACATATCCCCACAATATCTCCTATACTGTAACAAATACAATCCAAGGTCTCTCAGTCAACCCTCATAGGGGAGAGACTCCAAGCCCTTAATCCTTCTGGTAGCCCCATTGCTGAACCCCCTCCAAATGCCTCATATCTAGTTTGAGACAAGGTTACCATACAGACCCAGCGTACTCCAAATGGGGTCTAACAAGAGAATGATAAAGAGGCACAATCACATCTCTATCTCTACTTTTAATGTTCCTCATAATTGATGCCAAAATCCCATTGGCTTTTTTAACAGTTATTGTACAGTGATAGGAAAAGTCTAACTCTTTGTTAATCCATATTCCCAAATCCTTTTCTACATTTACAATCATTGAACTAACCCTATCTATGAAATACTCAAATTAATGGTTGTTTCTTCCTAAGTGCAAAATCTTACATTTTGATATATTTATATAGAAGATTGATATTATCCTGAAATCGCTTAGCATCTATTTGATTAGTAACTACTGCACCACATTTCATATCATCTGCAAATTTTACAAGCCATGCATTATCATCACAATTTAAAGAAGAAACCAATATCCCAAATAAAACAGGCTCCAACACAGATCCCTGAGGGACGCCATTGGACACTGGAGTCCAGTCTGACAATTGACGCTTAATACAGACACACTGTTTCCTATTATCTAGCCAAGCAGCAATCCACCTAAGGACAAAACAATCTATACCAAAATTACCCAATGTGTTAAGCAATTCTCTATGTGATACTGTGTTGAATGCTTTTTCAAAATTGATATATAATACATCTACAGGTAGATTATGGTCCAGTGCTGAACTCACAATTTCAAAAAAGGACAAGAGATTAGTCACAACTGACCTACCACATACAAATCCATGCTGCCTCACATCTATGTTCCCCTGTATCTTTACTCTCTTTTCAATATACTCTTTCAAAATAGATTGCAGTAATTTACTAATTATACTAGTAAGGCTTTTAGGACGATAATTTGAACAACTAGTTTTAGAACCATGCTTGTGAAATGGAATCACATTGGCCAGCCGCCAGTCCTCTGCAATCACTCCACTATCTAAAGAGGACGATAAAATGACCTGCATAGGTTCACATATCACTAGGACTAATTCTTTTAATAGTTTAGGGTACAGCTTATCTGGTCTTGGGGATGTAATTACTCTTAAGTTGTTACGTTTTTCAAAGACAGCTGTAGCAGACATTTTCAGTTTATTGGTGTCTTCAATAGGGAACACCTTATCAAATTTGGGTTCAGTTAAGTAAACACTATTACAATATTTATTAAATTCCATAGCCATTTCTTTATTATCAGAAATTTGATTTTTCCCTACCATCAATGGACCCACTTTATTATCTTTTTGTTTCAGTGAAGCAATATAACCATAAAATGCCTTCTGATTATCGTTCCATTTCTACTCATGATATTTCAGTTATTAGCAAAATTTTCTGTCTCACCACTACACTGCATCTGTGGGTAGGGATATGATTTTGGGGGGATAATCACATCACTTGCTTTGAGGGAAGAAGTGCAGGACACCAAAGTGTGGATTAAAAAGGGAATTGAATCCACAGACACCTGATACTGTTTGACCAGTTGGCCAATCTCCTTCATGCAACCCATGTTATAAGTACATTTATTGTGCTTTAAACACAGTGACTGAACAAGTATGATGAATTGAGTAAGGGAGTGCACTCAATAAAGAGGAGTTGCTTAGGAATACAAGTACCTAAAAACATAAATACCCTATTTGAAGCTAATTTCATACAATTAACCAAAATGTGCAGGCAGATGTGCCATGCTTGTCTCTTCTTAACTTCCCAAAGTATTGCTACATTAATTCAGTAATTATAAATATACTCCCATGCTATTTATACTTATTTTAATGTACCCCATTCATATCACTAAGCAACATCTTTGAGATTGGCAACATATTATTTCTAAGTACGTCTGGGACTCCGAATGCCTTAGAATTAAATATAAACCTTTACAGTCACCTAGGGCACTAGGGGCAGGAGGTTACTTGATCTTGAAGATTACTATCTCACCATCCATCTTAAAAATGCACTTATGTGGCAGGTCCATAATTATATCACTAACTGGAAATTAATGGGGATGGTGGAAGAGGGACGACCACCACTGGCAGCATGGCCATGGACTTAACTTTTCAGAAGGCTAATTCAGATTTGACTAAATTATTAGTGAACAACACTCTAAAAGGGGTTAACCATCTATAGGAAAAATTTTATAATGGCCCCTTTCTTTGGCCCTTTAGGTGGTTTGCATGGAAAGCACTGTTTCAGCCTGCACAAAAAGACCTGACATTTAATAGATGGTCTCAACAGGGCTTTTGTTCCCCACACCAAGCTATGGGGGAGACACCCCCCTGAATTTTAATACATTTAAACAATCCTTCCACTTTACTAATTTAGATTATGTTAGATACCTCCAATTAAAAACTTATATGCTGGAGCAGTGCTCAGCAGCCTCAAATAGCCATAGAGTAAACCCTTTAATGAATGTCATGGATATGATTTTGAATGGCGCTCATAATACAGGGCTGATTTTGGCTTTACACAAAGCCCTTAAATTACTACACAATAACTATGCCTCTTTTATAAAGCAAAGGTGGCAACAAGAAAGCAATAAAGTCTTAGTTGAAGCGGACCGTGCAATGATTTTCCATTCAGGACAAAAAAACACATGCTCACCTTTGTGGTAAGAATTTGCCTGGAAAGTTAGGAATTATTTTTTCCATACACTTGCCATATAGGGAATGTGGAGCCTACATTTTTCTAGGCCATGTTAGAGGAAATCCGGAGAGCAACAGGCTCACCACACGCACATTTTTTGGATGTGTCCAGCTCTGTGAGGAGATCATGACTTCATTGTCAGCTCTGTTTGGCCTTTGAAATCCTCTCTCTTTTGAGAATGGAATACTGGGCCTTTCTCCTGTGGACATAGTGGGCTGTGACAAGCTATACTGTACCTTTGGAACATACTTTTGATTGTGGCATACAAAGCCATCACCAAAGAAATGGCTGCAAATAGACCCACTGGCACACCAGTCATGGCTGGATATAATACATGATATTCAGTATATGGAACTTAACCTCCAGACCCATGTTTTTGTCCATAGATGGATGCTTTGGCTGCTGTGTGTTGATTCTCAATAGCTAGTGGTGCTTCACCTATGATATGCCTTCTCTTCATAGTAAACTGCTGGGTTATGGTGCAATTCACAACATGTTTAAAGACCGTGTAAGTGATTAAGATAGTATCATCTTGGAAACTGCTGTGTATTGAAAACAATAATGATGTTATTCTGTTTAGTTGTATGTGTCTATGTTATTCAATAAAGATGCATTTAAAAAAAATAAAGTGGAGACCCTAAAAACAAAGTCTTTTCTGCATACTGTTTTAAGGCTACATTTTGGAACTGAAAATAAACCAGAACTGGATGATCTTAAGAATCAGTACATACTGTATATGCATAGACATTGATGGCAGAAAAATAATTTTGGCTCATCCACTCTACGTTTAAGGCTACATTTTGGAACTGAAAATAAACCAGAACTGGGTGATCTTAAGAATCAGTACATACTGTATATGCATACACATTGATGGCAGAAAAAGAATCTTGGCTCCTCCAGTATGCCGACCCTACTTATTTTGCCTTGCTATAGATGCAATCCTCCCTTTTTCACTGTCTTCCCTTTTTCTGACTGCCACCCTCCGTCTTTCCCATCATTGCTTGAAGCTGCTAATTGATTTGGCCTGTACCACTTCTTCTAAAAGCTTATTCCAGTAGTCCGCCACCCTTTCCATAAAGAAGTGATTTTGGATGTATTTTTGCATCTCCCTTGCCCGCTTTGGTGAATTCTCCCTCATGCCTGTGTTTGAACTCAAGGAGAATACTTTCTTGGCATCAACTGAAGTATATTTATCACATGGAGGTACTTGAATGTCACAATCATATCATCCCTTTCCCTTATTTTCTCCAGAGTGTACATGTTAAAGTCTTTTCATAGGTAAGAACAAAAGGTGCACACACACCAACTTGGAAAAAGCAAAGCTAATTTATTTTAGACATTTGAAGAACATGGAACAAACTCCCCTACATATTGCATCCTTAGCAGGAGGCTTTGTAAGAGAATGGAGTTTGTCCTAACATGTGGACATTTAAATGCACCCAAAAAGTTAACAACAAAGCTCAAGGAACATTGTTTTTTTAAATGCATGAACAATTTAAAGTGTCAACACATACTTATTATAAATGTTCTAAAGGACAGGTTTCTTGGAGCTCCTTTCATGTCATTTACTCAATCCATTTTGAGTGATAAAACACCATCTTTGGAACTCAACTTTTAAAAGCACTGACACAAACAGCACTGCTAACTTCAATTATAGACTTGCCAGTTCTTTAAAAAGTTTTTATAAATGTGTGGGTATTTGGAGTAACTTTTTCCACTGTGAGCACTGGCACTTTAATATACATTCTTTCTGTGTATTAGCACTTTAAAATAAATTAACTTTACTAATTTCAAGTTGGTATGTGCATTACTCTTGTTCTTACTGATGAATAGCCTCTCTCTTTAGGAGAGCACCTTTGGAGTAAAGAGTGCATCTTATTCTTGCTTTTCCTATGTGTTTAAATCCTACAGCCTCTCCTCGTATTGCACATCCTCAATGGAGATGGCACATAAACACCAATAAGTTCTGAGAGATATTAGGGTCATTCCCATGATGCCTCTTGTTAGTATAGTTGTAGCCATCAAGTTGTTAAGATATTTCCAGATAGTTCATGATACTTCTAAAGAAAATCTCTTTGGTAGTCCTATAGTGCACTGCAGACATGGAGGAAATACCCTCATGATATAATAGAAACATCAGGATATTTGTAAGGAGTACAAATTTTAAATTCACATCTGAAATTGATTGGCAGCAGTGAAGAAGACATCTATAGGTGTTTTCTGTTTATGGAAACAAGTATTAGACTACAGTCTGGCAGCTATATTCATAACTTACTGTATATAAGGAGTGGTATTGAAGTCCAGAAAACTGGGCATTACATCAATCATCCCTTGCAATTATGATGGTACTGTATTGACTAATACTTTGAGTATAAGCACCTCAATATATTTCTTTAATTTAACAAGTCTGGGAAGGTGGACAAATGCTACTTTATGGACCACATTAATATGGGCATGAGTACATAAAAGGGGATCAAAATTCACATCAACATTATTCATTAAAGATGCAAATTTCAGATCATAGTCCAGTTCTTATTTATTTATTTATCCTCATGGAGTATCACCTTTGAGCTAGAAGCTCATTTACAAAGGTTCCACATCATTATATGTATGGTTACAGGTTAAGATAGACAATTTGAATTAACAGTAGAAAACAAAATATCTCAAACAATACAGGTATATACATGATTACTAAGCACTGAGAAGAACAGTCAGAGGACTTGACTTTGTTGAGAGGCAAAGAAAGGGGAGCAGAGTGGATAGGCAGGTAGGTAGCATGCAGGTGGGGATGGTTGGAAGAGTTGAGGCAAGGATAGGGTGGTGAGAGACAAATAGCTGGGCATGTTCTGGGACTGTGATGGTGGTAAAGGGGTAGCTTGAAAGGTGTTCCTTGGTACCAAATACAATAACTCACTATTATCTTCAGACACTTTCACAGGCAATGCCTGGGAACATGAAAACAATTTGGTACTGCTTGGGGGGGCTGGGATGTTCACTATGTGGTATATAAACATCAATGTAAAATTGGAGTTAGAAAAATAGATTGTGGATACACTCATTAACCTGGGAATTACAGTTAACAGCACAACAAATTGAAATACACATACTGAAAAAAAAACTAAAGGCAAGACAGAATATCCTAGGAATTAATATATTTAAGATATTTTCTCATCATCCATTTAATTCAGTTAAGGCTATGCATGATGCAAAAATAAAATCTGTAGTACTTTATGGCTCAGAGGTGTGGGGCATTGAAAGTACAATGATGCGTTTGGAACTATTTCAAAATATTTCTATTATAATATTATTGGGACTTTCACAATTCATTCCAGGAGAATGTTTGAGACAAGAATCGGGATTATTATTGCTTACATTGAATGTCTATATCAGATTAATACATTTCTGGTACAGGTTAGTACAAAATAATTGCAACTCTGTTAGTAGTTTGTTCAAAATAAGTGTTTTTATATAAGTCTTAATCTGGAAATAAAAACTGGAATGTCTGTTTTGAATAGATTATTGGTTCAAAATTGACTTAAGTCCTTGTTTGAGTGTAATACTCAGATATAATTGTTGGCATTTAAAAACATAGCTACACAAAGACTAAAGGATATAAAGATACAGACACATTTTGCCAGGTTGAATAACACTAAGAACTTACATTACACAAATTTATCAAAAATGCTAATGACATGGAACATTACTTAAAATCATATGAGAATATTAACTCCATGTGTGTTTCGATTCCCCCCCCAACCCCATTAAATCCTGTAGTTTATTGCATGGGGGAGCAATATGGAAATCAGTTTAGCTGTCCTAGTCTACAAGGTAATGAGCAAATAATTGTGCATGTTATGCTCAATATGAGTATAATACCTGACAGGATGGGTGGTATTAGGTTATCACAGACCACCCAGGGACTTAAAATGCAAAAAAAAAAAAAAAAAAAAGGCAGTGATTTTAATTTTCAGCTGAGTGATATCCTGGGTAAAAAGGCAGGCAGAGACAATGTCTCATTATTCCACATTCTCTTTTGCCAGATACTTGACTGGGTGGTTGGTGCCTACAGCCAATCAAGCTTGAGAATGTAGCTAATCACTTTTAATGAGCTAAGAAGTAAATGGTTAGAAAGATTCATTATCTTGTATAAACAAATGACTAAAAAATAATTGCTCAAAAAGCTGCTAAAGAAATATGGTATTATAGTCCATTGTTAAACATATTTCTGCTGCTCAATCATTATATAGGAAAAAGATGAAACTGGATTCAATAGCTTGATATTTTTTACATTTCTGTACAGTTATGACTGCTGGAATTAATTCTGTATAATACTTGAATGTGTTTTGTGCTTAATTTTAATCTATTGTTTTTAAATGTTACTGTCCTTTGAATGTTAACATTTTCTTCAATAAAACTGAAATTAACTGACTTATATAGGTACTAATTGTATTGTGGGGACTAATAACAAAATTCATAAAAATTGCAAAAATGTATTTACAAAATTGCCATGAATTCTTCCATGTTGATATTTAAAATGTGTTTTATAAAACAGAACCTCTGCTGTGAGGTAAATATATAAATATAGCTAGAGAAAAACATCTGTTTCTATATTGAAAATGTAATTAGTACTGTTTTATGATAATATTATAACACCAACATGTCTTAATATCTGAACTCTAAGCTTGTATTTAAAATAAATTAAGTTTCTAGCCCCAACAGTTCCATAATTAGACCATTTATAGGATGTTTTCTTTAAAATGTGATAATTTTGGAACTGTTAGTACTAGAGAATTTCTTTTTAAAGAAAGCTTGGAGTCTATTTAGTATATCTCTTTATAAAATAGTACTACAGTGATCATATATCAATATATAAACATAAAATGTTTCATAGCAATATAAAAAACATAAAATGGTTTACAAAATTTTCAAAATCCAGTCATTTCATACAACATATTATCATGACATGCATAGACATGTAGAAACATAGGAGAACTTTATACTCAGGGTCCCAGATATTCAAAAGAGTTGAGCCATGCGCAATAGGGTTGAGCCTGCACAAGTCCGAAATTGCACCATTCTGCGATATTCAGCAGGAGGCAGTTGCACCCCTGAAATCATGCTGAGCAACAGCGCAATGATAATGAAGGCATGCGCAACCAAAGGGGGAGGAACCATGCATAAATGGCACAGTGTGATATTCAAAGACTTGCGCCATGCGCAGTAGGGGAGCAAGCAGAAGTTGCGCCATAGCAGAAATGAGCCAAAATAAAAAGGAGCAAGGAGAGGCACAAGAATGCTACAGGAAGCCACATGTGTCAGAAGCAGAGGCAGACAGACAGGGGAGGAGCACAAACAGGGCAGGCCAGGGAAAGGTCAGTCTGAACAGCCAGGCACAGGAAAGGTGTGGGGAGCCACACAGCACAGAGGCCAGCACAGGCAGGTGTACCCGGTGCAGGGGAGGTAGCAGCCAGGACGGGGGGGGAATACAGCAACAGCTGCCAGGGGGTGAACACAAGCCAGGGACATGGCCAGTGCCACCTTCCACATGGAGGCCTTAATGAGGGGGGTGAGAAGGCAGGTGGCAGGGGGGCGTGGCCGTGGATAGGCCCGTCGGTGGTATGCCCCCAACAGGCAGTACCGATCCCACACCAGCTTTGAGCTGTCCACTGATACTGAGATTGTGGGCTGGTACTGCCTGAATAGCGCAATTCTGAGGCAGCTCTGTGAGCTGTGCAGTGATGTGATGCAGGCACCCACATGACGGAGCCATGCCCTGTCAGTGGAGACTAAGGTAACAGCCTGCATGTGCTTGTTTGCCATGGGTACCTTCCAGAGACCAACTGGGGCACCACAGGCATAACCCAGTCAGCCACGTCATGCCACCTCATCCAATTCCTCTCCGCACTGCTGCCACATGCTGTGGAGTACATCCATTTCCCCAGCACAGCAGCGGAGCACAGAACAAACATACAGGAGTTCCACAGGGTAGCATGTATGCCTGGCGTGCTAGGGGCAATAGACTGCACCCATGTGGCCATACACACACCACCTGGCCCCGAGGGGGCCGCATACATAAATCGCAAGGACTATGCCAGCATCAACTGCCAGGTGGTGTGCGATGCCAGGGGGCGCATCATCAATGTCTGTGCCACGCACCCTGGGGGAGCACACAATTCTTTCATCTGGCACCAGTCGGCACTGTGCCACAGATTCGAGAATGGGGACATCCCCACTGGACACCTAGTGGGTGAGTACGCAAACCACATGGAAAATCATATGGCATGGGTAGTGGCCTACATGACCTGGGGCAGGGCGATGTTGATCACAAAACTAACTTCCACCCTCTACACACAGGTGACAGTGGATACCCACTCCGTCCCTGGCTGCTCACACCCTACCAGCAGCCCGTGACCACATCGCAGCAATGCTACAATGAGGCACACGCCACCACATGTAATGTCATCGAGCGAGTGTTCGGGATGCTGAAGGCATATTTCCATTGCCTGGACACCTCTGGCAGTACCCTACAGTACAGCCCCTCAAAGGTCTGTGGGCTATTCCTGGCCTGTTGCATCCTGCACAACATGGCCAATGAATGTGGGATAGCCGTACAGGTCGAAGAAGGGACAGCGATGGGGACGATGGGATCTGGTGACAATGGTGATGGCCTCCCCAGCAGCCGACTGGGACCCCGACTGCTCCAGCTGGCACAGCTGCACTGGGACACCATCACGGAGAAGCACTTCAGCCAACCCAGGTAAGTCATGGGGCCATGCACAACCACCAGTGGCCAAGGTACAACCCACAAACATGCATGGACACACACCAGGGGTGCATGCCATCAAGGGAAGTGGCAGGGCACAGAAGCACACACACAATCAGGGATGGGTGAGGATTAACATGCCACACCGAAGGACACACACACATGCTCACACACAACACAACAAACGTGCACAGAGGGCAGAAGGCACACCGACCCAGAATGCACACCCTAGCAACACACATGTCCACAGGCCACCACGCCCACTGCCTGTCCATGTGCGTGTGTCAGATGCTGAGCACCATTGCACATTGGTGTACAGCGCAATGCAGGCATCATCATGCACATGCAACTGTGGACAGCAGCCGGAAGGGTGTGCAGGTGGACTGTGTGTCCACATGCAGGGCCGGATACTCACTCATGCACTGCTCACTGAAACACACAATACACACAGGGCAGCACCAGACAGTAGCCGCGCTGGGAGACAGGTCAGACATGCAACACAGTGCCACAGCCGCCACAGATGCGTCGGCAGTCCCACTGAGACCCGCCAGCACTGGCAGGCTGACCACTGGCCTCATAGGGTGGCACCGATGGCCCCCCAAGGGTTCCACTGCGAGAATGTGACCGTGCTCGCGCAGGGGTCTGCAGCACACCGAACATGCCTGCACCAGGAGTGCTCAGGATGCCCACAGCTGAACCTGGTGTCGATAGGGTGGGAGTCGCATGACGCTGGGAATGGGGGGTGGATAGTGCACTGTGTGGTGTCCATGATGCATGGGCACCTGACTGTGTGCCCATTGTGGCCATGACAGCAATGAATGCCTGTGCATGCATGTCAATGGCAGCGGTCACATCCTCCAGCAAATGGTCCATCCCTGCAAGGATCAGTGCGGTGTCCCTGCTGCGATGCTCCTCTGCCCGCTCCAGAGCCACATGCAGTGCATCCACGGATGTTGAAAGCCGCATCTGCTGCTGGACCGATGCTCGCAGTAGGCGGGTGTGCTTGTCCAAGAAGTCATCAGCCTCCTCGGCATCCTGTCCCTCAGGGTGTACAAGGCCCCGAAGTTCAGCACCCCTTGAGGGTGGGTGCTGTGCACTGGGACCAGGTCTGGGCATGTCCACAGGCAGTGCAGAGATGCCGCCACTGAGCCCTGTACCCCCAAGCTCATTGGGCGACTGCTGATGCTGCCCCTCTGGCTGCCGCTCCCCAGGGCTCAGTGGTACCGCCACAGTGGCCGAAACAGTCCCACTGTCCTGAACAGACACCAGTGCTGCCCCACTGGTGCTGACAGGCACAGCCTGGGACTGTGCTGACATGCAGGCCTCCACGGTGGCACCACCCACAGCCATGGGTGCGAATTGCCCTGCTGTGTGGCCATCCCATGGCACACACGTGTCACTGCCCATGACGGTCATGTCATCATCACTGATGCCGGACTCTGCCCTGGCCACAGTCACAGCATGCTGGCATCTGTGGATGCCAGCATGCTGGAACACAGGCAGGTCTTCTTCCACACCTGTTACAACGACATCAGTGTGGACAGCCAGGCGGCCCCACTGTCACAATGATCCACATATACCTGTGGAGGTGGATGGTCCCACCTCCGACTCCATCTGACTGTTTGCAGTGGACAGGCCCACCACCGCTGACCCATGCAGATGCTCAGGATCTGTAGGGAAAGCAAAGTCATGTTACTGCGTGTGACCTACCCTGCCCCCCCATAGACAGACCATGACTTACCATGCAGTGATGGGCCACCACCCGTCTGGAAGTCACCACTTGGAACACCCTCAATGGCACTGCGCTGCATGCTTCCAGCAAGCCTCTCCTCCGCTGGGGTCAGCTGTACCACCTCCGGCTGTCCTCCACCTGTTGCAGCACATGCTGCCCTGATGGCAACCACCTTCTCCTTTACCCTCCTCCTGTCCGTGCCCATATTCTTCTTACACTCCTGCATGGAGCACTGGTGGCTTCCATGCAGGTTCACAGCATGTGCCATCTCCTCCCATGCAGCAGCACAGGCTTGAGGTGTTCCCCACCGTCCACTGAGCAGTGGCTCCTGATCCAGGTAGGCCTCGAACAGGGCCTTGGTTTCAGCCTTTGTAAAGTTCGGCCTCCTCCTCCTCCCACCACTGTTTTCCTCCTCTCCAACAACCTGCTAGGTCATTATGTAGCCTGTAAGAATGGCAGTTGTTACCTGTGACTGTGTAGTCCCATGCATGTCCCTGAATCCACAGTCCACACTCCCAAACAGCATGCAACTCACCAATAAACTGCAGTTACTGACTCTGGCCACTGCAGCAAATTGTCGCACTTTTATAGTGCAATCCATGCAAATGAGGTGAGGAGCAACTTTAAGTAGATGCAAATTGCAGTGCTGCGCAATTGAATGGCTTATGAGATGATTTGCATATGACAGCTGAATATCATGCTGTTGCACTTTGTGCAATTGTTTTGAACGTGCTGAGCCAATGGCGCAGTTCTGTAACATGCGTAGTACACCTCACTGTGCATGCCCGGGTTGCTGACAGAGGCATCTGCCACACTGATGACGTGCTGTGCATGGCAGGCAATGCAGGGCACAGCCACCATTGTGCCAGTGGTGCTATAGCGATGGTCACTACATGGCACTGCAGCAATGGGCCATCATAGGTGCAATGGCCCAACTGCTCGGTAGTCTGCTATGGTGCTGGCACACAGGCAGCCAATTGCACTGCATGCATTGTCTTCCAATGGCGCTGTGCATGGCCATGCGCCAGAGACCCTTGACCCTGTGCCCGACCTTTGTCCCCTAGGTGCCATGCGTCAGGCATGGGTGCACCCCTATTGCGCTATTCGGTAACAGCGCGATAGGGAATGGCAGCGCTGTACTGCACAGCATCTGCACATGGGGAGCCGAGCTGCAGAGCGCCATATTGCCTACTATAGCTGCAAGGATGGCACAGGGATGGGCAGCGCAGTGGACAGCCAATGGGCTTGCAAATCTGGTGGCAATTGTTGAGCCACACCATGGGCCTCTCTTCGGGGAGGCTGCCCTGGACAGGGCCAGGACCCAGGTGTGGAAGGAGGTGGCCACTGCCCTGGAAGAGGCCACCAGACAGGGGAGGAGCACAGAGCAGTGCAGGCACTGCTATGGTGACCTGCGGAGGAGGGAGCCGGAGCTACTGGCATGACTGCGGACACGTGCCAGGAGGGGCACTGTGCCACGTCCAGGTAGGGGTTCCGTCAACACACTTTTATCGTCCATATAGGTCACAGTGTTGTATGTGTCCAGCACATAGGGGAAGGACCATATGGGGTTGGCTGTAGCGGTGTTCACAGGGTGTGGGGTGGGTGGGTCTGGCTGCATGGGAAGGCACACACCTTGGGGCAGGGGGACTTTGCTTCGGGAATGTACTGATGTTCTTCTCTCCTTTTTTTCTCCACAGGCCCGGACGAACTTTGCAGGTTGCGGGAAGAGCGGTGGAGGGAGGGGGACAGTGCAGCCAGGTGGGGTGAGGGCCATCACCGCCCACCTGACCAGCCCGATGAGGGTGAGTGCCATACATCCATGATTACTATTGCATGCTGTGTGACAGGGTGGGCAGCGGGGCATGACCCATTCATCGACATCACTGCCATGCACGCAACTTGTTACAGTCAACACTGTCCAGTGGCAATGCATGTCTGGGTGTGCGTCAATGGTGGTCCATGCGTGCACCAGGTGCATGGCTGTGCCACTACCTTTGCACCACATAGCCATGTCACTAAACAGCCACGGTGGTGCTGTGTGTGACTTGGCTGGTGGGTGTGTGCAGTATTCTGCATGGCTGTATGTGCCTGGGTGGGCAGGTCCTGTGGACGTGATCACTGCGGGTGGTCAGACACCATCACAGTGGTATGTCCCATGGCTGTATGCCATGCACAGTGGGCGGGCTGTATGGGGTAGTGCATTCACACCTATTGACTGTGCTCCCTTGTCCTAGGTACCCGCCATCTCAGGGACATACAGGACACTGTGTGGGAGATCCTACAGCTGGCTCAGGAATCCCTGGACTTACTCAGGAGACTGGACACGACCGGGGTACTGAGGCGGCACAGAGGCCGGAGGTCATGAAGTCCTGAACGGTGGTCCCGCTAAGAATCCCTAGGTCCCTGACTTCCCCTACCCCCCTGGACCCACCCTCACACCCCTCCTATCCCATCCCATTTGTCCACCCCTGCCCCTACCCAACCCCAACTTGTTTGTTGCCCCCAAGCTTGTATATAGTTTTTATTCTTGTACATAGTTGACTGCTATATTTATTCAATACATATGAGTTTGATATGAATACTGTGGTGGTCTCTGATTTGCAGCGGGCTATAGGTGCTCAGCTGCAGTGGTGTGCATGGTGTCAGGGGTGGTGCAGTCATGGGTATGTGTGTGTATCCGTGTGGGGGTAGCTATCAGTCAGTGTCTGTGGTGTGTGTGTGTTGTTCCCTGTGCATTGGATGACTGTGTGCAGTGGTCCATGGTGTTTGCTCTGTGTTCATGGCGCACACATCGGCCCGTCCATGGCCTGTGCAGCTGACACACATGCATGTCTGTGACCTGCACAGTCCACTGGCATGTCAGTGGTGGCAGTTCCTGCAGGGCGGCCACTGTACCCATCACTTTGCTGGGTTGCCCCTGTCACTGGTGTAGTGCATACCTGGCTTGGGTGGCACTGTGGGCACCACAGTCATTGTCCCACCTCCATGCTGTGCCTTGTGTGTGTTGCAGGGGATGTGCCCCACTGTCTGTGACTTGTGCTCCAGGTGACTACTGGTGATGTATGGGTCCACAGTGCCTGCACAGGGTGGCTGGCACTCCAGTGCCATGGGGGACTGCAGTTGTGTATACACAGTTACATGGGCCCACAATGGGGGCTTGGTTGCCCCACCACTGCGCCCTTGTGTTGCTGTGTCCTTGGGTATGGGTGGGTGTCTGTCCATACACTGTGTGGCATCCGGTGTGGTGCATGCTTCCACGCACCACTGTGGGTGTCTGTGCTGGCTGTTGTGGCCAGTGGTGGGTCGGGGTGTGTCACTGGAATACTATGCAGGGTGCTGTACCACTGGTGGTGGTGTCAAGGGCATGCCCTATCCCGTGTGGGGTACCTCTTGTGCCAATGCATGGTTGGTCTCTCAGCAGTACCTCGGGGGACTGTGCATGGTGGCAACGTGTCTGCCATTGTTGCATTGCCATGTGCTGCAACCCACTGATGGGTGCTCATGGTGGGGCTGGCTTGCATGTTTCTGTGGTGCACAGGGTTGCATTGACACAGTGGGGGTGGTGGCATGCATGGGGCTTCCTGCAGTGGTGGTCACTGCTCATGGGGAGTTGTCTAGGGGTTACGTTGCAGGGTGTTCTCTGCACTGCGGGAATGGTGTGGCACGGGGTGGTCTGCCCTCCTTGTGTGCCAGTCATAGCTTGTCAGTAGGCGTGATTGGGCACCATGGCCAGGCTGTGGGTTGGTTGCTGGTCTCCATGGGCCAGTGGTTATTCCAGCCCTCCCCCAGTTGTGCTGTGCTTGGGGTGTGGGGGGACGATGTCTGTTCTGCTGTGTGTTCCTGTGCCCATCTGTGGCATGGGTGGTGGGCCCCTACCTCCCTGATTGTGCTGTTACATTGCTCTGCAGCTGGGGGGCTCCCTGGTTGCACTGTGGCACCTCTGGACTGCTCAGCTGAACATCCCTTGTTGCACTATGGCGCATCAGATCTGCTCAGCTTTCCCTCCCTAGTTGCGATATGGCGCAGGTGGTGCGATATGCAGTCGTCGGCTGTAGGCGCAATTTGGCCTGTTCCGTTTTTGAATATCATGTCTCTTGCACATGGGCACAATAGACTTGAGCTTGCTCCTGCTATTGCGCACTTTTTGGGCGCAGTTTGAATGTCTGGGCCAGGGTCTAAATATGTTGAATGGACACCAAGCTTTCCTTTTTAAAAAAATAAAGTTTTTACAATTAACACTGAGAATGTTACAGCTTTCAAAATATAGTTTCAAGCATTTTAAAATATCATATAAGATTAATTCTGGAAATGGCTGAAGGTACTGGTTGTTGCTCTAAGAATAAACATATTATTTCTTATTTCTTTAAGTAATGGAGAAAATACTGTAGCAGCTACTCAGGATTTAACTCCCAGTAAACAAGACACTGGATAGTCTATGGGATCATCAGAATAGGAATCTACAGAAAAAATAAAAGCTGGCTGTCATCAGCATAAACATGGAAATTCAGCATATATTTATTAATACTCCTCCCAGTTGTAAGAATGTACAGGTTAACTAAGTCAGGCTCAGGATTCAAGCCCTAAAGGACTTTAGAAAAGACATCCTTATATTTCAACTAAAAATGTTCAATTTTTACCAAGAAAATACAGGAACTGAGGTATTAAAAAACAAACAGACAAACAAAAAAAAAACCAAAACAAGTCAAAGTAGAAACATCAAAATCCAAAAGCAGCTCGTTACAAGGCAGGTCCTGAGGGTGGGTTACAATTACTTGTTTTACTGACAGGCAGAATGTTGGCTATGAAACTGATGACCCCCCTACTCTGTGGTTGACTGCACATTGGTGACTTGGGGTCTAGGGTTCCCTTAACATAAATGTTTTGAGGAGTGGTGTTGCCCATGTCAAGACTGTGTTATGACACAGAAACACAAGAACACTTATTTTTAAACTGCCCATACGTGAAGGGTTTCTGGAATTACTTATCTGCAGAAGGCCATTTACTCCAAGTTTTGTCACTGGACTGCCAGACTTTAGTAACAGGACTTCTTCCCCATGAGTGGCAGGTTTTCAATGCAGGTTCTATAATGGTGTTTTCACAATCTTGAAGTTTTTTGTATAGTAGGAAAGATGCACATTTACATTGCAACAAAAAAACAGTTTTATTTATTTCTTTATTTAGCTTTTGTTGATCGGGTAGGTGCATTAGGCAAAAATCCTGCCTATTTTCAAGCACGACCCAAGAGTATATAATATACAGTTGACAAAACAGGACAGTGATGAAGTACAAATGATGCAGTGCAATGCAGCATATAATACAAACAATTGATAGCCATGCAAGAATGGTCAGGAAAAAAGAACAAAAACAATTTACATATAATAGTAGCCATCCTTACAGGGATGAACGGGAGCAGGTAAGGACATTAGGCTGAGAACATTCAGCAATTCCGAGAACAAGAAAACTAGTTTGGGAGATATAAAGAGAGGAGGCAGAGCGGACTAGTTACAGTCACAGGAATCAAGTGCTTGTAGATGGGAAAAAGTGCAGTTTTGAAGGAGGAGTGAGATTGGGAGCCCTTCAGACTGGGAGGTAGAGAGTTCCAGAATTTTGGGGCGAAGTGGGAGAAGGCTTGTTCTCCCACAATAACTTAGTAATAGTTGTTATTTATGGTCAGAAGTGATTTATGATACAGATGTGTCCTCCTGTTCCAAGACAAAAGTTATAACTCTTTGTAAGCGATTCTCAAGTGCACTTAAACCTTGTAAACAGAGCATGTGATGGGAAAACACACAGTGTTTTTCCTATGCTTCATCTAAAAATTATCTGTTTTTACTAACCATTTTTACAAAGAAAATACAGAAACTCAGGTATAAAAAGAACAAAACAAGTCAAAACAGAATCATCAAAATCCAAAAGTAGCTAATGACGAGTTGGGTTCTGTGGGTGGGTTACAAGGACTTGTTTTACTGACAGGCAGAATGTTAGCCATGGAAGTGGGGAAACTCCCACTCTGAGGTTTAGTGCACATTGTTGACTTGGAGTCAAGGGTTCCTGTAGCATAAAGGTTTTGAGAAGAAGTGTTGTCAATGTCAAGACTGTGTTATGACAGAGAAACACAATAACATTTATTTTTAAACTGCCCAGATGTAAAGGGTTTCTGGAATCACTTGTCTGTAGAAGGCCATTTACTCCATGTTTTGCCACTGGACTGACAAACTTTAGTACTAGGAATTCTGCCCCATGAGGGTCAGGTTTTCAGTGCAGGTTCTATAATAGTGTTTTTCACAATCTTGAAGTTTTATGTATAGTAAGTAAGATGCACATTTACATTACAATGAAAAAAAATAACTCAGCAAGAGTTGTTACTATAGTCAAAAGTGATTTGTGATATTTATTTATATATTGTAGTCTTTGGTAACTGGGTAAGGCCCACTAGGCACAAGTGCTTGTTTTCAGGGGCAATCTGGGAGCACTGGGTGGTTAAGTGACTTGCTCAGAGTTATACAGTATGCAAGTGGAGGTTGTGAGAATCAAACTCAGGTCTGGTCTACTGGATGTATCAAGCTCGTTCACACCTTGTTCCTCTAACCTCTAGGCTATACTGCCAGCCCATGTGGATATGGATGTGTCCTTCTATTCCAAGACAAAAGTAATAACTCTTTGGAACTACTTCTACAGTGCATTCAAACCTTGTAAACAGGGCAGGTGTTGGGAACACACAGAGTGCTTTTCTTTGTGTCTTTTTTCTCTTTGCTAATGGACTTTCACATGGTTTATTTTGTTTCCACTTTGTTTTCTTGGTTGCTTTTCATTTTCTACAATTGTTTTGAGTTTGCTATTGGTTGGGGTTGTTTTTTGAGTTTTCTGAGTCTCTGATTAATTTGTGATGTATGATTATTTTGATGTTTTTTATTTAAATATTCCTTTGCTTTTCATGATATGCTAAGGCTCTTTTTGTGTGGTCGACTTCAGGTTAAGGGTAACCAGAAGCACAAGAGCCTCTCTATTAGGCTGTGTGTAAAATCCACATCTCCAACATGAGTAGACAACTGAAGCACCTTTTCTTTAAATGGCTCCCAGGATAATACAGAGAAGGGGGTGGGATACACAGTTATATATATAATGATGATTTTTTTTTTTGTGTGTGTGTGCTTTTTTCTTTGCATGCTTAAGTCATATAATGCTTTTCTCCCTGATTTATTTTCCTATTGTGACTCTTAAGTTTTAATTATCTAGCATGTTTTATGGTATGTTTCTGTTTGGATATATATTACACAGTGGCCCAGATATTCAAAAGGGTTGCGCATGGCGCAACAGTATTGCGCCATGCACAACCCACTGATGTGCCCTGGTGCGATATTTAAAAGGGAAAAGTACGACGCACAAATCCCGATGTGCCGGAACGCATCAGTAATGTATGCAGGCACAGGTGGGGGGGCGTGCCCATGCATAACCAGCACAGCCCAATATTCAGCCTGGGCTGTGTAGAGTCATGCATGTGCAACCCCTACCTGTGCCAGCACAAAGTTACACCCAAAAAAAAAGGAACAAGTGATGGCCACCCACAGGTGAGCTGCCACATTGCAGGGCATAACACAGCAGCTGCCACCTGTGGGTGGCCATCACATGTTCCTGCTGCACCTGGAGGCACCCCCCCCATGCCCCGATCGCGGGCATCACTGAATTCCCCCCCAATTCCGATATCCCTGGTGGTCCAGTGGACCGCACTGAGCCCGATCGTGGGCATCACTGTATTCCCTCCCCAAGTCCAATATCCCTGGTGATCTAGTGTACCCCCACCCCACCAGCCCACTGGAGCCCCACCACCCTACTCCCCCATCAGCCGGGTGGATGGCAGCACCCACCCACCTGCCGCCCACCCACCCGGCTGACAGCTCGGTGGGGCTGCGCGCCATTGGTTCAGAGCATGAGCCAATGGGCGTGCAGCATATCCATACTAGTCCAGTCAGATATGTGAATAGATTCATTCACATATCTGGACCAACTAATCTGTTATCGACTGCACACCCATTAGCTCATGCTCTGAACCAATGGGCATGCAGCCTACCGAGCTGTCAGTCGGTGGAGTAGTGAAGAGCGGCTGGGCAAATGAGAATGCGGCCGCTCCCGCCGACTGGCAAGGAGGTAAGTGGTAAAACTCAGTAAATGTAAAGAATAACTACTAGATCCTGAATATCGAACAGAAAGAGCTCTAATGATACCAGCGACTCGGTACCTATGGAGTCACTGGACCGCAAGATATTAGCCATTTTCATATGGGACTTCCCGCTTGATCGGGCTGTAGGCGTCGATCCCCGATGGCTGCTGCCTGGCAGGGCGCCAGGCACAAGTTATCAGGGATCGGCGCACCTGCATGCTAATGGCATGCAAATGGAGCTGTAATGAGATGCAAATGGCCCCCTGTGTGCCTTGCATAAATTATGGCCCCATTTGCATGTCCCTGTTTGAATATTGCAGGTGCTGTGCATGGCGCTATGGCACTTGTGCCACCGCATCTCCATGCTCCACTCTGACCACTTGCGCTGGCGCAGTGCCACTGCGCCATGCACAGTGGGGGTGGCCAGGGTGCGATATTCAAAGCAGTTGCGCCATAGTGCAGCTCCGTTGAATATCGCCCTGGCCACACCCATGCACAACAAAATTGAGCTGTGCCCAGGCTTGCGCCACAGCCTGGTGCAGTTTGAATATCTGGGCCAGTATCTATTCTGTGCTTTATTTTCCCAGTAAAAACTCCCCTACTCTTTCTGACATGATATGGCTTTGTATGCATGACCAACTTCAGGTTAAATGTAACCAGAAGCACAAGAGCCTCCCAGAGAGGCTCTGCCCCACATGTCTTCAACAAGAAGAGATAATGGAGCACCTTGTTAGCCTCATGTCTCCAACAAGAAGAGATGATGGAGCACCTTATCTTTAAATGTTCCTACTTACATCAAAGACTTTACTGGGTGCCAAGTGGAACCATCAGGAGATCCAGAAAATTACACGCCATAATTTCATTTATTGTACATTTGGTGAATACTGGCAGAGATGGATGGAAGATACTCTCTTTGTAATCATGGCTTGTATGAAACGGTACATCTGGCACAATCGGTGTGGTTTTGTCCTACTGGAATTGTTGGTGCACAAAATCCATGTAGAAATAAGCTTTATTTTTTAAAATGAATATAAGATGATGTCATAGGAATTGTTTCAGTACTTGTGGCTAGGATAACTTGTTGTAATCATCATAGTTAAGATTTGTCAGTCACATGTAGGTGAGGTATCTATCACAATCTTTTTGCAGGTGGGGTAGATATTTTTGGAAAGGGTTTAGTATTGTTCCTTTAGTTCTTTTGTTGATGTATATGTTTTGACAAAATTGTTTGGGTTGTTGTAAAATTTTTTCTTATAATGAAAGCATCCCTACTCTTCTTCAGTTATATGCATCCTCCCAGTCTCTGTAGAGACATGATTAGCTTGTGCTTTCAGATGCTTTGGGAGGTACTTTAAACCCTATCATTAGGAATGTGACCTATTTGCCTATAAAAGGGGGCTGTAATTAGGATGGTAAACACAGTGACCATCTATATTAGTACCTTGTTGGCCAGTAATTGAGGCTACTACCTGCAAGGCTCATCCAAATTATAGTGGCCATAGGTACTGCAGTTGTTAGGCCTGTTTCTTCCAGATTGGAACAGAGGGACTTTGAAAATGATTAAAACTAATCCCCTTGCCAGAATTCATTAGAATTGCTCAAAATTAAAAAAAAAGGGAAACATCCCCAGAACAGGTCATTACTGAAAAGTGGAAAGTTGTGTATCAGGATAACATCACAAAGATATTTTGGGTAGACAGTGAATTCAAAGCATGCTCCCTTGTGAATTCACAGCTGGAAACCTGACAACTACTAGATATATCAAGGGCCAGATTTTCCAAGGGTGGTGCATGGCTTGTGTCAATCCCTGCATCAAATCCTTTCCATGTGCTGAACCCATTTGCCACAACTGCACTGGATTTTCTAATATCAGGTGCAGCAATGACAGTTTACCCACTTTATGGCAGCTTGCGCCAAATCTTGGGCACAAGTTCTGTAAAAACAGTCCCCCATATTGATGCAAGCTAGAGCACAAAAAGATGGGCTATTGTGTATCAATTGCTGCAAGAAATAGAAAATTATTTTAGCTTGCTGCAAGTACCGTGCACCATATCTTGTGACTTTTGAAAAATCTGGCTCAGGGTTCTTGCTAGAATGTGGGATGTAACATGATTAAACTGCCATGATGATTTAGGTGTGACAGATAATTGTGTCCTGGACTAAGACCAGAGATAAGCAGAAGGGACTTTTCTTTTAAAGTTTCATCCAAATGATGACACCTCAGCAATGCAGTAAGGCACCCCTCTGAGCTCCACTACAGTGTCAGTTATGGTTATTACTCCAAGTACCACAGCCTTCTAATCATCTGGCCATGGAGACAAGCATGCTACCAATAGAGCCACACATGGTGGCTTGCAGTAATTTTCATTTTCTTTTATCTAGTGAAGCACTGAATGAATGAATGGAGAATGGAAGATGAAACACTCTGAACTGCATGACACAAGCGTTTCCCAGTTGCTAATACTGAAGCTACTTATTGCTCTAAATATATTGCATCATATATGTTACTGCCAGGTGATTCATGCAGCATAGTAGACTGCTATAGATCATCACCACTACCTACACACACACACACACATACACACGCACACATGTGCAAACACATACGCACATTGCACTCTCTTCAAGCTTTTGTCAGATAAGTGTGTAGTTTATTCTATTTAGCACTTCTGCATGGTTTGGCAGATAAATTATTGATCAGCCTGCCAAGAAATATGGAGTGTGTGATTCTATTTTCAAGTCAAAACTCTGTAATGAACTACATCTATCAAACCCATGTTCTATAAGAAAGGTCAGCGGTGATTCAAACTAAGTTGTTATGACACCTCATTAATCTGGCTCCCTCAATTATCTTCCCTTTCTGAAAGGTCTCATTTCCTACTATTGCTATCCTGCTTTACTATAAATTGTTGCCAATTATTATTTCAAGATTCAGGTTAAATCCTTTTTTATCTCATCCCTGCAGCAAAATAATCTAATGACCTTTCACTTCAGACATGGCTCTTCAAAGGTACATTTTCCAAATAAGATAAACTTTGAGGTGCTAAAATTCCTAAAAAAAAAAAAAAGAAGAAGACTGTATGTTGTAAGTGGAATCCTGCTGGCACTAATGTATCCCTAGTTTGTTGTCCATCTGCAGACTAATTTTTACAGTAACTCCAGCATAGTCAGAGAAAAGTTTATAATGTAATGGGGCCATCAGTTTAAACTAGCTGCCTGTCCCAAGAGTTATAAAGTTTTCCATCATTCTATCTTGCTCAATTAATTGTATCAAGTGGGTAGACAAGTTCTAGAAGGTTCACAGCATGACCACTGTTACTAATGATCTGCATGTGGTCATTGATTTTAATTTTCTAGTGCGCTAGTTGATGAAACGGAGATGGGAGCACTGATATAAGGCTTTTGTTGTATTAAAAAAATGTCATCCCATTTTTAATACTAATTCAGAAATAATTCACGCACTGCTAAAATGTTCATCTTATAAACTACATATGTAAGATAAATATGAATCTAGGTAAGATAAATACGAATCTATTTCAACAGACACTTTCCAATCTTGTAACTTTCAAAACATAGAATAATGAATTTGATGAGGATATTTGCTTTTCATGTGTAGATCCTCGTACTTCTTTATTTTAGAACAGTGAGCCAGAAGGTTCATTACTCAAACACTGAAGTAAAATTTGCTCCTTTAATACAAATGGATAATTTCTGGCTTTGTAAATATAATTTTGTGTCCTATATTTCTGAAATGATTCTTGGTTCAAAGTACAAACATATGAACATACGAAATTGCCAATAGATACAGGCCTTCTGGTCCATCTAGTCTGCTCGAGTGTGCAGCACTTCAGTCCATTACACTGCACCTTCCCCCTTCCTCCTATGCCTCCCCATCTCCCACCCCCTCCCAGTTTGTACTCCCCTTGAGTCTGTCCCACCTCCTCTTGAAGTCCCCAACACTCTGCAGCAATACAGCTTCCTCTGGCAGAGGATTCCACCCTGTCACCACCCTTTCTGTGAAACAGATCCTCTTTTTTTTTTGTTTAACCAGAAGAGACACACTAAGCTGAAAGCTTGTTTACAGGTGCGACCTGGGAGCACAAGAAAGTTAAGTGACTTGCTCAGGATCACACAGTATGCACCTAGGTGGCTGTGAGATTCAAACCCAGGTCTCCAGATCTGCAGCTCAGAGCCTTAACCCATTGTGCTATATTGCTTCCTGCCCCCTTCCAACTTCATAGAGTGTCCCCTGGTTTCCCTTCTGCCCTACAGACTGAACAGATACCTGGTCTTTACTATGTTCAAACTCTTCAGGTACTTGAAGATCTCAAGCATATCCCCTCTCTCCCTTCTTTCCTCCAGGTTATACATATTGAACTCTCTCAGTCTTTCCTCATATGGTCTGTCCCCCAACCCCAGGATCATTTTTATTGCCCTGCACTGTACCCCCTCCAGTAGTCTGATGTCCCTTTTTGAGTAGGGGTGCCAGAATTGCATGCACTACTCTAGCTGCAGTCTCACCAGAGACATGTACAGGGGAAAGATGGCCACCCCACTCCTTGAAGTAATCCCTCTTGCTATGCACCCTAGCATCCTGTTTGCCTTTACTGCTGCCTTCCTGCACTGAGCAGAGTGGTTCATCTTCCCAGTTACCAGTACTCCCAGATCCTTCTTCTCCTTGGATTTTGTTAACAGGACACCCTCCAGCCAATAATTGAGTCCTGGGTTCTTGACTCCTAAATACACGACTTTGTACTTCTTGGCATTGAAACCAAGCTGCCAAGTGTGAGACCATTGCTCCAGTTTTGCCAAATCCTTCTGAAGTACTTTTGCTTCCTCCCCTCCATCTACCTCAGCACAAATCTTTGTGTCATCTGTAAAGAGACTGATCTTGCTCTTAATCCCTTCTGCAATGTCGGCTATGAAAATGTTAAACAGAACCAGTCCCAGCACCAAGCCCTGCGATAAACCACTTGTTACTGCCCTGGGTTTAGATGCCCCTCCCACTACTACCTTCTGCTGCCTACCCTGCAGCCAATTCTCGACCCATCTGACCAGTTTCCCCCCTGCTCCCATACTCTTCAACTTGCAGGTCAGCCTATTGTGTAGCACCGAGTCAATGGCCTTGCTGAAATCCAGGTAAAGAACATCCACCACATGTCCCCTGTCCAGTGCCCTCGTAACCTAGTTATAAAAATCAACCAAATTCATCTGGCAGGATCTGCCTGAGACTAACCCATGCTGTCTGCTGTCCTGGAGATTGTTATGCTCAAGAAATTGTACCAGTCTTTCCTTGAGAATTGTCTGCATCAGTTTTCTCACAATTGCAGTAAAGCTCACCAGTCTGTAGTTCCCCGGTTCGTCCTTGGGCCCACTCTTATGGAGAAGTACCACATGTGCTTCCCTCCAGTCCCTGAGCATGCACCCTGAGTTCATAGAGGTATTGAACAGGTCCACCAATGGCACTGCCAAGACCTCTGCCAACTCTTTCAGCACTCTGGGGTGCACTCCATCTGGGCCAGGTGCCTTGTCCACCTTCAGGGAC
Source organism: Neoceratodus forsteri (assembly GCA_016271365.2). Lineage (NCBI taxonomy): Eukaryota > Metazoa > Chordata > Ceratodontiformes > Ceratodontidae > Neoceratodus > Neoceratodus forsteri. The sequence goes on along the minus strand of CM028130.1, from coordinate 723,429,985 downwards.
TTAAGGCCCTCCCTCACCTTTTCCACAATGATTTCCCCATCTGTGGTTGCTACTCCCCCACCCTTTCTCACCTCACCCTGTCTCTCAGGTATGAGCCCATTCCTCTCCTTGGTGAAGACAGAACAGAAGTATATATTAAGTACTTCTGCCTGCTTAGCTCCCTTTTCTACCCACCCACTTCCCCTCCTGATCCTAACAATTTGATCCTTGTTCTTCCTCTTTTCTCCGATATATATGAAGAAATTCTTTTCTCCTTCTTTGATTCCCAGTGCTAACCTCCATTCCCCAGCCACCTTTGCTGCCCTTACCACTTTGCTCACTTCTCTGGATTTCTTCACATATTCTTCTCTGTCTTCTGCCCTGTTTGATCTCTTGTAGGTCCAAAATGTATTCCTCTTTTCCCTCACCTTCTCCACTACCTCTCTACTCATCCAACTTAGTTTCTTGGTCCTGGCTTTCTTGCTCTGACTCTTGACACAAGTTTTAGTGGCTTCGGCCAGTCCTGCCTTGATGACTGCTCATTTTTGTTCCATGTCCATTTCTGGGTGGATGCTTGCCATATGATTTTACACTATGTGTCCCATCCTGCCGAAGTCCAACCTTTTGAAGTCCAGGACCCTAGTTTTTGTAGTGGCTACTTCTGTACTCAGATTAATTGAGAACCACACTGTCCAGTGATCACTGCTTGCCAGAGGTTCCTCCACCCTTACACCCCTGATCTGTTCCCCATCTTCCAGTACCAGGTCTATTATATTCTCCCCCCTCATTGGCTCCATTACCTTCTGGGTAAGGAAGCCATCCTGGAATGCTTCCAGGAGGATCTGCTTCCTGGTGCAAGTGGTTACTGGGATGATGCAATCCACCCCTGGTAGATTAAAGTCCCCCCCCTCCAGCCACCACTGTGCTGTCATCTAAATATTTCCAGGGCAGCATATTCAAACACTTTGCCTATAGCAAAGTGACTTTGTGAGGCACAGCAGTGACTAAGCACACTGGTGCCTTGCTTAGCATTAGGGTTATTAAAACCAATGAGGTCCTCTTAAAATAGTTTTACAGTTCTAATACTTAATAGAACTTGAACTATTTTGTGTATAGGAATGGAGAGAAAGAACAGAGAGAGATACTAAGAGAAAAAACTAAACAGGATTTGGCTTGTGTCAACATGGCTGGGCTTATTTTTATGCTGCTATGTTTGTTAAAGTGTTTGGTTGTTTTCTTCTACTACATATGAGCAGAGACCCCACCCAAAGAGCACATCTTTTGTGAAAAGAAATTAACAAATACAATGACTGGCATAGCCCTCCTTTCACAACCTCATCCATCTGCCATCTAAATAAATGAACATGGCTGCATGAATAGTAATCAGCTATTGGACAGCACTGGCAACCAATAGTCAGCAAGTTGTTGCACTCATTTTGTATCACAAGTACCACCCCAATGCATTGCAATGAGACAGAATTGAAAATCTTCCTGAATATGATTTCAATAAGAACTGATCTGTTTATCTGACAAGCCCTATTGTGACAACCCAACATAGTCTGTCAGTCGCCATACCCAAATTACACATGGGATCTATTCATGAAGTACCTCATCAGCAGTAACCATTTGAGGCTTGTGCTCACTGTGAATACAGCTACATATGTGAAGTGCTGGGGCTTAGTGCTGAGGAGAAGCAGAGAGCCCTTATGAAAATAAGCTTATTACACCAAAAAAGGGTATGCCATCATTGCCTTAATGTACAATTTTTATCATATAAACCTGAGCAAAACAAAGGCCCCTAGGAGTGTGTTTTTTTAATCAGGTCTGGAGCCATAACAATACTTGAAGGGGCAGACCCAGCAGAGCACAGAGCAGAGCAGACAAGCAAAGCAAACAGATTAGTAACAACAAATGTGAGAAGTGAGGGGCTATAGATCAAATTATTTGAAGAACATTCATTAATGACTAATGTTAAAAATTAGAAGGTTCACTAGACAAACCATTGATTTACAAAGCAGCAATAAGAGACAATTTGGAAGTATTTAAAAACATTTCCTTTTTTAAAATACTCAAAACATTGTTCCATCTACTTCAGTAAATACCCAGACACAAATAATAGATAAAAAACCAGGGGGAAAATATCCTATACCTATAAAATCAATGGTTCGTATAAAAGACCTCCAGCAGAATGAGCCAAACATTACTATACAAGCAGATAAAATGGTTCAGCAACTCCTGGTAAAAACAGTGAGAAAGTTTGGACATCAGATCATTTCTGTAAGATTTTAAAAAATGTATATCCCCTTATTACAAAAGGTTTAGCCTGGATCCTCCGTCAGTAGCTCCCCCTGATATTACTCATGTCTGACAAACCTTGCCAGATATGGCAAACATGACTGATAAGAAAAACTGTAATCATACAGGGAAAGATAACGAGGAAGTTCCATCATCTGTGGATTCATTTGTAGCCCAAAGTCTAATTGTTGTTGGCCTGGCTGAGATTAAAGGGGAATTTATGAAAAACAATAAAATACTTAAGCAATTAAGAGATTTAATGGAACAAAGGCAAAACAAACATGGTCCTCACAGCCCTGTGCAAGGTTTAGTCAAGGAGAAAGGCAAATCAACTTTGGCAGTTCCAGATACTTTCACTCAAAGAAGACAACTTATTAAAGCAACTACTATGGCAACTGGAGGAAAGAGGAAAAAGAGATTGAGGAGATGGTGGCAAACAGTCAAAGCAAATATGAAGGAACAGATATAGATGGACTAAGTTCAATACTGTGCACAATGTGCCTTTGAAATCACATAACATCCAAAGCAGACTAATAAGGAAGAAATAAGGAAAGGGAAGGGTAGAACAAAGGCTGACAGCCAAAAGACAGGCAAAGATATCTGATAAACTACAACTAACAGGGAAAGATAAAAGGAAAAACCAAGTTAAGCCCCAAGGAGTTATTTGGAGAGATGGTATTCATATAGGGGAAACGTCTGAAGAGGCTGACATCTCATCACACCAAGAGCGGCAGAAAAATTATTCAGACAAAAAAAATGACAGGTTAATCTAGATATGGGTGCAAAGGAGTTTTTAATAAGGAGCAGAAAATTATTGCCCACAACTTATTTGAAAGGAGTGCCCAGAATAAAAAATGAAAACAATTTCTCATTAACAACAATGGCTTACAACAACTGCAAGAGTTTAATTGGAGATATATTTGCATGGTCAGATATAAAATCAGTTTATAGATACAGTAATGAGAAAGTTAATGGATGGGTTTGTGCTACAGCAAAGGACATGACCATAAGGGCATTTCTGATAAAATATATTGATGAATTTAGAGATCCTGGGATTGTTTTTCAAAGGGTGATGCAGGGTTTTGATGCAAATGCACTCAATTGTAATGCATCGGGTGCAGTTGTGACAGTTTCCTAAATTTACTGTAGGGTCTGCCAAAGATTTAGCACAATCACCATAAAAAGAGTACCCCAAATGGCATAAGTTAGACCACGGAAAAGCTGGTCTAGCTTGTGACATTTTGCGCTCAGGATTAAAAATCCAGATCAACGACCGGGAGAATGCCACAGGCCCCGTGCTCCAAATGATTGGCACACCAGAGGTTTGCGGCATTCATGGGGCTTTGAAAATTGAGCCCCCTAGTTACAATTTGAATGTTGTGCTTTCTGATACAGACAGGCAAGCCTGCTTTGAATGTCCTCCACCAAGAAATAGAGAGGGAAAAATCAGTTTAAAGGAGACAATAAAAACAAAGAACCGTGATAGAAAGAAACATGGTCAGCTGGAAAATAAGAAGCAACCCAGAATTACAGAATTTCTATGCCCAACAGAGTTAGAATACTCTTCTGACAATGAGTCAGGGCTGAGTGAACATGGTAACAAAAAAGTAAATTTTATCAGAGGCTGTAGGCAATTGGAGAAAATAACTAATACCAGTTTGTTTATAGAGACAAATTCACTATTTGTGTTAGCAACCTCTTCTCCTGTACACAAATCATTACCAACCATAAGTGTTAATGAGTCAGAAGACATTCCTTTAATTGAACTTGAGAGTGCATCTTGACTCCCCATTTCAGCTGGCCATCATAAAGCACAAATTATCAATTTGATTACTGCAGGTATATCTCTTAAATTGGAAGATAACAACTGGTGCAATTATATATAACAGTTTCCAACTATTTTACTCCAGGAAGCATGGCTGTTTCTTACCCCCCAGGAATTACTTGATGGCTAAGCCATATTTTCATCAATTGCTTCTAGAACTACAGCATTTAGATGTCAAAATGGGGACTTTTTACTATGGTCTGTATAACAGCCTTTGATGAAAGTAGGGTGATTAAAACAGGAACCACATTTTCATAATTCTATGGAATCTACACAAATAAAGAAATCAAGGGTATAATCTTACACAGACACACAAACACACAGACACACAGACACACACACACACACACACACACACATATATATATATATATACATATATACAGTATATATCTATATACTGTATGTATCTAGATATATAGATAGACAGACAGACATGCACACACACACACACACACACCACAAGCTTAAGTTCAAACCTGAAATGGAGTTGTTAAATTCCTTACAATCCACCCTGATAGATATGAATGCTGTATATACAAATGTTCTGGTTCTGGTTATTGGTGATATGAATACTAGAATTTCAAACAAAATAGAGTGTTATGCTTCCGCATGGACCATTGATAATATGATTGGCATTCCACTTAGAAACTCAAAAGAAAAAAAAATTGTAACAGAAGGGCAGTGAAGTTACTTAGTTTTGCAGAATGAAATATGCTCCTTGTTTTAAATGGCAGACTACATGGAGATCTGGAAGGAGACTATACTCATGCCACAAGATATGGTGGGTCTGTTGTTGATTTAGCCTTAATGATGTTTACTCCATCCAATTTGTTTGCAAACTTGAAATTGCCCCAGAACAGGAGAGTGACCTCCACCAATTGATTTTAACTTTAGAAATAAAGTTGGACAAGCCTGACAAGCATTTGCTTAAAAAAATACCAAATGTTAAATCTTCAAAACATGGTGGTAATTAACAAAAGGAAAATTAACTGGGCACCCTGGTAAATGTCAAAGTGGTGGAACATTTGTATAGCCTAGAGATTGATGAATTATGTGGGGTATCTCCTACTGCTCTTCTATATTGGCAGTTACTATGGTTGATAATTACTGTATTACAAAATTTGAAGAACTGACTGCTACTATTTTTAATGCAATAAATGAGCTTCCAAGAAATGACTATAACAGGGGATTTAAAAATCACTCAAGATGATTGGATAAAGAATGCTTCCCGATTAGGTCTGCTTTATGAAGGATAGGAGACTTTTTGTGAAGGATCATAATTTAATATAGTTGACTGCCTCAGCCTTTCTTAAGAAATAATACAAACATCTTCTCAAGATAAACAAGCATTTGTTAATGCTGAATGTTTGCTTGCTGGAATTGGCATTGGTACTTCACGAGTAAAAGAGATGCATAATTGGAATGGCAGTGAAGTATTGAACTAACACCAGCCCCCACCCTGCAGACTGATAGGCATTGGGGTGTGCCTTTGGGTTGTCGGCCATAATCCTCAAACTATTTCACCTCACCTCACCCCACCCTGCAGACACTGACTGGTGTCATGGTGTTCCTTGGGATATTCGGCCCCATTCCATAAGGAAGTATGCTGAAATGGGTGCAGTATAGGAGAATGGGGTGAACATTAGGGCCAAAGACTCCAAGACACACCTCAATGCTTGTCAGTGGCTATAGAGTGGGGGTAGAATGGTGCAAACATAACAGCCGATGACCCCAAGCCACACCCCGATGCCTGTCGTAGTCTGACAGGGTGGGGCATTATGGTTGGAAACCCTAATGCCCCCAGCGTTTGTTGGTATTTTCGCTCCAAATTTTCAACATGGGCTTTTTGGGACCCCACCTCATGAACAGTGGCACTATCATTTCATTACTCAACCCTGAAAGGTGATTTTGCGAAGCGAATGTGCCATTCGGTGCAACAGCTGCAAAAAGAAATTTTGGGCAGGGTGTGAAAAATGACATCTGTACTGTTCATGAGAAGGTGCTAAAAATGGCAATGTTGAAAATCTGGAGTGAAAATATGAAAAAGAATTGAAGTTACGAGCATGCATAGAAATTGCATAACACGCTCGTAACACAGTCATTTTTTTTTAATTTGTTCACATTTTCAACATGGCCTTTTTGGAACCTCCCATCATGAACAGTGGCACTATGATTTCATTAATTTGTCCTAAAAGTTTGATTTGCCTCTGGTTGTCTGCGGTCTACATATCACTGTAGTCTATATAATTTATTCAGTTGTTTACCTTTGGATCAGCATTTTAATTTTTGTTCATTACTATTTCTACATAACATTCAACTTTGGTTTCTTCCATATAGTATACAGTAACTACTCCATTTGTTAGAAATGATCATTCAGTAAACACCAGAATGCATGCTAGATTTTCATTTAAGGTTTCTCCCTATCGTACAAAATTTGCACAGAATACTGTAACTTTCCAACCCATTATTATTTATAACACATTACCCAGTAGTTCTTTAGTAGGCTTACCCACAATATTAGGTTTTAAAACACAGCTTAGGAGCCATTTGATGACACTTTCTGTATGTAAGTGCAACAATTGATTGATGTTTTTTATATTTATTTGTTTATTGCATTTGTCTAATGTTTGTTTTGTAACACTGGACATCTGTGAAAATGGATTAATAACCCACAGATCTTTCAGTATAAAAATAAAAATTAAATTAAATTAAAAGCTGATTTCACACAGCAACTGCAACATTCTGTGCCACAGGTGCGAAAACACATTTCTGGCAGGATGCAAAAAATGACAGCTGTACTGTTCATAAGAAGGTGTGAAAAAATGGCAATGTTGGAAATTTGGAGTGAAAATATTAAAAACTGGTGACGGTATGAGTGTGCGTACAAACTGCACAACACACACTCATAATGCAGTCATTTTTTGGAATTTTTTCACCAAACTTGCAACATAGGCTTTTTAGTCCACACCCCATGAACAGTGGCACTGTCATTTCATTCATTAGTCCTGAAAGGTGATTCTGCACAGCAACCACAAAATCACCTTTTGGGATGAGAAACAAAATGACAGTGTCAGTGGTCATGAGGTGGGGTCTATAGAACCCCATGTTCAAAATTTGGGGTGAAAACTCATAAAAATGGTTGTGCTATCAACCTAAGTTGCCCCTCCCCCCCAACTGACTCCTGTTATGGGGCTTACAGTGATTTTCTTCAGTTTGCTGTTGGCTTTTGAAGAGTGCAGATGTGTTTCCAGTCCACAGAAGATCGCAGCACCGGACCTCCAGAGGTAAGTATAGAGTGACGGGGGAAGGGGTGCGGGGAGGTGGGGGGTGCTGAGGGAAGGTCTGGATGGAGGAGGGAGCTGCTGGGACAATGAGTAACCTTTTTTTCCTTTTTACAGATAAAAAAACACATTGGGGATGATTTTCATCTTTTTCAGGTGACATTTTATGAAAAGTAGATTTCGGCACCCTGAGGTAGGCTCCTAGTGTGCCAGACTAGTGTGTGTGAGGGGGGATCAATTCCAACCCATGGATTAGGCACCCTGAGGTTGGCTGAGAAAAAGGGGCATGGGGGGTGCATCTGACACCTGCTTGGAAAAACATAATGTTTACTTTGGCACACTGGGGTGGACTCCCAGTGTGTCACAACAGTAATGGTGCATGCTAACATGGGGACTGGGCACCCTGTTGTCAGCAAAAGATAGCTTGGATGCATGCCAACATGCTGACTGGTCATCACAATGTTGGCTTTGGGAGAGTGTGTGGTAGGTGGCAGGAGCCACCAATTATGCAGAGCTGTGGGGCTAATTTTTTATTTTACTGGGAAAGGGACACTGAGCAAATGAGTTGCTCGTACGTCCAGCCATGCACATTACTTTGCATTGTAATGTGCATGGCTGGAATGTTCCTGGTAGCTGGGAAGGGGGAAGAGATCTGTCACTGCAATGACAAAACTGTCTGCGATTGGAGTGGCAAATTTCTTTCAAATCCAGCACTCACTCTGAAACTGCCGTCATCAGCACCTTCCCTGTTGATTGTTGACCAAGGGACGTGTCCCTGAAAGCATTCACCAGATTGGTCAAACACTGCCACACCTCTGCAACACTCTACTGTCCTCAAAAAGTTTCTTGTGGCCAGCCTGGTGGCACTGAGTGTTGAGGTGCTCGATACCACACCTTGCACTATGCCGGTGACCTGGGTTCGGTAACAGACTCGGGTCACCGGGGGACAGAGGGAGAAGGAGGATTGAGCATCCCTATGGATGCTCTCCTCCTCTGGGGTGGGATCCTGGGGTGTCTTGCACACCCGAAGCACCTGTGCCGGTGGAAGCATGGGCACCGGTGAATAGGCAGCTCTTCGAGAGTCGGGGACGACGTTGTGGGCATTTATCGGAGATGTGCAACAGCATGCCGTAAGACTGGATGTTAGTCCTACAAGCTGACGTCCTCAGAGGGTAGGAGGGACTAAGGGGAGAAAAATGGAAAATCCACCCCTCAGGCCAAGATGGCAACCGATCCACCTCAGGATTGCTGACCCGCAGGACAGACCCCATTGTGAGGGCACTCCAAGGAGTAGGAGAAGGTAGGAGGGATAAAGGAACATGCCTGGCACTCTAGGGGCAGATTCTGTGGGAGGGACCTGTAGGATTGATCAGAGGTCTGAAGGAGTGGATTGAGGGGGCAGTAAGGTGGGATAAAAAAAGGAAAGTAAAAAAAATGTTTCTTGTGCGCTGCCTGCACAAGCAAACATAAAAATGAAAATTATAATAAGGACCTATGGGTCAATCTGCAAAAAGCCATCAATGAAAAGGATACAAAGACTTTCTGGGAATGTGTTGCCTTTAGCACTAATATATCAACTAGCTGTGACTGTAATAGTCATGCTTCTACCTGGCATGCTTACTTTAACAAGTTTTATAGTGCTAATACAGAAATAGTTCTAGATAATGACACTCCTGCATGGCAGCCAGTTTCACCCTAAGAGGTAATTGCTGGTAATTGCCAAAATTAATGTGCAGAGAAATAATAAACCTCGCTAATATTTCAGCCAAAGTTTATAGGGCAGATCCTGTTTGGTGGGATCCTATTTTAGCTAAGGTATTCACAATGATAAATAAAAATGTTATATTACCTGATCAATGGAGAGTAAGGGGAAATTGTGCCTATTTTCAAGAAGGGTGATAAGTCGGACCCAGCTTCTTACCGACTTATCACTCTTTTGTATGGCACAGAAAATTTACACAAGATTAATGTTTAACAAACTGGTAAATTTGGTGTTTAGTAATAATCTGTTCTCTTCTCATCAAGCAGAGTTCTGTAATATGTATAGTCAATCACATTGTCATGGTAAATTACCTGGTCAATAAGTATGTGATTCAGAAAAAGAAATGTTATGTATAGTATTTATTGACATTATGGGGACATTTGATAATGTCAATAGGGCCTAGTTATGGGATATTCTCAGAAAGAAAAATATTGATGTATGGCTTTTAAACATCCTAAAGATTCTCCATTACAGTACTTTTATGAGAATCGGATATAATGGAGAAGGCAAACGCATTGACCAACTTCCATCACATAAAGGAGTTAAACAGGAATGCCTTTTGGCCCCACTCCTCTTTAATTTGTATGTCAAAACTTTAATAGAAGCCCTGACTTCAGTGAATATGTAACCCCCAACAATTTAAAGTCATAAGGTGTGAATTTTAACTTATGCAAATGACATTATACCTATTAGCAGGGCAAAACTATGAATTACCAGGGTCATGAAAGCAAGTACAGAACATTTACATAATCTGAAACTGGAACTTAATGTCCAAAACACAAAAAGTATGTTTACTGGTAAAAAGCAAGTTATCATAAAAAAACTGGAAATTTGACAATATATTGATAGAAGAGATGCAGTATTACAAATATCTAGGGATTACTATAGATAAAGCCTTAACTGGAACATGCATTTAACTACAATAAGCGATTCTGGCCCAGATATTCAAAACATTGCCCTGAGCCACAAGTAGCACTGCCCAGCATGCAAACATTGCCCAGCCCAAATTGCCTGCCATATTCAAAAGGAATAGCCCGGTGCTAACCCTGCTAAATATAGTATGCGAAGGAAGCTGGGCAAACTAGTCTGGGAGTGCAGGGCAAACATAGCCCAGGAATAAGATAGCACTGAAAATAGTAACAGGGAAGTGCACACTGCAACAGCAGCCCAGTACACCCTGGAGCAAGACAGTGTTGCAGGTGGAGAATATTGTGTGAGACTGCACAGAGAAGTCCCACAACACCTGCAAACAACAATGCAAGCCACACACAGCAGTACTGTGCTATGCCAACATGTAGTTTGCCTGGGCTAACATGAGTGCACAGTGCTAACTCATTAGCCCGGGGAAAACTGGTTAGCCCTGGGCAAATGGGAGCCATATTCGAAGTTCCCATGCAAACTAGCTTACTTAGGTAAACTGTGGGCAAACAGGTACATTTGCATCACATTAACTGCTGCTTAGCATACATTACCACACAGTTTGCCTAGTGCTACTGCTTGGAGCATACAGCTCCACCTTTTGGTCGGAATGGAAGCACAGGCTAGAAGCTGCAGGCCAAGGCATGCCCACAGCATCCCCTGTTAATCAGCATGGAAGCAGAGGCTGGAAGCAGCAGGAACTGTATGCTGGCAGGCACAAGCACAGCAGACAACCTGCCCATGCAGCACTGGAGGCAGTACAACACAATGTGCATATATATAGAGCAAGAGAGACAGGGAGAGAGTGATAACCATGTGACACATTGCTATATATACAAATGATACACACACACACACACACACACACACATACATATATACACACACACACATATATATATATATATATACATACACATTATATATATATATATATATAATATACACACACACACACACACACACACACACACACACACACACACACATATATATATCGAGCGAGACAGAGAGACACACACATCCACTGGCCATATGTACCCTTGTAAATGCCACCCCAACAACATAGGCACCCCATGGCAGGTGTTGGTGGTACACAGTGGGGGGACCCATGAATGCATGGGACAGGCATAAGGCACACCTGGTGGGGGTGGGAGGACATTGACTGCAGGGAAATTGGAGTTTTCAGCATATCCATGCAATAGGGAACTGGGCGGACTGGCTGAGCCAGGCAGTCTGCTCTGCTGTCATGGTCCCTGTTGTCACTTATGCCTGTTGCACACCCTGGTAGTCTAGTGGTCCCTGTCCCCCATCCCCCCAGGCACAATCCCTGACCCCTGTAACTGCGATTGTTTGATAGTTTACCTGGTAGTCTAGTGACCCCCCCACCCACCAGCATGTATCCTGGCCCCACTGCAAGTAAAATACAAACATTTCCCTGGTAGTCTAGTGGTCCCCTCCACCCCCGAGCATGTATCCCAACCCCTGTTGCAAGTAAAATACAAACATTTCCCTTGTAGTCTAGTGGTTCCCCCATCCCCAGCATGTATCCTGACCCCCATTGCAAGTAAAATACAAACATTTCCTTGGTAGTCTAGTGGTCCCCCACCCCCCAGTGTGTATCCCGACCCCCATTACAAGTAAAATACAAATATTTCCCTGTTAGTTAGTGGTCCCCCCACCACCCAGTGCATATCCCGACCCCGTTGAAAGTAAAATACAAACATTTCCCTGGTAGTCTAGTGGCTCCCCCTACCCGACATTGACACCCCCACTCATCCCAATCAACATCCATGAATCAAGCCAGCGATCGGCTCAGCCCATCTCTCACCAGCACGGCCGGCCGCTGACTGAGGTCCGAATGAGCTCATTTGTACTGCAGTTGGTGTCCAGCCATGGTGGTGAGGGGAGAGCTGAGCCAGTCACCGGCTCGTTTCATGGATGTTGATTGGGATGAGCGGGGGCATCACTGCTGGTTGAGGGGAACCACTAGACTACCAGGGATATGTGTTTATGTTATCTGGAATGGGGGTCGGAATACATGCTGTTGGGTGGGGGGACTACTAGACTACCAGGGCTATGGCTTTATGTTACTTGGAACAGGGGTCAGGAATCATGCTGGGGGGGTGGGGAACCACTGCACTACCAGCAACTGTGATGTTTGAAGAGGATACCAGGGGTCGGGGTTTGTGATGAGGGGTGACCACCACTGCATTACCACTAGATTTTTGTTGGTGGTATGTAGTGCCATGCTACAGGTCACACTAATGCCTATAGTGCAGTGCTATACTTTTGAATATGCTGGTTCACTGCCATCCTCCCCTGCATACATTTTGGCAGCGTCAGTGTGAACACCTAGTACCAGCACTAACACCCCTTTCGAATATTTCAGTCAGGTGCAAAGTTGGCCCTAGTCCAGCGCAATGGCTTTGTGCCCAGTGCTAGGCTTTGAATATTTGGGCCTCTGTGTCTTCTACTGTAAGAGGGATAATGAGATTTGGGAACAACTTTAATTCAGACTATTTTACAAGGCACATCCTGTCTAGATACAAAGTTTATAGAAACAATAAATACAAAACAAAATATTGAACAATTGGTTACATATAATATTGGGGAGGTAATACATTAGATCTGATTTTCTGTAACTTTGTGGACAGGGTAAATGAAGTTAGTGTGCAAGACCCTTTAGGAGACAGCGACCACAATGCAGTTCAATGTTTGGGGGAATAGCAATGGGATATATAGTGCTTGTGTAACTTGTAGTACTTTTTGTGGTTTAACTCTATTCCCACCATTGAGTAGTTGGTATGTAGGTAGTAATTTGTAGGGAATTGAAGGCCCAGGAACAAGAGTGAGAAGAGCACAGGAGAAAGAGGATGAGACGATGGTGGTGGACAAAAAAACACTCCCTAAGCAAGAGAGGTGTGGTTGATAGAAGACTTAAGTACAGGTTGTGGGAGGAGCTATTACCCACATTGAACCACAGGCAAAGCCCTCCCATACAATGTTTGGGGAACAGCAATCGGGTATATAGTGCTTGTGTAACTTGTAGTACTTTTTGTGGCTTAACTCTATTCCCACTCTTGAGTAGTAGGTATGTATGTAGTAATTTGCAAGGAATAGAAGGCCCAAAAAGATACCTCCTCCAACTCACAGAGAGTATGACCCCCTGCTACTCAGGAGAGCAAAAAAAAAAAACCCAGGCGGAGGAAACCTCTGAGGACCCATGGCCAGTGGTCTGCCCGTCCTCTAAGAATACTAAAAGAAGGACCTAGGTTCTAGTAGTCATGAATAATTTTAAGGAAGGTGATCTTCTTGGAGAGATGACAGTCCATCTTTGATCCATTGATGATGCTGATTGAATTATGATCCTGAGGTTGACGAGACAATCTTTTCTGTACAAGTGGTGGAATCCTAAGTGTGAAGCAGATCCAGTTGAAGAAGGGTGAATTAAGTTTGAATTACTGAGGTGATGAAGGATGCTTGTCCATAGGGAGATGCATGAACATAATGAGCAGAGATAGCATGAATTGATCAAAAATTAATAGACAGTGGAGGGTGGATGTGCTATGGTATGAAAAGGCATGGGTGACTGATCAAACTTGAGTAAGGACTGACTTTTGAGGTAAGGTCTGGAGGCAAGGAATTCAGTAGTGAGTGAGGGGTCACTTAGATGGCTTCCATGAAGTAGAAAATGAGTAGAAGAGAGTCGTTGAGTGACTTGGAGATGATGGTCCTTTCTCAATCCATGGGCGATGTGGTTTGGCTGATGATCCTGAGGATAAAGAGTGGGTCTTTCTGAAGGAACAGTAGAATCCTAAGTGTGGAGCAGACGCAGTTGAGGAAGGACAAATGGAGTTTGGATTTCCAAGGAGATGAAGGATGCGTGTCCAAACAGATTGCAGAGGCGTAATGAGCTAGGAGAGATTAATTTGATCGATATGCTACCAGACAGTGAACAGAGGGAACTGGACTAATTTGTGCAGTCATAGGTGAATGGTATGACTTGCATAAGGTTGATTGCCCAGGTAAAGTCTGGGGGCAAGGAATGTAACTGATGAACAATGAGTAGCTAAGTAGGCAGCCGTACAGTAGAAATGAGTAGAGGAGTGTCTGTGCATGCCTAATAGGAGGACTGCCTTAACAGATTAGTAGACAAATATAGAGAGATGTGCAGATGCAGTACTGATGGCAATCAAGTATGTATAGAGACTGTATACTTGTATATGGTCAGTTGGTATGCTGGCTGAAGTAAATACAGGTATTTCTGTGACATGACTGTCCATGAGATGCAATGAGGTGGCTTATGGTGGGTTGGATTTATGGTAATCCAATACCTAAGTCCTTGAGAGCAGCTTGAAGGCAGATACATTGAAGGGTCTGTAGACTTAACGGTTGTGAATTTCAGGATGGAATTAGGAAGAGCCTAGTCTCTGTGACAGTATTTACTGGAGAGATTAATGTAGATAGTTCATGAAGGAGAGCTGGAGGGTTTGCTGGAAGGGAGATAACTCAACTGAAGGTACTAGAAGGAGAAGTGCAGATGCATGTATGAGGAATGGTGATGTCCAGGGGCAAAAATGATGGTTTGGATGGGTTGGCATTCGTAAGTAGCTATACGTGGAGATCCAGCAATGAATAATCTGAAGTCAGCTGGGAAGGTCTTAGAACAAGCAAAGTCTACTGAGGAAATAAGAGTCTAATACCATAGTCAGCACATTTAATAATGGTGGAAAGCTGTGGACTGAAAGTAAGTAATGTCTGAGGTGCCATGCTGTATTAGGCAAGTCCTGAGATTTGGAGGAGTGATGCTGGAGAGTACATTGGAGTGGAACAGAAGAAACTACATCCTTACCATGTGAGATGATAGCCTGTGATGCATGGTAGACAGGAATGTCCATGAAGATGGAATAGGCAAAATGCACAGGGATTATCCAATTTAGAGAGACATATAGGTTTCCAGTGTCCAGACAAATGAGGGTCCAGAATGATTGAGGGGAGCTGCTTAGGTAGTATAGAAAATGTTAAATTAGCGTGAGAGTTTCTAATACAGGTTGCCAAGGACTGCATGCTACAAGTGGATTCCTCGAGTGAAATGAACAGTGATACATCGAGTAGCAGATGGGAGCTGTAAGGATGGCCAAAGTAGAAGTATGCAATGAATAAATGAGGGTTGAAGTTGCCTGAGTAGAACTACTGGCCAGGGATATGGTAGGATGCCCAAAGGAGCCACAGCTCACAAACGAAACCCAGAGCCAGCAAGGCAGAGATGGAAGGCAGTTATCCAGAGATGGAAGGAAAGTCCAGAGGAAATCCCAAGAGGCTGAAGGACTGAACCAGGATGATGTCTAGGTGAATGAAGCTGGATGGCAAATTGTGCTGGAAGGAACAGGAGTGCATTGGCTCCTCAGCAAAGCAGGAGAAGACAGGACAGTTGTAGCAGGCACTAGACGATGACATATGACAGAAGGCAGAGGTACAGTGGTCCCAAATCAGATGATGGCGTTGCCCAATTAGCGAAGGGACTGGAGGTACTGGAGCAAAGAAGGCTTATACTTCCACATCCGAAGGAGGAATAAAACTCGGACAGCAAGTGGACGGGTGACCTGCGGGCAAGGAAGTCCCAAAGACAGTCAAATTGAAATGAGATGATGGGCATGACACTCCAGATGATGGGTTAAAGGGAGAAGCACAATCAGGACATGCTCAAGTCCAGGAGGGAGCAACAAGTGATGTTGCGGTGGAGAGCAAGTGAGATTGAAACAGTTGATTTTAGACACCAGCTTCTAGGCCTGAGAAACGAGGAGCGGAAACTAGTCATTAATACCACTCCACAGGGGTAGGATGATGGAGAAAAATGAGATATGGAGGTCCTTTCAGATGGAAAGTGGCACCCAGGCAAAAGACAGAAGATACGATGACCCAGTGGCTCCAGAGAGGGGCTACCACTCACAGATGTTGATGGGAGGATATGCAGTCAATGATGACATGCAGAGCTGAGGGAGGAAAGCAGTTGTAGTGGGATGGTTCCATTCCTGAAAGGAAGTGGCGACCTTTATCAGGCAGAGGATGTGGAAGCAAAAACAGTAATGCAAGCTCAGGCACTCAAACAGGCAAGATAGTGTGTTGAGACTGTGGGGAAGGCTGCTGGAAATGAAGAACGGAGGCTAGGAGCAAGAAGAGGTCCAGGTCCAGACAGGGTGCAACACCTGATGAAAGACAAGAGTATGGATACAGAGAGCAGTGTAATATAAACTCTAAAGTCAATCCATGATGGTCGAGGTATAATGATCCTGACTGGATGCAGCTAAGAGAGATAGGACGATAAGGGTACACATGTGAAGCAGTTCCATACCTGAAAGAAATGACAACTGGCATCTGGAATAGGAGGCAGATAGTGGCAACAGTCATTTAAAAAATAAAGATATATATATATATATATATATATATATATATAGAAATTTAGGATTTCAAGTAGATGCTAGGATGACATATACAGAGCACATATCAGTCCAAACTAAAAAAGTAAATAGGAGACATGGGGCTCTCAGAAGAATTGTGGGTAGTTTACCATTGGCAGCTAAGGAACAGTTGGCTAAACAGATGCTTTTACCCATATTGGAATATGGTTCTATAATTTATATGAATTAGACTAAATCAGCATTAAATTTGATTAATCAAGCATATTATAGGATAGGACAATTTGCTTCTGGAAATGGTAAAAATAAGCATCATTGTATAATTTATAAAAACTTAAATTGGCTTCAACCTGAGGCTAATAGAAATTATCTTTGGCTTATTACATGTCATAAAATATTACATAAAAAATATAATCATCCACTGTATAAACAAGTAAAAAGAAAATGAAATACACATTAAAACAAGAAATGCATTAAATAATATTCCAATGTATAGAAGTTTTAATAGACTGGGAGACAGTACACTTCAGAATGGTGTAGCACGAAGTTGGAATAAACTGTCAGAATCACAGAAGACAAATACAAATCTTTTTAAATTTAAAAATATTTTGTTTGATTGTTTGATGTTATCTTGCACATGTTTTTAAACAAATGTAAATTGTGTTGATGTGATTTCTTTTATTTTATGTTTTTGTTTTTGGCATTAGTATTTGTTAAATGTTATTTATACTACAAATGCAGGACTTTGTTGTAAACGGGATTTTGTCCCAACAAATGTTATTTCCTGTGAAAAATAAATTTTTAATCAATCATCTATCATTTTCAGACTCAGGCTCCTGTCAATGGCAAGTAGCAGAGGGCATTGTGAACATGGCTGCAGACTAGGTATGACGGAAAAGGCATGTCAGGTGAGTCAATGTCCTGAAGGGAAGCAACATTCAGGTATGAGGCTGAGAATGGGTAATTCGAAGCAGCAGACTGTAGACTCAGGTACCAGTCTGGACAGCAGAGGTGGGAGGATGATAGCTTGAGGCAGCCAGTCATAGTCAGAATGAAGAGGTCACATGGGGTGTAGAAGTTCCATTCCCAAAGGGAAGTGGCAACTGTTATTAGGTAGAGAATGCAAGATAAGTCACAGTGGATTGCAGACATGGCTCCCATCCCTGGTAGTTGGGGTGAGCTAACCTGCACTCGATGCTGCCAAGCAGCGTTAGGGATGGAGGATGTCATGATGGTAAGGAGTAGGAGGTAGTGATTGTAGCAGAATTCCATCCCCATTAGACAGAGGAAGCCTACCTTCACTCAGCACCTCAGAAGGTGCAATATAGGGATGAAGTCTGGAGTACGACTGGTATGGGCTGGCCAATGCACAACACTGCTGCAGAGAGAGGAGATGTAGTACATGATGCTGGTTAATGACAAGAAGGTAATAGATAGTACTGGCATCTTTAGGTAAAGTAACACTAGTAGTAGGAGTGAGAATACACACAGCAAAGTAGAAACAGGTGTGAGAATACACACATCTTAGTAGGAAAGAGGGCCAGCACCCGCTTCTTACTGGAGCTTCACTTTTGGTCGGGTGGCATTCTTGCAGCCACCGACCTCCTCCACAAGCCAGGTCTACATCCCGCAGAAGCCACGGCCCCTGAACAGGGCCAACACCCGCTCCTTACTGGAGTTTCACCTTCAGTCGGGCAGCATTCTTGCAGCCACCAACCTCCTTCACAAGCCCGGACTACGTCCCGCAGAAGGTACGGCATTTCTCCAGCCAACCGTAACACGGGCGCTCTGCTGAGGCAAGCCCTGATAGGATACTGGACTCAGCCTTGTTTTTTTGCCCTTTAATACTGTACCTGAGCTAACTTCGGCTCATTTTTTTTTGTCTAAAACTACTTTCTGCAAAAAATAGCTGTATTACTTAAGTGTACTGTGTTAAAGTAAAAATTAAGCAAGTGTTACAGCTCTTTTGAGTTAAGTTAAAATGGTATTTATTGCTTTCTGCCGTTTTGACGCCTAAAACCTAATCCCTCTTTTGTCTTGTTAAACCCTGACTCCCCACTGTTCTTCCTGCCCTTTGTTTTCTCAGACTTTAAATTCATACCCTTTCTTTTTTTCCTCCACAGCTGAGGCCCCTGAACAGGGCCAGCACCCACTCCTTACCAGAGATCCACCTTTGGTCGGGCAGCATTTTTGTAGCCACTGACCTCCACCACAAGCCTGAACTACCTCCCGCAGAAGGTACGGCATTTCTCCAGCCAACCGGAACTCAGGCGCTCTGCTGAGGCAAGCCCTGATTGGTCCCCGGACTCAGCCTTGTTTTTCTGCATTTTACTAGTGCCCCTGAGCTAACTTTGGCTCATTTTTTTTTGTCCCACCCCACCTCCCCCTTCCAGGCCAACTTTAGTTAGACCTTTGAACCACCCCCTCTAGTGATCTACCATATGATTGGCCATAACCAGTGACATTCTTGCCTAATTCCCTACAAGCTACTAAACAGGGAGCTACTACCTTGCAAAACTGGCCTGTTATTTCTGCACAGCCCAGTGCCCCTAACTAAAACCTGCCCCCCTCCTTATTTTTATAACTGGTTGTGCCTTACAACTTTTTTACAGCTGTTTGTCCCTTACAACTTTCCCAGCCTTCATACTTGTGGCACTATACTTGTGGTGCTATGGCACGCTCTCTATACCTTAGATTCTTATTATTATTAACCACCACTTCCTTTGTGGGTTACTACAACAATGAACAAGGACCAGGTCCACTGTTAGAAGCATTTAACCTTGCCATTGGTGCCCCCTACATTGTACTTCCTCCTATCCAGCACGCCCCCCTCTCCTTATCTTCGGCCTGCATTCCTCCCCCCTCTACTTCTTACTCTGTTCACATATGTCGATCAGAGCTCTTTCCCTAGCTTCCCTACGCTTCCGTCCAAGCAGCCGCTGCCTCTAACGCCATTTTGTGGGTGGTCACAAAGAAAAAAGGCCCTCCAATCTCTTGTGAATTCACTAAAGAAACTGTTTCTCTTGCTCCTTCCCTGTTCAGGTAATGTGGAGTTAAACCCTGGCCCCCCACTACCACTTTCATCACCCTCGGAATTCATGACCGGACTCAAACTAATGCTAGTTAATAAACTGAGCCTTAGAAAAAGAATTGACCAACTACAAGTATGGGCTGCAAATACTGAGCCAGATCTTATTATTATCACCAAATCATGGCTCAAAAAGACCAATACTGACCAACAAGTCATCCTTTTATTCTACAGTCTTCACAGGGCTGATAGGGATGCTGTGGGGGGATCGGAGTGGCTATCTACACCAAAACTAAGTATACTGTCAGTGACATCTACTGTAAATCAAAACCTAAGGAATACAAAATAGTATCCCTCAAGTTGCACCTTCTGTCTACTGAACGTATTGCTGTTATTGATGGTTATCGTCCCCCTGCTGGTGGTGCTGACATACTAAACATTCTCAAATCTCTAACCATCGCCGCCAACTCTGAAACCATAATTTTTGGGGACTTTAACATGGACTGGCTTACACCTAAGTTGCGCAGCCTGAAATCCTTTTGTGATGAAGTTGGCCTTGCACAGCTTGTTAGCGAACCTACTAGAATCAGTACTTCAAATATCGACAACAGATCACTCCTTGATGTTATTTTAACTACGCATCCCCACAAAATTCTACATACTGCAGTCTTTCATAATGACATGAGTGATCATGGTGTTGTAATTTGCTCAAGATCACAAATAAAGGTTCACCAGCAGCCTAAACTTATAACAAAGCAGTCTTATTGCAAGTTTAATATATCAAATTACTTCTCTGACCTAGGCAAAAGTTAGATGGCATGACCTTTATCTTGCCAAAACAACTGAAGTGGCTGTCACTGTGCTTAATAACAACCTTACTGCACTGGCCAACAAGCACGCCTCCCTGATTAAAGTCAGGATGTGAAAAACCTGCAACCCTTGGTGCACACCAGATCTTAAGGCCACACTCCTACACCATGATAAGCTCTGGTCAGAGGCTAGAAGCTCCAAATGCCTGGTTGATTGGCAAACATTTAGAGCAGCTAGAAATGCCTGCATTAAATGCATATGTTTAAGCAAAGCAAACTATTATGTCTCTACCCTTGAACAGGCAAAAGGGAACTCACAAAAAATCTGTAGGACACTTAAGTCTATTGAAGGTCGGACAGCTGCACCCTCCATTCTACCGAAGATCCTCATCAACGGTAGGATTGTGGAAAGCAATTGTCAAATCCTTGAAGAAATCAACACCCATTTAGTTACTTCTGGCCTAGCTTTTGACTCATCCCCTTATGTGGGCCATGATAACAACCAAGACTGTAATAATATCACTCCTCAAACCTCGTCTTGCCCGTTCCAGTTACTTCTGCTTAATTACAAAGAAGTTGAAGACTCACTCCTTAACCTAGATACTCAGACAAGTGCTGGAGATGACAGGCTAGAACCATTCTTCTTAAAATTTGGATATTTCCACCTCACTGCCCCCATTCTCCACATATTCAGTCTCTCCATTGCCACTGCTGCAGTTCCCTCGTGCTGGAAGTCTGCCCACACCCTCCCCTTATGTAAAGCAGTGGACCCATTTGACCTAAATAACTGCCCGTTCTCTCTAAAGTCTTCAAAAAATTGATTTATTCTCAACTTAAGCACCACATCGAAAAGCATTCAATTCTTAACCCAGCAGAATCCAGCTTCTGATCTAACCATAGCATAGTTACTGCACTGGCCAAAGTCACCAACGATTGGGTTTCTGCCATGGATTCAAAGAAAGTTACTGGTGCTGTATTCTTAGATCTGAGCAAAGCATTCAACACTGTCAACCACAACTTGTTTGTTAGAAGCCTTACTAAAATAGGTGCTACCCCCCCCACCCATGGTTCAGTGGTTCTTCAGCTACCTCTTCGGAAGGACTCAAAAAGTTAAAGCTGATGGCCTTTTTTCAACCTTCCTCCCAATTGCCTGGGGAGTTCTGCAAGGCTCCATATTAGGCCTCATCCTTTTCTCTCTGTACATCAATAATCTCGACACACATATATCCAAGTCCGAGCTGCACTTCTTTGCAGATGACAAAGTTCTGCACACATCAGGCCCAACACTGGCAGAAGCAAGGGACATACTACAAGCTGACTTTTTCCAGCTAGAAATTAAACTAATTAATGCCAAACTCCTTTTCAATGCAAAGAAAACAAAGGCCACGATCTTTGCTCCTAATACTCCTGCCACCTCCTGTGCCGACCCTCCCAAAGACTTTGTTGTCACCTCCTTAGGAGAACACTTAAAAATCATCTCCAAATTTAAATACCTCAGTATTTGGCTAGACAACAAGCTCTTCTTCAGTGACCACCTTGACGACCTGGCAAGGGGACTAAAAGTTAGACTAGGTTTCTTCTTCCGTAACAAATCCCTCTTTCCACTCAAGACCAGAATCACTTTCCTGCCATTACTCGATAATGGAGATCTAATCTTTACCTCCTCAGTGGTCTTAACACTAAGCAAACTAGATGTCCTCTACCATCATGCATTACAGTTCATTACAAACTTACCTTACCGAACTCACCACTGTGATTTGTATGCTGCCATTGGTTGGACGTCACTTTCCACTAGACGCACACTTCATGCTGGTATCTGGACTCTTAAGATGTTTCTGAACAAGGTCCTGAACTACCTAACAACCCTCTTCCACATTATCACAGTGCCTACTCTCTCAGGAAAACTGACTTCCTCCTCCTTGATGTACCAAGAACTTGCACCTCCTTTGGCAAACAGGCCATATAAAGTGCTCTCCCAATCATTTGGAATCAGCTCTAATCTACACTGAAGCTTACTGGCACTGTCTCTGTTAACCTCTTTAAAAGGCTTGCTGCATCCAAAATAAAAGATACTTGCAGCTGCTTCTAAACCTCCTCTCCATCAATATCCTGCACTGCGTCTCTTCTACTTCTGTGACTTAAGTCTTGGCAGGTAGGTTTCTCACTAGCATTGGCCCCTGACCATTAGTCTGTAAATGGCAACCTGGACATATTATTAGTCACTTCCAGCTGTCCTCTTTATTGTTCCCTCCTCCCCGCCTACCATGGCTCACCCCTTCTATGCTCACCTAACCTTTCCTTCCACCCCTTACCCATACTCATCCCAATTACACTTCAACTTGCTCTGCATTTTCTTCCCCCTCTCTTAAAAACACCTAAATCTTTCCTACCACCCATAGTCCTTTTACCTCCTAGCCACCTTTGGTCTTCCAATACATCAATAATCCAATATTCATATGGCGTTTGCTTCCTCAGTCCCACTTCCCCTCTCTATTCCTACTCCTTTCCACCTCTCAAACTTTTCTTCCTATTCTGTTACCTCCTAAGGAAGCACTATGTACTGTATCTCCTATACCTGGATATTATTACTGTGATATTGTCGATTATACAACTTGTATTTGTCTGTTATAAGTCTAAGGACCTTCTTGTGAATGAGCTTGCTCAATGGAGTTTTTCTTCAATAAACTTGAACTTGAATGAAAACACAGAACATCATAGTAAATAGGGTAAGTGCACTGGAGCGTATTTCACCAATTTGAAGCTGCAGCTCTGAGATGGATTTTCCCTTTATACAAGGAGTCAGCTTGGTAGATGCAGAAAAGTATCGCAAAAGCTGGGGTCAAAGCTCTGCTTCCCTATCTCAATTTGAAACTACGGCTGGTCTGACGTCATATATTGGGATATCCAATGGGGATGGACAGTTGTGCCCATTTGCAGGAATATGAATGTCAGACAACCCCCCATTTCATGTTACCTTGAATGATGGGAAGGGTTGCTGCAGTAAGTGAGGGGAACAAGACATACAGAAGAATGAGTAGCTTAGCAGACAGCAGTATGAGAGGTAGATTAGTACTCTTGTGAGTATCGAGAGTGGGACTGCTCCAAGGGAAAGAAGTCAGCAAAAGCAAAGTTTCAGTGTAGTGTGGGAGACAGTAGTAAGTAAACAGTGAAGGCAAGCTATGAATATGGAAAGTGGCTGGAAAATGTAATGGAGAGTACTTACTGATGGGCTGATGAGACCTGCAGGCATTGCGTCCTGTTGCATCCATAAAGTAGGAAAGGAATGAGTGAATTGGTGGGCTGAGCAGCTGGAGGTTGAGCAGAAGAAGGAGCTACCAGTGAGGAAAGATCTTAAAAGGCAGGGGTTCAAATGGGACAGCTAAAGTGCAGGGAAGAAAGAAGGGATTCCAAGTTATGCAGAGAGTAATGAGCAAACGGTAGCTCAGGAGCATAGGGGTATGCGGCCATCAAGGTTGGAATGGCCAGTGGCAGCTGAGAAATGCTGCAGGAAGCAGAAAGGGGAGCTAGCTCAATACAAAAGCATACAGGGAAGGGGAGAAGAGTACGGAGGTGTAGATCTACTGATGTAACAAGAACGCCCAAAAAGGAACAAGGAAAGGAGGAATGGAGAACTCCAAGACAAGGGAAGGAGCAGAGAGGTGTCAAAGAGGCAGAAAAGACATATGAGGTCACAGCACAAGGGAGCACAGAACACAGGGAGGGGCGGCAGGAGGAAAGATGAGAGGAGGGGCAGAGAAAACAAACCAGGCAGCAGAGAGCACAGTGGAGCACAGCCACATGAGCCAAGTGGGAGCTTAGGAAAAACACTCCCTAAGCAAGGGAGGTGCAGTTGGTAGAAGACTTCAGTAGAAGTTGTGGGAGGAGCTTCTCCCCACATTGAACCATGGGCAAAGCCGTCCCATTATCATGGGAATAAACACATTCTGGGAAACAGTCAAAGGTGAAACCAGAGTAAGATGTTACCATAAAGCTGACTATAATAAAATGTGGGCTTACTTGAAAGTATGAAACTGGAGGGAGGATTTAAAGGGACAAGGAATGAAGGCCATATGGGATAAACTAAAACCAAAAATTGATCTCTGCATAACAACATATGTACTTGAAATTAAAGAAAATATAACAAGAAATGTAGAGTTCCTGGATGGTTTAGCAAACAAATCAAGCACAATATTGAACAGAAACAAAGACTATACAAACTTTATAAATAAACTCAGGAGCAGGAAAACTGGGACAAATACAGAAAACAAGCCAATAAATGCAAGAGTTTAATTAGAAAAGCAAAAGGTAAAGCAGAACTGAAACTAACTACATCAATAGAGGATAACAGGAAACAGTTTTACAATTATAAAGGTTCATTAAAAGGCTATCAAAAAACAACAGGACCACTGAAATCTGGGGATAAGTTAGTTATGGAGGAACAAGAGATGGCAAGAGAATTAAATAAATACTTTTTACTTGTATATTAAAATAAGGAACCAGCAGAACTCACAGGCACATGTTCAGAACATATTAACATAGACCTGGCTATCACGCAGCAAGATGTTTTGGGTAAAATAAAGAAATTAAAGCCAACCACATCTGCAGGACCAGATGGTATCCACACTAAATTTCTTAAAGAAATGGAAAAGAAATTGTGGAGCCAATAACAATGCTATTTTTGTGCATCACTGCACAAGGGAGATACACTAACTGAGTGGAGAGAGGTTACAGTCATTGCCATAGATAAGGAGGGAGATAGGCAAGCTGTAGGAAATTATCGCCCAATAACCTTGACATCCATCCTGGAAAATTAATGGAAGAAATCATACAGGATAACATTGTAAAACATATCAATAAAAATGAATTAATGGATATAAGTCAGCACAGATTTAACACTGGCTGCTCATGCCTAACAAACTTACTTCATTTTTTGAACCAGTCAGTGCAGCATTAGAGAAGGCCTTACCAGTATACATCATATTCTTGGACTATGCCAAGGCCTTTGACTCGGTATCCCACAGAACTCTGTTAGAAAAGCTAACATATTTACAATTACATTGAAAAATAATTTCATGGATTAGCACATGGCTGGGGGAAAAGGCATCAGAGAGTCAGCATTAGAGGATACTACTCTGAGTGGAGTGATGTGACAAGTGCTGTGCCCCAGGGATCAGTACTGGGGCCCACCCTATTAAATATCTTCATATCATCTATGCAAACATCAGACAACACATGGATCTGCAAATATGCAGATGGTAGCAAGGTGAGGCAATAGTAAACAATAATGCTGCCACTCAGAAACTTCAGGAGGACATAACTCAGTTATAAACTTGGGCAACAAAGAATAAGATTAAACTCAATGCAGGTAAATGTAAGGTCATGCACCTGGGAATAAACAACCTAGGCTATGACCATGCACTAAATAACATCAAAATCCAAAAGAACCTAAATGAAAGGGACCAAGTGTCATAATGATGAACAATCTAGAAATGCAGTAAAAAAAAAGGGCAAAGAGTTCTTGGTTGTAAATTTTTAAGGACCATTAAGAGTAGGGGTACGGCAGTGATAATGCCACTCTACACATCACTGGTTAGGCCCCATCTAAAATACTGCTCCCCTCTCTGTGCACCTCAGAGTACTGGAGGAAATAAACTAATAGAGTGCAAAGAAAAAACACAGAAAAAATTAAAAATCTAGAGCACAAAATGTATGAAGAAAGACTAAGAGAGCTCAACCTGCTTTCCATGGAGTATAGGAGTATGAGAGGGGACCTATGTCTGGTACTCAATGCCATGAAAAATGAGGCTATACTAGAGAGAATAGGACTAAGATATTATACTTGTAAAAATACCAGGAAACACAACTTGAAACTAAAAGGTGAGGTAGTAAGAACTGATGAAAGAAAAAATGGTTTATCCAAAGGGTGATATCAATTTGGAACTGTGTACCTGAAAGTGTAGTTACTAGCAGCTCTATGGAGGTCTTTAAATGATCTCTGGATGCCTATATGGGCAAAGATAGATGTATGAAATTCTACTCATAAGTGGCGAGTTGCTGTAGGTCTACCAGGTCTCCTAACTCGTAATGAACCTATGAACCTATTTTGAGGCTATGTGTAAAACTTTCAATGCAAAAGTAAATGCACAGACCTTATATAGTGATGAGGTCTGGGGCACTCTGGTAAATGCACACGTATTTGATAAGACGCAAAATATTGTTATGTTGAGTCTCCCTAAAGACACCCCAATAGCCATATTAAGGTTAGAATCAAATATGTGTTTGTTTAATACACTAATACACCAATAGTATCAAGAGTAGTTGTATACTGGAAAAGGATAATTGAAATGAAAAAAGAGTGGCTCCAAAAATATTGTTGTCTGCAATGCCCCAAAAATTATCACCAAGATAAATGGGGTTGCCTGTTGGAAGGCAGCCAGGCTTGTCATGGGGTTTCCCTGATGAAATGCCAAGGGATGTAGGTAGAGCAGAGGGAGGATAAGGGAGGGGTGGGGATGGGGGCAGGAGTGGGGACATAGTGAGTCAAGGATTGAGTCTCACAGGGGGAAGGGGGAGGGAAGGGGATTGGGCAGATGGCAGGCTATGGGTAGGGTTTTCTAGGGAAATATAAGGGACTGTTTGAAGGGAGAATGACCTTCTTTTGCTAGACATTGGTTTTGCCCACCCAGCCACCCTTAAGGGAAAGAAAGGGGGCAAGAGGGGAATAGAGGAGCAAGGAAATACAATGAGAGGTGAAGGAAGGGATTGCTGGAAGAGGGCGATGGTAGATACTGGTCAAAAAATGGATTGCTGACAGAGGGCAATAGAAGACTGTATGGTTGGGTAAGGGGCTGCCAGTAGATGGCAGCAAGGGGGATCAACAAGGAAGAGAGAGAAGGTGGGTAGGGTGGAAGAGGTGCAAAGAGAGGATGTAGGGGGCCAGAAGGGGAGGAAGCAGGGTTGTTAAATAGTCAGGCATGGGCTGTGGTTGACATCCAGCTATGTAGGGCACCTCATGGGGTTTATGGCATCCCAGAGGACTGGAACTGGGGATCAGGTTGGCATCCAAGCCCAGGATGACAAGGAAAGGAAGAAACGGTGGTTTACATGAAAGTGTGGTGTCGGGTTACAGATCTGAGCACCCAGAATGCAAGATATGGTGAAGTTTATGGTTGGGAGAAACAGAAGGTGAAAAGTGCGAATATGGAATGCAATGTGCAGTATTATAATAAAGTGTGAATAAATGTAAATGGAAATAAAATGTAGTAAAGTTTATGAAAGATAAAATGTGATGTATATGGTAAAACTGTAATAAAACGTACAGCTAACTGAGCACCCAAGGATGTTGAACAGTGTCTCATTTCATAGGGTTATCCTGCTGACAATGGCTGGTTTACATGCCAGAACAACAAATTGCAAAAGGTAGGCCTTGAAGAAATATGAGCCCCATATACATTGACAATCTCTAATAATTATTAATCAGAAGCCTAACAACAAATACATGAAAATAGTTATTATAATGATTTGGCCAAGATAGTTGATTTACCAAATATTAAGGCTTATTATCAGGTGATACAGTCCCTGGATTCAGTTATATACCTTGCCATATGTGAACAAATTATACAAAGGCAAGCTTCAGCAGGGCTGCACTTGGGTTGATAAATAACCTAGCAGACAACAGGAGCGTTTGGACCATGTCATCTGCCCTTAATTCCTATGTATGTAACGTTGATATGTGCCTTACTGTAGAACATCTAATTATGAATTGCCCTGTTTTTGAAAAAGAAATGAGAAAAATGGATTTCACCAATTGTATGCAAACTGGATTTCAAAACAGATCAGGTTATCTGCAATAAGTTAGTTTGTTGCCAACATCTATACACTTAATTTGCTGTAGAGAAATTTGCACATATGTTTTTGAAATTACTTGTTACGTTCTGTAAAGACGCCATAAGAATGCTATCTATTTTGTATCTTATATCCTTTTTATCATGTTGCAAATATATATATATATATATATATATATATATATATATATATATATATATATATATATAGATATATATATTTGTCAAACTGAAACTGAACTGATCCATTGCCATACTGGAAGCCACAGAAAGGCTTGTATTAACAGTGTATAAACTGTGGTGTGCATAAACAAACACCCACAAAAGGACTACAGAGCCCATTAAAACATGATAAAGTATATATGTACATTTGTATATGATATCTAATAGGGTACTGTGTGATTTGACATATCAGGAGAATGTCCATTTCACCAAGTATATCACTTGCTATGTTGAGCCCATTCCTCATGAACATTGCCATTCTGTAGCACAAAAGTGGAAATGTTCAAGCTGATTCTTGCGGTCTTGCAGTACTCTGTATCCATCTATCACCACAGTCACTGCTCTGCTATAGAAGCCAAAGGGGTACTGCAGTGCCATAAGGCAGTCTTGTAATGTGGGCTCAGACTCCTTCTTTTAGTACTTTGTGCCTAGCCTCCAGTCAATCCAAGGAGCTAATGCTGGATACCTATATTGAAATGGGCATTATAATTAATCACCTAAGTGGAGTTAATGCCTTGTATGGGTAATGTGGTCATTACCATGGCAATGTTCAAATATAGCACCTATATGACCCACCATTATGCTGCCCTGACTCTTTGTCCCTTAACTATATATTCACCTTTCCAGCTGGCTTCCCTTCACCAGCCAGCAAGGGACTTTTTTGTGATTACATGGGTCTTAATGCCTTGCTTAGCACTGTGCACTCTAATTTATATATTTTATTCAATTAATATAAAATGATACTCTATTACTGTGTTTGTTTAAGGGATTTACCCCTTAGTTGTCCAGACAGCAGTTTTACCTGTCTTTAGTATGCAGGTTTTCATAGTAACCTAAAGAAACAAATGTTGTACAGTAGTGCTGTTTGTCTGGTGGATGATGCAGGAAAATAACTTTATGAAGGTGATACCTTTCATTGTGCTGACACCATTTTCATTTTTGAGATAATCTTTTGAAATATGATCAAATGTATCTTGACAAACCAATAACACGTTATCCTTAATGTTAGGGTTTTTTTTCCTTGTATTTTTGTCATGATAATCTAACAAATGTCAGTTTTGTATTAGTTATTCATTTAAGTGGTTTTCACTGAATGTATTAAACTGGAATGTTTAAGTCTACAACAAAATTATTCTTTTTATATACATATTATCATTGTTTGTTATTTTCTCTGTCAGCAACCTGCATATCTTCTGGCTATAGTATCTGTTTATCTGTCTGTTTTCTGTCTATCTACATATCAATCTGTCAGCTTGCCTCTCTGACCTATTACCCTGACTGTCTAGCTGTAGCATAATGAAAATGACATTTTTAGGTAGAATTAACCCTTGCTCAGTAGAACACCATAAAGAAATATTTTTGAGAAGAGAAGACCTGTTCACTTGGTGTAAATGAAATGGTGGATTTTTACATCAGCGAGACATAAAGGGAGGATTGATGAGAATGGCAGCAGAATAAATCAGATATATTTGGAATACAGATTCATGAGATTAGTGGTTAAAAAAGGATGAGTGATCTTGAGAGGTACTAAGTGAGTCAGGTGAGAACAGAAAATAAGCAACATAAAGAAAAGCAATCATTCTTGAGAGGAAAGGAGGAATAAGGATATAGATTAATGGTGATGATGGAATGCAGTGAGATGATACAGGGACACAGGAGTAATATATATTGTAAACATTAAAGTTATTATGACAAGCATCACAGCCATACAAAGGCCAATTGATAATACCAGAAAAAAAACTACTTATTTTGGCTACTAGTAGATCAGGGGATTCATAATGCAGTGAAGGATACAGTGAGAATAAACATGTTCCAATTAGTAGAAAATAGGCATAGCAGAGTATACACAAATCAGGCATTACTGTGTCTGTTACACCTTGCCTCAAGTTGCAAAGGTTTAAAACTGCATACACTTACTTGATAAAAAATACATTTAAATAGAACAGTGTTATGATAAGGCAATTACAAGAGCGAACTTCATACACATACTGTAGTAGTAGAGAGAGAGTATAATTTCTGACAATATTAGGAATATTTAAAAAAATAAAGTATTAAGGAAACAGTGCTCCTTGCAAACATTCTGTACAGACAATATATTATAATACTTTATGCAATGGGTATCTGTTGTAAGCCAATCACAACAGAAAACATCCCTCAGTTATTCTCCCACAGACTGTATCTAACAACTCCCAGAGTCGGTTATTGAAGTAAACCCCTCCCCCAGTCAATCACCCTACAACCATGCCCACAGTTGGTTAATTGTCATATAACAATGCCCACAGTCAATTATTCACTCCTTGAAAATCAAAACTAAAACTGAAAGAATGGCAGCAGAAAGGCTGTCCACTTCTAACGCTGCACAACAAGTAAACAGCAAGCTACATGCTCCTACTGTAAAATGCTCATGCTTTTTTCAATATTCTACATTTTACCCTCCTGAGTCCTGACTGAATTCTGGGCTGACCATTGCTCCCATGCCGCTTTGCTCTGGTACACAGTGGTTGGCACGAATAGACCTTGTCCTATACCCCAGGTGGCAACAGCTCTGCACCAGTCCCATAGGTGACATTGTCCCCAACATGCAGCAGTGCATTGTCTGCAGGTTAGAGGGTACAGTCAGTGGAAGGGAACATTCACTGGGCACCATGACATTCCCCTGGTACACAGCCCACTGCATGGAGGCAGTCTGATACCTGACTACACTGTCAAGAACTGTCTAGCAGCTGCCACTGCTCCACTCCTAACTCACTCATGCTTTGCTGTGAACAGTAGGTAGTGCAAACAAAGGAAGCCAGCACAGAGTGAACAGGTTAAAAAACTTTTAATGACAGACTTAAAAAAGACTTACAAGTATTTCAATTATTTCAGGCATCCAAACAACAAAGTGCGGTTAATGCAGTGCGGTGACCCTAAGTGACTCAACTACTTTTGCTCTGGAGGTTTCTCAAGACTCACTGTTACAATGCTAGGTGCTTCTCTTAAATATCCATAATCATTTATGGGAACTGAGCTCATAAAAAGTGCTTAAGTGCTGAACTTGTTCAATTAAAACAATCCAATAAATTATTTTGGTTGCTAGTTATGGCAACATTCTTCCTATATAGGGGGCACCTCTCTCATTGTACAGTCATAACAGTATGGCTTTTAAAGCATATATATATGTTCTAAAGAAAACTAATTGAAGTATTGCACATAAACCATAATAAGCCATAATACTGATTTCTTAATGCACCAGGGAGATGATTTGGGGAAGGAACACAGCAGACATACAGTGGCTAAGGCATTAAAACATAAAAAACCAGTCACTATAGGAAAAGAGTCCATATGACCTCTGCCATTTTTGGTGACTCACTCCCCTAATTCCTAATATCTGTATGGTGGTTTTCAACCTGAGTCAGTCAGGCTTATGTCTCACCGTACAATGTAGATCCTTAGTACCCCCTGTGTACTCCATGACTCACTTGGAAATACATACCATCAGGTAGCTAAGGAAGGAGAGAAGGAGATAAGAACATTATTTTCCCAGAAAAAAATATTATTTCAAATAAGCTGTAAAGTCACTGTTATCATGTATAACACCCAAAATAAAACAAACTCTTATCTTTTCTTTATGATGGTAGATATTTTCATTCTGTCATTAAGTCCAGGTGGATGATGACTGCCTAGCTGCACAATCCACATTATTTCTTTTACAGATACTAAGGTATTAAGTTTGCCTCCCCTTTTTCCTAATACCTTTTCTATACTGCATTATTTGAAGGTATGTGATGTGGGGTTTAGTTGTTTGGCAACATGGGTGGCTAGTGTGTTGGTCATATCTTTGTTCAGGGTGGCCCTCTGATGTTCTCCTACCCTATGTTTGAATGGTCAGGTAGTTTTGCCCACATAAAAGACGCCACCTGCACAAGTAGCTAGATACACTACATGTGTAGTGTCACAATTGATAAATGTTCTGATGTCAAAGTTTTTTGTGGCATTTGCACTAGTAAAGTGTTTAGTTTTTTCTATTGATATGCAGTTTTTCATCTGCCACAAATATGGTTCCCTTTGGGCAATATGGGTAAGCAAGTGTTCTTGTTGGTTCTATCAGTTGTGTAGAGTCTATGTGTCAATATGTCAGCCAGGTGCGGTGCTCTTTTGTAGGTGAAGCATGGTGAATTGGGACAACTGTTACGAAGGATGGGGTCACTAAGTATAATGTTCCAATTTTTCTGGATGACATCCCTGACGCTGCTTGCATGCTTACTTTATCTAGAAATGAAACTGAGTGGTTGTTCTCCACCTGTGTGTCTTGGTTTAACAACAAGGAGGCAATGTTTATTGACTTGATCAGCTTTTCTTTCAGCCTGGTCTAGGACCTGCTAAGTGTACCACCTTTCCTCAAACCTATCCCTCATCTGTTTGCTTTGCTCCTTAAAGTCACTATGATCACTGCAGCTGCATTTTGCTTTCAGGTACTTGGATTTTGTAATATTCTGAATCAGGTGCCTAGGGTGTAGAGATGTTGTGGAATTTTATTTTGTCGGTGAAATTGCTGTGAAATTTGCAATTTTGCCTGGTGAAATATTTCACAAAATTGCGGCCAAATTGCTAAATTTCACCTGCAATTTCACCTGCATATGCCCCAGCCATCATTTATATTTTATTTTCTCCCCACTTGGTGTCTAGTGATCCCCCATCCGGTTGATCGTTGGTTGAATTCAAGAACCCCCCCAGTCACCCTGCATTATCCCGGGCCCCTGGCCCCCCATCTTTGAACAAAAAAAGGTCCACTCCCCTGTACCTGGTGTCTAGTGTACCCCGCCAGTTGATCACTGGCTGAACTGAAGTAAAGATTAGAACACCCCCAGTCAACCCCAGTTATTTTCCCCTTCCCCAGCCATGACCCATGCCCCCAGTCTTCAAAGTAAAAAAAAAACAACAATCCCTCCCCTGTCCCTGGTATCTAGTGAATCCCCACCCCCTACCCTAAGTCAGAGCCCTCCTACACCCCAGTACCCCGATCGGGCCACCAGCACAGACCTCCCCTCACTTCCATGGCCAGCAGCCCATCTGAGCACTCAGTGAATGAGCTACTGTTAGAAAATCTAATACAGCTTTACTAATAATATCCTACAATGCACCAGTGGGTGGAGAATGGCACTGACTTTGGGGACAGCCTGGTGGGGTTTCTGTGTAAGTGTACCAAGTTGGTTCTAACCTCCAACACATTCCTTTTTGGAGATAAGCACTATCTGCAATTGAAAGCCACTGCTGTGGGAGCAACCTTTGCTCCCAATTTTGCAAATATGTACTTAGGATATTGGGAAAGAATACCATATATAGCCCAGAGACCAACCCTTACCACCATGAGCTTGATCTCGGGCGGCGTTATATAGATGACATACTGATGGTGTGGAAGTGCAGTAGACAGGTGCTGGGCGAACTCATACTGTACATAGAAAGCACTAACCTGAACATAAAGTTCACAGTTACTGCCAGTGAGGAGGAAATCCACCTCCTAGATTTGCAGCTCATGAAGCTAGAGGGTGGAACAGTATAGACAAACCTATTCAGAAAGCCAACTGATAGGAATGCAATACTCCACGCCTCCAGCTGCCACCCTTGGCAGCTGATTCAGAACATCCCAAAATCCCAGTTCTTGAGAGCAAAACGCAACTGCAGTGATGACAGTGACTTCAAGGAAGAAAGCAAACAGATGAGGGAGAGGTTTGAGGAAAGGGGGTACACTCTTCCAGACCAGGCTAAAAGGGAAGCCAAACAAGCTGACAGAAATAGCCTCCTAGTTGTTAAACTAAGACACATAGGTGGAGAACAACCACTGAGTTTCATTTCGAGATACAGTAAACATGCAAGTAGCATCAGGGATGGCATCCAGAAAAATTGGAACATTATTCTCAGTGACCCCATCCTTCACAACAACTGCCTCAATTCAACACACTTCACCTACAAAAGAGCAATGAACCTGGCTTACACACTGACACATAGCCTCTACACAACTGATAGAACCAATAAGAACACTTGGTTACCTGTACTGCCCAAAGGGAACCACATTTGTGGCAGATGCAAATACTGCACAGTAATTGAAAAAACTAAACACTTTACTAGTGCAAATGCCACAAAAAACTTTGACATCAGAACATTTATACACATGTAGTGTAGCTGGCTACTTGTGCATGTGGAGCCTTTTATGTAGGCAAAACTACCAGACCTTTCAAACATAGGTTAGGAGCACATCAGAGGGCCATCCTGAACAAAGATATGACCAACGCACTAGCCACCCATGTTGCCAAACAACTAAACTCCACATCACATACCTTCAAATACTGAGGTAAAGAAAGGGTATTCTTAGGAAAGAGGGGAGGCAACCTTAATGACTTAGTATCTGAAAAAGAAATGATGTGGATTGTGCAGCTAGGCAATCATCATCCACCTGGACTTCACCTTAGTAAAGAAAAGATAACAGTTTGCTTCATTTTGAGTGTTATACATGAAAACAGTGAGTTTTCAGGTTATTTGAAATGCTAATTTTTCTGGGAAAATAATGTTCTTATCTCCTTCTCTCCATCCTTAGTTACCTGATGGTATGTGTTTCCAAGTGAGTCATGGAGTACGATGGGGGTAATATGGATCTACACTGTACAGTGAGACATAATCCTGCCTGACTCAGGCTGAAAACCACCATACGGATACTAGGAATTAAGGGAGTGAGTCATAAAAAATGGTGGTCATATGGACTCTTTTCCTATAGTGATTTTTTTTTTTATGTTTTAATGCCTTAGCCACTGTATATCTGCTGTGTTCCTTCCCCAAATTATCTCCCTAGTGCATTAAAAAATCAGCATTATGGCTTATTATGGCTTATGTAAAATACTTTAATTAGTGTATATATATATATATATAAATATATATATATATATAGATAGATATAGATATATATGCTTTAAAAGCCATGCTGCTATGACTGTACATTAAGAGAGGTGCCCCTATATAGGGGGAATGTTGCCATAACTAGCAAGCAAAATTATTTATTGGTTTTAATTGAGCAAGTTCAGCACTTAAGCACTTTTTATGATCACAGTTCCCTTTAAAGGATTATGGGTATTTAAGAGAAGCACCTAGCTTTGTAACAGTGAGTCTTGAGAAAGCGCCAGAGCAAAACCGGTTGAGTCACTGACAGTCACTGCACTGCATTAACTTGCACTTTGTTGTTTGGATGCCTGAAATAATTGAAATACTTGTAAGTCTTTTTTTTAAGTTTATCATTAAAAGTTTTTTAACCTGTTCACTCTGTGCTGGCTTCCTTTGTTTGCGCTGCTGAGAACTGTGTCACCTCTGGGGCATTTGACAGGGTTGTTGCCATGTGGGGTCCAGTACAGGTTCTGTCCATGCCAACCTCTGTGTTCCTGGGCTAGGCAGCCCTGTCCCAGTGGGTATGGCACCTCCACTGCGTGTCATCTTGGAATCCAGACACTGCTACCTTTGTCCCATCACCTATTGTGGCACACCTACTGGTCCTTCTGCCCCCAGTCCTGACATTGCATGCCTATTCATCACCTCACTTTTGTGGCTTCACTAGGGATGTGCCTGGCTGGGGGGGGGGGTTGACTGGACCCTCTGTCAAACCCCCAGGTGTGCCGATGGTGTGCCACAACCCTGTGGCTGCAGCAGCTCTTGTGTCTTTGGCAAAGGGACCCCCCTGTTTCTAGAATAGGGTGCAGGGTCCCTGTTGCACCGGGAGTTTGCCACAGCCATGGATCAGCACACTATGCACAAATCTAGGGTCCAATAAAAAATTGAGCCCAACATCTCTGGGCTTCAAACTTCCTTTTGCCCACTGCCTTAGCTCCTACTGCTCCTACCTGCTTTATACACATGCACAGTGGTCAAACTAAAAAATCTCCCTCTGACAGCACTTGTGTTTGCTCTGGGATGAATTATCCAAAAGCTCCACTCTTCCGGCAACAACAGTATCAGTGGCTGCGACAGTGGTCTTTTAGGGTCATCTGTCCCTGGCTCCTCACACAGCAACAGCAGAACAGACTTTCAGAATCCCCCTTCCCCTTGTGAAGGGGTGAGACTGGTAGAAGGCAGACACACAGAAATTATATTTAACACTCTGAATTCTGTGTGTTGTTTATTAAGGCAAAAGATATTTCAGAATACAAAAATAAGAAAACAGGCATTAAATGCAAGATAACATATATACTGTACATACTGGAATTGCAACAGCCCATAACACTGGAAAGTCTCAAGGCAACAGATATTTCTAGGGTCCGTACTAAGGTTAATCATACAAGGCAGCTTCCTTCCCTTCGATGGTCTCTTTCACTATTAGATGTAGTGAAAGTCTGTCTACTAAGCAGGAGGCCTATTCCTCTCTGGCTTGAGTTTAATGAACTGTGATCTTCAAGTCAGCCAAAAGTGGTCTTTTATACTCCTCCTGGATCATGTGATCTGCCCTTTCAAACCAGCAAATATTCAGGCTTTGGTATCTCAGTATAACCAAGTAAAATAGGCATACAATACAAAACACTTATGTAGTTAGTTGGTTAGTTAGTTAGTTAGTTAGTTAGTTAATTTTATTTAATTTAGTTTTTGTTGACCAGGAAAGGAGGGCCAAACAGTTCTGCCTATTTTTAGCCTCATCCCAGGGGGAAGGGGAGGGAGATACAAATGGCAACCAACTGAAATGGAATCAGATTAAGCTGTTGATGGTATTTTTAGTGAATTGGGGAAATTTGGCCAGGACACCTGGGAAATACTCATACCTGATTTCAAGTACATAAGGAACAGTGTTAGAAACAGCAGTACAAAATGCTACATAAAGACGTAATATGTAACATTAGTTAAACAAGACTTTTCTACTGAGATCCAGGAAGTGAGATGGAGGAAACACATTGTAACAAAAGGAAAGGAACAATCCTGTAGCCATGACAACTTCTCTAAATTTCTGCAGACTTCCATGAGCAGATTCCTATTGCTATTCTTGCTGCATTTAGGAGCATACTAAAGCAGAAAAGATAGGAAGGAACAGAAAAGTGTGTAAGATTAGAATGAGTGCCTACAACTGCCCATACTGTAGACAGAAAAGAAAGAAATACTGTCGTGCAACAGACTTAGGGAAATAGAATACAAGGTACAAAAAGTATGCTACAGAAAGATTTCTCTTTATTCCACTAGTGGTTTCCTTGCTTCATTTCTTTTAGGACAACAGGGAAACTGGGGCAGGGAATTAACCCTGCTACACTCCTTTACTGATGTTTCCAGAGTGCCCAAGCAGCAGCAGCAGTGAGTGAGGTGGCAGCAATGCTCCCAATAATGGGAAAACAGCCACAGTGCAGGGACAGTGCACAGAACTGGGCTCACTAACCCCACAATAGGTAACAGTGTTTCAACAAATCCCACAAAACTGTTCTATTCACTCTGGAAGAGGTACAATATGTCCCAAAAATAATTTAATGAGCAGCGAAAGATGTGCAATTCAAAGTATTTATCCAGTGACCAATAACATTATAAGTATTTTCCTTTTTTCATTTCTCATTCATTTTAAAGTGCTTTTCAAAAATTTACAGGTGCAAATAACCTGACACCAGTAAAGGGAAAAATTCACAACATCCAGCACCAAAGTATTTGAGATAAAAGTTCAAATATCTCTCCTAGCCAGTATCTGACCATTCACTTTGTAGGGGACAGTGTCCAGTTTCAGTGTAGGACACTAATAAAATGATTTCATTATAAATTAAATTGCACCTGTTGACACTTACTGAAAGCTGCCATTACTGCATGTGTGGGGAAAGCCAGGCTCCATTTAAATAAAGTCTGCAGGAGGCACTGAAAATGGCAGTCCCATCCAGTTAGGGTGGAGCAGATCTGCCAGACAGAACTGAGCAGGTGGTGCCATGCAGGCAGCAAAAAGCAGAGAAGCCCAGGCTATTGAGGTGGGACTTATATATATTTTTTATCTATTGAAATTGAGCATAGTCACAGCCAAACCCAGCTGTCCCCTGTTATGTCACAGTGTGGGGAGGGGTCAGGCAGTTTTTTTTTGTCTCTTTACTATTCTGACAAACTATACACTATACAAAACCAGGTATGGATGCCCCTTGTACAGAAGGCTGAGTTCCCCCCTCTGGGGTGAGATGATAGCAAAGACCTCTACAGTTTCACTCTAGATGTCCATACACTGTCATCTCACCCCCTTTATTGTAACACAGTCTTGTTATATATAATTGCCCATATACTATTCTGTGTGTTTCACTGCACATGCAGAAAAGAAAAAGAAACCCCATGTGACAATCAAAATGCAAATCCCATACAGTCACAATCCCATGTGTTGTAGGTTGGCACATCTGCATATGAGCAACATGCTCTGTGCCTAAAACATTTTAGAACATACTTCCTAAAGTAGTTATCACCATAACTTGTTTTTCACATTAGCATCTCCTGTTTTTAAAATGCGTAAAAAAAAACCACTCAAAAACATCTTGTTTAGTGTTGAGAACCCTTAATACTTAGCAACAATACAGTAGGCGTTCTACTTCTAAATTAGAACCCAACCCCTAGGGTCTAAAAGGGTTCTAATCTTTTTTTGAACCTGGTTTGGAAAACCTATTCCAATGAGTGCTTTACACACTGCAGCCTATAGTGTAACTGTTGTAAAATTTAAAAAGCACACACATCTCTCCCAGAAATCAAAATGAAAATATGCAGCATATTTTTGTTCAGGAGGCGTAGTAAAGCTTTAATTAAGAAATGTAGGTGAGAGAAAACCAATAAGATGATTTGGTACAAATCAGAAAGTAAAAATTCTGAACCAGGCCTTTCCTTTTGTTTTTTTGTAGCCAAATACTGTAATAGCAGTCAAACTCATAGGTATCTGCAGTACAAAGTGGACAGTTACTGAATGTACCAATGTTTTTATATAGTTTATTAGAAGGTATAGAATAATTTATTAATGTAATTCATGCTTTCTACTAAAAAAAGGTTCCATTAATTTTGATCTATTTTACATCCTTTAAAACTAATCTGCATGCTGTGTACACATACACAGGTCTTCAGAATGCAAATTTTTTATATTCAAATTCTTATCATGTTCCTTGGGTAAATGATTCCCTAAAGGCTGCATGTCACCACATCTTCAAATCTATTACTAGTTCCAATCACAGACTACTATTCTTTGCAATTAGCCTTTCTGTTTTTCCCCTGATAAGAAAACATAGGACTCAGAACTAGTAAGGATTACACTAAAGAATAAAAGAAGATTTTACTGTTCCCAGGTTTAAATATATCCAACAACCAGTAACTACATATTTGTAAGGGGTTGGGTAGGTTGAGTAGGAGAGTACAGGTGGTGTCCTGAGTATTTGAATTTTCAATGGACTGTCGGTGCTCTTGATGCATAACTCATTGAGTTATCCTGCCAGTTTTGATATTGGCTCATCAGGGAATATTTCACAAATAAAAAAAATAATGTTTTCCCCACCCCCTATAAAGTACCGTTACACATTGTTTTGTTTGCATGTATCATAACACTACCCCCTTCCACAACATCAGTTATAACACTTGCATTATGCCCACCTCTCACCCTTGTACTGTAGTTCACACCTCCTTCCTTCCCCCAGTTTCCCTGTGAAGTTGCATTTTAGTTAAAAAAAAAAAAACTATCTTCCTCCATCTGGGTGCCAAAAAATCTCAATTTCTATGCCCACCTCCACCCCATCCTACCCCAGAACCATCAAGTAAATACTTACTAATGTCATGTCACAGTTAGCACCCAAACTACACCACCCACTAGCACTCAGCACTATCTTCCCCATCACCCAAATAAAGGATATAGAAATGGACAAGGAGACAGTCTCTGTAAAAAAGAAAATCATCCCCCAGAGCAGTGACCACCATCACTGCTGATTCATTCACAATGCTGATCACACTGATCAATCAGCTGTTACTACTAGCACATCAATACAAATTCATTCATTGTGAATGAGTCAGTGAGAATGGCAGGCCATTGGCTTCAGAGAATGGTTTTCTTTTGCACCATAACTATTTCCTTGCCCAGTCCTATATCCTTTCTTTGGGTGATGGGGGGAGGAGAGCCCTGGGTGCCAGTGATGGGTGGGGTGGAAGTATTAACAGTGATGGGACACTGGGACTGAAGTGGGTGGGGGTGGGAGTGGAAATGGAAATTGGGAATATTTGGCACTAGGTGGGGGAAGTCTTTTTTATAACTATAACAGCATTATCAAACTGCCAAATATTCCCAATTACCATTTTCATTCCCACCCCAACCCACCTCAGTCCTGGTGTCACATAACTGTTTATACTCCCACCCCTCATTGGCACCCAGGACTCTCCTCCCCCCCTATCGCCCAAAGAAAGGATACAGGACTGGGCAAGGACATAGTAATGGCATGAAAGAAAACCATCCGCTGTGGACAATGACTTGCCATCCTCACTGACACATTCACAATGAATGGATTTGTGTTGATGTACTAGTAGTAACAACTGATTGAAAAGTGTGGTCAGCATTGTGAATGAATCAGCAATAATGGAGGTCACTGCTCAGGGGGATGATTTTCTTTTTTGACACCCCACCTGCCCACATACCAGCAGGACTGTACCTTTGCTGCTGTTTCCCTGTCCTCTGCTGCCCCTATCAGCCCCACCATGGCTGCTACGATCACCTCCCTACTCCAATGTCTCTGCACCATAATTTGGGAAAGTGTCAAACCAAATTTTTAGATCCAGTCTGGTTGTGACCTGTTCATTAATAGTGTACCTGAATGCACTTTGCACTTTATGTATCATATCAGATGGTTATGCTTGGTCTCTGTGTTATTGCGACTTGTATTTGTCCAGTACACTAGCCTGCGACTAGATATTTTGACCTGTAAGTTGCCTTACTATGGCACCTTGTAATTTATGTAATTTTCACTTTATGTATCCCCTCCATGCACTGTAATACTGCACCTCATGTTGAGGCCTGTTGACTGTTGTTTGCAACCTGTATCTGTATTGCTTATTTGTGCCATGCTGTGGCTCGGGTCATGACTGAAAATGGTCCTTTGGATCAGTTTTCACCTTCCCATTTACCAAAGATATAAATAAATAAATACTACTAAAAGGAAAAGCAACTTCAGTGGGAAACTGGGGGAAGGAGGGAGGTGTGTGCAACCGGGTTGGAGTAATACATGTATTATAACTGGTGGTGTGGTGACTGGATTATGCTGAACTTGGGTGGGGGTGTTTTTTTTTTTTGTTAATAAAAGGAAGGTATGTTCACATATATGGCCATATCTAAGTAAAGAATATGACCATGCAGAACTTGTGGACCCTACTAGGTTACTCACGATTACCCTCAGACTTGTAGGCCTTTTTCTCACATTGCAGTCCCAGCTGGATGTACCTGCTCTTATTCTGCAGCCCTCTGCACACCTCTGCACACATCCAAAGGCCCTATAAACAGTCCATGGTCACTTGCTCCCTCTGGCACCACAGCAGATCAGCAGGGTTCTCATTCATCAGTCTTTCAGGGTGGTCAGGGAAACACCAGTCTGGCTAGTACTTTCTGCAGTGCATACCAAATGCAACTACTCTGTGGTGACTGATAGTGGCTGATACTGTGGCTTCCAGGCCTCTCTGACTGCACTCTAGCTGAAAACCCCATATGTCTGATCTGAAAACAAAGTCTGTCAGAGTGCACTGATGTTCAGCTGCAAGGGTGGCTTTAAGCACAAATCTATCCCCAAGAGCCTGCAGAGGTCTAACTGCATACTGTGTGAGCCTGAGCAAGTCACTTAACTTCCTTGTGCTCCCAGATCGCACATGGAAACAAGCTTTCAGCTTAATGTGTCTCTCCTGGTTAAAAAACAACAATAACAAAAAAAAAAACAGGCAGTGCAGACTGTAGATCTATTTCCCGGCTTTGCTTCATCAGATTGTTGGACTACAGTAAAGTCCCTGGGCTCTACATGAGCAGACAGCCTTCCCATTAGTCTGTCCTTGTCTTAGTCAGAGAAGGAGGGTCTGCCAGACTGGCATTCAGTGAGTGGTTAGCCATTACACTCATGGGTGAATCAATGAAGTCCCATAACATCTCACAAGCCCTCCTGGCTCTATACTAGGCTTTTTAATCATGACT
Organism: Neoceratodus forsteri; assembly: GCA_016271365.2. Taxonomy (NCBI): domain Eukaryota; kingdom Metazoa; phylum Chordata; order Ceratodontiformes; family Ceratodontidae; genus Neoceratodus; species Neoceratodus forsteri. The sequence goes on along the minus strand of CM028130.1, from coordinate 723,387,457 downwards.
GGCCTGTAGTATTCTGTCCCACCAACTCCCCAATTCTTTCCCATATTGCTGAGGATTTTGAAGGGAATATGAGGCCAAGGAGAATCAGTGTCATCACACTGGCATCCTGCTCTTTTTCCCACCTGGATTTTCTTTATGTTTCTATCCTTCCCACCTCTTGTCAGTACTGCATAGAGCCCTCTAGTGCCTTGTGCTCCAGCAGCACACTCCTTGTGGAGTAGCAAGTTCCCTGGACCACAACAAGGGTTGTGTGATGGAATGCTGTGCCATCCCCCTTGGGCTGATACACACTTTGATTGTAATTATGGTCACCATGCTGACCACCTGAGAGCTTGAGACCCCTCTCCTGAACCTGGGCATCCTGCATGGAATCATAATGCACTACCATTGGCCACCCAGAGGACCCCTTCTGTGTTTTTCAAGCTAGAGACCCCAAACTTCTTCAACCCTTCCTGGGCCCTTAACCTTCATCTGTGTCAAAACATGGGAAAATGTTTTTCACTTTGGAGAAAAGCCTTTCTTTATATTCATATGTATTTATTTTTTAATTTTCCCATGAAATTCTGATTGAGGAAGCCTGCATCCAAACTCTAACATCAGAATAACATATGGCCAGGGTTGAAATGTGAGTCTACACCCTAGGCAATCCGCATCATTTCCAAACAATGGGATGTAAAATGTCAGGGGAGAAGCAAAGCACAGATTTGGTTTGTTTCAGATTGTACACCCTCCAATACCATAAAGCACTGTATCTTGCTATCAAAATGTAGATTACTTTAAGATGTGCCACACTGTAGTCAGGTTCAATATATATATATAATTATATTACAGACAGGTTCATTAACAGGGGTTATAGTATTAGTGACATTCAGAGTGCAAGAACTAGAGTGGAAGAGACACATAGAGACACTCTCCTTACAACTACACAATCTAGAACCAGTAGACTTAATTTTGTTACTATGTACAGTTTGGAATATGGAAGGCAGTATAGCACAGTGGTTTAAGGCTCTGAGCTGCAAATCTGGAGACCTGGGTTTGAATCCCACAGCCACCACTTGCATACTGTGCGACCCTGAGCAAGTCACTTAACTTCCTTGTGCTCCCAGGTTGCACCTGTAAACAAGCTTTCAGCTTAGTATGTCTCACCTGGTTAAACAATTGGAAAAACAATAAAAAAATTGAAGGAATTATTTGGAAAAATTGGACTATTTTACAAACTGAGGACAAATTGAGGGATTATGTCACTGAATTCCCATGTATGGTTTATAGATGTGCACCAAATGTTGGCGACCGGGTAACCCATAGTTACCAGCTTGGTCCCAAAAAAATTCCACTTGGCTTCCAGCTTTACCTGATGGCAGTCACAAATGTCAGCAATGCAAATATTGCACCAATATACAGAGTACAAGAACTTTAGTTAACCCATGTGATGGCACAATAGTAAACATTAAGGTGTTCATTAACTGCAATTCTACACATTTTGTGTACTTAGCTAACTGTATTGTAGAGCATATTATGTGGGAAGAATGAAAAGGAAGTTAAAAGAGAGGATGGGGAACATACAGTATTAGGACTCTTGTTAATGGCAACTTGAACTATGTTACTGCTCTTCATTCCCACTCTGCGGTTAATCCGAGTTTACATACTTGGACTTTTGTAGGAATCGAAAAAGCTATGTTGAGAACTTGGGGTGGTGATATTGATTTAGTTCTTGCAGTTAGAGAACAGTTTTGGATTTTTAAACATTGTGCTACTACACCACCTGATCTCAATGAAAGAATTGAGTTGCCACTGTTTTTTACAGTAATGTATAGATAATACGCCTAGTACTGTATCTGCCTGGTAGTGTAATTATGTATCCATACAGACCATTTTTGAAGCAGTACTACTGCATTATGTGGTGCTTTATTAGAGTACTTACATAGTCTGTGGCACATTAGCTTTGTGTTGCTGAGCACTATGTAAGACCACTCTCCCAGCATATCTAGGGGATTTACAGATGGAACAGCTCACCTGGGAGGGCGTCAAACACCAAAAAATACAAACTGAGTCTAACTATAACTGACCTCCATGGATCTGGTGACATCCTGGGTATCGTTGGCCACTGGCAGAGCAGACTGGGTTAGTGTGGTACAAGGGTTCAAGGCATCTTCAAATACATAACAAACTGATTGTCCAAACAAATCAGATCCATTAAAAAATCCAACAGGATGATTTATGTTAAAAACCATGCACACATACCAGTTGGTACTTTTTTCAGCTGTGGAACTGTGTTGTTAAATTGTTCCTTGGGGGTTGACAACAAACCTGAAGGGGGCACTGGGTCACATTTTTTTTTCAGCCTCAAGGAAGCTTTTGAATCTTCAAGCTCATCCACCCCTTTACTGGTGGGGGGACCCACAAAGTGGACAGTATCCCATTTTGACCTCCACTAGCCACAGGCAGCTAGTACTGACTAGCATCTGGGTGGCAATAAGGAGTCACCTTCAAGGTAAACAGTTTTACATTCAAATGTGCCCTGCATTCTTACAGGGCACATCCTTTTACTTTTCCAAGAAAAAAACATGTTCTGCATCTGGCACAGAGCAGTGCTTAAGAGCCTGCAGACCCATTTCTCCTTTAAGTGGATTCCATGCTCTGGAACACTTTTTTGATAGGGATTTGCCTTCTTTTCATCAGCTACCCTCACAATAGGAGGGTGGGCACACAGGGCTCTCTAACACACACACACACACACACATAGTAATAAATGTCACCTCAGGCTTTCGGGTTCACCACATGCTCTGACACTCACTTTTCCTCACAGTAAAACCTATCTTCTTCCAAACAAGCTTCTTCTCCTTGCAGGAGAGGGAGAACCCCCCTTTGAAGTCTGGAGTCAGTGGCTGATGCCATGAACGCAATGTTTTTTACATGACAAACTCTATGAGAAGGGTTCAAACTAGTGGGAGCTGTCACTACCTCATGGATCACCCATGTTGTAGTGTGAACGCCAATTACAGGGTCAGCAACATGGTACCTGGCATTAAAGTGCCAGGCGTTACATTTCCTGGGAGTTACAGTGCCAAAGCCCCCTCCTGAGAAACAATCATTTTTTGTGGGGGGGGCTGCACCACCCATACCCCCAGGTGCCCCACAGAGGGTAGAAACTGTGTGGAGGCAAAGGACAGCAAGAGTGAGGGGTGTTCTAAAATCAAGTTTGCTCCTTTCACTGTCACCCTTGTTGCAGCGCTGTAATTGCTGTGACAAAATTCAGTGGCCATCCTAACAGTATACCCTGCCTCACTGGCACTAGCTTCCCACCAACTGAACAGAACTCTCCATCTCTTCAAAAACAGAGAGCTCTATCCCCTCCCCATTGGAATGCCAGGGCCTGCTGCATGCCCTGGTCCTCTAAAGGACACAGAGACTAATACAAGGGTAGAGGTTAGACACCTCTCAAAGGAACAGTACTATTAGTAACCCTATTGGGGGGGGGGTAAATTCAACCACCTATGAAAATCCTTGCTGTCCTAAGCAAGGGCTTTGGATACCCCTGAAGTACTGCCAGAGCTCCTACGGGGCAAGGTGACTAGTCCCACCCCAACCTGTGTTTCCACAGGCAGAAACCCTTGGATGAATACAGCTACCTGAGTGCAACAAAGGCTGCACCCACACTCATAAATAAAAAAAAATGGGATCCCTTGAGGCTGTTAGTATGCACTCAAGGTCTGCCAGGGGAGTCACATGATGCAGATGACCGGGTAGACATATCCTTTACTGCTCCATTCAGACCCCAGGATCAGACTCTCTTTTCTGGATCCCCTGAGGCGTGTTCAGTACTTTATTTGGCTTTTTTACCTAATTTACAACTTTTACTAGGAAGGGACTTCTCTGTGACTTTTCCCTGTGTTATGGAAGCGATGGCGGTGTCTGCTGCTCTAGAAGTTTCCACACAGCATACCCCTCCTGTAACATTGAAAAAGTCACAGGAATCTAAGTAACATAAAGCTGCAGAATCCCCAGTTCATATACAGGCTGGGGAAGAATCGGATCTCTCCTTAGCTAGTTTTCATGCAGCTCTCACTATGATTAAAGCAGTCATCCTAGAATTAGCAGAAGATCTGAAAACTTTTCACCCTGGTCTCGAAGCCATGAACCTCAGAGTATTGGATGCTAAGGTCTGTATGAGCTCTATGAAGGATTGCCAGGCCCGAGAATAAATGGAACTTGTAGCTCTCGAGCAAAAAGTTGCTAAACTGGAGTCTCAGGTGGAAGATTAAGAGGGGAGAAATCGCCATAATAATCTGGTGCTTGTGGGTATAGCAGAGCATTTGGGGAGGTTCGAACATGCAAACATTGTTGCAATCAGTTGCTTTATCCTCTCTCTATGGCTCCTCATACATCATGGAAAGAGCCCATTGTGCCTCAAGGCCCCTTCCCAGCCCCTCTGCATGGCCCTGGAACATAATCCTGAAAATGCTAAATTATAGAGAAAAAATATATATCCAACTGAAGGCCTTGGAGAAAGGGGAACAGTACTGGAACTCTCATCGATTCTATATATTTAATGACTATACTCCTTATGTTTGCCAGCTCCTTGGGGAATACCATGGCATCTTCTCTAAGTTTACAGCAGTGAGCATTCGCTATCGGCTTCTTCATCCAGCTACTGTAAATTGCTGCTCACTATTAAAAAAGGCACCAAGCAATTCAAATCAGCAAAGGAAGCATGGGCAGGTTTACCTGATATTTTTCCTGACCTTTTTCCCCAGCAGAAGGGCTCTTAACTTGTATCTGTTAGCTTCAGTAATGTTTCCTGCTGCTGGTTGAGTGATCAGCTGTGATTTCCTTTCTGGTCCTGCACTTTATAATGAGAGAACTACACAACTGAGCTGGACTGTGGATTGTGCATCCCCTCTCTAACAGCTGACTGCTGTGGTTACATTTTTGCGGCTACTATTCCATAGCAGTGAATGTTATATTATTGGATTTCTTATTTTCTCTGCCATCCAGACTCCTTTCTATGATCTGGGACACTTCTACTATCATAGACCTACATAGGCTGGATGGCTCTTTACTTTTTTATACCGTCTCCTCATTTTTAGCTGCTTCCCTTAAGGATTGGCATATTTTCTGAATAGGGGACTTTTATGATTTGATGTCTATTGTTTATTACAGTTTTTTTTACTGTTTCATATATTATCACTTAATTTCAATGGCTTTTCATGTCAGCGTGTTTTTTTTTTGTAGCTGTCGGAGTATATATGGTTTAACATTTTAAGTTGATGGACTTTTTAGTTCTGCAGCCTTTTCACTCTGAACTGGATAATTGTGTGATTGATGTCCTCCTTCACCAGCATGGGGGCTGTGGGTATACTGGAAGAGGGCATGGGTCTCTCATTACAATACTGGTTTTAGTGGTTTTATGCTTTTTGTCTTCTCCTCTCTTTGGGTAGGTTTTAGTAGTCTTGTCGGCAGGGTTCTTTTGACCCCCATTTCTTACAGGATATTTCCTGCATATTCATTTGTTACATTACGTTATACTGTTGCCTTCCTCCAACTGTTTACTGGTTTATTGGTAACTCCTGAGTGGTCTGGACTTTCTGTATGCAATTTCCTTTTCTTGATCCTGGAAGGTGGGAATCGGGGTGGGTGTGTGGGCTGGTGATGTGCACCATGTGCACAGATGGTGATTATCTGTTGGGAATATAGCATTCTCTTGTCAGGTGGAAGAGGTGGTATGGGCTTGGGAGGGTTTGTTTTTCAAGGTGTTTTTTTTTTTCCTTGGAGGTGTTTGTTACAGTTACTGTTTGTGGGTCGTTAGGGAGGGAGGGAGGGAGGGAGGGAGGGTTATTACTCAGAGCAAAAACCTTTTCTGTTTGGTTTTATTCTAAGTTATTTTCCGGGAGGCTTTTGCTGCTTTGTTAATGTGAAGGTAGCTAAACATGTCTCAAGAGTAACAGTCTTGTTCTTGGAGTATCAAAGGTGCTCAGTCCCCAGTTAAACATTCTAAAATGTTGCTCCACCTTAACAGATTGCAAGTAGATGTTGCAATGTTACAAGAGATCCATTTACTTACAGTGCAACTTCCATCATTATGTGGAACTTGGGTGGGACGGGTTTTTGTGCTAGGGACCGATACTCGTAAGTGGGGTGTAGCTATTTTGGCAGCTATACGAGTTACTTTCCATCTTCTGCAGGAAGTGTCAGACTCCCAGGGTAGGTATATTGTGGACAGGGCTTTTCTAAGGCATAGGGAGGTTATTTTGAGATCTATATATGGACCCATGGTTGATGACCCTAGTTAAATATTATATCATTTTGGGTGACCCTCCCTATTCTCCTGGTAGGAGACTGGACTATGGTAATCTGTAATTAATTGGACAGGTCAGGGGTAAGACCACAAGGTTTGACCCCAGGGCAATGGGCGTTAAGAGACCTGATGGATCATGCAGGGCTTGTGGACCCATACAGAGTACTGAATCCCTCATAACAGAAGTACTCTTTTCACTTGTTGCCATATAACTTGTTTTCCTGAACTTACATTTTATGACTGGGGCTTGAGCATGTTTCTGGAGTTCAGTTATGTCAATAGGGTGTTAAGGTACTATTAGATTACCACCCTGTTTTTCTGTTGATGGGCTTTTCATTGAGTTCAGATTTAGACAAAACCTGGCATTTAAATAATCAACTTTTGAAGTCCCCAGAAATTTTTGAAACTGTTACTAATTTTATTACATCCTTTTTGGAGATGAATTCCCCTTCTATTTCAAGCTTAGACCTCTTGTGGGACACTATTAAGTGTGGACTATGAGGAGAATTAATTTGTATTGCCTCTAAAAGGAAAAAGCAAAGGGCTCCTGAGGCCCTTATTTTAATAGAGCAAATTCGGGAGTTGGAGCACTGACTTTCACTTTCCTTCCCTGTGGATGTTTGGGAACAACTAGAGACTTCAAGGGCCAAATATAATGAACTCCTGCGAGAGCAGCCAGAATATCTTCTTCAAAGAACTAGAACTAAATATTTTGACCTAGGGGAGAGGGTGGGTAAGTTGCTCGCTCTGTGTCTATGAACTCAGGTAGCTGACAGAATCATCCCCTATATTCGCTCGAAATCTGGTCAGTTGGCTACCACTCCCTGGGAGATAGTGGCTCAATTTCAGACTTACTATCAATCTCTATATACCCAAGACTTTACGATCCTGCAGAGTTTGCAGATTGATGATTTTCATCAAGGAATTGAGCTAGCACAACTTCTAGATTCCCAATCTGAGTACTTGAAAGCCCATATATCTTTACAAGAAGTCTTGGAGGCTAAGGATTCATTACTATTGGATAAAGCCCTGGGGCCTGATGGATATACCCCAACATTTATAGAGAGTTCAAACATTTACTGGCATCCATGCTATTGGATACTTTAAATTACGTATACTCGCATGGTACCTCAGACACCTCTTTAATGGAATCCCTTATAGTAGTTATCTGGAAGCCGGGCAAGGACCCTTCAAAAATTAATAGTTATAGATCTATTTCATTAATTAATCTTGATTCCAAAATGTTATCTAAAATATTGGCTTCTCATTTAAATAAGGTGTGGGGTTCTTTACTTAGTAGAGAACAAGTTGGTTTTGTCCATGGGTGACTTTTCACAGATCACTTTTGGAAGCTGGCCCATATCTTCTCCGCATCCAGGGACTCTTTTACTCAAGTAGGTTTGGCCTCCTTGAATGTGGAGAAAGCTTTTGATCATGTTTCTTGTGACTGCCTGTTTAAGATCCTGCCAAAGTTTAATATTCCACTGGAATTCACCAAGCAGATCCAAGTCCTCTACGTTAACCCCTCTGCTCAGTTCTTGTATAATGGGGTTTGATCAGATGTGATAAACCTGGGAGGGGCACAAGACAGAGGTGTTCCATGTCTACCCTTTTGTTTAATCTCTTTTTGGAGAACTTGATTCAAAAAACTTATCTTACCCCCAGATTCAGCGTATTTTTATTGGACCATGCCAATATAAACTGTCTGTTTATGTGGATTATATTTTTTTGCATTTAACGGAACCCTCTACATCTTTATTTGCAACTCTGGAAACTATTAAGCATTTTGGAAGACTATCTAATTATAATTTGAATCTGGACAAAACAGAAATTATGCATTTAAATACATGGGCCTCTCATGCTGAAGTAGCTTATCTTGGGTTAGTGTGGGTACCCGACAAGCTTAAATATATGGGTATTTATTTAAGTAGCTCTCTACATAAGAGAAGGAATCAAAGCAACAGAACAAAAGGGTAAACAGAGAGGAGAAGAAGCACTGTGGGTCAATTTGGACGCAGGCAATGGCACCAACATCCGCACAGGGGTTGTATACAGACCCTCCCTTTCAGGGGGAGGAAATGGACAAGGAAATGATAGAAAGTATACTTAGAATGGCAGATAAAGGGGAGATATTGCTGATGGGTGATCTGAATATGCTAGATGTTAACTGGAGTGCAGTTGCAGCAGCCACTTCTAAGAGTGGGGTTATTCTAGATGCCCTACGGGGGCATGCCTTAGACAACTAGTACTGGAACCCACTCGAGAGGGAGCAATCTTCAACCTGGTCCTCTCAAATTGAGATGGAGAGAGGATCACAGATGTAGAAGTAGGTAGCCACCTGGGAACTAGCGACCATCGAACAGTATGGTTCACAATAAACACAGCAATAGAGTCAAGCCATACAAAGGCAAAAGTACTGGACTTCAGGAGGGCTGATTTTGCCAAAATGAGTGAGTACCTAAGGAATGTACTAGCAAATGGGCAGGAAGGAGGGGTGGAAGAACAATGAGGAATAATAAAAACTGCCATCACAGAGGTAACAAGCCTTTTTATGAAGCAAATAAACAAAACAAAATTATATAAGAAACCACTATGGTTCTCAAAGGAGGTGGCAGTGATGGTTCAAGAGAAAAAGAAAGCATTCAGAAAGTACAAGGAATCACAGAAGGAGCAGGACAGAGAATTGTATCAGTTAAACCAAAAGGAAGCTGGGAAGGCAGTCAGAACAGCAAAGGCCCGAACTGAGGAAAAGATAGCCAATTCAGTTAAGAAGGGGGATAAAACCTTTTTTAGGTACATCAGGGAGCGAAGGAAGACTAAGGGAAGGATAGTGAGGCTTAATAAAGGGGGGGGTGGGCAGAGGGTAGCTGTGAAAAGGCAGAGATACTAAACAAATATTTTTGCTCAGTATTTACAAACAAAGAGGGGGAGGTACCTAAAATAAACAATAGAAACACTCTGGATACAGAAGTTGATACCAGCACATTTACAGAAGAAAGGGTTCTGAAAGAACTCTTAAAACTGAAGGTGGAAAAAGTAATGGGGCCTGATGGGATTCATCCCAGGATTCTAAAAGAACTAAGGGTAGAACTAGTGACACCACTGACTACCCTCTTTAACAAATCATGGGAGGACAGGGTGGTACCTGAGGTCTGGAGTAGGGCAGATGTGATTCCCCTTCACAAAAGTGGGAGCAGGGCAGAAGCAGGAAACTACAGACCTGTTAGTTTAACCTCAGTGATAGGGAAAATGATGGAATCACTTCTGAAGGAAAGAACTGTCGAGTACCTAGAGGCCAGAGGGGCACAGGACCCAAGGCAGCATGGATTCACAGCGGGAAGGTCATGCCAGATGAATCTAATAGATTTCTTTGACTGGGTGACCAAAGTAGTAGATCAGGGAGGGGCTGTGGATATGGCCTACCTAGACTTTAGCAAGGCGTTTGACTAAGTCCCACACAAAAGATTAATATACAAGTTAGCCAGCCTGGGAGTGGGTCCCAAGATGATAGCCTGGGTAAAGAATTGGCTGGAGAATAGGACACAGAGGGTAATAGTAAAGGGAGTCCACTCTGAAGAAAGGGGGGTTACTAGTGGGGTGCCTCAGTGTTCAGTATTAGATCGGTCCTCTTCAATGTCTTGTAAGAGACATTGCAGAGGGACTGAAGGAAAAGTATGTCTCTTTGCAGATGACACAAAGATCTGCAACAGAGTTGATGCACAAGGTGGGGTGGAAAGGATGAGAAGAGACTTGGCAAGGTTAGAGGAATGGTTAAATGTATGGCAGGTTAGATTTAATGCTAAGAAGTACAAGGTAATGCACCTGGGAAACAAAAACCCAGGGGAAGAGTACACAATGGGGGTGAGATACTAACAACAACAAAAATGGAAAGGGACCTGGGGGTAGTCATATCAGATGACTTAAAGGTGGGCAAGCAATGTGAGAGGGCAGTAAGGAGGGCTGGGGGATACTGGGATGCATAGGGAGAGGCATCACCAGTAGAAAACAAGAAGTTGTTATTCCTCTGTACAGACAGCTGGTGAGACCCCTTCTGGAGTACTGTGTGCAGTTCTGGAGACCCAATCTCCGCAAGGACATAGACAAAATGGAAGCTGTCCAGAGGAGGGCAACTAAAATGGTGCAGGGTCTGCACCAGAAGACACATGAAGAGAGACTAAAGGAGCTTAATATGTATAGCCTTAAGGAAAGGAGGGAAGGGGGACATGATAGGAACTTTCAAGTACCTCAAGGGAATCAACAAAGTCCAAGAGGGTAGCATCTTTCAAAAAAAATGTGCAAGAACAAGGGGGCACAATTTGAAGATAGAGGGGCAGCTCAGAGGTAATGTAAGAAGTATTTTTCACAGAGAGGTTGTGGATGCATGGAACGGCCTTCTGGAGGAGGTTGTGGAGTCAAAAACAGTGGTTGAATTCAAGCATTCATGGGACAGCCATAAGGCAATTCTAGGGGGTTGGGGTAGAAAGAAGTAGGCTGCTGGTTAACTAGGATCTGCAGCTTATCCATTAGGAAGGGAAATGGGCAGACTGGGTGGGCCAAGCGGTCTTTAACTGCTGTCAAATTCTATGTTTCAAATTCTATGTTTCTAAGTACTTCTCCCAAGAAAATGAAATATTATAATTTGAATTTTCTGCTAGAACAACTTAAGCATGATTTAGACCATTGGCCTATCCTCCTCTCTCTGTTTGGGGGCAGGTTAATATTGTTAAGATGCATGTACTTCCCCGTGTTCTTTATCCTCTTACTATGCTTAATCAACTTATTCCCCACACCTGGTTAACTAGGCTGCAGAGAGTTGTGACTCATTTTATCTGGTGAGGGAAACTGCTTCGACTGGCATTTACCAAGCTTACTGCTCCCAGGGAAATGGGCAGCCTCCACTTTCCTAATTTTTACCTATGTTATTTGACGATACATCACTCTCTGTATTTTCACTGGTGCTGAGATCTTACAGAAGATCCCAGAATATATATATATATATATATATATAATATATATATATATGTATATATATATATATATATATATATATATATATATATATATATATATATATATATATATATATAAATATAGGATACATGATGAGCAAAGGTGAGATATGGAAAATATTCTCACTCCTGCAGAGTGAGGCATGGATATCCACTCATGCCTTCGGCACTCGTGAGATATCCATGCCTCACTCTGCAGGAGTGAGAATATTTTCCATATCTCACTCCAGCCCATCATGTATGCGATTTATACAATAGGGCAGGAGTACAGTTATAAGTGTTTATATATCGTTTTTCTGTCTTTCTGCTGGTGCTACTTATTGATTTTGTGCTGTTCCGCTAGTGTTTTGTGTGTATGAATGGGTTTGGTTTCAGTTTGTGAATGGTGGAGTTTGCTAGGTATGGATTGGTGGCTAGGTTGTTCAGGGAAAGTTGCTAGGTTACAAGCTTTCTGCTGCATGTTATGATAGGTTGCTGTACATGTCAGTCAGTAGAGTGGCAGTGATGATTGGTGTACGTGTATCTGTTGGTGGGGCTTGTGTATTCTTTCAATTTTGGGAACGGGGCTTGCCAAGTAGTTTGTGATGTTGTCTTTTGTTTTAATTTGGTGGTTAGTGTGTGAAAAACTTTATTTATTGTAGTGGTTTGCATCATTGTGTTTTTTTTTTTTGGGGTATTGGTGCTTGTGGGAGTTTCTGCTGGTTTTTGTCACCAAACTACACTAGAGGTTTTCGACTTTCCATATGTTTCCGAACTTCATTCTGTTACTGCAACAAAAACAGGTATTTACAGCAATCACTGTAGTGTCTTATGGTGAATGTACTCTGAGTCGGTGTCACTGAGCATGGGTCTTGGTTTGCAGGGTGGGCTTCAGTGCTGTATGAGGTGCGTTTTATTTTCAGTCTTGTAGTTTAAAAGAAGTGCCGGCGTTCTGAGGAACTGCAGTGATGGAACAACAGTGGAAATATCGGTTTCTGATGTAGACACTGTGTGTGTAAATAATGATATCTTCCACAGTGTCTGTGTCACCAGGATTTATCTCACTCCGGTGAGAATATATGTTTTTTATTCAGAACATTTACAACTCACCCCTATTGTATAAATATATATACCCCACTGGTTAGACATTGAAAGGTTCCAGTGTAGCCAACTAAAACTTAATATCACTGCTCTGTTACATGTATTACTTAATACTCTCCCACTTGTCATCCATGCCACACCTCTAGCTATTTCAGTACATGCTCATAAACAATTATGTTTGTTGCTGCATCTGGATCCCATTAAAGTTACTTCTCAACCTATATTGGGTAACCCAAACCTAGAGATAGCTTAAAAACTTATCACTCTAACTTTCTGGTCTTATTCTTAGATTATGTCAGTTGAACAGGTCATGAATCATGGGATCCTGTTTAACTTTTTAGAATTTGAGCATATACATCACGCTCCCTCTAAGGATTGTTTTAAATATTTCAGCTCTCTCATTTGTTACTTGATCACTTTGATTTTGGGCCATGGTCAGAAATTACTTATATTAGCCCCCAGAGCATTCTCACCTCATGCTATTTCCTCTATTCTCAGTTCTATGAATTACTTCCTGACAATGAGGCAGGAACTGTGGGATATTAGGAATGAGTGCTTTCATCTCTGCTGAACCTTGTGACTAGCCCCATGTTTGGAGGGATAAGTATAAGTTCCTTAAATGGGAAAGATACTGCTATATGCAGTTTCAGTTGTTACATAATCTTTATTGTACCCGTTAAATTATTTAAAATGGATAAGGCATCTTCTGATCTCTGCATGTGCTGTTGTAAAGACCTGGGCACCTTGTTACATGTCATATGAGAGCGTGAGAAGGTAATGCCTTTTTGGGACTCCATACGTCAACACCTTGATCTATTATTGGGGTTAGAGTATGCATTTTCTCTGGAATTTTGCCTTTTGGGAGTGTATAATGATAATTTGGAGGGTTGGCAATATAATCATATGGCTCTGATTTTGTACTTTGCTAAGAAAATCATTTTGCTCCAGTGGTGTGACCAAGCCATTCCTACGTATTTAAGGCGGTATAAAGGGGACGCTGGACAGGTTTGATACCTTTTGGTATAAAAAAAATTTTTTTGCCCTACAAGTGGAAAAAATGCTTGTGAGTATGGCAGACCCATTGTGTTTAGAAAGATATGAGAACCTCTACATACTTTATTGCTAATTCATAAGGGATAAAGTATTTCTTTTTTCCTTTTGCCTTGTTTGATTTCTATGGATCTCTTCTTCAGTGTCTCATATGGGGTCTCTTCCTCATATTTTTGTTTCTGCCATTTTGGTGTTCATCCTTCTGTATATTTGATATATCTCCCTTTTCACTGATATTTTGCCCATCATTCAGGCCACTGTGGATTTTATATAGTTTTCTCACTCTGGGGGTGGGGGTGGTGGAGAGTTGGGAGGGGATTTGGAAGTTGTCTACTTATTGTTTTATTTTATTTTATTTTATTTATTTATTTATCTTGAAAGTGGGATTTACAACCTTTGAGTCAGGGACTCATTTAAAAAGGCACCTCATCGCAAGGAGGGTAGACATGGTTACAGTGTGAGATACACCAGTGGTAACATACGGGTGCAATACAGACAACAAAAAGAACACAATATAACAGTGGTTTATGGGATAAAGTTACCTGCAGTAAATAGCGATCGTATAAAAACAAAAAGAAAGAAGGGTGGAGCAGTCCAATGGACATTGTCAAAGCTATGGGCAAGAAACGGGGAGGAACCCCAATATTAGGTTGATTAAGGGCAATTACAGCTTCAGGCGCCAAAGAGGTGGTTATGGAGAGTGACTTTAAAGGGACAAATTTTGGCAGACTTAGTGACAGAGAGTGGGAGGCAGTTGAACCATATGGAGGCACGGTAGTGGAGGACCTTTGGGCTAGGGAGGTCTTGGTATGGGGCACCAGAAAGGTGGCCTAACTGAGCTATGGGTGGCAATGGATGGGGATGCAAGCTGCAGGGACATGACGACCCCTGGGGGGGAGTTCTAGCAGGGTTTTTTTGGCAAGTAAGCAGGTTTGGTGGCACAGGCACTCCTCCAAGGTGAGCAGGTTGGTGGTGGAATAGAGCAGGCAAGTATGGGTGCAGAGGGATGCACCAGTCAGGAGCCTGCAGGCCTTGTTTATCGAGGTCTGGATTCTGCTGAGGGTGGTATTGTCGGCCACAGCTTAGATAGGAAGGCCGTATTCACTAGGGACAGTACGAAGGAGTTGATGGCCAGTTGGAGAGAGGTTTGGGGGAGGCAATCTCTGTGGCAATAGAGAAGGCCAATCCAAGAGTTTATGGCTGAGGACAGGGTATTAATGTGGGTGTGGAATGTAACAGCTGAGTCAAAGGTGATGCCCAGGTACATGTAGGATGACACCTGCTTGAGAGGGTGAGCATTACTGGGGAGAATGCAGAGGGGGGCATTTTTGGCCTTATTCTGGTGATGCGAAAAAAGCACAGATTTGGTTTTTTTTGAGGTTAATGAGATACAACAGTGGTAACATACAGGTGCAGTGGTCAAGGAATGACTTTTCAGCTTGGTTGAATGTGTGCTGCAGGGATTCCTGTAGAGATGTAGGGTCAGGGTGGGAGGCAAGGAGAACCACATCATCAGCATAGAGTACCATATTGCCTGAGCAGAAGCTGGGGAGGGTATTGAGAAATAGGCTGAACAGAACAAGGCCCAGGGTGGAACCCTGGGGGACCCCTGAGTGAACAGGCAGGGTATAGGACAGGGTGCCATTTACCTTCATGCGCTGTGATCTGGCAGAGAAGTAACTGGTGAACCAAGCCAGTGGGCCAGGGGAGAAGCCAATTTGGTGGAGGGAGTCAAGTAGGAGGGGGTGACAGACAGTGTCAGAGGCCTTGGAAAGGTCAATGAACACTGCACCCGCAACATGACCAGAGTCGAGAGCAGAGTGTAGGTGCTGGGAGAACTCCAGGAGGGCTGTAGTGGTGCTGTGTCCAGGGCAGAATCCATGTTGTTCTGGACACAGCAGGTCGTACTTGGCCAGATACTCAGAGAGCTGAATGTCCACTATTTTTTCTAGTACTTTGGAGAGAGGGGGGAGAATGGAGATGGGCCTGAAATTGTTAGGGGAGGTTCTATCTCCACTCTTATGGATAGGGGTGATTTCTGCAATCTTCCAGACATTGGGAAATTGACCAGGACATAGTGACTGGTTTAAAAGGTTGGTGAGAGGGGCTAGTACAGTATCTAGGACTAATTGGAGAATCCTGGAGTCCAGGGGATCACAGCTGGGGTTGTTGCTAGCTAAGGCTTTTTGCAGATGAGGCCTGGCTTCCAGGGGTGATATTTTATTTATTTATTTATTTATTTCATTTTTGTTGACCGGGTAAGTGCACTAGACAAATCCTGCCTATTTTCAGGCACGACCTGGGGGAGGGGGATACAGATGAATGCTTACTGACCTTGAACCAGATTAAGCTGTTGGTGGTATTTTTAGTGAATGAGAGAAATCTGGCCAGGACACCGGGGAAATTCCCCTACTCTTTTCGAGAGTGGTGCTGTTCGCTGGTGGAGATGGAGGAGCTCAGTCAGTCGGAGGAGCTTGAGGAGGAAGGTTGTGAGTACGAAGCTCCAACTTGTGTGGAAAATGTTGCAAAAGGGAAAAGATTTGCAAAGTCAAGAAATGGAGACAAATAAAATAAGTAAGGAAAATTCTAATTTAGATGAAGATAATGTGGACAGAAGGGAAGAAGAAATAGATTTAACGGAAGAGTTAAAAAGAATAAAAATATTTATTGGACTTAATTTCAATGGCTGAGAAGACTATCAATCCTGCCAGCAAAGCTGGAAGTTGAAAGAAATAAAGAAGCGGTCTCAGTAAGCCGAATTATGAGGAGGCAAGCGTTTTGAACAACAAGTTGGAAATGGAGGAGTGGAAAATCCAGTATTCGGAAAAGCTTGGACTAATACAAAGTGGGGAGAACTTAAACCCCTGAGCCGTGGACACCTGGAGATGCGCTTGTTACAAGCAGGTTGGTGGGATGGCAATAAATGGATCCGGACCCTTTAATTCCAATACCGGGACTAGTAATGTTTTATTTATAGAAGTGCAAATGAAGAAATTCAGAAGGGTCCCATCTAAATTCAGAGTGTCAAAAAAACTAAATGAGGATGCCACACTCAAATGGAGGCGAATGTTATTTTAGATATGCAAGACGCCAGGGAGGTTCAGGAACAAGTACAGCAGTCGACCAAATGGATTTGGAGTTGCGCCTTTACTACATCGGAGGTCGGTTTTAACCAACAACTTCAGAAGAATTGTACCTTTGCAAGAAGAAGGAAATATTATATCAGCGAATAAGAGACAAGTGGAAGAAGAACCAGTGAAAACTTATGCCAAACTTTTTAAGAAACCAGTAGAATCAGCTAAAAGAAGATTCCTGGTAAGACTGAGGTATACTGGACAATGTGCAATATCCCCTGACCGCGTTTGGGTAGGGAAAAACTTATTAATTGACTCTATGTCCTTTTCACCTAGTGAAGTCTATGCGTTAATACACCCTTCAGGGGATCGCTATTACGACATAAGCTTTTGTACAGGAATATCACTGGATAAATTTTGGAGGCTTTATTATAATTTACAAAATACAGAGAAATGGGAAGACTTTCAGGCAATTCCAATAACTAAACCAACAGTGAAAACGGTGACAATTTTATTTCGGAACGAAGGGGTGAACATAGCTGACATTATGTTTTGGCTGGAAAAGAGGTGTTTTGTTCAAGATAAACCTCGACCAATTCTAGACTTGAACGGGTTTTGGACTGGTGGGTGGACCTTTGGTTACATTAATCCAGGATGACGGAAGGCATACAACATCTGCCTAGCTCTTTTTTACCTGGGAGGATAGAGGATCGTATTCTATGCAGGACAACCTAAAAGCTGTTTCAAGTGTGGGTCACTATCCATTTGAATACAGCCTGTAAACAAGTTCGTTGTTTTCATTGAGGAATGTTAGGACACTTAATATCAGAATGTACAAGTCCTCCTGTGTGTAGTTTATGTAATGAAAATGATCATGTTTTTGCAGAATGTGTATGGAGGCATGTGGAAAATAATGAAACTTCAGATCAGGAACATCTGTTAATGCAAGCTCGCAAATCCCAAACTGAAATAGAGGATAGCGAGCCAGGAATAAGGGGAAGAGAGAAGTCAAGAGGAAGGGGAAGGTGGGGGTAACAGGAATATAAGAAGAACTAGCTTAAGAACAAGGGCGGAAGGGAATGATGTTTTGATACCCCAAGAGAGCTTGTTGGAATCAAGTATGATGTTAGGTAATGAAGAAATGTCCTCTCCCTTTGTAACTCCTTATGGGTCCCCTATTCGTTCTATGAAACAGTCAGGTAATGAATTGCAAGTTTCTGTTAATTCAAAAGGAAATACTCAACAGGGGGAAGGTGTTACGAGAGATAAAGCTAATGTTAGAGATTCTTCTAAGTCCCCTTTGCCTTTATTAAATAGATTTTCTATATTGGGAAGTTGGGGAGAGCAAATGGAAGAAAGCTCTCCTATTTTAGATCAAAATGTTAATGATTCTGGAGTGGGAGTTTCTAAACCTGATGCTATGCGTCTTGGTAAACAAAAAGCTTTGGAGATAATTAAAAGAGTAACTAGATCCAGCAATAAACCTCTAAAACCACCTCCGTAGAAGTGCCTTCCTCTTTGACGTTGGTTTCTATTAATGTGAATAGTATTAGATCATATATTAGACGTATGACTACTTTTAGTATACTGGCATCAATGAAACATGATGTATATTTACTACAAGATACTCGTTTGTACACCTTAAAAGAGATGGAGGAAGCAAAGAATCAATGGAGGTGGGGTACGTCCTTCTGGTCATTAGGAGAAGATTTATGCTGCGGTTTAGGGATTTGTTTTAATACTTTTGAAGTTAAACTAGTTCGGATGGTGGAAATCGAACCAGGTAGAGTAATGATGATAGATGTGGAAATTAAAAATAGACCATGCCGTATAATTAATGTATATGGACCTCAGGTGAAGTCAGCAAGAGTAGAACTTCTGTACAAAATCCGTCCTTTCTTATATAAAGAGGAGTGGTGATTTTGGAGGAGATTTTAACATCAATTTTGAACAAAAGAAGAAATAAGGAAGCAGTATTGTGATAAGAATTGTTAATTTCTATTTTATCTCAAGCAGGATTTAAAGATACATATAAGGAGGAAAAGATTAAATAGACCCACTTTTTAAAGGAAATTGACTTCCCGAATTGATTTTATATTTGTATCAGATAAATTACGAATTGATGGGCTAATTTATATACCCATAGAAACATCAGACCATATATTAATAGGGATTAAAGTAAATAACTATCAAAGTAGAGATATGGGCCAGGAATTTGGAAACTAAATACTTCAGTTTTAAAGGAGCCTTGGTTATACTAGACATAAGTATCATAATAAAGATCTAATTTCAACTATGGGTTTATATGAGGATTTAGGGAGTTGGTGGGGTTCTTTAAAAATGTTTAATTGGATATTTCCAATATAAAAGTAGGGTAGGGCAGGTCAGAGCAATAGAGATTATATGAAGCTGAGGAAAACATTACAATTATTATCCTCCCAACATGAAGGTGGGGCGATTTAACCAGAGAAATAAACCAAATTAAGACCCAGATGGCACACTTACAATATGATCGAATGAGATCTTTGAATCGAGAACAAAAGTTTGGGACAGTGGGGAAATCTATGCAAGTAAACCCTTTTTTAGCATGTCAAATTAGATCAAATAAACAGCTATTTTCAGGGTTACGGACAAAGGAAGGGAGTATGGTAACGGATAATAAAGGGATAATGGACTTTCTAAATGATCATGTGCTGAACACTTTTGGGAAGGCAGAGCCACCCTCTGAGTTTATACCACAGATATTGGAAGCTGCAAGCATACTTAAAATAAATTCTAGAGATAGAAATAAAATGCTAGAGGATTTTTCTGAGGAAGAAATGAATAAAGTAATATCCACATTAAAAAAGAATACTGCACCTGGTTTAGATGGGTTACCAGGTGAAATGTATAAAATATTATGGGAGTTAATGCCAAAAGAATTTTTGAAAGTTTATAATTATTTTTTGGAAGACATGTTACTTCCTACCCAGATGTATGAGGGTCTGCTTATTTTCCTTTTTAAAAAAGGAGATCAAACAGAAATTAAGAATTGGAGACCTTTAACTCTTTTGAATGTAGATTTTAAAATATTTTCTAAACTTCTGGGGAATTGACTGTCTTTATTGACACCAAAATGTATACATGCACAACAATATTGTGCAGTACCAGGTAGACATTTGACTGATGTTTTAATTTTAATTAGAGAAATTATGTGTGCAGGTAGGTTTACCATAGACAAATCAGAGGGGTACTTGGTCAGTATAGATCAATCAAAAGCTTTTGATGAAGTGTTACATGACTATTTATGGGAATGTTTGAAAGCTTATGGAATACCCATTCTTTTTGTGAACTGGATACAGTTATGCTATTCTCTTGCTACGGTTATACCTTTTGAGAATGGGTGGAAAGGGAAACCTCAGGTGGTGTTGAAGGGAATGAGACAGGGATGTCCTTTAAGCCCTACTTTATATATTTTTGCTTTAGACCCAATTATAAGGATCATATGTAGATCCCCTTTAATAAGTCCCATAGCTACACAGGGCACTAATTTGCCAAAATTAGTGGCCTATGCAGATGATGTCTGTTTAATATTACCAAATGGGGAGGCTATAGAAATAGCATATGATTTATTTAAAAATATTGGGAAAATTATGGGAGCTAAAATTAATGAGGATAAAACGAAATGTGTAGCCATTTCTGGAGTATCAGGATCTCAGGTTAAGGTAGGGAGATTTAAAATTGAGCAAATGCCATGTAAAATACTGGGGATATTTTTTGGAAGGGAAAATAGTGATTGGGATAACTGGCAGGAGGCTTTAAAAGAAGCCAATTTAAAAGTGTCAGTGTGGAATAAACAAAGATTAGCTAAAAAGAAAAGGATTTATTTAATTAAAACTTATCTTGTTCCTATTTTTTTGTTTATAAGTAATATTTTTCCCGTACCCAAAAAATTGATAAAAACATCCTTGATGAGTGTTTTTCTGTGGTATATGGGGTAGACTATGAACCCCATTAAAAGAAACACATTATATTTAGAGATTAAGGAAGGAGGTTTGGGATGGTAAATCCTATTGTGTTTTTTTTTACTATTTTTTTGTATAGGAATGTGGTCCCAATAGTGCGGAACATTCCTCAAATTTGGGTCAGTTTTATAGCCTCTCACTTAAGAGGTATCTTGAAAGAATGGGAGGAGGGATGCTTTGTACATTGGAACAAAAGAAGACCTCCTCTGCAAAAAGAATGGAAGTCGGTTTTTGGACAGATCATAAAATGGGATATAAGCTGGTCGTTGGTTAGGAATTTGAATAGAAAAGGGATGTATAGTTTTATTGTGGGTTCCTTTTTTTCAGAAGCCCCGTTTAAAAACTTATCGGAGGTAGTGTCCCAAGGTTTAGGTAATTATTTGACAAATGCCCGTATCCCAGAACAGATGTGGGACACTTTATGGTTGGGTGTACATAATAAAATTAACGTGCGTAACAATCAAAAACATAAATCTTCACAGGACAGATATTGTCCAAGGGATAAATGTGTTATGCAATTGGAAACAATTGACCATTTGTATTATGAGTGTTGGTATGCAGGCCAATTTTAGGATGTCCTTAAAGAAAGGTGGAAGGGAAAGTTAACAATCCCACCAACAAAGGAGGGTCTGTATTATGTTTTTTTTGATAAAAGGAATAGCGGAGAAAAGCTCAGTTCTTTACAGGTAATACATGTGTTATGTCTTTATTGGTTATGGATTAGTAGATGTAGGCTGGTTTTACAACAACAGTACATAAAACCTAGTAATTTGATTATGATTGTAGAATCTGACTTAAGGAAACTAATGTTCATAGAAAATTGTACAATTTCTAAGGTAAAATGGAAGTCTTATTGGGGAAGTTTTGAAACTTTTATTGATTAGTTTAAAAAAAAAAATATATATATATATAAATTTAAATGGGGATAGTTAATTTGGTATGGTAAAATGTGGAAATGGATATAAATTGTTTTATATTGTGTATGTAATGTTTGGAACACAATAAAAAATTCCCCTACTCTTTTCGATAAGTGCCATGGGATCTTTAACATCGACCTGAACTACCACCAATCCAGGCAGATGGGACCTCAGTTTAATATCTCATCTGAAAGACGGCACCTCAGAAGTGCAGCACCCCTCTCATGCTGCACTACAGTGTTAGTACTGGGATATTAACCCAAGTGCCATATGCGGGAACTGAACCCACAGCCCTCTGATCTCCCGGTCTCAGAGGCAAGTGTGCTACCTACTGAGCCACCGACACTGACAATATGGCACGCAGATAGAAAGGGTGATCCGGGGTGGGGGTGGAGGGGCGGAATAGGGTCAAAAAGTAATTGGGGAGGACAGAGTTTAGATTTGAGAAAGCCATATTGAGGCACTCAGCTATGCAGGGAGGATCAGTAGTGACGGTACCGTATGTGGAGAGTAGTGATGGTGGGGGGAGTGGGTCTTTCCATTGAGCTCTTTCATATTGTCCCAGAAGGCATGGGATGAGCCCCAAGTGGACTCAAGGGTGGCTTGATAATATTTGGCCTTAGCTTGCCTTATAGCCCAAGTGCACTTGATACGTGCTGCATTATAGGCTTGTCTATCTGCCAGTTTGCCTGTCTCGACAGCAATATGTCAAAGATTATCTCTTTGTTTCAGTGTTTGGATGAGGGATGGGGAGATCCATGGGGCGTTGTGTTTCTTGGTACGGATTCTGCTCAGGGGGGTGAAAAGGTCTCAGGCCCTGCTGAAGGCACTGGAGAAATAGGCTAGGACAGAGTCAATATCCATTGTGAGTAGAATTGGGGACCAGTCAAGCTGGGCTAGGTGCGTTTTTAGCTTTCTGAGACCCCAGGGTGAAAACACCAGCATGAGGTGACCTGGGACACTGGTTTTGGTGTGGGGGATGACCAGTGGCAGAGGACAGGAGAGTGGTCACTAAGAGAGTCTGGTAGTACATTAATATCCCTGATTTTATAGGGGCGGTTTGACAGAATTACATCTAGGAATGTGCTGGAGCCGCCTGACTGGTTAAATCTAGTGGGTGAAGTAACTAGGCAGGTCATGTCTAGGGCAGCGAAGGAGTCCCTGATATGGGGGGCAGTGGTACTCAGCCAATTGACATTAAGGTCACCTAGGATGAGCTGCTCCACCTTGTGTGGGAGTGTGGTGAGGTAATCAGTGTCAGTGGCTCAGTAGGTAGCACACTCGCCTCTGAGGCTGGGAGATCAGAGGGCTGTGGGTTCAGTTCCCACATCTGGCACTTGGGTTAATATCCCAGTACTGACACTGTAGTGCAGCATGAGAGGGGTGCTGCACTTCTGAGGTGCCGTCTTTCGGATGAGACGTTAAACCGAGGTCCCATCTGCCTGGATTGGTGGTAGTTCAGGTGGATGTTAAAGATCACATGGCACTTATCGAAAGAGTAGGGAAGTTTTATTGAGAAAACATAACATCACACAAAAAAAGGCAAAGTAAAGAGCAATATGGTACATATCACAAAAGAAAAAACGTTTCATAACATAGGAAAATGTTTCCATAAAACAATCAGTTTGTCATTAGAATGATACTTTCTGTCAGTTGCATACAGAGAAAGTAAATCATTATGAACAGACTCAAGTATAACTGAATAAGAAATCTGTTGCTGTTGTAACACAAATTTACATCGGGCTTGCCATAGAAAATACTGTAATAAAGCAAAGAAAAACGTGTAAGGTACTTTTATGATACATTTCCAAATCCTCATAATCTCCCAAAATGAGAGTATTATATGTTAATGACGAAAGATGTGGCATTTTCCAATGAAGTGCTGCCTGTGACCAGAAAGCCTGACTATCTATACAATCTATAAAAAAATGCTGTTGACTCTCTTCTAGGTTAATACATTGTGGTTTCAAACAATACCTTTCATCTAGAGGTTTATATTTCAAATTTCCCCTGACACCCAATCTTCCATGGGCTGACATCCAAATAACATCCCAGGTTTTAACCGAGTTCTGTAATCCGTTAGTTTGTGTAATGCCAAGGTCATTTTAGTGGGGATACAGAGGAAAATCAGTGTAATTTTCTGGACTTCATATACAATATAAGTATAAAAAGTTTTCCGAGATAAGTAAGTAATTTCTGTAGTGGAATCTTCCACTGATAAAGTTTCTTAAGTGGCAATTCCATAATTAGGTAAGGAGTCAGATAAAATGATTCTTGGGAAATACAGACCATTTAAAGAAATATTTATGCAAATGGACTGGACCCAGAACTGCCAAGTTAAGGAGGCTGAGTCCAAATGAAAGAAAAGGATGAGAACAAAAAGTAGAATGAAAAAAAACAACAGGATTAATCATATTAAGGCCTCCATCCTTTTTAGGAAGGTATGCATATTCTCTCTTTATAGGATTAAGTCGATTTCCCCATAGCATCTGAAAAAAATGCTATATAATCTAGTTTCTATAGAAATAGGGAGAAACATGACTTATGTATGTAAACTGGAGTAATAAAACTGTTTAATAATTGCTACTCTTTTTGTTTACTAAAGGTCCAGCTTTTCCAGAGATTTACCTTTGATTCTCCAATCTCCAATCTTTTTTCCCAATTATATAAAGCCATATCCTCAACTCCAAACCACACCCCCAATATTTTTTGAGGAATACGTGATACAGATATATCAAAATAGGTAGAGACTACTGAAGGGGTAGTTTGTAGGGGTATTATAAAGCTTTTTCCTATATTCAAGGATGCACCTGAAAATTGTCCAAAAAAGGAAAAAATCTCTAATGCTCTCTGTAATGAGAAGACATTTGCTAATAACAAAGTAACATCATCAGCAAATGCTGTAATCTTTACTTTACCCAACCAAGGGAAGGAAAGTCCCATGATCTGATGGTCGGAGACAATACTCCTAATGACTGGGTCCAAATAAAAGTATACAGTAAAGGGCTTAAGGACAACCCTGCACACACTCTCTTAATTCTAATTTCAGAACCCATAAGTCCATTTACTAGTGGAATAGTGACTGCCTGGCTATATAGGTTAGTTATCCATTTAACAAATATTTCTGGAATGCCATAATGAGTTAAGACAAAATACAAATAGGAGTGACACACATGTATCGAAAGCTTTGCTTGATCTAAAGCCACTATAATGCCTGAATCTGAAGGGTTTTGTGATGACATAGAAAGAACATCTCTTACTAAATACAGGTTTTGTTGTAGGGTTCTAGTGGGTATAGAACAAGTTTGAGCTGGATGGATTAAAATTTCTGCAGCCTTTAGTAATCTATTATGCAAGATCTTAGTCAATATTTTATAGTCAGTGTTTAATAAACTGATCGGTCTCAATTAGAGATCAAACTCTTATCACCCTTTTATATAAAAGGTCATAAGTGAAGTAGATAAGGTTTTAGCAGAAGGGATATTCAAAACTGAATTGAATACTAAAGGTAAAAAAATTCATATATTTAGAACAGGCCTTATAGAACTCATTTGGTATGCCATCCAGACCTGGAGCAGTTCCAGACTTCAAATGTTGTATTACTTCTGCGACTTCATAAGAGGTGATAGGAAGTACTAATGATTGAAAAACATTTTCTGGAAGTTTAGGTATGGTGGGAAGTTTATTAAGTGGAAATAATTCTATAAGTAATGTAGGTGAGAGTGAGAAATATTCTTGTACATATTGTTGAACAACAGACAATATCCCAATCTCAGTAGTAACTAAAGTCCCTTGAGAATTAATAAGTCCTGTCATTACAGTATTGGTAAGACAGGTTTTACAGGCCTGAAAGGGTCAGACATAGGACTATGCTTAATCCCATATTTGAATTCTAAATCTAGAGATTTTGCCCTATCATATTGAAAATCCTTCATTAATTTTTTATTTTGTTATTTGGGAATGAAGTAAGGACCGTTCTTTAGGCGGTAAGGACATTAATTTATATAGTTGATTTCTATGTATTAAATACTGAAGATATTCTGAGTTTACTTTAAGTTTACCCATTTAATAAACAGGGATTTAATCTCAATTTTCAATCGTACCCACCAATCAAAAGATTATCAAATAAACCCATAGTAGAGAATTTAGCAGCAAAAGCTTCCAATTTAGAAAAGATTTTCATCTTGCAAAAAAGTGTTTAATCTCCATCTACAATGTAAGGAGGGAAATAGGGGGGAATATGGGTTAATGAAAGATTACTTAATAAGATGTTATGGTCTGAAAATTCAGTAGGTAAAACAGAACAATTTTTTGGAAAAAGATATCGGGAAACAAAAAACATATCAATGCGGGTTGAAAAAGTACATCTAAAATATGTTTCACCTCCCCGTGGGTATAGGCTTCTAAAAACATCTGTAAGACCTGAATCTTTAATCAATTTAGAAAGAAAATTAGAATCACAATATATCTTTTCCCAAGTAATTTATTCATATTATTATCGGTGAGCAGTTAAAATCCCTTCCAAATAATATGTTTTCTAGTTAGTAAAAAGGGTTTAACATCTTCAAACATTTCTATTGGATAATTTTGTCTGAGGTGCATATAAATTGATCAAGCGAAAGGAATATTCACCAAAGAAAAATCTAAAACTAACAACCTACCAGGTCTAAGGTCCATTACTCGAGATATTTTAAATAATGTATTTCAAATAATATCCCAAGCCGTCTGCAACATCTGAACCAAATGTCCAGAAGGATGGACCCCAAATCCATTTTCTTTGCAATTGTGTTACTTCAAAAGAGATTTTACCCTGGTTTCTTGCAAAAGAATTATGTCCAGTTTAGAGACCCCAAATACATCAAAATAGGTAAATGTCTGTGGAATGTTTTCATACCACAAACATTGTATGAGGCTAATTTTAACATGGACATAGGAATCAAAAAAATGTTTAAGGACTATGTTTTTGACTGACTTCCTTTTTTCCTTTTTTCCTTTTTTTTTTTTTGCTAGCTCTGTTGTTTTACTCTCATCATCTTCTGTAATTAATTCTGATACATGAGAGGTATCAGATTCAAGGTCTGATTCCCTGGGGTCATCTTGAAGAGGGGAAAAAAAATTCTCTGTAGGCAAGGCAGCTATGGGGGATTGTTTTATAGAGGCCCTAGTAAGACGCCTACTTTTGATGGTTTCAAATGGGGGAGGCATAGACAGGCCAACAGATTGTTTACTAGAGGCAGGAGGTTTGGAAATATGATTATCTGCAGAAATATGGGGTTCCTTAAAGACAGGCCCTGTGGTGTTAGGGAGTACCACATGGTCTGCTACTGAAGAGGTTGAAGGCATAGAGGCAGTTTTATCTACAGGACCACTTTTTTTGCCTGAGCTTTCTTTAGTAGCTCGTCCTGATCCCAACCTGTAGTGCAATTTCTGCGGGCCCAAGGGCACTGGTGAAAGGCATGGCCCTTTTCGTCACAGAGATTGCACTGAAAAATGTTAGTACACATATCTAAAGAGTGGCCGAAACCTCCACATAAGGGGCATTTTAGCATATCACAGACACTACTTAAATGGGTTTTAGCTCCACACTTATAGCAGGCCCTGGGTTGTCCACTATAAAAACATACTCCCCTATCTTTACCTAAAAAGAAACTATTGGGAAGATGTACTATGTCGGAATTAACTAAAAAAAGTTTTACTTTGAACTTCCAGCTCCCGGTCCAAATGCCCTCAGAATCTAGTAAAGCCTCTGGTGGGCTCAAAATGTCACATTTAGACTGCAACCAATGATAAATATCACTGACATTCACCCCTTCGTTACGGAACATGATTGTAACATAACGAATTTGAGGTCTAGTGAGTGGTATAACAAAAAAAGGGGTCCAAAGCAGGGTGGCCTTAAGGGTAGAATACTTATCCCAAAATTTGTCTAGAAGGGTATTAGACTGAAAGCTAACATCAAAGGAGTCCTCACCTGAAATGTGAATTAAGGTATATATGTCTGAAGCAAAAATCCCATAGAGAATTTTAACAGTTGTTTAAATACATAATACCGGTCTGGATGCTCTGGGAGACCACCTTTATAATGGATCCTAACAGCATTACGCCTCGGGGCCTGTTCTAATTTATTTTTAAAGAGCTCCGACATAGGAGGCCTGGTGTGGGAGTCGTCACCCCCTGTCTGTGAGGATAATTCAACATTGTCCCTTACAAACCCGGCAGCATCAGAAAAGGAGGTAGTTGGTTTCGGAGAAACCAAAATACTCTCCCCACCCTCAGTGAAAACAGCGCTTTTATGAGAAGTGTCAAGAATACCTGGGCCCAGTGATGCTGAATTGGTGGCATGCTCAGTGATAGAAGAGTCCATGGAAAAGGAAGTCCAGTCCGAGTCAGGAATCCAACGACCGGAGTGGGTTTTTCGCCATCCCGCTCCCTGGAGAGCCACATCTTCAGACCAGTCAATAGGAGAATCCTGTGGAGCCTGTTCCTGTAGTCCAAAAGCCGTCGCATAACCTGTGACACTCGTTGTCCGGTTGTAAAATCAGTCCCATTCGCATCATGTTCCCGCAAAGGTAGTTCCGACTGAACACTCGACTCTGTGCTAGTCCCTGGAATCGTAGGGGAACATACAAAAGCTGTTTGCGATGCTGCGAACCCCACAAGCTCTTCAGCTGCTGAACTCCCACTTGCTGGAATATCTCCAGCCACCTCTGAAAGACTCGTTATTGCTTCCGGTGCTGTTTCCAGTAAGGGAGTATCCACAGACAATATGGGTGAGTCTGAAAATGAAGTAGTTTCAGGAACCTTGTTGAACTCGTCCTCTATCCCCAACGAAAAGTGCTGTAATGCTGCCATCATGCAGCGTGACGTCAGCAAACTCCCAACTAGCCACCAGACAGTAGCCAGTAGGGAATTTCCCGGTGTCCTGGCCAAATTTCCCTCATTCACTAAAAAATACCACCAACAGCTTAATCTGGTTCAAGGTCAGATGGCATTCATCTGTATCCCCCTCCTCCGGGTCGTGCCTGAAAATAGGCAGGATTTGTCTAGTGCACTTACCCGGTCAACAAAAGCTAAATAAATAAATAAATAAAATCAATGTTGATGTTTTGTGTTCTAGGTTCACTGTTTGTTGGTATTGTTGCATTATTCTTGAAAATGTTTTAATAAAGTTGATTAAATTTAAAACAAAAGGCTCCTCTGATAGCCCCAGCCTTCAAGCCACCCAGGGGGCCCTTCCCAGGAGACTCAGATTGGCACATCAGTTCTAATACTACCCTCGGGCAACATAACCAAAATCATACCCAGGCACTCAACTCAACACTACTCTGTGAATATTCTGTGCTTCCCAAATGTGCAGTGCACCCCACCATATTCTTACTCCAACCTATTATGCATTTTAACTCCTTCAAACAAGCAGAACAATTTCAATATTCCATACATTACAACAATTAACAATAACATGCAATGTGGGCTAACATACAGTGACTATCTCTAGCTCACTCTATATTTGCAAGAAATTAAGTCTAGTATATTCTTTACCTCACATTCTTCTCTCTTATTTCTATATGTTAGCCCCATTACTTCAAAACTTAGCCGCACAGGTAACCTTTTACTCTACCCACCTTCTTTCACATTGCTTCTATCTGGAAGTCCCGCCTTTGTACACCAGTGACATCACCTAACATTCTACCCATGCATGCCTTGTTTTTCATTTTTTTCCTGTTATCTGATGCTCTACCAGGAGCCTGGAACCAGATTTAGGAACCCCTGAAAAAAAAAGAACAGATGCCCCACAAATATGGCATGGTAAGAAACATTTACTTACCTGTAAACCTGCAAGGGGTACAATGGGCTATTATTTTCTTTTTCTTCATCAATGTGGTACTATAGCATTATCAATGCAAAAGTGTCCTTCACTGAGTCTCTCAGGCCCCATAGGGCAAATGCCTTCTCACCAACTTATCTGTCTGGGCATCTCCCAGAGGAAGGGGCACTCTTTCAAAGTTCACTTCCCACTCCTTTTTGACTCTTTCTCCTAGGGTCCTCTGACAAATAGGAACTTTAATCCTCTTCCACTGCAGTGGTAGTGGTCACAGGTATGCTGATCCAGACATCCAGCACAGTGCCCACTGAGGCATCATGGGTAGCTTTCCCAGTCATGGCAGACAACCAGGCAGCCCCATTAAGGGCTAATACTCCACTGTCTATATAAATCCCACAGAGAGGGTTTAAAGTCACAAAACCCATCACTTAGTAGCATCTCAGAGTTTGGACTTATGCCGCAGTTTCCCTCTAATGTCTCTTTACCAACCAGTCCAGGAGTGAAAAAACTAATTGTGTAGCAATACTTTCTTTACTTTGTGCCATGTCTATCCCCCTTGGACTATTATTTTTATTCCCTCAGGGCCATGAAATAGTCTCTTGGTACCTGCAAACACAACAAAATCCCCTTAGTTCTTCATCGTTTGTGTTGTCTTTTCTCACATCCACACATTTCACACTCTTAGTATCTAAGAATTATCTTTTTTCCCTTATAACAGTCTGATACTGCGATCTCCAAGTCGACGCAGCTGGCATATTTATTCCTGTTTAAAATAGCAGTCCTGGCCATTTCTCTCACCCTGCAGCATTCACACAGTAATCCTTTATTTTCAAGGTTGTACTGTGAGGTTTGAAAAAGTCTAGCTCGGTACTCACTAGGCCTTCAAATTTGATGGGCTTCTTGTTGCTGATCCTACACAATGGTCCACTGATTCCCTCAGCTGCATGCTTTCAGGTTCACTGGGGAAAATTATTAACAAACAGTAGGTACTCAAGCCCCAATGCAATGTTTGTTTAACTTTTAAAACAAAACTTTGCTTTTTTCCCCAGCTCATCCATGCTGTCACACCTTCTTTGTGCTATTCGGTTCCTTAGCTGCATGTTGCAGTCCCACATGCCACTGGCCACACCACCTGGGCACCTCACAGCCAATCTGAATTCTCGAGCATTCAAAATTTGCATAGCTACTCCTGTCAATCACAGTTGACAGCTACGCTGTCACACAACTCTCTCTCTGTCAGCTTGTGCTTTCCACTCACTCTCAAGATTTGAAATGTTATTTATGTCACTGTGCACCCAGCGCCATCTTTCTTTCTTGAACTGCTACTGAATCACTTTACAAATCAACCAGAATGTCTCTGAATCCCCACCTGTGTCACTTTCTTAGCGGTCAGGACATCCCAGAGGAAACCTAGTATTCTGATCTCAGTCCCCATTGTAATAACACCTTCACAGCATGTCTAGGGAATTTGCAGATGAAACAGACTCATCTGGGAGAGTGTCAGACACCCAGAAAAATACAAACTAAGTCCAAACATACCTGACTTCCATGGATCTGGGTGACCTCCTGGGCATCGCTGGCCCCTGGCAGAGCAGACTGGGCTAGTGGGGTACAAGGGTTTATGGCATCTTCAAATACATAACAAACTGATCAGCCAAACAAATTAAATCCATTAAAAAATCCAACAGGATGATTTATTTTAAAAACAGAACACTCATAACAGTTGGTACTCTTCCAGCTGGAAACAGTGTTGCTTAACTGCTCCTTGGGTTTGACAACAACCGTGGTGGGGCACTGGGTCACATTTTTTTCAGCCTCAAGGAAGCTTTCAAATCTTCAAGCTCTTCCACCCCTTTACTGTGTAGGGGGGACCCATGAACTTGACTCTAGCACATTTTAACCCCCACTAGCCACAGGTGGTTAGTACTGATTGGCATCTGGGTGGCAGTAAGGAGCCACCTCCAAGGTGAACAGTTTTACCTTCAAACATGCCCTTTATTCTTACAGGGCACAACCTTTTACTTTTCTAACAGAAATTCATTTTCTGCATCTGGCAAAGGGCAGGGCTTAACAGTCTGCAGACCCATCTCCTCTTTCAGTGCATTCCATGTGCTGGAACACTTTTATGACAGGGAATTGGCTTCCTGTCATCAGATACCCTCACAATAGGAGGGTGGGCACACAGGGCACCCTAACACACACATAGTAATAAATGTCACCTCAGGCTTTTGGGTTAATTGCATGCTCTGACAGTCACTTTTCCTCACAGTACAACTTTTTTTCTTCCAAATGAGTTTCTTCTCCATGCAGGGGAGGGAACAGCACCCCTTTTTAAGTCTGGAGTCAGTGGCTGTCACCAAGAATTTAACATTTTTTACATGACAGACCTTGTGAGAGGGGTTCACACTAATGGGAGCTGGCACTGCCTCACTGGCACTAGCCTCACACCAACTGAACAGAACTCTCCCTCTCTTCAAAAACAGAGAGGTCTAGCCCCTCCTTTTTGGAATGCCAGGACCTGCTGCATGCCCTGGCTCTCCAAAGGGCACAGAGCCTGGTACAAATGTAAAGGTTAGACAACCTCTTGAAGGAGCTGTACTGTTAGTAGCCCTATTGGGGGGGGGGGTTACAACTATGTAACTCATTACATATATGTAAAGATATCCTAGCCCTTTAAGAGGAATGCTGTTTAAGGGCAATTGGTGTGCAGTCTATTATCCTCTTGACAAAGCGCAGAAGTGCAACACTTATTTTTTCTGAGTCAGTAATTTCCTGCCCACCTGTTTACCTGTATGTTAAATTTTATCATTAAACTGAGCACAATATCTTTTGTGTCTTTGGTTTTGTTTTCTAACTATCATCAGTAAGCAGTGGGAGTGTGTGCACACAGTTTATTGTTTTCCTCAGTTGTTACTGCCAGTAGCACACCCTGTCTGAGCAGCTCTGGATTTTTTCATTCAAATTATATTTGTTGAACCCCACAATGAAGAACTTCTTAACAACAAGGAAAGTACAATAAGAAAAACTTTTCTTAAAGGTTGAAATTACACAGATAGAGCAAATGCTAGGCTGTTGTAAATTCATTATGAAAAAAGTTAAATTATCAGTCATCACTCCAGAAAGCATTAAATTACTAATTTATTCTGACCCTTGTTTACAAATTTGATGGATTCATTTTAGCTAGTGCAATGCACATGGTATAGTAAGCTATGCAACAAAAAGAACTCCATAAATTAATATAAGGTCTGCACTGAGTAGTAACACGCAATATACTGTGTATGTCATACTTTGTACTTTAGCTACTTCACTGTATGCATGTTTTCTATTTTATAGTATGTCTTCTAGTTCACTTTCTACCTGATCATACCTTGTTAGGCTACTGTAGTCAGAAAGAAACACACCCATGCACATGCACACACATGATATGAGACTGTCACAGTTGTATCAATTCTATCAGTTTTGATAACTATAGCTAGCTTAG
Source organism: Neoceratodus forsteri (assembly GCA_016271365.2). Lineage (NCBI taxonomy): Eukaryota > Metazoa > Chordata > Ceratodontiformes > Ceratodontidae > Neoceratodus > Neoceratodus forsteri. Next base: position 723,354,725 of record CM028130.1, on the reverse strand, counting down.
TGAGTCCCTATTGTAAATATGCTTCAAGATTAACAGGTTTTCCACTTATGAATGAAAAGGCACTGTTTCAATATGTTAAGTGAATACTCACATACAGCTACAGTACACATTTCTTTATGGTACCCATGCAGCTTATCCTTCTGCACAGTTTCCTATGCAAAAGAAAACTAGTCAACATCAGCTAAATACTGTCATAGCTAAGCTTTTGCAACAGCTAAACTTGCATGGCAACCAAATGCAAGCATTTGGAAGCAGACAATGGCAATTACTCATCTGTGAGAAGACTGCAGACATGACATTTATCTCAGGTATCATATATCCTTCAATGTCATGAACTCCTGAGATGTATGTTAAAGGATTTTAGTTTCTAAACTAGAAACTAAAATGCTGAGAACACACATAATATCCTTTATCCAAAATAGAACATGAAGTCTTATAGCTGTTTACTAAACATTGTCTTCAAGAATGTTATGAAGTGATATGATAATACTTATTATGAACTGGTTCCCGAAAATCCAACAACCTGATTGGCTGAGCCCTCTCCTTACCCCTGATTAAATTCCACAACATAATCATGGGTAAGAAAAGGTGACAGTCAACTGGTAGTTTTACTGGCTCCAAATTCGTGTGCCCATACATTCTGGCAGGCAGACAGCATCACTTCAGTCCTGCTCAAGATGGTCTCTTAAGTCCTACTTGACAAAACAAATGCATCACCCTCCACAACTGCTGCTCTAAAAAAAAAACAATTTAAAACTTCAACAAAGCAGCACCACAACAAGAAACCTCAGCAGCTTTGTGGCAACCATTTCCTCCCTCCTGCTGTTGGATGACATGTGCCTCATGCTGCTGATATAGTGCACCATAGCCCTTCGAACATAGCCACAACACTGATCCCCGCCAAACAAATACTGCTGACCAAGGCTCACCACTGCCCTGTATTCTGCCAAAATAACTTTGCCAACCTCACCTCCTCCCTTCAAAAGCCAGTGGGACACTTTTCATCTCTTCTTCAGTTGTTCCCAGCAGGACAACACAGCATCTGGGGGCAGGGGGAGTGGGACGTGAGCACAGCAAAGCACAGAGAACCATACTTATTTATTTATTTAAAAGTTTAACCAGGAAGGACGTACTGAGCTGGTAACAGCTCATTTCCAGATGAGTCATGGGAAGAGGGGAGAAGGAGAAAGCTAATAATAAAATTACAAGATAAAATACAATATTGTAATAATTATAAGCAGTATCACAAAAGACAAAATAGTAGATGAAGAAAACTAGCAAATAAGAGACTCACAAATAAATATACATAAAGAAAACAATAACAGAACAGCAAAAAGAGGGTAAGGCTATAGAAAAAAGAGAAAGAGAAAGGGTCAAAGGCAGTTGCAGAAGGGATGACAAAAGTCAGAAAGAAGAGACTTTAGGGAGGAAGGAGAAGAAGCAGAATAAATATAAAGGAGAAGAGAGCACCACAGATTTGGAAAGCGACAGGAAAACGCAGATTGGCCAAAAATAGATTTTCTAGTAGGGATATTGAGAGAAAAGAATGTATTATAGCAAAGAGAGTAGAAGAAAGAAGGAAAAGGGGGAAAAAGGGCTTTATGGTAAGAGGGAAGAGTGCCAAACCAGAATCTGGACAAAAAAGAGACACAATGAGAAAGGTGCCTGCCATCAAGAGAGGGGAGAGGGGAGAGAAAGAGCTGAGTAATGAGAGCAGGGGTGAGTATGAGAGGGGAAATATAAAGCAAAGTGGCAGAAAGAATGAAAAGGGGGTACTATATAAACAAAGTGGGTTATATAGATTGAGGTTCTCAACATACTGGGCTTTGAGAAAAAAAAATCCTCACAGATCTTCAGCCAGTCACAGAGCAGGCAGCGGGACTGTGTCCTCAAATGCAGGGAAAACACAGTTCATATCGGGGGTAGTGCTGAGAGTGAGACAAAGTTCAGAGCCGCACTTCTCCATAAACTCCACTTACAATAGCACCACCTGCTGCCCAAAGCCCTCCAGGAACTGTTTTCTTAAAAAAAATACTCCTCCAACACCCCAACAAAGGCATTTCCAAAAGTTTTAAAAGTGTTTTTTGTAATTGATAACATTTTAAGCCAGTTCATAATTGCAGTAATGAACTCCAGGGTGTGATATATAATGGGAGATCATCACTTCTCGGGTACTGGATGCACTCAGCCTGCAGTCTCATGCCCAACCACCAGAGGTGTGATGACATCCCATGATATACCACACCCTGTCATGCATTATTGGTAAATTGTCTCTCCTTTTTGTGTATGAAATAAAGCTTAATATAATGGTTTATTCTTGGTGCAACAAACAACATATGTTATGCAGCTATATGGGTACCCAGCAGTTAAAACTAATACCTTAAATGTTCTGAAGAGGGCACAAGGTCATAATGTTGCAGGCAAAATTATGCACCACAACAATGATGCATGCAAAGCAGCATGCAGCAAAACAATGTCGGCACAAAATGCCGACCAGCATATACAGAGCGCACACAACAGCAATGACTTCGTTTTTGTGGAGGGCTCAGCCCCCAGCATTGCGCGACATGGGGGCTTCCCCCCACACCCCCAAGACTAATTATAATCAACTCCAGGGGGTCATGGACATTGGAAGTAAAATAAAAACTTGGGTCAGGAAAATGTTTGCTTTGTGGGTCAAAAGAAGCAGCAGCAGCAGAGTGGGACCTGGGAAGAACTGAACCACAGCCCCAGATCCCTAGACACCACTGTAGGCAGGTGCTGTAGCTGCTCCACCGTGGGAGCAGCTCAGCCAGGCACCATCCCGACAGCATCCTTCACCTTTCCTACTAGCAGCCTACAGTGACAGGGGTAGCAGTTTCTACCACACATGCTGTGAAACCCCTGTCACTGTAGAGCCATTAGAGCTTCTTGCAGCACTGTATTTCATGTGCAGTTTTATCCATGCTATCTTAATCCAGTATTGTACCGCTGAAGAGCATTTATTTTTATTTTTATCATATAGCATTTTACCCCACAGGTGATCTCTTTAGCTCTAATACCCACTTCCCCTTGGCCAGCACCCTCCTCCACTGACTTCCCTAAAGTTAATTCAACTACAGATTGTGACTCCTCCCTCCCCTGTGAGAGGCTAGAGAAGGGAGAGTCATGCTCTCCCCAGTACACAGATCCAGTTTGGCTCCAGGCATCTAGTTGGTGGTGTGAGTTCTGGAGGTGTGCAGGGCTTCATCCTGTCATTAGGTCTCATTTTCTGTCCCTGAACCCCTGCCATGATGTGCATGTCCTGCAGATCTGCAGCCCCACCCTGAGTTGTTCATTGCCTGCACTGCCACAGAGCTTCTGCCCAGTAGAAGTCAAAAGCTGATATAACTGCCATTCCTTCCCCTGGAGAGGAGAAATGTTCTTGGGATGATCAATCCTCTTCCACCCAACTGAACCCCAGCAACCTGTGTTTGCTCCAAAACACGGGTTACCACTGTGGAAGGAGGTAAGGCATTCAATGTTATAGCCCTCCACACCACTGGACTGACTTTGATGAGCATTTATGTTAGCAGGACAGATGTCAGTTTTATTATTTTACTGAAATTCTGCTTCTAATTATGCCCATTAAAAAGCAAAATGTTTACAAGTCGAGTCCTAAGTGACAGGTGCAGCATCAAATACACCTACTATGGCAAAGTTTAGGGTTTTACAAGTAGTATACTATACAATCCACCATTATTTCTGAAGGCGCAGATAGAGCACAGCCTTCATGAATCCAATCCATTTAGCCAGAATAATGTATTTAGATAGGGCACTTTCTCTTCTAGATCTGTATATAGATCACACATTCCTGAACATTCAGAAATTGATTGGGTAGAGTTTGGACTATCTTAATCATATGCAGTACTCCTACAGAGTCTATTAAAATACATGTACAGTGTTAGTACAATTTTACCTGTGTAGGTATACGTGAGTTTGTAATAGAACAGGAACATTTGGCAATGAGCTTATTAGGCAAGGTATAAGACACTTCAGCTGTAAGACACAATTGGGGGAATGCTGTAAAGTAATCCCACCCCTGCTTACCTTATTTACTTAATTAAGTCAGCTAAAGGTGCTCATGGGTCACCATGGGAGTTGGATTACTACTTGGTAACATACCACCTGGAGTTACCTTATTTCTTTTATGAAACACAGTAAGGTGACTCATGGCACTTTTTTATTCTTAAAGTCAAAAAAGCATGTTTTACCTGTTTACATGCCACTGCATCTAGCAATGGCAGGGACATGTGGTGCCCTTCCATAAGAGTGAGCCCAAGGATGAACTGGGTAACTACAGACCAGTCAGCCTTACCTTCATTGTGGGTAAGTTAATGGAGATGATCCTTAAGCAGAGGCTGGTAAGCTTTCTGGAAGAGAATTGTCTCCAGGACAATAGGCAACATGGGTCTGTCTCTGGCAGATCCTGCCAGATCAACCTGGTTGACTTTTTTGTTTGGGTGACAAGGGCACTCGATAGGGGCCATGCGGTCCATATCCTGTATCTGGACTTCATCAGTCAAAGTCAGATTCTAGGTGGAGGGTGGTGTATCTGAATGTGCAGAGTCTTGGAAACAAGATGGATGACCTGCAGGCACTATTAGTAGACAAAAGGGTGGACATTGCTGCAGTAACCAAGACTTGGGCAACATAATACCATGACTGGGACTTTGCGATCCCTGGATATAAACTATACAGGAGGGACAGGGTAGTCGGGAAGGGGGGGTGGCAGTTTATATCAGGGAGGGAATAACTTGCATGAGGGAGGAGTCGGAGGAAGGGGAGGTGGAAGCATTATGGATTCAGTTAAGGTCCAATAAAGAGAGAAAGGTGAGGTTGGAGGTGGTTTACAGACCACCGATCATGATGAGGAGAGGGACAGGGACCTGATCTCACAAATATTGGAAGCTGCGGGGAAAGAAGAGATGGTAATTGTGGGGGGACCTGCCCAAGGTGGACTGGAGCATACCTTCCACAACATGTACTAGGAGTAAGGTGATCCTGGAAGGACTGCAGAGTGGTTTCCTGACTCAGGGCATCACTGAACCAACAAGAGCTGAGGCAATTCTTGATCTGGTGCTCACAAATGGGGAGCATGTACAGGAAATAATGGTCAGGAAGCCACTGGGTGGAAGTGACCATTGCACAGTGTGGTTTCAGTTGGACATGGGCAGGGAAAGCATCCCAACTAAGACCAAAATCTTAGATTTCAGAAGAGAGGACTTCAGGAAAATGGGCAAAGTGATAAGGAGCCAGCTGGTGGGCATCAAAGCAAATATGGGGGTGGACCAAAGGTGGTCCATCATTAAGGAAGGAATACTGCTTACTGCAGATGAGTGCATTAGGTTCAGGGGTAAGAACACAAGGGTCAAAACGCCCAGCTGGTTCTATTCTGGGGTTGCCCAGGCAGTAAGGAAAAAGAGGTTAGCCTACAGAAAATTCAGAAAGACCAAAAGAGAGATGGATAGGGAAAATTATCTAAGGTTGGCTAGTGAGGCAAGTAAGGGAGTCTGGCGAGCAAAGGCACAGAAGGAGCTACAGATAGCTGAAGGAATTAAGAAGAGGGGAAGGCTTTCTTTCACTATGTAAGTGAGAAAAAGGACAAGAAGGAAGGGATTGTTAGGCTTAAGAAAGGGGTGGAGTGGGTGGAGGATAATGGGGGAAAAGCTGAGATACTAAATGATTACTTCTGTTCAGTCTTCATCAGGGATAAGGATGGACCAGTGCCTTCAGGAGGGAGAAGAAGAGCAGGGAGGGAGGGGAAAACAGATGTAGTGATAGAGAAGGATAGAGTGAGGGAGGTTCTGCTGGCATTCAAGGTGGACAAATCACCAAGCCTGGACAGAGTACATCTAAGGGTACTAAAGGAATTGGCTGAGGAGCTGGCAGAGCCACTGGCAGACCCATTTAATAGATAACTAGTCAGACGTGGTACCACAGTACTGGAGAACAGCACATGTAGTGTCCCTCCAAAAAAGCAGTCCTAAGGATGACCCAGGGAATTATACACCAGTCAGTCTGACCTCCATTGTGGGCAAGCTCATTGAGACCATACTAAAGGAAAGGCTGGTGGAATATCTAGAGGAGCATGGTCTTCAGGATGCAAGGCAGCATGGGTTCAAGGTGGGAGGGAGATCATGTCAAACAAATCGAATTAACTTCTTGACTGTGTCACTAAGACAGTAGACAGGGGCCAAGCGGTAGACATCCTCTATCTTGATTTCAGCAAGGCCTTTGAGTCTGTGCCCCACAAAAGAAGTTGGTAGATCTTCGGGTAGAGGAAAAGATGGCCAGATGGGTGGAAAACTGGCTGAGGGACAGAACCCAGAGGGTGGTTGTGGGTGGAGAGTTATCTGGTACCAGAGAGGTAACCAGTGGGGTCCCCAGGGCTCCAGATAAGATTTTTTGGGATGAGTACTATACTCCTTATTTTGAAAGTGAGATGAGTAGAACCAAATTCAGATGCGTACCAATGTCTGGACAGAGTGAAGCGAGGAGTACATTTTTAAAACTAAAGTAGTTTTTTTTTTTTTAGATAAGAATTTAACAAGTGCCAACAATGCTCTAGATAATGTTGGTAAGTAGGAGTAATTTACTCACCAGTTTTAAAATATAGTGAGTAAAAGAAAATTGGGATGCAAACGAGTGCTGTAAATCTGGAAAAATTGTTCCTTTTGAATCACCAGTTATGTTATGAAGCACTATTCTTTGGAGTGTGGAGTATTTCCAAATGTTGGGTGAGTGCTGGTACTCATTAAACAACATTCTGAAGAGTATTTCCTAAAATGAGGTGAGTAAAATAGGTCAGTACTCCCCTTATCTGGTACCCCGGGGATCCCACATTGCTCTGTACTGGGACCGGTATTGTTCAATGTCTTCATAAATGATGTTGGGGATGGCATTAATGGCAAAACATGCCTGTTCGCAGATGACACCAAGCTCTACTGGAAAGTGGACACAGCTGAAGGGATACAGGACCTACAGGAAGATCTGGAAAAGCTGGGGAGGTGGTGCAGCATCTGGCAGCTTGGCTTCAATGGCAAAAAATGCAAAGTTATGCATATTGGAGCCAAGAATACCAGGGCAGAGTACTACCTGGGTGGAGTCCGAGTATCTGCATCAGATGAGAAGGACCTGGGAGTGATGATCACTAGTGACCTGAACCACTCCATACAGTGCAAGAAAGCAGCAGCAAAGGCAAACAAGATGATGGCATACACATCTAAGGGGATCAGTAGTAGGAGAGAGGAGGTTATACTTCCCTTGTACAGGTCACTAGTAAGGCCGCATATAGAGTATGGAGTTCAGTACTGCTGCCCACACCTCAAAAAGGACATTAACCTGCTGGAGAAGGTCCAGAGGAGGGCTACAAGATGATAGTGGGTCAGCAGGGTAGGGCATATGAGGAGAGGTTGAGGACACTGAACATGTACTCCCTGGAAGACAGAAGAGAGAGAGACGGGGGACATGATTGGGACCTTCAAGTACTTGAAAGGGATACATAAGGTTGATAAGAAGAGCCTCCTTAAGCTGAGTGGCAACCATAACACTAGGAGGCACAGTCTTAAGCTGGAGGGTGGGAGGTTTAGGAGGGAGGTGAGGAAGCACTTCTTCACAGAGAGGGTGGTAAACACTTGGAATGCACTGCCTGAAGAGGTCATCTCATTGAAGACAGTGGGCAGCATTAAGAGAGGCTGGGATAGGCATAGGGGGAAAGTAAGGATCATGGGTAGGGAGGATGGGAGGAGTGGGGAGAGAGGGCAGGGACATTAGCTCAAGCTGTGGACCCTGCAATACAAGCAGACTTGATAAACCAAATGGTCTTCTTCATCTGGCTTTTTCGTATGTTCATATATAATTTGGTGCCACATGGAAGGTTGACTAGTAAACTGTGAAAACTGGGAGCAGGGAAAAAACTGGTAGGATGGGTTAGGAGCTGGCTGCAGGACAGGCAGCAGAAGGTAATCATAGGGACCAGGGGAGAACTCTTGACTCCCATAGCTGTAACCAGTGTGGTCCCACAGGGCTCGGTACTGGGACTGGTGTTATTTAACATCTTCATTGCTGACATATCTGATGGGATTAAGAATAAGATCAGCCTTTTTGCAGACAACACAAAGATCTGTGCAGAGGTGGATAGTGTGGAAGGGCAGCAGGGACTCCAAGAGGATCTGGCTAAGCCTTAGCACTGGTCATACACATGGCAGCTGGGGTTCCATGCTAAGAAGTGCAAAGTCATGCACCTGGGAGGCAGAAACCCTTGGAATTGCTACTGGCGGAGGAGGGAGCAGAGGAGGAGAGGGATCTGGGGTTACTAGTCTCAGAGGACATGAATCATTGAGTACAGTGTGGGAAGATGGTGGCCACAGCTAATAAGATGCTGAGTTGCAATGCCAACGATCACTTCTAAGAGAGAGGAAGTCACCCTTCCCCTGTACAGGTCGCTGGTGAGACCGCACTTGCAGTACTGTGTGCAGTTGTGGTGCCCCTATTTAAAGAAGGACATAAAACTACTAGAGGGGATCCAGTGTAGGGTGACCAAGATGATCCTTGGACTGGGGGACACACCATATGAGGAAAGACTAAATGAGCTCAACATGTATTCCCTGGAAGATAGAAGGGAGAGAGGGGATATGACTGAGACCTTCAAATACTTAAAAGGGCATAAATAGGTTTAGCACGGAGGGCATTTTTAGATTAAGGTGGGGGGACACAGTCTGAAATTGGAGGGTGGAAGATTCAGGAGGGAAATGAGGAGGCACTACTTCATGGAAAGGGGGGTTGCAAGGTGGAACGCATTGCCACAGGAGGTGAAATCATTGAAATATGTGGACAGTTTTAAGAAAGGGTGGGACAGAGTCAAAGGTAAGGTCAAAACTGAGGGAAAGCTGGGGAAGGGGTGTCAGTAGATGGAGGGCAATGATTCAGATGGAATGGTAAAGGCTGGGGGGGGCAGCTGCAGTAGAATAGACTGGGAGCTGCACACTCGAGCAGACTTGATAGACCGTATGGCCTGTAACTGCTGGTATTTTCATATGTTTGTATGCATGACCTATGTAAATACCACATAGCAGTCCCATTGTTCTCTGCCAATCATAAGGCAAGATTTGATAATACGTTTTAATTTTTTATTTATTTACCAGGAAAGATCTACTGAGCTGAGAATAATTCTTTTCCAGTGGTGTTTTGGGACAAAGTGTACATGGAAACATGAAATGAAAAAATAGAGTGCAGTACAACAAAGTACAGTTAGTAGGGTTTGTTGGCTAGCAGCTAAGAGGGTTCAATGTCAAAATAGCACAACCGAAAAAGTGCAAAGCATTACAGCGCTTACATTTTAGCACTAGTTCTTAATCGTGAATGCTCAAAATAGCGAGTGCTCAAAACAGCAGCAAGATGAAAAAGACCTCCCAAAACAACACATTTCAGGCAGCTAGAGAAGTAGCTTGGTGGGATCAGGAGTTGGTTGCAATCTGGTCAAGTAGTCTGTCAAATATTCTGACCACCCACCTCATTGCCAAAAGATTCCACAGTACTCATCTGCATCCAAGACCCTTGATTTACCCCAATCAGAAAAACATGAGGTCTGTTAAATTAGCAAAGCAACACAGATAGAAGCACAAAACATTGAGACTGGACTTTTAGCGTAGTTGTACTGGTAGGTAAAATTGGGCACTGGTCAGAGCTACATTGTAGATCACTCACAAGAGGCAGACAGCATACTCAGAGTGCCTAGCCGAATGCATATATTTTATTCTCATTAGGAATGAGTAAAACTGAAACAAAATGGAAAATACTGAGTAGTGTGGAAAACAACTGGCCACGAAGTTTGGGAGGGGAGATGTAGGGAGACGTGAAGTTGTTTTTAGTATATGTAGCTTCCCCTTCCCTCCACTACCTCCCCATTTATCGTTGCAGTGTTAACTGCTAACACATAGGACTAAATGTATATGCAGCACTTGAAATCCAAAATACATTTTTTTAACTCAGCTTCATTGCTTATTTTCAGTGGTAATACAAACCTTTCATTGCGATTCTGAAGAGGGACGATATTCCCTCTTGACCCATTATCTCATAGTCAGTTTTCTTAGTATCTTTACTTTGCATCACCTACCAAATATGAAGTGGCTTCTGTTTACACAGTCTGGACTCAACAGGATTAATGCTTATGAATATATAGCACCTGCTGTTAACAGCCATGGGACACCTGTGGTATATATGGCAAAACATTTTTAATGTTTTCTACTATTTGGACATTGTTCCAGTGTTTGCCAAAGATCTCGCTGAGAAAAACAGATTTGAATGCAAAATCAAAGAAGATGCATACAGGGGTAATTTGCATATGTACAGTTTATAATACTGCCCTCAAACACTGTTATTGTACTTGCACTGTTCTGTGCCAGCGCTTTTAAAGGATGAGCTGAAATGGTAGCATGTTAGTGACTCATGCTATTTTGGATGCGCATTTTTAACTGGATACCAGCTAAGAGAAAGTACATGGAGAGAATAAGGCAACTGTGGTTTTCTATAAAGTGCAAGATAGTGCTGAAGTACATTCTGATGTGCAAGATAGGATACAGTTACACTGGGTCTCAAGTCTAATGCTTTTTTTTTCATTCATCACCATTCAAGTTTTGATTATCATATTAAGATATGATGGAACCTTAAGATGTAAATATTTACCTTGTACATTGTTGAAGTGTGTATTAGTTTTGGCAACTATTTGTTGTAAATCTTCAATACTATATAACCCGAAACAAAAAAATATGTTTTCTTTCCAGAGTGCTGACACTTTTTTGGCTAATGTTTATCCAGTATATAAACATTTAACATTCCTAATACAAATTACTTTACATATCAGGAATAAAGTATATTCATGAGTTGTACACAGCCACTGCTCAACTAAGGTTAAGTTAAATAAAACCAAATGAAGATAGTTGTGATATCCTCCATTATGCCAGCATGAATTGCATGTATACAGCATTGAGTTGTACTGCATGTATAGTCAAAGCCCAAGCAGCTTTTTACATAGTTACATAGTAGTTGTTGGCAGAAAAGGACCTCCTGGTCCAAATGATTTGCTCCTACTTCCTTAGCATAGGTCCTGCTGGTCCCGTGTCTGTAGTTTTCCTCTGTCCTAGTTAGTGTCAGTAAGCCCCTGTGCCTATCCCATGCATGTCTGAATGTGTTCACAGTGTCTGCACCTACCACTTCCTCTGGTAACCTGTTTCATGGTTCAACTACTCTTTCTGTGAAGAAGTACTTTCTCATTTTGCCTCTAAGCCTCCTCCCTTCAGGCCTCATGGAATGACCCCTCCTTCTAATGTTCTTCTTTTTCTACAGAAAGCTGCTCTCCCCTCCATTTTTAATCCCTTTGGCATATTTGAATGTCTCTTTCATGCCTCCCTCTCCCTTCTTACCTCCAGTGAGTACACTTTTAGCTCCTGAGCCTGTCCTCATAGCTTTCCTGATGCATGCCATGAACCATTTTGGTCACCCTTCTCTGCACCACTTCCACTTGGTCGATGTCCTTTCTGGAGGCCCCAGAACTGGACACAGTGCTCGAGGTGGGACCCCACCAATGATGTATAGAGGGGTAAGATTACCTCCCACCTTCTACTTGTTATTCCTCTCCCAATGCAGCCCAGCATCCTGCTTGCCTTACCCACTGCCTGATATTTTAGGCAAGAGGAAATGCCATTGAAAACATTCCATATAACTGGAATACTGTGGGTGTGATTATAACTATTTAAATAGTGTCATTGTCTGAGTCTGACATTTTTAAATAGTGAGCTTCTGATTGTGGCATCGTTAACTAATAGGGTTTGATTCTCAAAGCCCTGAGACTGATGCAATATACCTGCACCAAACATAAATGGTGCAAGTGGCACCATGTGTCAATAACTGCCCACTGAGCTATTCACAAAAGCAGCATGCATCAACACAGGCTGCCTGCCCCAAACAGAGCTTGTACCACCTGTGCACCCAAGAATGGGTTACAATGTGGCACTAGGGTCATGTGGCAGACACAAGCTGCCCCCTGCAGAATGTGGGATTCTCAGAACTCTCCCAGGGGGAGAATTTCTATGTATCCTTAAACCTGCCAGGGCTGGTCTAAAAGTACTTAGAAAATTCTCCTCTGGGAGAGTTACCTGTTTACAGCAATATGCTATGGTCCCTCCTCCCTGATCTCCAATGTGCCTTATATAAAAATGATAAAAGTATACCCTCCCTGGTAGTTTAGTGGTCCTCCCATCCTGATGCACCCATATATTAAAAAGATATAAGTATCCCCCCTGTAGCCTAGGTCCCCCTCCCCAATCCCTGATGTGCCCATTTATTAAAATGATATAAGTATCCCTCCAGGAAGTCTAGTGCCTCCCCTTCCCAATCCCTGATGTGTCCATTTTTGACAATGAGATAAGGATCCCCCATGGTAGTCTAGTACTCCCCCTCCCAATCCCAATGTGACCTGGTAAATTAATGTTTAATAGTGCTCCTGTCTCTGGCGGTCAAGTGGCCCCCCACCCACTCACCCAGCAGGCAGTGCCCACCACCCCAACCCATCCCAAAACAGAGATAGCAACCGGCACAGCCCTCCTCTCACCTCTGCAGTCAGCTGCCTATTGAACTGCCAAAGAGTTTGTACTATAAAGTCTACATTCATGTACACTTTACAGTACACGCTCTTTGACAGTTCAGTTGGCAACTGGCTACAGAGGTGTGAGTAGGGCTGTGCCAGTCACTGACTCTGTTTTGGGATGGGAAGAAGAGAGTTGGTGGGCACCACCTGCTGGGTGGGTGGGGGGCACTCAACCACAAGGGACTGGGGTACTTTTAAATATTATTGTACTAGTCACACTGGAGATCGGGGAAGGGAAATGCTAGACTACCAGGAGAGACCCTTAAATCATTTTAATAAATGGACACATTGGGGGGTGCCACTTTACCAAGGGGGATCCTTATATCTTTAATACACTGTCATAGGGGATCAGGGAAGGGGCATTAGACTCCTGGGATCCTTATATCATTCTAATATAGGGGCATATCAGGATGGGGTGGTGCTAGACTACCAGGGAGGGGATACTTTTACCTTTTTAATATATAGGCACATTGTGACTGGTGTTGGGGGGGGGACCACTTGTCTTGCCGCAAGGAGCCTGTGGCAAACCCTTAATTTGTCCTGTGTTTGCCACATGGGAGAGGTTGCCACAAATGTGGGGACTTAGATGCCAGGACCCCTTCTGTACCAGAATCTGGTGCAGGGTCCTTGGTACACCAGGCTTCAGCTCAAGCTGCTGTTTGTAGCAGCTTGCTCCATTCTAAGCCCTCGTTGAGAATCAGGCCCATAATGTCTTTTGATTGTGGTATACTTTCCTCAAGATATCTTTATATTTTATTAAGTACAATAAATCATGTATCTGTGTGTTTTATTTACCTCCACTAGTATTGTATACATAACTATATGTTGCTGGTTAGCACTGGCTTCCATAATAGGCACTGTAAACAGAAATTAAACAATTGCTGTTACTTTTTGCTCTCCTTTTTCCTCGCAGATACAATCCACTCCATAAAGCTTGCTGATATCCTCCGAATTTGCCCACTTTAATGCTATACTTTTGAAATTACCTTCCAGACTTTCTAACTCATATTTCATTTCATCTAATCTTTACTAAAGAAATGAACTCTTTAATTGTGTTGCATACCTGCTGAGGAGACCATAGCAGTTCTGAAAGTGTATATATATATATATATATATATATATATATATAAACTACTCTTTAGCCTAATAAACTGTATCTGATAAACAACAATGATTATGTTCATTCCGTTTGTTTAACTGGCTCATGTGACAACCTCCAAGCAACACTTTATAATGTGGTTTTATGAAAAGACAGCAATGCTTAGTGGGGAAAATAGTACATGTCAGTCTAAATGTTTCTTTATGACAAGAACTGCTGAAACGTTCTCCCACAGAAAGTTTAAATGCATTTGGCAATGTACTGAAAGAACTGATTTTCAATGAAACACAGAGATATCCTTATTTCAGCTATCAGTCTTCCTTCCTCAAAATAAAGTGGTTATCAAATCATCATTTTAAGAATGAATTGTATAACTAGGCACATTAAAATCTACCTTTATAAATGTAAACATTTTGTACTGTGCAAACTATCTTTATTCAATTAAAAGAACTGAAATTAGTTCAATCAGTTCCATCTCAAATGGTTTGTAACCTGAACTTTTGTTAGTATAGAGAATGGGCATTTTATGTAGGGCAAAAGTTAATGATTTTATTTGTCTGCTCTTTTGTGGCCAGATCTTCTGTATGTCAGGACTCCTTTATTTAGTTAGACGGAAACTATTGATTTGCCTGCATTCATGGCTGATAAAGTGTGCTGAGGTCAACAAGAGCTGATACATTACAATATGACAGAAGACTTCCAGTGGATCATGCAGTTTCTATCTCTCTGTCTCTCTCTTTCTCCATGTGAATTCATTCTCCTCTGCACTGCAAGACACCATCCTCCAACCGGAACAAAACTGGAAACTCCGATTCTTTGTTCAAGTCACCATAAATCTAAAGTGGATGGGAGTTAATAGAGGGCAAACTGAATGTAAAGGGTCAATGTGGTGCTGCTGCACTTTCTTTGGTTATTGGCATGATTTAGAAATTTCGGAGTCATGAGCTGCTTCAGTAGTTTATAATCAGTTATATAGTTTATTACAGTATTTATAACCTGATAACTATGAACCAACAAATTCCCATTACATTTCACTGATAACACCATGCGATTTAAATTAGCAAAACTAGATGAATCTACTAAGCTAGATAAACCATGTGTTTGATTTATGTCATATTCAGTTGCATTTAACACACATTTCAGTTAGTTGACAATCCACTTGCTTATTTCTATTAGAGGTAGCAACATTGGTTGGATTCCTAAGAGAGGTATCCAGTGTTCACTTTTTTATGGTTGAATGGCATCTCTATCATACAATTCAAGATAGCAAATGTAATATTTGGAAACTGTAATAAATGTTAAAGCCCTCTGGCATTAGCACACATTTCAAAAATATTGATGTGTCCTTTGAAAATATTTAATGTTCCTAACAATTTACCAGGCCACAACTTTCAGAACACAAACAATAAAATACCATTTTAACTTGCCACAATCAGTTTGCATTATGACTTCTATGAATCAAACCTGTGGATTGAATTATTTGCCCACAGGTATTTAACTTTTGTTTGTCTTACTGAAGAAAAAACCTGTAATTCCATTTCATGTAAAAAAAAGAAGTCCAAGGAAAAGTATATTGATGTTAGTAAAGAAGATTTTTCAATTAATCTGTTTCCCAGAAAAAAACATAGATCTCAAAGGATTTCAGCAATGAAGAATGTAAACTGCAGTAAGAATGACAAACTACCTCTTGCAACAGTTTAAGTATAAATGGAACAAATTCAGTTATGTGATTTACCAGGTTTCTGCAAAACAGTTACCACTGGCATCATCATGATTCAAATCTCAAAAGATTAACAAAAATAACTTCCTGAACAGTCTGTTCTTTATTATTGAAGTAATTTGCAAGAAACAGACCCTTTTCCCATTACACTTCATCTGTCCCCAATGCTGGTGATACCAGAATTATCTCAGTGGCAACAGTTTATAATGTCACAAGCAAAGAATGATGCCTGCACTGCTGGCATTGTATTGCTAGCTTCCATAACCCCCTTTTCCGGGAGGAATACACATAACTCCAGTCGTGGAGACATGACTGTAGCCATATGTTTATTAAATAACATGTAACACAATTGGAGTGACATGTGCAGCTCCAGAAGTCTCACCAGTCACCTGAGGAACCTCCATACACACTCACATGAAGGGCATTACCCATGTGCAGACCAAGGGAATGATGTACCTTTCTGAGTTGGAAATCAACCTCAGTGAATAGGCAGGTCATGTGCTTGGGTGGCATGTGACCACCCCTGTCTGAAGGTGCTGCACCCACAGTCAAGCCCAGTGAGGTTGGACCATTACCCTTCCTTCATAATAGGGACCAAGTCTTATGACCCCTGCTTCATGCCAACCAGGGAAGAAGAGTCCTTTAGAAGAATGTAACTCCTTCCCATTTTTCCCTTGTACCAGCACCATGACAGACTCCAGGCCACTCACAGTACAATGACTGTGACAGTTACTGCTAAACGTAATCTTAATTTATCCCCTTTGGAGGAGGAAAAAAAATCAATGAAAATCCCTCCGAGGAAAAACCAGGAAAACTCCTGCCTGACCTCTAATTCAGTCACCATCAGGTTAAAAATAGTTCCTTAATCTAGCCTGGCCAGCCCAGAACCCTGATTTTATGATGGTGGGTGGGTGGGTAGGAAATCTGAAGCTGTGAGTGAAGAATGAGGGGGCGCTCCATGCCACAGCTCTTTTTGACCCCTTTATTCTACACCCTCAACCTGATGCTCTCACCCTGTGGGTGGCCCTGTTGGTTCCTCTCTTGGGAGTGGTGACAGAACACCTCCTCACCCCTGTTGGCGGAACCCTACCTACCTGCCTGAGGCCAGGTTATAGGGGAAGAGATTAATACAAGGGTTCATCTGCTGCACTGCTTGGCAAACTGTCTATAAGTATTATGAAAAGATGAAGTTAACAGGAAAACGGTCCTGTTTAATGAAAATATTTTAACCCTTAGACTGCCAACAGAATTAGAATGTATAGGAAATCTGGACAAATATATCAGATTATTAATAAAGAATGGAATGTCCTGAAATTCAAATGTGGGGGTGCTTTTTGTAAAAGTTCTGCTGATGACAAATGTGAATTTTTGGCTAGAAACTGGAAAATATCTTTAAGGATTACTCAACCACAACCACAATTATAGCACTTGTTGGAAAACACACTTACAGTTTTAAATATTTTGCATATGCATCTTTTAACATCTGTAGAAACCTAACAAAAGTAGTAATGAATATAATACTGCTATGATGTAACCAATTAACAGTTTTTCCTGGCTCAGAGTATTCATTGCTATGTGGAATCACTTACTCTTTTCCTTCCATTATGTAAATTAAATGGACAATTAGTTGTGTTTCTTGTGGCATGGCTGCACAGATGCATATGGTATTGAATAAATCTCACAGTACGACTTCTAATAGATTAACTCTGTGATTTGCACAATGAGGTCCAGATGTTCAATTTAAAAATATAACTCTTAGAATAGCAGTGAATGAGCATACCACACACCTTACAGTGCCAATATATGCAGTACTTGTTCATCCTAAAAGTATAAGGATCAAATTATTTGACTTTCATCTGGAAAAAGTATATATATTTTAGGGTACAAGCATTTAAGGACAGTTAATTCCTTTGTTTAATTTATTTTCCCTCCAACTTCCAACCTACCCATTTCCTGCTCTGGCTGTTGGTCACCCATGATGTCCTGCCCATTAGCCTCACAGGATGAGCGCAAACTCCTGCTAGACAATGTTACCAGTTAGAGGGGAACACAGGGGAAAGCTTTTCCATGGCAAGTCCCTGGAGATGAGGAATGGCCTCCAGGTTTACAAAAGGTTTGCCTCTCTCATCATTAAGAGTGTGTTTGGCTATTGGCATGGGAACATGTATACAGACAGTCAGCAATCTGCATTGGAGGTGGCCATTTTGCCTCACATATTTTTGTACCACCCACCTCCCATAGATAATCTAAGGTGGCTCCATGCATGCCAGCCTGATGAGAGGCCATATGTCAAGTGATCATCCACAATGTTTATTCCCTCACCCTATCTACCATTAGATGAGCAAGTGGAGTCCCACTGTGCCTTGTTCATTTCCAAATACTGATTTCTGTTTCTACCATCTTACCTATCCACACTCCTCTTAGCCATTCCCTCTGCCTTATATTCCCTCAGCTTAAGAGATCCCCACATCTTCTCCTTCCCCAACCTTCACTCCTCTGCTGTTCAGTCAGCTTTCTCCTATCTTCTTCCCTCTCTCTGGAACCCCATCCCTTCCTCTTCATTTCTCATCCTCCCCTGATTCTCTTCAGCACCAGCAAAAGTTCCTCCTGTCCTGCACCTGTCAGCCCCTTATCTGTCCTGCCCCAGTGCACTTTCAACCTTCACCATGGTCACCCCTGATTTAGCTCATGTCACTACAACTGCTGCATTTAATTGTTTCAACCTACTCTATCAATTTAACTAGGTATTTGTGCTGCTCATAGAACTGTTTTCTGTTCACCCTTTATTGTTATATTCACTTTCACCATGTGGGATTGCTCACTGTATGAACTTTATTACTGGAATGTTTATTAATTGATGTTTGTGATTTGTTGCATCCCCTTTCCCTTTCCTGGGTTGCACCTGGAAATAAGCCTTGGCTCAATGTGCCTTCCTGGTTACCAATTTTCAGATCACTCAATCAATTATTCAATCAATCAATCAGGCAATCATTTTATGGCTCCTACACACTACTCTTTTTGTAAATACCCTTACAAAAACAATTATCTGAAATGTTTGCATGCTGCTAACATAAAACTACTCATTTGACATGCTGCTGCAAAAATTATTTTTATGTTAAATTGGAACCAATTACACACATGTGGCATGCGTGCAGCAAGCAAGTGTGGAAAGCATGCTTTTTATGTTAAATTGGAAGAGACTGCATCCATGTGGGATGCATGCAAAAAGCAAGTGGTCACTGATAACTGCACAGATAAAAGTTAAGTGACTTGCTCAGGATCACACAGTATACAAGTGGGAGTTGATAAGATTCAAACCAGGGTCTTCAGGCCTCCAGATTTTCAGTTCAGTGCCCTTAATTACTACGCTATATTGCCTGCATACATGTGGCTTGCTTGTACTTCAACACACATCTGTACATACAGTATATGGCATGCTTATAGCCACTGATATACTTTTTAGTTTTCTTGTCACATTCATCTCATCCACACAGCTGAACATATCATCAGAAACACATGTGGTTCTTTCTACCAGCCATACACACACTTACTCAGGTGTCAGTGTGGCTCAGTTGGTAGCACATCCACCTCTAGACTAGAAGGTCATGGGTTCTCGTCCCACACCGGGATTGGACTTGCACCTAAAAATCGCTGGCATCCGAGTGCAGTATTGGGGGTGCTGTACTGCTGGGGTGTGCTGTCCTTTGGATGAGACATTAAACCGAGATCCCTTCTACCCATCCTGGTGGGTGTCCAGGTGGAAGTAAAAGAACCCAGGGCACTCTTCGCAAAGAGTAGGGAACATTCCCGGTGTCCTGGCCAACATTCCCCCTCCCATAAACCGGTTCATGCAATTATCCAGGCTGTGTGTGGGTGATGATATGCGATATGGCCACCACCACACATTTAGTCACTTCACTACCAGTCTAGCATTGCTTGTAAAGCACTTTGGATGTATGAAAAGCGCTATATGAATACTGATTCTTCTTCTACTCATACAACTACTTAATCATTTCTGCCTGGCCTGTACTCCTACTATTTTCTCTTTATCGTTTTGAATGCTTCCACGCAAACAGACTTCTGGGGCAAATACAAATATTTCAATAACTTGGCACCCACCCACACAGCCAGCCCCCCCCCCACATACTGACATACTGTAGTGGGTGAAGGCCGCCTGTACTGCTGTTGCCACTGCCGCTAGGCCTAGCTTGATGCTGTGGGGGGGGGGCTGGTGCTGTTTTTATTGCAAGGCAAGCCTAATAGTGTAGGTAGGTAGCTTAGTCATCAAACTAGCTCCTGGCACACCCCCTGCTCCTTCAGCCACCAAGGGAGACAAATATTCACTAACAGTAGACCAACAGAAATATGCCACCACAACACTGCTATCAAGAGCTCAGTGCTCACTAACTCCTCCAAGCTGTAGTGTGTAAACTGTCTACTCTGTGGCGAGAAAGATAGTGTCGTACTCATGTGACTTATGCACTGTTACTTGGTTAGAGCTTTTCCATATCACATGTGACAGCACCACTGCTAATAGGTGCAGACAGTGGACAACAAAATACAGACACAGTTGAGTCTGGCGCACACCCGCTGCTTGTGCACACACAGATTGGGGAGGTCGCTTATTGCACAAAAGACTAAATCCAAATTTAATGCCATTATTGCCACACCATAAGAACAACCTAGGCACAAATGGAGTGGGGGCAACTGCCCCAATATGCCTACCTAAATGGTGCCCATGCTTTAATGTAGAAATTCATTCACAGGTGTGAATATCTGTACAAGTAAATGCAACGGTTTCCACTGTGTTCTGAGGAACTGTATCTCCATGTTTCAGGATGTGTCCCAATCATTGTGAGGGTTAGTGTTCCTCATTGTCCCTCATTTTGAGTGTCCATGTCCCTCATTTCAATGACAAACAAGCATTTGTCAATGCGAATGTTTGCTTACTGGCATTGGCAGTGGTAGTGTAGAAGTTACAGAGCTGCGTAATAGGAATGGCAGTGAAGTATTGAACTGAAGCCAACCCCACCACCACCCTGTAGAGAGTGACAGGCATTGGGGTGTGCATTTGGGTCGTCAGGCATAACGGCCATGCCATTTCACCACACCCCACTCTGCAGAGACTGACAAGTGTCACGTGCGTGTTCCTTGGGGTCTCTACTACAATTTACTTCATTAGGAAACACGGTGAGATGGGTGCGATATAGGAGAATGGGGTGAAGTTTAAATAAGAGTCCAAGGCATACCTCGATGCCTCTCAGTGACTGCAGGGTGTGGAATGGTATGAGCATCACAGGCAAGAATCCCAAGTCACACCCCTGTTCCTGTCATTCTCTATAGGGTTGGAAGCGATTTAGTTGAAAAGCCTAATACCTCAGGCATTCGTTGGTATTTTAACTCCAAATTTTCTACATGTTTGTTTTGTGACCCCACCTCATGAACAGGGGGAATATCAGTTTGGTAGCCGAAAGCTGCTTATGCACAGTGACTACGGGATTTAGCACCACAGGTGCAAAAATATTCCGAACAAGCTGTAAAAAATGACAGCTGTACTCTTTCATGGGGAGGTGTAAAAATGGCTATGTTACAAATGTGTAGTAAAAATATTTTAAAAAATGGTGAAGTCATGAGCGTACATAGAAACTGTGCAATGCACACCCGTTATATAAGTAGGTTGGGGATATTTTATAGCAGATTGTCAACTCAGGCATTTTGGTGCCTCCGATCATGAACAGTGTCACTGTGATTTTCTTTATCTGTGCTGAACAATGATTTCCCACAGCGACCACGCATCTCTGCACTGAAAGTGTGAAACACACTTGCCATGTTGTGAAAATGGCAGCTGTACTGTTCATATGAAGTGTTGAAAATGCCACTAGTGAAAATCTGGACTGGAAATATTACAAAGTCATGAACTAACGAGGATGCGTGGAAACTGCACAATGCTCACTCAGAACACAGTCATTTTATGGACTTTTGTCACCAAATTTTCAACATAGCCATTTTAAGACCTCTGCTCATGAACAGTGTAACTGTGATTTTCTTAATCTGTCCTAAACATTGCTTTCGCACACCAACAGCACCATTGTGCGCTACATGTGCGATAACACATTTTGGGTGACATATGAAAAATTGCAGCTGTACTGTTCATAAGGAAGTTTAATAAAATGGACATGTTGAAAATCTAGAGTGAAAATATTAAATTTGCAAACTTACGAGCATGCATAGGAACTGTGCAACGCATGCTCGTAAAAGTCATTTTTAGGCATTTTTTCACCAAGTTTTCAACATAGCCATTTTAAGACCTCTGCTCATGAACAGTGTCACTGTGGTTTTGTTAATGTGTCCCATACATTGAGCTTGCACACCGACTGCGCCATTGTGTGCTACATGGGTGGAAACACGTTTTGGGAAGGATGTGAAAAATGACAGCTGTACTGCTCATAAGGAGGTGTGGAAAAATGGCAATGTTGGAAATCTGGAGTGGAAATATTGAAAATTCGCAAACCTACGAGAGTGCGTGGGAACTGTGCAACGCACACTCGTAAAACAGTCATTTTTAGGAATTCTGTCACCAAATTTTCAACATTGCCATTTTAAGATCTCTGCTCATGAACAGTGACACTGTGATTTTCTTAATGTGTCCCATACACTGAGTTCGCATGACTGCGCCATTGTGCGCTACATGGGCGGAAACACGTTTTGGGTGAGATGTGAAAAATGACAGCTGAACTACTCATAAGAAGGTGTGGAAAAATGGCAATGTTGAAAATCTGGAGTGGAAATATTGAAAATTCGCGAACCTATGAGCGTGCGTAGGAACTGCGCAACGCACGCTCGTAAAACAGTCATTTTTAGGAATTTTTTCACCAAATTTTCAACATAGCCATTTCAAGACCTCTGCTCATGAACAGTGTCACTGTGATTTTCTTAATTTGTCCCGTACATTGATTTCGCACACCGACTGCACCATTCTGCGCTACAAGGGCAGAAACACATTTTGGGGTGAGATGTGAAAAATGACAGCTGTACTACTCATAAGACGGTGTGGTGAAATGGCAATGTTGAAAATCTGGAGTGAAAATATTGAAATTTCGCGAACTTACGAGCCTGCGTAGGAACTGCGCAACGCACGCTCGTTAAACAGTCATTTTTTGGAATTTTGGCACCAAATTTTCAACATGGGGTTTTGGGCCCCCTTCTCATGAATGATGTCACTGTCATGGTGGTATTCAGTCCCAAAGGGTGATTTCACAGTCACTGCGCAGTCACTGTGCGAAATCACCCTTCGAGCCTGAATAACGCGATCACAGTGACATCATTCATGAGAAGGGGTTCCAAAAACCCCATGTTGAAAATTTGGTGCAAAAATTCCCCCAAAAATGCCTGAGATATGCAATAAAGTTGAACCCCTCCTATCTAGCCCATTATACAGCTTACCGGCATTTCCTCAGTTTGCGGTCGGCTTTGAAGAGTGCAGACGTGTTCCCGGTCCACCGAAGATCATCGCGCTGGAGTCCGGAGGTAAGTATGGGGTGAGGGGAGTGTGGGGAGGCTGGGTGCGCGATGGGTGGGTGCGGGTTGTGGGAGGGTTCGGGAGGCCGCGCCGAGGACCATTTTGTTTTACAGGTTAAAACAAAAAAAAAGCGTTAATGGGACCACTTGCTGCCACGCTGGGGTGGGCTCCCAGCATAGCACAAGGACTTTAGAGGTGTTCAGCCGACGGGGGATTGGGCACCCCGTTGAACAAAAATAAAAAAACCTTGTGGGGCCTTTGCCATGCTGGGGTGGGCTCCCAGCGTGGCACAGAGACTTTCAGAGGCCGTTCAGCCGACGAGGGGATTAGGCACCCCATCAACAAAATACTGATTGCCACGCTGGGGTGGGGCTCTGGCGTGGCACCTGCTGGGGGAGGAGGCGATGCAGCTCAGCCGGCGGGGATTGGGCACCCGTCGGCTGTCACGCTGCGTCGCGGGGCGTGCATGCCCTGCGGCTGGGGGAGCTGCGCGCGAGCAGCTTCTTATCGCTGCTCACCAAGTGTAGCTCCCTTCAACTGTAGCGTTGACTGCATTTTGGAGCGTAGTCATAGACAGCTCCAAAATGCATTACTATGCAGGGGCCGCACTTCCAGCACAGTGCCTGAATTGGAGGAGAAGGTGACACACCTCCGAAATCTCCGATGATGGCACTATGTTTCTTGCACATGCATGCAAGCAAACATAAAAATGAGGTATGATTCATGCTTCCAAAGCTCTACTCAGCACAAAGAGTGCTGAGCATGGCCTTAGGGTATATGCTCCATACAGAATGACAAAGAGAAAGTAAGTGAACCATAACAGTCATAGAGAAAGTCATATGTAACACTAAATATGAATAAGAGGATTTGCATAGCCCAAAACAAAAAGGTCAGGCTTCACACAATAGTGGCCCCTCTTTGCACATCTGGAATGGGGGTGTTGGCTGACTGTATCTTAAGCATTTAATGCAGTAAGCAAACGGTACTTTACAAGTTAATGGCAATTTAATGACAAAAACCAAAAGCCATTAAATAACTTGCAAAAGGATTTAATGGTCAGAATTAATGAGTTTGCCTAATTTTAATGGGAAATCAATAGAAACTGTATTTTAATGGCTCTAATTGCTGGCAGTAGTATGAGCAATAGAAACTGATATGTATTTTTAGATGAAATTTGTACCAGCTTAGCTACTGCATGCATGGCAAGCATGTAACATGTGAACCTGATATGATTTTTAAATGATGTTCACACCAGCTTAGCTGCTGAACTTATGTCAAACATGCAACATGCGAACCTGATGCGATTTTTAGAATATGTTTGCACCAGCTTATCTGTTACACACATATCAAGCTTGCAGCAAGCACACCTAATATGTTTTTGAATCTGGTCCACTTAGGTTCATTTTTGGTATGCTAACCGCATGCAAACATTGCCCAATTAAGCATGTGGCATGCATTGTGCATGTTTACAGCCCATTTACATTTCTGTAAGGGCTGCCTTTACAGTATGCTACCTTCAGTTCACTAAATGCCTTATTTCCTCTACGGCTCACTTGGTATTTTAAAGGCATTGCACAGAAGAGTCTCAACAGAAAAAGGTGCATGTAGCTTGAAGAGATGCACAGGAATCAGATATTACGTGTATTGTGCAGTAAGTAAATTTCAACTGTCACTATTATTTTTTAATTTACATTTTTCCCTCCTATGAAGTGGGGCCATCACCCCAGGACCGCCTTCTGATAACTCCAATTCCCCCCTTAAATGAGCTTATCATATTTTCTACATTATACTGACTAACCTGCACCTCTTATGTGCCTCTGCAGCTTTCTCCCAGTGGTGGAGCATATATACTTACTTTTTTTTTTACTTTTTTTTTGTGTTTTTTTCTGCCTGTGCTGCCCTGCTGCCCCCATCTGACCAGTACCCCCTGCACCATCAACTGGCTTCTTCAGGGCTTACCTTTCTCCACTGATGTTCACTGCTACAGGACCTCCTCTAGAGGTACAGTACTATACCTGGTCACTGGTATGGGGCATGTGGGGGATTAGCCTTCATCCTACAACCAGGGTATTTTTTATCATTTCCTGCCCAGGCCCACCATGAGAGCTATGGATGTGATTTGCCCACACCACCTCCACGTACATTTCTCTGGTGTCCTGTGTGTGTGTGGTCCATCCCTCTTGTGGGTTCCCAGTACATTGCTGCCCAGATTCCTTCAAGCAGCAGGTGAGCAGCAGGACATGGTCATCACCCACCTTGAGGGAGTAGAACTGTCCCAGGGATGCTCAAATGTCCCTCCACTGGTCTGCACCTGAGTGACCCACATCCATTCCTGAATCCCATGTCACCACATGGTAGCAGGTTAGGCATCCATCACCTCAACCTTCCGTACAACTGGGATGGCCATTATACAGTAAACATCTTTTGAATATTAGGCCCCATGGACTTCAACAAGTGGCTGAGGGAATGGTGTGAATCCATGGGGTATGGATTGGTGGGTGAGTGGAATAACACTTGGGAGAACACAGATCTATATACAGGGGATAGGCTACACCTCAGTAAGGAAGGTTCACATGTGTTAAAGTGGAGACTGGGAAAATTTATCAGAGAAAGGTATAATTTAAACTAGCTGGAGGGCAATGGAGGTGGATTGAACCAGGAGAGGGGTCCAGGGGTCCTCCCCCAAAGCAAGGATAGGGCCAAATTTGACTCAGATTGGGGGGTGGAAGGGAGGGTAGGGGAGGGAGGGAGGAAGGTAGCAGGTAGCAGGGAGAGGCTCAGGGTGGAGTGTGGTATCACTAAATGCTAGAAGCCTGCGGAACAAGATGGCTGAGTTACAGGCATTGCTGGCAGAGGGGGAAGTAGACTTAGCTGCCATTACCGAGATGTGGGCATCCAAAACTCATGACTGGGACTTAGCCATCCCAGGATGTAAATTATTCAGGAGGTACAGAGAAAAAGGGAAGGTGGAGGGATAGCCATTTATGTATGTGAAGGGATTGGATATATTAGGGAGGAGGGGGTGGAGGGCAGACCAGAAGTCATTTGACTGCAACTTCACACCCAGAAGGGGGGCAAGGTCTGATTGGGGGTTATTTATAGGCCCCCTACCCAGAAAGAGGACACAGATTTGGAACTGGGGGAGTAGATAAGGAGGCTCAGTGGCAAAGGGAGCACTGGGGTGGTGGAAGACTTTAATCTAGCAAGGGTGGATTGGAGTATCCCATCTATCACATGCACCAGGGAGCAGATCCTCCTGGAAGCATTTCAGGATGGCTTCCTGTCCCAAAGGGTAACAGTGCCAACAAGAGAGGATGACATTCTTGACCTGGTGCTGGAGGATGGGGAACATGTTAGGGTTGTTTGGGTGGAAGAACCACTGGCAGGAAGTGATCACCACACAGTGTGGTTCTCAATCGAGTTGGGTAGAGAAACAGCCACTGCCAAAACAAAGGTCCTGGACTTTAGAAGGGCAGACTTTGGCAGGATGGGTTACATACTGAGAAGGCATATAACTAGCATCCACCAAGACATGGACGCAGAGTAGAAGTGGACAATCATCAAGCTAGGACTGACTGAATCCACTAAAGCATGTGTCAAGAGCCAGAGTAAGAAATCCAGGACCAAAAAACTAAGCTGGATGAATAGGGAGGTAGCGGTGAAGGTGAAGGATAAGAAAAATGCATTCCGAACCTACAAGAGAACCAATAGGGTAAAAGACAGGGAGGATTATGTAAGGAAATCCAGGGAAGTGAGCAGAACGGTAAGGGTTGCAAAGGCAGCTAAGAAATAGAAATTAGCATAAAGGATAAAGGAAGGGGGAAATGATTTTTTCAGCTATATCAGAGAAAAGAGGAAGAGCAAGGATCAATTTGTTAGGATTAGGAAAGGCAGTGGGTGGGTAGATAAGGGGGCTAAGAAGGCAGAGGTACTCAATGAGTACTTCTGTTCAGTATTCACAAGGGAGAGAGATGGACCCATACCTGAAGGGAAATATGGGGTGGGGGGGGATGAGGCAACCATGAATGGGGCAATCACAGAGGAGAGGGTGCTGGAGGGCCTTAGGTCCCTGAGGGTGGACCAGGCACCTGGGCTAGACAGAGTTCATCCTAAGGTGCTGAGGGAGTTGGCAGACATCCTGGCAGGGCCATTGTTGGACCTATTCAACACCTCTCTAAATATGGGGTGTGTGCCCAGGGACTGGAGGGTGGCACATGTAGTACCTCTCCATAAGAATGGGCCCAAGGACAAGTCAGGGAACTATAGACCACTGAGCTTTACCACAATTTTAGGAAAACTGATGGAGGATTACTCAAGGAAAGGCTGGTGCAATTCCTTGAGGATATCGATCTGCTGGATACAGGCAGCATGGGTTTGTTTCTGGCTGATCCTGCCAGACAAACTTGGTTGACTTTTTTTGACTGGGTTACTAGGGCACTGCACAGAGGCCATGTGGTGGATGTGCTCTGCCTGGATTTCAGCAAGGTCTTTGATTCAGTGCCACACGGTAGGTTGACCTGCAAGTTGAAGCACTTGGAGTAGGGAGGAAACTAGTCCGATGGATTGAAAACTGGCTGCATTAGAGACAGCAGAATGTAGTGGTTGGGGGGTGAAGCATCAGAGCCCAGGGCAGTGACAAGTGGTGTCCCGCAGGGCTTGGTACTGGGACTGGTCCTGTTTAACATTTCCATCACTGACATAGCAGTAGGTAACAAGAATAAGATCAGTCTCTTCACAGATGACACCAAGATCTGTGTTGAGATGGATGGGGGGGGGGGCAAAGTACTCCAGGAGGATTTGGCAAAACTGGAGTAATGGTCACACACCTGGCAGCTTGGGTTCAATGCCAAGATGAGCAAAGTGATGCATCTGGGAGCCACAAACCCAGGATACAATTACTGGCTGGAAGGTGTCCAAATTATCCACATTCGAGGAGAAGGATCTGGGGGTGCTTGTGACTAGGGAAATGAACTGCTCAGTACAGTGCAGGAAGGCAGCAGCAAAGGCAAACAGGATGTTAGGGTGTATTGCAAGGGGGATTACATCTAGGAGTAGTGAGGTCATGTTTCCTCTGTATAGGTCCCTGGTGAGGCTGCACTTGGAGTACTGCATGCAGTTCTGGTGCCCCTACTTAAAAAAGGACATCAAATTGCTGGAGGCGGTGCAACACAGAGCAACCGAGATGATCATGGGGTTGGGGGATAGACCGTACGAGGAAAGACTTAGGGAGCTCAGTATGTATACCCTGGAGGATAGAAGAGAGGGGGGGGGTATGATTGAGACCTTCAAGTACCTGAAGGGGATAAAAATGGTGAGCACCAGGTGTGTGCTCACTCTTAAGACCAGAAGGGAAACCAGAGGGCACTCTCTGAAATTGGAGGGGGCAGATTAAGGAGGGAAATGAGGAGACACTAATTCACCTAAAGGGCTGTAGTGGGGTGGAATGCACTGCCAGAGGAAATTGTATCATTGCAGACAGTGGGGAGCTTCAAGAGGGGATGGGACAAATTCAAAGGGAGAGTACAAACTGGAAGGAGGCAGGGAAGGGGGAGGAAGGGAATTGTGGGGGGGGGAGCAGCTGCAGTCTAATGGACTGATATGCTGCACAATCAAGCAGACTAGATAGACCATAAGGCCTGTATCTGCTGGCAGTTTCGTATGTTCACATGTTCATATGTATGTTCGTATTTAAGTGACCAACTAGGTTCCCTTGCTGTAAGCTTAAAATATTTATTTTCTGAGAATTATAAAAAAAATGTTGCTTGAACACCACCACCAACTCTAGAATAATTATGACAGATAATAGATGCTCCCTTACTTAAGCAATAAGGCATGACAGGGTGTGTGTTATCATGTAATAACGTCACTCCTGGGGTGGGTTGAAGCAGGAGGCAAAGCCGAGTGCTTCCACCACCCCAGGAGTGACATTATTACACAATAACACACACATTGGAGTGCCTTATTACTATTATACAATGGCTCATTGTTATACAAAATAAAAAATATTTTAAAAAATTGTTTTTGTAGATTTTTAGTGTGGCAGTATAACTTTGTTTCTTAAGAAAAGAGGTGCAAAAGAATGTCATCATCCATACAGTGATGTTATTGTGTAAAAACATCACTGCCTCAGGCATACACTGACCAATCAAAGTCCAGGATTCTTTCTTGCAATTGTATAATAAATTATAAACAGCACTGCATTTTTTTTTCACAGAAAACTGTTGCTTTAAGTGATTTGTTGAAGATACATAGTATGTAAATAGCAGTTGTGGGATTTGAACACTGTTCTCCCAAGTCACAACTTTTAAATAAATGTGGAGAGTTGATTCAGAAAGCACAATCTGTATTGCACTTTAAACATTTATTATTAAATATTTTGTACTGTGACAATGTATGTAAATGCGAATAATTGTCTGTTATGTGAAACTGTATTGTAATGTTCATTGTCAGGCATGGCTGAAAAGGGCAGTGCCCAGTCCATCTCCTGGTTAAAAATAAAAAAATTGAAAAAAAAATGACAATGAACTGTGCACACTAAGTCAGACTGCCTCCCTATTTGATATAGACTGCACTGTTACTTGTGCACTTAGCTTTCTGAGTTGTTCATGAACATTAAACTGGCCAGGGTGGAGAAGTCTCTTGAGGATAGGGACACAATACAGGAAGACCTGAACAAGCTGGGAGACAGGTTGGACTCCCTGAGTCTCAGGTTTAAGGTAGCTAAATTCAAGGCCACAAGAATATCCAAGGGTATGGACAACAAAAACTGCAGGGAGAAGCTGGTGGCCCTTAACATGTTCACATTGGAGAAAAGGGGTCTGAGAGGGAACATGATCATAGTTTTCCATGTACTCAGAGGTATTCTCAAGGCTGAATAGACAGATGATTGCTCTGGTGTCCTTCAAACATGATATGCTCTGGCACATAGAGGTGATAAAAGCACAGGTAATGTTTGGAGCCACTTTTTCCCCCATTGGGTGGTAAACCTATGGAACAGCCTACTAGTGGAGACAGTGGACATAAAGTTAGGATGGACCTTTAAGTGTGCATGGGCAAATTTCTGTTAACCAAATAATCAGTTTATACCCTTAAGAGATGAGTGGATAGGAAACCCCTTTAAGATTGTACATGTTTACACAGCATTATTTTGCATATCTGCTTATGAATCAGGGAGTGGGTATGATAGACTTAGAGTACCTACTAACATTAAATTGCTATTGTTACTATTTTACTATGTACACAACAATGCTATTATACTACAATTCCTCAGTGATAGGTCCCTTAAATACATATAAAACCAGGGATAAAAACAAGAGATGCCCATATGACACCCACTATTAGAAGGGTACAGTACTGAAGGATACTGCAGGAAAAGCCACATAATTATTAACAATGTGCCAATACCTTTTTCTGTGTATCTGTACTCAGGAAACCCATATACCTACTCTGTACTTAGCGCTTTGTGTTTTATATTTGGTATTCAATATTCAAGGCCAAGGTAACATAAAAAGAAAGTCTTCACTAGGTGACCCCGACCAGTCCAGTGGCCACCCTTTCCCTCACCCCACTCATTTCCCACCCTCCTTCAACTTCTCCAAGTCTGACTTGAAACATATGTTTGGCTTCTAGCACTTTGCTAGGAGCCAGCTGATAGTTTTTAAAATAATCATCCCTCTCTAGCCAACCCACCAGGACCTTCCATGCCATTTCTTAAACAGTGAACCCCTATCCCCAATCCACAATTTAAAAGGCTGAATGGTATTCTAAATCCCAGCTACAGTAGTTCAGTTGGTCCACAATTAGTCTGCTTAGCTTCATCAGTGATGTAGACCTCTCCAACCCCCCCCTCTCAGTTGTGTGTCCGGCTCACTAAAATAGTCAGATGGCTTTATTAATAAATGGGGTCATCAGGTTGCAGGCAAGGGATTCTGTATTTGAGGACTAGGAAAGACTGATCTAGGGATGGGGTATGATTTAAAACATGTTTTCTGGCAAAGTGACAATGTATGACAAAAAAAAAATATTTGTGTGAACAAAGAAGGGGAAGCAGGGCATGAAATGATGAGTGTGGAGGGGTGGCCAGGGGAATAGCACTAGCCACCTAGGGAGGATTAGATGTATTTTAATTCTTTTTATTACATTTGCACCAAGAATGAAAAATGAGCTGGTGCTGAGTATGAGTAATCAGTAAGTATTCGATAAAAGGTGCTCACACATCATTACAGTTTAGTGACACCCATGGGGTTTCAGCATGGGCACAATGCCATGTTTAGAGCCCTTGTGACCTATCACTACCACTGGAACTGTACCCCTACTGGCCCAATCCATACCTTTATATCTCTGTCTGGGCTGGCACCAGGCACCATGTTCACTTCTCCTGTCTCCCAAAGTTTCTGAGTGAAATGGCACCCATCCTATTTCCCAGTCCTCACTCTCCACTATCCAGTGGAATACCCCTACCTAGCCATATTCCCTTAATGAACTGACCGGGTACTGGTCGCATAACAATCTCCATCACACTGACTTCTCCTTGGTTGGTCACAGACTTGAGACACCACTACCACCTGCTAACATTGGTTCTTCAAGCAGGGGGTTTGCAAAATTCTGTAACAGCCTTTAAAAGGGTCTCCATGATTTGTGGATGGCCATGCAATGTATTGGTATGGTGAATCTGGCCCGCTTCTCTGCATGATTGCAGTGTGATTTGTAAGCATGCTATGAAGGACTGTGACCTCCATCCTGCATATCACATTGTAGTCACAAAGGTGCGACTGTCACTAAGTGGCCTTCTGACCACTTAGAACCAGTCCCATGCAACTGAAAATTAGGCACCATTTATTTAGCAGTAATAAAATAATGGACTCATAAGAGGGCAGGTTTGGGGGAAACACATTTTGGATTTACTTTAACATGATATACTTCAACCTCAGTTTTAACTGGGGAAACAAATAAATAAGCATTAAAGGAACAATCTTCATGCGTTGTGCTTGATTCTCTTTCTAGCCTCATTTATGTTCAGATGCTATAGAATGTCATAGACAAGAAGACAAGTCAAGTTTTATTTAAGATATGTATATAAAAAATATTTGTAACGTGTTAAAAAACTTTCCATTTTCCATAACACAGACAGTGCAATGACAGAGAGGGTTACAAGTAATCAGCAGTATCTTATAAGACATATCAAACAGTACATACTATAAAGACAAGCTGTACATTCATGTACAACAACTGTAAATTCAGCAAGATAGGCACTAATGTGTGAGTTGGTTTACTTGTTTTACTTTTAAAGAGCAAGTCTCTATTACAATAAAAAGTTCAAAAACACTACGTTTACACCAATTGTGGTTTTACTTTACTGTTTTCTAGTTATTATTTTTGTAACTGTCTCCTTCTGTTGGTCTACTAGTTATTGTAGATAATGTAGCAATTATTTCACTGAGTCTTTCAAAATGAATCTGACCCTCCCTTGCTAACCACACAATTATTGTTTGTGACCTCACAGTTTGTTGTCATGGATGTGCTATGAAGTCATAAAGGCACTATGAGGTTAACGGGGAGAGGCAAATGTTTCGAATGTGTTCTATACAGACTTTTTAGCTGGATTACTAAGATGTGCTGTAAATCTTGGAAAGAAAGACTGAAAATGAAAAAAATGTATTTTGTAGTAAATTGTAACGGCTGAGACATCTTATTTATGAAGGCACATTGCAGTACTATTTAATTGCTTGACATCTTTTTTTAAATACTCAAACAAGCTGACATGGATGTTATACTGGACAATGGGTTTGCAGACTATATGGTTTTATGGTTAAAGGGACACTGTCAGCCTTTTTTGGTATCGTATTTTTAAGTAAAACCACACATTTTATGATTGTTACTACCTCTAAAATTAATTGATGTTGCTGGATGTTTTATCTGCCTCCTTGCTTATTGCAACCAAAATGCATGGTAATGTATAGCTATGTCCAGGTTTGTTTTGCTTCATATCACTGAACCACTCTTAGTGCAGAATTCCTGAACATTAGAAACACCCTTAAACAGTGCCGCCATTCATGATACAATAGTGTCCTCTACTTCCACTGCATAATCAAGGGCCAGGTTGTGTTGGCAGTGTTCCTGAGTCCAGGAAAGATGCAGTGGGAGCTGGTCAAGAAATGTAAACACACATGTTCTGGTGTGGTAACACCAGTATGGTGGGCAGTCAGTTTTTCACTTTTTAAAAGGACAAATGAATCTGAATCAAACCAACAGCTGCATCAACAGTCTCCACAGAATGTGAACAATCATAAAATGTGTTTCTTAAACTAGCGGCACTTTGATGCCTAAGGGGGTTGACAGTGTCTCTTTAAGGAATAATGCACCAGGTGATTCTTGTTTAACATTTTAATTAAATGTATTCCCAGTTTTGCTTTTGTAGAACCTTCTTTTTATCACTTATGAAAGGAGCCAGCCTAACAGCATGGGGCAGTGTAGACATCTACTTCTCCACGTAAGATTCATAGCACAAGTGACTGTAGTGTCAGCTTCCCCAACCTATCTTACCAGTGAACATCAAGCCTGACATGATGGAATCAACTCTCGTAGGATCAGAAAAGTTTAGACTTCATAACCATTCTGTCATATTCTTGTCAAGCGAGTTCTACACCAATTGCAATGGTGTTTTTTTTTGGGGGGGGGTTGTAATGAGAGCACAAGTGCACTACAAATTAAATTGAAACCATGCAAATTTATGTTGCATAGGTCCCTGAAACCCATGAGAATATAATAGCTTTTACCTGCTACTAACCTTGGTCACTTTTCAATGCAATGCAAATGTTTTGTATACTGTTTATTAGAATGTTAGTGATAAGTTGTGTGTAGAGATGTGCGAAAACTGGAAAAATTCGCCTAGCAAAATAATTTTGTGTAATTTCTGCATTACGCAAAATTTTTCACCTAGGAGAAACGTAATTTTGCCTCTGATTTTACTTTCTTGTAATGGAAAGTTTCGACCAATTTCACCAATTTTGCTTTCTTGTTAGGTGACATCACCAAATTATGCTGAATTTTGCCAATGTTATTCAATTTCGCCAGCGAAATTGCAATGCCTTGCAGGTAAATAGCTGAAATATCACATGCAGGCTGTTTCCTATACATTATATTGTCTGTTGAGTCAGACAGCAGTTCAGTGTGGTGCATCACAGCCAATAAACCCTTCAAAAAACCTCTTTATTTGTGATTTTTGAGAGTTAATTGCTCCCAAAATCTCAATTTAGTTCTTAGTGCTGCTAGTGAACCTTTTTTTGTTTTGATATCTTTGGATAATACTTAGTTAAACTTAGGTAGTGTTTTCAGTTTTCTCTGAGTCTGTGACTGTGAGGAGTTGAGTGGGGAGGGTTGATTGTGTGGTGTGTGTGTATATGTGTATGTGAAAGCAGAGCAGGCTAGTTCCTAATATTTGACAGACTTCTCACAAGTTGTGAGTGAGTTTCTTTAATTTCTTTTAAGACTTTATATTTGTGTTGGTGTGCTACTTATTTGTTATATTTTTCTTCCATATTGCCCCTTTTTGAGTAACTTTATCTGAACAGTTACTCATTCTAAGTAGTTATGTTCCTGTTTCCCTTCGCTTCATCACTTTTGTGTTTTACTTTTTTTATTGGAAGTATTCCTGTACATTGACCACTTGACTTGTCCATACCCAGTTGCACTGCATTGATGAATTGCTCACAGAAATTAAAATTGTGATCTAGCCTCTGCATTGCAGTGTTCCTGTTTATCTATTTGATTTGCTTACCATATTAACCCTTTCCTCCCTGTTAGACCACTGGTGTTTACTATCTGACCTTACTGCCTATGGGGGCATGTTAGGCAGTGGCACCACCACAGTTAGGCCTCAAAACCATGTGAAACGGTAAAGAAAACAGCAGATGTGCATCCTGATGATGGATGTGAACCATGTAATTGCATGTGTGGCACCTGATTTCTGTCTGAATGTACTGTAACATTTTTGGGAAATATTTCTGGACTTCTGGGCCATGCTAGGCAATAGCAATACCATGATTAGGCCTTAAACCATTGGTAAACAGTGGGCCAAACATTATGTTTTAGTCCTGGTGGAAGGTGTGCAACATATTACAGCATGACAGTGACCTGATTTCAGTCTGAATTTACTGTAACATTTTTTTTAGAAATATTTCAGGACTTGTGGGGCATGTTAGGCGGTGGCACCACCATGGTGAGGCCTGAAAATCATTAGAAATGGTGCAGAAAACAGCAGCTTTGGGTCCTGATAGTGGATGTGAACCATGTAACTACATGTCTGACATCTGATCTATGTCTGAATTTACTGTAACATTCTCTGGGAAACATTTTGGGAATTCTGGCATTCTGGAGCATGTTGTCAGTGCTGGTACCAGATGTGTTACATCTTCTTAATGTTGCACACAACAATATGTGATGCAACATCACATAGCATTGTGAACCAATTTTTAATAGGCACAATACTTGACATTTGTGGTTAGGAGGAGGAAACATGTTAAAGAGCAGGTGATGCCATCAACATAACTTTAACAAAATAGAACATTGACCAACAATTCAGTTGCATTCCTCATCTGTGGAGTTTGCAAAAGCAGTGAGCCATTAGGGCCCTATGCACAGAGTCAATATTTTTTTAATTCAAATACCTTGTGTGAGTTGCTTTAACTCAACGTAAGAAGCAAGCATGACAAGGACATATCCATAAAGTGCTCTTTCTTTATTACAGTGTGGCATGCAAACAACGTGAAAAATGCTCCCATATAACTAAGATTAAAAAAACGCCCGTTCCCTCAAGGCACCGTACTTCATGACACATATGAGGGATGATGGTGCCTTGGGGGAGCAGGTGTTTTTAACTTGGTTATATGGAAGCACTTTTTACATTATTTAATTGACACACTAGAAAATTTAATAAAGAACGAGCACCTTATGGACATGTGCTGTGGTGAGCACATCTAACTTTGAGTTGAAGCAACTCACACAATGTATTTGAATTCCAAAAAAATGCACACTAGTCTGTGCACAAGGCCCAGATAGCCAACAGCTTTCGGCAGCAGCACAAAAAAAGAAACAGAGATAGAGAGTCAGAGAGAGCTGTGGGGGGAAGCCACACACACACACACACACACACACACACACACACACACACACACAAGCACAATCACCAGGTACTAAAATATGAACTCTGACAAAGTCAAACAAGAAAAAGTTAGGAAAAAAATAGCACAAATTAAGCAATTTAGGTGTAAAAGTGCACTCTGCATCACAGGGAGTATAAATGCTGCCTGTTTCCTCAAGATATATAGCACAGGAAATGAACCACTCACTTACTGCCTGTTTAAACTCAACCATGTGACCCCCAGCAGAGTGAAATGCCCAATTTTGCTCAATTTCACTAGATGTCAGGCCAAATTACAAGTAAATTTCAAAGGGCCATAATTTTGCAAAATGTTTCGCTAGGCGAAAATGGCAATTTCACCATAATTTCACCAGTGAAATTAAATTTCACTGAATCTCTAGCTGTGTGTAGTGTCTACTTTGATGTTATTTATTTATTGTATTTGATATTGTATATATACTAGTTGCCCATGAAAACAGGTCTTTGATCCATGGTCTTGCCAGTTTAAATAAATAAAACAAACAAGCAAACAAACAATTAATGGCACTGACATAGAAGGATGTATAACCCACAGCTATTCCACTTGTCTTGAAGCCTTGCTTGACCAAAAAAAACTGTCTAGCCTGAGGCAATGAATTTTTGACAACCTTACTGTATGCTTTGTTACTTCCAGCTGTGAACTTTCTGCCATAGCATTTCTATATGACTCCTATGTAATCAAGACATTCTGTACCAGTTTGGCTATTGTCCCAAAGTACATTAATTTATTGAAATTATTTTGCCTGGTAAGCATTACAATGATAGCTGATAATCTCATTTGCAGAAATGATTGTGGGAAGAGGAAGGGTGAGAGAAACAAAAGGCAGAAATCAACAGAGGGCAGAAGTCAAAAGCCTTATAAATTAAGCATAGATGGGTATACACGGAGCAGAGAACTATATACAGTAACTACACAAAATAAGGAACAACGACTGTAAAGTAACAGTAATGGAAAAGATATTAATATACACTAGCTATTTGCAATTGTAAAATTACTAGGGGAAATCTTGTAGTTTAATTGGCTAACAAGTATGTTAAATATTTTCATTTTGGCACAGATATAGAATAACTCATACTAACATCACAAACATTACATAACTTATAAACAGCTAAATTAAAATCAGTCAACTCTATCTCTATATGACTTTAGGCTTTTACTGTATTTATTGGATTCCTAAAAAAAGGTCATTTATAGAGCCAAGATTTCATGACAGTGTCACTTACTCATGAAATCATGGCCCTAAGTGTAACTAATATTTTACATGAAAGATAATATATGCATAGAATATGAATTTACATGAAATAAATATTCAAAGGTCAAATGTTTAACAATTCAAAAAGTCTCTTTTTTTGAGTAACCCTGGAAATTATAGACAAATTTCTTATGATGGAAACATTTCCTACAAAAATAGCAGGATATATGCCACTGCACTTCATTCCTTCATAATCAGATATCTCACTACACACCCATGGCTTCTAGCTAGCAGTCAAGAAACTGAAACCTTGAAATATACCCTGCTTAAACTTACAGTTCTGCTATAATTATTTCCTTAATGCTTTTTGCCATCACCTTTGACCTCTGAAAATAAAAGGGCCCTGAGCATGGTAGGTATACTGGTCATCACCATCACTGCTGGGATATTCATTTTGATCTTAAAAACAGTTTTGTGAATAATCATGCATGAAGACCACATATTGTTTATAGGTCAATAAAGCAGGTATACCATTTTGAGATCACACACATTTGCTAACCAAGGCATAGAAGAGTTACTGTATGCATTTAGTTGAAGCAGAATAATTATAACAGAGCTGTACATTTAAGCAGAATGTCCTTTATATAGTTTAAACTTCTTGATTGCTAGCTGTAACTCACAGGTGTGCAGTAAGACATCTAACATAATAACATACTAGATGCCAGCAGAGTAGGCCTATTGGGTCTATCAAGTCTGCTCCTGCTTCAGCACCCTGACTCTGTACTGTAGCCCTCTATCTGTCTCCTTTCACTGCTACTCCATCCCCCAATCCTGCCCCCAGTCAAACCAGCCTCTGCTTCACCCCTTGCCTATACCTGTCCCACCCTTTCTTGAATCCCTCCACCGTAGCTGCCTGTACCAGCTCCCCAGGCAGCACATTCCATGGTTTCACCACTCTATCAGTGAAGTACCTCCTCCTCCTTTCCCCCAGTCCTACCACCCTCTTCCAACTGTGTCCTTTGGTGATTCCACCCTCCTTAAGTCGAAAGATCCTATCTCAGCTTACCTTATTAACTCCCCTGAGGTACTTGAAGACCTCAATCATGTCCCCCCATCCCTCCTCTCCTCCAGTGAGAACAGGTTGAGCTCCACTAGTCATCCCTCATATGTCATATCCCCCAGGCCCTGGATCACTGTGGTTGCTCTCCTCTAAACCATCTTCAGGAGTTGGATGTTCCTTCTTAGGTGTGGCCTCCAAAACTGCACACAGTACTCAAGATGTGGTCTAACCAGGCTTTTGTACAGTGCCAAAATCACCTCCCTGTTCCTTGAGGTAATCCTCCTAGCGATGTATCCCAACATCCTATTTGCCCTGACCGCAGCCCTCCTGCACAGCTCTGAATTATTCATGTTAACATCCATCAAGACTCCTAGGTCTCTTTCCCCTGTTGTGGCCTGCAACTCATCCCCCCCAGGGTGTACACATAGTTGGGGTTTTCCCACCCTAGGTGTAGCACCTTGCAC
Source organism: Neoceratodus forsteri (assembly GCA_016271365.2). Classification (NCBI taxonomy): domain Eukaryota; kingdom Metazoa; phylum Chordata; order Ceratodontiformes; family Ceratodontidae; genus Neoceratodus; species Neoceratodus forsteri. The sequence goes on along the minus strand of CM028130.1, from coordinate 723,315,829 downwards.
TTGGAGGAGTTAAATTTCAATTTCCAGGTGCAGGACCACCTATCCAGAGTATCCAGGTCCTCTTGAAGGGCCAATCTCCCCTTTTCCCCCTCCACTACTGCCTCCAGCTCAGAGTCATCTGCAAAGAGACTCATTTCACACCCGATACCTTCCCTGATATTGGAGATATAGATGTTAAACAGGAGTGGCCCCAGTACTGATCCCTGTGGGGCCCCACTTATGACATCCCTAGAAGACGAGACCTCCCCTCTGACCACTACCCACTAAGTGTGACCTGAAAGCAGACTTCCAATCCACCTAACCATCAATGGGCCTACCCCCACCCCCCAGCTTCTCTCTTAGGACAATGTGAGGGACCAAATCAAATGCCTTGCTGAAGTCCAGGAACAGTACATCCGCTGGTCTCCCCCTGTCGAGTGCTGATGTCACCCACTCATAGAACTCTACAAGGTTTGTTTGACATGATCTACCTGGCAAAAACTCATGCTGCTGGTCATCTAGGTAACCCATCTCCTCCAAGAAACCTCCCGGCCTTTCCTTAAGTATGCTCTCCATTACCTTCCCCACCGCTGACTTCAAACTGACGGGTCTATAGTTTCCTGGTTCTTCTCTTGATCCCCCTTTATGGATAGGCACAACATGCACCTGCTTCCAATCCCTTGGCACCCTTCCTGTCTGGAGTGACAAGTTAAAGAGATCCACCAGTGGTGCAGCCAAAACATCCACCAACTCCCTCAGTACTCTGGGATGAACAGCATCAGGCCCCGGAGGTGTATCCTTTTTTAGGGACTGGAGGTCTTCCCACATCCTGCCAATAGGAATATCAGCATCTGTTCCCCCCATTCAGCAGAACCAGCCTGATATCTCACCCCTAGTCTACCTCCCCCAGTGGCTTGTTCTTCAGCAGGTACCCCAATAGTCAGGTCTGCTACACCTTCTGTGTCCTTCAACCCCTTTTATGGAAGTTCACTAGCCTCATCCCTAGTGAACACTGAGGTGAAGTACTCATTCAGAACCTTCACCTGCTCTACAGCCCCTTCCACCACCCCCCCAGCTGTCCTCAACCTACTGAGCTGGCCCTTGACCTTCCTCCACTCACCAATATACCTAAAGAACCCCTTTCCCCACCCTGTATCCCCTGTGCCAGTCTCTGCTCTTTTCAGGCCTTTGTCTCCCTCACCACTCTGGTGACTTTCCTAGTTGCAAGGCGATAGTTTTCTCTTTTCCTCTCTCCTCTCATTTTTTTGTACCTACTGTAGGCAGCATTCTTCTTCCTGACCACCTCCTGGACCTCCTTGGTCCACCAGCATGGTTTACAAGACATACCGCTATTGAGCTTCACTCTTGCACCAGTTCTGTTGGCCTACTGTGGCCCCCGCTTTATGATCTCACGCCTATCTTCCATGTCCAAACCTGTTTTTTTCTCCTACAAATGCCCCTTGAGAATTTCCCCATGTTCTGAAAGTCCACCCCCTTAAAATCAACTATCATTGTCGTTGAATGATCCCCCTTCCCCCACAGTGTTTAAACCAAAAACAGACTGTGTTGTGGTCGTCCCCAGCCAGGGGTTCTTCCATAACCAGATCTTGTACAAGATCCCCATCCACTAAAACCACATCCAGGATATGACCCTCCTTTGCTGGGTCCATCACCTGCTGATTGAGGAACACATCCAGGAAGTCATCCAGCAGCTTCTGCTCCCTGGTTACAGTGGATGTCATAGTACACAGTCAGTAGCTGGCATTTTAAGGTCCCCCATCAACACCATTCCTTCCCCTTCCAGTCCACACTGCCCCTTAATGTTAGCCAACAGGCAATCCTCCAGGTCCTCCGCTAGTCCTGGGGGCCTATATACCACCTCCAACTTGATCATCCCTCCCATGGGGGTTTGCAAGGTGACCCATAGGGCCTTCACATTGCCCTCTACTTCCTCCACTCTCATAATCTAGATGTTATCCCTAATGAACATTGCTACTCCTCCCTCTCTGCCAACCTTTCTGTCCTTTTCTCCAGTTAAAGCAAAAGGAAGAGGGGAAGGCAGTCAGAATAGCAAAGTCCCAAGCCAACTCAGTTAAGAAGGGGGATAAAACCTTTTATAGGTACATTTGGGAGCAAAGAAAGACTAAGGCAGAGATACTGAGGCTGAATAAAGAGGAAGGTGGTTGGGCAGAGAGTGACAGTGAAAAAGCAGGAATACTGAACAAATACTCAGTATTCACAATGGAAGAGCAGGGGTAGATATCTAACCCAGTCAATAGAAGCACTCTGGATAGGGGGGTTGATATTAGTCCTTTCACAGAAGAAAGGGTTCTGAAAGAACTCTTAAAACTGAAGGTGGATAAAGCAATGGGGCCTGATGGGATTCACCCCAGAATTCTAAAAGAACTAAAGGAAGAACTAATAACACCACTGACTACCCTTTTTGATAAATCATGGGAAGATGGTGTGGTACCTGAGGACTGGAGAAGGGTGGATGTGATTCCTCTTCACAAGTGGGAGCAAGACAGAGGCAGGAAACTATAGACCTGTCAGTTTGACCTCAGTGGCAGGAAAAATGATGGACTCACTTCTGAAGGAAAGAATTGTTAAGTACCTAGTGTTACACAAGGCCCCTGCATCCTTATTGGTATTCCCAGAGGTACACCATAGACAGCTAGTACTTAGGCATATGTTATATTATCATATAGGGCTAAGGGCATCTACCGTACAAGAGTAGATGTCAGAATATGTATGCATATTATTGTTATACACTTTGCTTTCTAATATATATATATATTTCTTGCCTACAAGATGATGGGACATATGTGTCCTTGTAATGATTATGAAATATAAGTCTGCATTGCCACCTTTTGGTGATTTGTACTACTAAACTGATATATGTAGATCTGTACTCTTTTGTTTCACAAAGTGATGACTACTACAAAATTGTATAATGTTATCTTGGACTGTGGAGCCACCTCTAATTTAGCCAATAGGGCTCATCTCTGTAACTAGAAATGTTTCTATTTTACAGTAACCACAGTAATTATCATAGGTATATAATGTGAGACATTATGTCTTCTACCTCGGAGACCCCAAGAGACACTGAGAATCCTCGAGTATAGGGAATGCTTAGCATTCGGCTTCCAGTTCGAATTGGTAAGAACTGCTTAGGGCAACTGTAATTATCCTTTTTGGTAGTTATTATTATGCAACGTGTCTGTGATTCCTTGCATTCCCATTATTGCCAAGAACCTGAGAGTGAGGTTTAGACCTCCTGACAATTGGCGACTGCGTGCAAGCAATATTTGGTGTTTCCAACATTTCACTTGTTGCTTAAAACTTTTCCCCTTCCCAACAGGGACTGTAGGTGTGCATTCCTGCATCATCTCTCCTATTTTATGACCACTTTGTAATCATTTGCAAAGTCTGGCTGCTTTCTGGGTGTGGTCGATGCTGACTCGACCCACTCCACGGCAGTTTTGAATTGCAAGCTTACAAGTGTACAGTAGCCTGACTGTGTATAAAGTGCTCCTGCTGCGGACCGATACACAGCACGGCGCCTTTTTCACAGTTTGATTTTTCGTTCCCTCCCACACAATGGCCACCATATCAAATATCTGCACAGAACTGAGACTCAATGTCTCAAACTTCCTTGCCTCCCATGGATGATGAGCTGACTTCACGCAGGACGCAAGTCAATCTGACAACCCTATACTGGAGATTTCAATCCAGTACTCAGAGACAAGACAAACAGCCAGAAAGTGAGAAGCTAAAGAGCTGTTTGTCACAGCTTTCTATGCTGCTCTGGAAGCCTCCGGAGCGAGGTTTTGAATCATTGAACTGCAAATCTCATCTCTTTAGCAAGAGATGGGGTTGCATGAAATGGAATGTATAAGACAAGAGCAGGATTTGGAGTCTGAACTTCAAACACTGCGAAATTAAAAGGATTAATTTTTGCATCATTCAACCTTGGTAGGCGAGCAGGAAATTTGTATGTTGAAGCAGGAGTGCAAAAGTTTGAGACAGGATAAGGGACATGCTTTGCACATGAATGACTTGTTAAGTAGAATGAATGAACAGTTGATTGAGGAGTTAGGAGAGATACAAGATGAGATAAACCAGGTACATAATGACTTAGAAGTAGCTACTAGGGACAATTGTGAATTGAGTGCCACGTATAGTGTTGCAGAAACAAATGCAAGATGTGAATGTTGCAAATGTGAGTCATGCTGAATGTGAATCGAAGATGGCGAAACTGCACCATCAGCGAGAGGTTCTGGTTGGACATGTTAAGGTGATGGGAGGTGTAGCACCTGCCTTAACCATGTCATCTGAAGGGGAGGTCTCAGATGATCACATTTCCCAATACAACGCCCAGTCACACCCCTACTATGGCCCAGAAACCCCACCCCGCCATCCACAACATGGCGGATCCCCTTTACACCCACACCATGTCATACTTCATCGACGTCGTGACGCACATCATGGGAGACCCCAACATGGTGACCCCCATGATAGGGGGGGAGCAGGCCCAGGCCTAGTCCCAACAGCACCACCGGTAGCAGTTATATCAGTGGATGATAAGGAAGAGACTGAGAAAATGATAGATGCCACTTTATGCTGTGTGACCCTACCCAATAAAAGAAAATGGACCCTCTGGATGCAGATCAGACAGATGCTGCAGGAGGCTGCTACTCGGGATGGAATGGTTCATACTGTGGCAGAGGCCACAGCTCAGGCAGCCCTGGATGGCACCCGAGTGAACCTACCTCTACCTGATCATCCTAATAATCTCCTACAAATGGCCTACTCTGTTCACCAAATAGCTGACAGTATCGGTCGGATGAGCCCATCCGACAACCTCAGCTGTCACTTGGAAAAGGTGCATGCTAAATCTGAAATGCTTAGTTTCACTGCAGACTACCAGGTCCAGATTCTATGCCAGATTATTGATCCTGGACTGTGGGCTAAACTCCCCGATGCCATCCGCCAAGATGGCCACACCACCTTTGATGAGGTTGCAGCAGAACTCATTTCTGCACATAGCCCAGGTGTAGTAGGAGTGATGCTTGCCTATCCTGTAAAACAGAATGCAAAAGAAAGTCCAGTGACTTACCACCAGAGGCTCTGGATGGCCTACCGAGCAGGAAAGCACCTCGCACAAGAAGCTACAGATGTAGGTCTTATAGAGTATACTACTTTGTTCCTTAGGAACATGATCCCTGCAGTAAGAGAAAAGGTAGATCCAACCACCTATCCCAACATGGAAAGGTTTGCTGACATCCTTTGGAAAACTGAGATAGTTTACCAACTCTACATCCACGATCTGGGCTCCAATTCCAAAAAGGTAGCTGCTGTGGAGCTTACTTCGGAGTCCACGACACACTACATGGTGGAAGGGCAGGCCCAACACAAACAGTCCCTCCCCACAGACAACCAACACCCCCAGCAGGCCCAACAACCACAACAACAGCAGCAACAGCAACAACAATGGGGTGGAAATCAGAATCATCACAAGAATAAGAAACACCATAAGAATAACAAGAGTAAACAGCAACAAAGACCAGGCCCTTCATATAGGGAGCTAGCCGAAGAAAATCGGAAGTTCGAAGAACTCCTGGGGCAAGTGCGCTCTGTAGCGGATGCTGTTCCTGCTCGAGCCCTTGCGGCCATACAACTGGGAGAACAGGCCTCAACAGGCCATGGAGATACCTGGAAGTACATGCCCTCAGGCCTACACAGGCCTGAACCCGGAAGTGGCTCCCTATATAGCATCAGTGCAGCATGGAGAAGTGGTTCACAGGAGCCAGGCCCAACCTCTCCATGCCTCCACTAGTACAGATTGACAATTACATGCCCCAGTCCATATTGTAAACTAGCTGGTCTTGGATACAAATGGAAGGCCCTGCACTGAGGCCGAGGTCAGGGACCGCCTACTTACAGTACTATTGGATACAGATGTGACTGTGTCTGCATTACATGATAACCACCCAGACACATCTCCTTGGTCCACCGGACGGAGGACCAACATGTCAGGAGTAGATGGCACTAGGTTACCTGCATACCGTTCTCTACCACTACCTGTAGAGTTAGGAAACCTAAAGGTCTCTCACACCTTCCAATTAATTGTATTGCATGATCATCCTAGTATTATTGGAATTGATTTTCTTTCACCACATGGCTGTGTGGTGGACCTAGCTAACATGCTGTCGATACAGATTCAGGGCCAGTAGCATACCATCATGATCCCTGATTCACATGTGCTGGCAACAATATCTGCCAACAGTAAAGAGTATGACGTCATAGATTTGTTCAAGAACCATGAGCTTTTGCCAAAGCTCCTCCTCATTCTACAAAGACATTCAGAGGCATTTGCCACCAACAAGCATGACTGTGCCAGAATGCACACTGTCATCAAAGTGCCAGACCCAGCACATGTGAGGCAAAGGCAATATCCTTTCCCACCTGAGGCCTTTCCTTCTCTTAGGGAAACAATAAAATCACTCCTCAAACAAGGTGTAATTAGGACATGTGTTTCTACTGCCAACTCCCTGGTGTGGCCTGTAAAAAAACTAACAGGTGCCTGGAGACTTACTATTGACTACAGAAGACTGAACCAGGTCACTCCCAGTTGTGCTCTAACTGTGGCATCAGCACCTGACATGCTACGCTTCTGACTCTTGACCAAAAATGGTTCAGTACCCTGGAGATCTCCAATGGTTTCTGGTCATTGCCATTGGCCCTTAAGAGTCAATATAAGTTTGCCTTCACCTTTGAAGGAAGACAGTACACGTGGACGTGCTTACCACAGGGATTCCATAACAGCCCTTCCCTGTTCCATCTGCACATGATGGACACCCTTGAGGGTTTCTCTACCCCCCAGTGTCTCTTGTAGTATGTGGATGACCCGCTGTTTGCAACAATCACACAGGAACAACATTTGGATCTCTTGTATGAACTACTGACCCTCATCCAGAGAGCAGGCCTCAAATGTAACCCAGCAAAAGCACAACTGGTCAGAAAGAGGTACTCTTTCTGGGCCTGAGAATAACTGATCAAGGCCGAAGCCCTATCTGGAAGAAGATACAAGGATTGAAAGACTTGCCATTGCCCACCAGTGTGGCCTCTCTTAGAAGATTTCTAGGTATGGTAAAATATTCTAGAGATTTTATTTGTGATTTGCTCATAAGGCTGCTCCTCTGTATGAATCACTAAAAAAGAACATTCCCTGGAATTGGGGCTCCATCCACACCCAGACTGTGATGTCACTGAAACAGGCCTTGGCCTTGGCTCCAGTACTGGTCAACCCCAATCCAGCATTGCCATTCCATCTGGAGTGTGCCACCTCTGACATAGCTATGTCAGCAGTGCTGGCCTAGAAGGTTCATGGCACCCTGACACCCATTGCATATGCATCACAGCTCTTGATCCCAGTGGAGCAGAAATACAGCCTTTGTGAAATGAACCTTCTGGCTACTTACCCGGCTGTCAAGCACTTTTTGTATATCATTGGGTACTCTCCTCTGATCTTTAACACAAACCACACCCCAACTACCTTTCTGCTATCAGATAGAGTGAAGGATGGGTCAATCTCCAACACCAGTCTGAGACACTGGTCACTTCATCTCCAGAATAGAGACATACAGGTTCACCCAACCAAAATGCCATCCATGCTGGCACATAGACTCCTTTTCCAAGGAGAACCCCATGACTGTACACTGCGACCACCTGATCTGCCAGACCCAGGTCCTTTCTTCCCTGCCATGCCACAATTACTTGAGAACACCTCATTGTGTCATATTTTTACAGATGGTTCAGCTTCCTATTATCAGGGAGAACAGATTTCATGGATGGGTATCTTGGTGATTTATCCTTATGGTAACACTGTCAAAATTTCTAAGCATTGCAGTGTGACATCATCACAATACACTGAGATGGCAGTGGTGGACTGTGCCCTCGAGTTCATCCAGCATGGGACCGAGGACACCATCATCTTCACAGACTGTAACTGGGTTTGTTGCTCTATTACAGAATTCCTTCCTTTCTGGCAGAAGAACTCCTTTCTCTATTCTGATGGCAGTCCAGTGAAACACAAAGAACTGGTAATATACATACAGTCACTGGCACAAAGGTTTGCACATGAACTCTGTGTACACAAGGTTAAAGCTCACAACATACATGACCCCTATCATGCCTTCAATGACACAGCAGACACCCTTGCCAAGGAAGGGGCCCGAGGGGAGGACACCTAGATGATGGACCATCCAGAAGCCAGAGTGGCTGTACATATTGCAGCAGTTAGAAAGAAATTGGAACCTATTTCCCCTTGAACCTGTCAGCAGCCCAACATGCTAACTCTGAACTCAAAGAAGTGTTCAGATTCCTTGACAAGAGCACTGAAGAGAATCTGCCTACCCATAACCCCTACCGGAGGCAGGAAGGTAAGTTATGGTTTTTCCCAAATGACAAGCTCATCTGGTACCAACCAGATGACACCCCCACCAAGTTGTGGGTAGTACCCAGACACCTTGAGTCTGAATTTTTGCACCAAGTGCATGACACCACTACTGGTGGACACCAGGGAGCAGAAAACACCCTCCAAAGGCTTAAGACCACTGCCTGGTGCCCGGGTGTCACCAAAGATGTCAAACAGTACATAGATAATTGCCTTGTTTGTGCACACAACAATCCCATCCTCACCAAATGAAATGCCAAACTACCACCACAAAGACACTCTGGCCCCTGGCATGCTATACGGATTGATTATATTGGTCCATTGACCAATACCAGCAGAAATAACAAGTATGCTCTTGTGGTAACTGACCTTTTCTCTAAGTGGGTTGAGGCTCTCCCCACTAAGACATGTACTGCTAAAACTACTGCCAAAATCCTGGTGGAACAGATTTTCTCCAGGAGGGGCCTACCTCTCTAGGTAGACTCTGACAAAGGAACCAGTTTTACAGTGAGTTGATGAAAGAAGCACTTGAACTCCTTGGAGTTCACCAGAAGTTCCAATTACCTTATCACCCACAATCTTCAGGTCAAGTAGAAAGAGCCAACAGATGGATTGAGCAAATGCTTTCCAAATTCATTGAGGACAATCCCAAAACCTGGGATTCCCTGTTGCCATTATTCCTTATGGCAATTAGGGGTACACCCTTAGCCACCACCTAGCTCACACCCTTTGAGGTGATGACTGGTAGACAGATGAGATTACCTGAACGTTGTTGTTTGACCTGCACATCCCCACATCAGACCATATGTCTGTAGACCAATATGTGGAAAAACTAAGACAAGACCTCATACACACACACTTGTATGCTGCCAATTGCATGGGCATGGCCCAGCAACAGTCCAAAATACAGTTTGACAAACACGCACAAGAAGTGGATTGGCAAGTTGCAGATCAGGTAAAGGTTCTCAGATTGGCACATCCCACACACTCCTTCTCCAATAAGTGGGAAGGCCCCTACCCCATTGTCAACAAGCTCAGTCAAGCAGTCTATCAGGTTAGACTCATGCAGAACAATAAACTGACTGACAAATGGTTACATGCAAACCAGCTGAAACTGTATAAAGGTGTATAATTACTTTTCCTCACTCCATTGGGTGGAATAGTACTAACCTACTAATGTTTGGTTTTCCTTTTCAGATACATTGAAAAAATGGCTATCTTGTTCCATTTTCTCCTCATCTCAGGAGTTATTCCATACATCCAAGGCACGGTAAAGCACCTCCTTCCTCACCTTGATCCTCCAGCATCTGCTCCAGAGGAAATTTCCATCAATATACCTGACAATTTGATTACTGTCCAGAAAGGTTCTGATGCCTACCTCACTGTCTCGGTTGTTGCTCCTGATAAATATACCCTACAAATTGAGTGGCAAACCACATCGCAAGGACAAATTCTCCCTGTGGCCAAGCTCTCTAAGGGAACTTTCCATGGTTGGCCCAATGCCAAATTATCCCCTAATGATTCTCTGTCCTTGCTACAAACTGCTCTTAGACATTCTGGTTTATACAATATCACTGCTTTAATTGATCCCTCATATTGTAATTCTTTGTCTAAGGACTCTGCCAGGAAATGTGCTGTACACAACATGGCCTCTGCTGCCATGTATCTTTCTGTGTTACTCCCTACTAAGAAACAGCTTTTGGAATGTCCAAAGCATACCCCTGGTCCTCGTAGTGGCCTAACAGCCACTGTCTTACCTGGTACACTTATTAACAACTTACAATTTACACATATACCTGCTTTGTTTAATTTGACTTACTGGAATATGAAAAAATTTGGTATGCATCATACTACTATCACTTCAGCATTTTAAGGTACTTTGTTGCTTGATAGTTTAGCAGCTTTTCAGATTCGTGCTCAAGACCCTATTGCCTGTACACGCCACTGAACATAGAGGCAACTTCAGGAGAAAACCCAATCCTGATGATCAAAGTCATAAACGTAATACACATGAAGTTGACAGTTCTGATGTCACTGGTGCAACAGGCACTGTCACAGGTCTTTTTGGTACAGCTATGTCTATTTGGAATAAAACAGACATTGCTGCTATCAAGTCTCATTCAGCTAAATTTGAAACTGGTTTGGTTAACAATATTTTACCCCCCTTATTGCATGGTGTGGATGACCTTATTCAAGAAGAAAGATACACTGTATATAATATGCATGACATTGCTAAGGCATTTACTGATTCTAAAGATAAGATTAATGCACTCATTGCACAAAACAACAAAGAAGCAGATAAACAATACATCGTTCGTGAGATCTTATGCTCAGCCTATGGCTCATACATTATCACTACCATCAATAATCTCTTTTGTGATCTAGAATCTGGAAGGATCCCTGATATCATTCATGGCAGATGTATATCTAAATGGTATTGTTCACAGTGTAAACCCCTAGCTGTATTGCTGCTTGTATGCAACAGACTTTAACTATTCCTCTTTCTACAGCTAGGAATTTGGGTTTCGTGACCAGGCACCCTAATACTGGTCCATGTTTTACTTCTAAGCAATGTTCTATTAAGGATACAATGTTTGTTTCTTTCACTGTCTCTTTACCATGTTTTGATCCTACTACAGTTTTATTTAGCAAACTTGCATCTGTTCACTCCATCAGGCACCTTGATGACAACATCTATAGAGAATGCGTGGACTTGCCTCCTCTACTGGTCTTCCATCCTATCCTGGATGCCTGGGTCACCCAGCACACAGACTGCTGTGCTAAGAAGGGCTACATTTACTTGTGTTGATGTGATGTATTTGATGTTATTAAACCTGTATGTGGTTATTCTCCTGACAGTATTGATTGGTCCTTTTCCATGGACGATGACATCAGCACTAATGGCACAGATTTTCCAGACACAACAGTGGCTCCAGGCAAAGGGTCATCACCTGTCAACATAGATTTCCAAGACCAGCTACACCTGCCAGGTACAACTGCAAAAATGGAGACTTCCCATTGTTAAAATGCAATATAATTCTGATGGTGACTACTGTATCATGACTAATATAAAGTGATGTGTTTATGGAATGCAGACATTTGTTATTGATACTCCTAACTTTTGCTTTGCTCCCCACCAGAAGTTTGTCATTGGACATACCATTATTACCCCTGTCCCCCTTATGGATGCTGACATCATTGATGGTAACCCTGATTATCTGCTCACACTTTCTGAATATTTGCTGTATTTTAATGTACACATTGATCCACTCACACTGACATTAAAATCACTTTCAGAAAGGAAAAACACCCAGCTCATCCACATCAGTAATAATATAACTAAAGCTAATGAAGCTGTTCTTGCACTTGTTAATGATGGTGATATGAATGCTGCATTAACTAACACTTGGTTAGAGATTACATTTAAAGATTTTGTTATTATACAAGCATTTTTGATATTTTTCCTGATTATTATGCTTTGCTGCCTATGGTGCATACTGCATCAACACCGTGAGCAGCTGGAGTTCCTTTACAAGACTTGTGTGTCAGGTCTGTAAATGACCCCTGCTCTCTGTCCATTTCCCTATTTTTGCTGTGTTACCCTGAGAGGCAACAAGGGAGGAATGTTAAACGAGGTCTCTGCGCCCTTATTGGTGCCCCCAGAGTACACTGTAGACAGCTAGTACTTAGGAATATGTTATACTATTACATAGGGCAAGGGCATCTATTGTACAAGGGTAGATGTCAGGATATGTATGCATATTATTGTTATAGACTTTGCTTTCTAATATATATATTTCTTGCCTACAAGATGATGGGACATCAGTGTCTTTGTAATGATTATGATATATAAGTCGGCATTGCCACCTTTTGGTGACTTGTACTACTACACTGATATATGTAGAACTGTGCTCTTTTGTTTCATGAAGTGATGACTACTACAAAATGGTATAATGTTATCTTGGACTGTGGAGCCACCTCTAATTTAGATAATAGGGCCCATCTCTGTAACTAGAAAAGATTCTGTCTTACAGTAACTATAGTAATTATCATAGGTATATAATGTGAAACAGTACGTCTTTTACCTTGGAGACCCCAAGAGACACTGAGAATCCTTGTGGAGTAGGGAACGCTTAGCATTTGGCTCCCACTTTGTATTGGTAAGAACTGTTTAGGGCAACTGTAATCATCCTTTTTGGTAGTAATAAACACATTTATTACTCTTATGCAATGTGTCTGTGATTCCTTGCATTCCCATTATTGCCAAGAACCGGAGAGTGAGGTTTAGACCTCCTGAGACTAGAGACCAGTGGGGCACAGGACCCAAGGCAGCATGGATTCATAGCAGGAAGGTCATGTCAGACAAATCTAATTGATTTCTTTGACTGGGTGACCAAAGTAGTAGACCAGGGAGGGGCCGTGGACAGGGCCTACCTAGACTTTAGTAAGGCATTTGATATAGTCCCACACAAAAGATTAATAAACAAATTAGTCAGCCTGGGAGTAGGTCCCAGGGTGGTAGCCTGGGTAAAACACGGGCTGGACAACAGGACATAGAGGGTAATAGTAAATGGAGTCCACAGTGAAGAAGGGGGGTTACTAGTGGGGTACCACAGGGTTCAGTACTGGGGCTGGTCCTTTTTAATGTCTTTATAAGTGACATTGCAGAGGGACTGGAAGGAAAAGTATGTTTCTTTGCAGATGACACAAAGATCTGCAACAGGGTTGATATGCAAGGTGGGGTGGAAAGGATGAAAAGGGACTTGGCAAGGTTGGATGAATGGTCAGATGTAAGGCAGCTTAGATTCAATGCAAAGAAGTGCAAAGTAATGCACCTGGGAAACAAAAACCCAGGGGAAGAGTACACAATGGGGGGTGAGATACTGACAACAACAAAAATGGAAAGGGACCTGGGGGTAGTCATATCAGATTACCTAAAGGTGGGCTAGCAATGTGAGAAGGCAGCAAGGAGGGCTGGGGGGATACAGGGGAGCATAGGAAGAGGCATCACCAGTAGAAAACTGGAAGTTGTTGGCCCTCTATACAGGCAGTTGGTAAGACCACATCTGGAGTACTATGTACAGTTCTGGAGACCCCACCTCTGCAAAGACATAGACAGGATGGAGGCTGTCCAGAGGAGGGCAACCAAAATGGTGCAGGGTCTACACCAGAAGACATATGAAGAAAGACTAAAGGAGTTTAAGATGTATAGCCTCAAGGAAAGGAGAGAGAGGGGGGACATGATAGAAACGTTCAAATACCTCAAGGGAATCATCAAAGTCCAAGAGGGTAGCATCTTTCAGAAAAAGAGATGTGCAAGAACGAGGTAGCATAATTTGAGGATAGAGGGGGGGATGGTTCAGAGGTAATGTGAGGAAGTATTTCTTCACAGAGAGAGTTGTAGATACATGGAACAGTCTTCCTGAGGAGGTCATAGAGTCAAAAACAGTAGGGGAATTCAAGAATGCATGGGACAAACATAAGTCAATTCTAGTGGGGGCTAAGAGGAAGTAGGCTGTTGGTTAACTAGGATCTGCAGCTTGTCCGTTAGATAGGAAAATGGGCAGACTAGGTGGGCAAAGTGGTCCTTATCTGCCATCAGATTCTATGTTTCTATGTTTCTTCCTTAGCACAAGGTACCCACTCAGATTATGGTCACAGTCATGGCCAGGGGTGGCTCAAGTTTCAGTGACCGCTGCTACATCCACCCCACCCTCAAACAGCGTGGTCTGGAACTGAGGCATTTTATTCCCCAGGCTCCTGGCATTTATTAAAGCCACCCTTCAACCCTTTTCCCTACCCTTCTTTACCTTATCCTCCCCAGAGCTTTCATACTTTCATCCACAATTCTCCCCTAGTGTACCATCTGTCCCCTCTCTATGGAGTTGCAGGCCAGTCATACTGGCAGGATAGATGGCTGGATCAGCACGGCAGTGCCCACTTCATAAACTTCATAAGTTTAAACCCCATCTAGCCTGAATGAAATCTGTCATCTCACATTTGAGAACTTCCTTCCCTACTGAATTGAAGTGAAGCCTATCCTGGGCGTACAGTTCCTTGTCTTCCCAAACTCACCCCCCAGTCTCCCAACACATGAATCCCCTGTGCTTCACCCCACTGCCCAAGCTTGTCATTAATATCCCTGATCTTCTGTTTGTTCTCCACAGTGGCCCTTGGCACTGGCATGATTTCCGAGAAGTAGACTGTGCATCCATTGTCATGACAGACCCTGGCCAGTTCTTGATACCTTGCTTGAATTTCCAGCACACTATTCCCCTCAATATCATTTATTCCCATATGCATCAGGAATATACCGTGAACTTTGGCCTATGCACAGTTAGACCGGAAATATCCACTACCTTAACTGGACTGGATTTTCCCTCACCTTGCCCCACCCAATGAATACCCCTGATCATAGAGTCCCCCAGCAGAAGAACCTTAGTGTCCCCCTTGATCTTTTGTGCACCTCCTTTTTGGACTCCCCCGCCAGGCCCCGTCACCTCCCCTCCTCAAGACCACTTCCCCTTGGCTTTTCTCTGACCATTTACAAGAGAACCCCTAGCTGCCCTACCCCTTATGTTGTGTCTTTTATAACTGATTTCCCCGGCTCCCCCAAGTTTAGCCTTCACCCCACTCCCTACCCCAGTCGAGCCTTTTTCTCTGACCTCCTCCCCCCCTTCCAGCACCCACCACTCCAGTCCCCCAACGTGGCATTCCCATCACCATCACCTCCTCCTGCCTCCTCCTCCCCTTTCCTCTTGCCCCCTTCCATGCCCACCTGCAGGTCTCCCTTACCTTCAAGCCTTTCCCCAGTATGATCCTCCCCCCTCAAAGGATACCCCTCCCTCATCTCAATCGTTTCTCCTTTCTCACTGAGTTGACTCACAGCCTCCACATCTTCCCTCTGCTGGTTCTCCCCCTCTCCTTCTTTGCCACTTGATTTTCCCCTTCCCTGCTAGCATACTTATTTGAATTACTGATGCCCACCCTTGTCTGATTCACCGTATCTCTCTCTCTCTCCTCTACCCTCCTTTTCCTCCTCTACCCCCTCACCATTTTCTCGCCAACCAACTTACTCAAAGGCTCAAATTTATTATAGCACTCAAGGCCAACCTCCTTTTTTTGTCCTGATTCCCCACTATCCACTCCTGCAGTAGGCCCCCCTGTCAGTCCCAACCCACCTGTTCCTCCTCTGCCTCCTATGGTTTAGCCTGTTTCCTCTACTGGTTACCTCCCAGGTAGCTACCTCCTTTGCTACTAGCCCATGCCCCACAGGTTCTCCACTCTTGCCTGATGAAATGGATCCAGTTCACACTCTATCACTGCCCTCCTGCTCCCCACAGGCCTCCCAGACATGTTTATTTCCACCCAACAACTCCAGTTTCCTCCATATCCAGTCAAGCTCCCCCCTGATCTGCAATAACTGCCTACAGACTGAGCAACCTCCCTTCCTCCAGGCCCAGTCCCTCTGTCCCACACCCAGTGCACCCTACAATCCTGCCAAAGATACCTGCCCTGGTGGCTGGGTTCCACCCCCAGAGGCCCTCTCCAAACATTCTTGGACATTCACCATTGACCAGGTCCTCACCCCCAGGTAGACCTACCCGCAACATTCTACAGCCAGCCATACGGGGCAATGTAGCCCAGAAATTAAAAACACAGCACCTGGACCAAGCTACTAAGCAGAATAAAAGAGCATGAACAGAGTTACATCCTCTAACAGTTCCAAGCATAGTCAGAGTCACAACTGGAGAAAACCCCAGTATAGCCACCCAACCAATCAGTAACATACCTCCACCTGGCCCCTCCTCCTCCGAGCATTTAATAGAGGTTGAGGCTGAGGTGGGGGTGAGTGGCAAACTAGCATCCCAAGAGTAGCTGGGCTCATCCCTTAAAAGGCCCAGACATGAGTCCCAAAAATGGCACCCTGGCTTTCCATTTGGCACTCCAACTCAGATCACTGAACTCCTCCTAGCCACCGATGTGGCCATCCATGGCTCCAAATTTGCTCCTGATATAGCTCCAGCAACAGCTCTTTCACCACTGATGTGGCCTGCACCATCCCTCAGGATCTCTGGACCCCCAAGAAGCAGCCTGCCAATGTGACCTCACAGTCCCCCTGCTCCTCTGTAAGTCTCAAGTATCCCAAGAGTGGCTGGGCTCATCCCTTAAAAGGCCCAGCCACGAGTCCTCAAAATGGTGTCTTGGATTTCTACTGAGCTTTCCAATTCAGATCACTGAACTTCTCAAAACCACCCATGTGGCTTTGCCTGGCTCCAAATTTACTCCTGATACAGTTCCTGCAACAGCTCTTTCACCACAGATTCGGCCTGCGCCATCTCACAGGATGGCTGGAGCCTGAGAAGCAGCCCACTGATGTGGCCTGCACAGTCCTCCTGCTCCTCTGTGAGTAAGTCCCAAGTATCCCAAGAGCGGCTGGGCTCATCCCTTAAAAGGCCCAGCCACGAGTCCCAAAAATGGTGCCCTTGTTTCCTATTGGGCACTCTGACTCAGATCACTGAACTTCTCCTAGCCACCGATGTGGAATGCATAGTCGCCCTGAGAATGAAATACTGTAAATAATTACAGCAAACTGTTTCCATCATGAGAAATTTGCCCTACAATTTTCAAGGTTACTAAGCAAGGCAACTTTTCAATTGCTAACACTTTTGCCCGTGACAATTCATTTAATGTGAATTAATGTTATAGAATACACATACTGTATATTACATTCTATTTAATATAGTAATTGTACTATACTGTACCCTGGTCCAGGATTTCATGAGTTAGCAACACTGGCACAAAACATTGGAAACATAAGTGGGCATTTTTAGGAATCCAATAACCAGAAGCCTAAAGTCACATGTAGGTGGAGTTACTTGTTTTTTGAATTTTGCGTTGGACTTGTTAAAAACAGCTCACATGTAAAAAGCTTTTACACACCCCTGAAGGGCCATAATCATTGTGGACAATTTGCAGTCTTCTTATATCCTTACACCACTTTGTCTCACATGCCATAACCAAGATGGATGCTACAAGCACTAATAAAAGTCTCCCAAAATAAACAAGTACTGTATGTTATAATACATTTTTGTAAAATATTTTCTCCCCATTCTTCAAGTGCAGTATTGCAGCAAAAAGGATGGAAAGCCCCTCTTGTTACTTTCAGCAACACTAACATCCAGCAGGATTCCCAAAAGTGTTCCTCATGTTGCAATCCAAAGCATCACATCAATATCAGTTTTCACTAATGCATTACTTCAAGGCAACTTTCCCTCCCAGTTGCCAAACTTCCTCTCTGCTTGCTTACCCTACTGTTTCTAAAACTGTTCTCTCCATGGAGAGTTAAAAACAAACAGAACTTGCCACCTTGATGATCCAGCACCAGCACACTGTTTTGCCATGCCAATGACCCTGGTTCAGAAGTGAACACTAGGTATCACATTGGGAGGCCGGTCAAGCTAAGACAGCCACTGCAGCAGTGTGTCTCTGCTGTAGAGGGTTTTCTGTGGGCTCTGCCACCACAGTGACATCTTCAGTTGGGCCAGAGAGCTTGCTCCTGCCACCAGGGAAAGTGGGAATTTGGGTAGGAAAGAAAAGCAGTGGAGAAAAATCTGGTGGCCATCTAAATGGTATGTTGGTATGGCCTGATCAGGGTATATCCCTGTGAACAGGGTACCCTTGCAAGTCTGAGTTTCCAATGGGAGTACTAGCTTTCTTTTAAATGAAGTGTCCACAAAAGTTGCAAAGTGAGCACCCTTCGCTCTTTCCAGAATATTTATATAATTGAAGGTTGCTGCGATGGAGTTGGCCATCTAAATTATCACAGTTCTCCTCCAGGGTCTGTATTATGCCATATAGTTTCACTATGATTTGATCTCATCCATCTATGTGAACATCCAGATCTGTAAGAGTCCATTCCTTGTCATCATCTCATTTTCTACTCTCTGCAGATCTGGCTGTGTTTCCAAAATACACTGCTTAGTTCCTGAATAGACTGCCCTAATTGGCTGCCATACAGGTCATGGAGGAGCTCTCACTCTTTGTTCCACTCTAATCCAGAGCCATTCTCTGTCTTTTGTGAACCACCAACTTCTAATTTCTTTCATATGAAGTACATGCTCCCTCTATTTGGCGGTATTAAAAATTGTGCAACTATTTACACTGAAAGAGACAGTTTAATCTGGCAATGGTGAGGGGCTTCTCTATCAGGCAGACATTTGGTAGATGGCATCACTGGAAATCCTGTAGACATTCTTTTGAAGAGAAGACGACTATATTCCTCAACAGAAAGGAGTTGGATTAAAATTTTGTAAAAGCTGTTTATACATTTAGGGAACTATGTCCCTGGGTTTAAAAAGATTAAGAGAGTGAAGTATTGATATGAAAAAAGAATGATAATTAGTTCACCAAGATAATATGGACATATAAGCACCATTTTCTTGAGAACTGTGAATTCAAAATGTAGACCATGAGAGTAGAGTGACTCCTGTGACTATTTCAAAACAAATTAAGTAAATAAATGCTCTAGCCTTAACTCAGATACCTTGCCCTGACTATTTAATTATATATGTGATGTGTGGCCCAGCAAGTGTGATTTTGCAGGTGCTGTAGTGAGAATGCTTAAGGCAGTACATACAGTATATTTAGTTGTAAGACATTCTATTAAAAATGTGTGCGAAAGTAGTCAATTGGCATGGTTTGCATACTGTACAAAGGGCTTCTTCAGTATTTTGGAAGACTAGTTACAGTAAATCAATCTGCTCATTCTTTAATATAATACAGGTATGCTAAAACAACCCTAACTGCAATAGTTTTGAGTCAGAATGGTTGGTATAAGTATTAGCAATGGCTTTCATAATGCAAAACTTACAAATCTGTGCTTTACCAATATTTTCATGAAATGTCGTTGAATAAATCAATGCTTTTTCTCGGTGTACAAGATCAAAATAGTTTTTAATCTAACATACTGCAGCTATAGGTAATTTAGTGTACAAATTCCAAAAACACAAAACACAAGCTCTCCAGATTATTATACAAATGTACAGGTGCACATTGATTTTCAAAAATTACTGACTATTTCCCCAGGGCTTCATTAAACTGTGCAGCTTCCTCACTGTGAAGGCCTGAGTAATTTACAATGTGCAGTGAATCACTGGGGCAATAGCACTAGTTTTTGGTAATACATGTGCACCTGCACATCTACAAATTAATCCAGTTGCTAAGTATTTTGCATGTTTTTGCAGGTATTTGTGTTGTTCTCTGCTTCACTGGCCTGCTCCATGTGAGCGCTCCACAGTGTGTGATAGTGTTCAAATTCTGATCATTCCTTTCATATAGCTCATGCACATGATGTACAGTTAAGCAATAAGGTACAACAGGGCTTGCTATGATGGTAAAATGCCATGCCTTGGGTGTGTTTTGAGGCATGAGATTCAGCTGAGTTCTTCCTCCACATGACGAGTTATGTTAACCAGTATAATACACACCGTGGAGAGCCTTATTGTGCTTATAAAATGGATATCACAGAATTAAAAAAAAATAATGCACAGATTACCAGTGGAGATTAGGATTAGTGATGGTAAAAGAAGGGTGGGACAGATCAAGAATTGGTTCAGGTCAAGGAAGGTAAAGGAATCTTACATGATAAAAGAAAAAGGTACTGTATTAGTCTTGATAATGCGAGATAGTGCAATAGTATATTGTATGATATATGTATGCATAGCTGATGTATTGTGTGTATGTTTTCACATTTGTATTATGCTGATCTTTGTATGTATTTATGTATCATTTATGTGGAATTGTAATTAATGTATGTGAATTTTATTGCTCTCACTAGAAATGAGTCTTTGACTCAGTTGAGTTACCAATTCAGTATTCATAATGAACAACATTTTTACTACTACTACTTTTACTGCTATTACTACTACTACTACATTGTTCTATAGATACCTTTCAGACTCTAATGTTGCACTGAGATAACATCAATATTTTAACTGCTTCAGATTTCTGGATTTTTCTATCCATTTTATAATCACTTTCTGAAAGGCCTATGTGCTTCTTTTTACAGTTTGCCAGTGGACAGTGTGATCTTGATGGTATTTGGTTAGGCATGATGAAAATAATATTCTGAACCAAAGATTTACCATAAAAATAAAATATAACTTTAACTGTGACACTTCGGTACTAAAACTTAACAAACATCTCATTAGTTTCTGACTGAGAAGTGACATGCACACTCTAGGTGCTTGGGTTTACATTGCAACACCATGAAGTATTTTGATTATGAGTCATTCAAGCAGTAAACTGGGACTAACTCTATCAGATTATACTCATTGTAGGCTGTGAAAAAAAATTTCTAGCACTATAAGGCAAAATGCCGCTAACTGTCATCCATAGAAAGCAAGGTGCTTCTATTAGGTTAACTCTTAATACAATATCAAGACACTTTTACCTGACGTATTATAAAAACAAAAGAATGTCAGTATGTGTAGTTTGTGTTGTGATATGAATGGCTAAGTTATATTAGAACTATACAGCAGCCCTGACCCCTATCAAATACATAATGGGAAATCTGGCTAGAGTAAATGATTAGTACTGTTTTAAAGGCCATATAAAATCCCATGGGTTACAGTAAAATATGGTAATACTTTTATAGATTGATGGAGCACAATGTGACACTCCTGACCAATCACAGTGCTTCACTCACTTGCTTGTGAGACACTCCTTTCCTTAAGAGTGTCTCGTGCACAGTGCCATAGTAATGGACTTCACATTAACTCCTCCCATGCAGGCAATAAAAGTACCATTTTGAAGATAAAATGGTAATTATTTTTCTCAGTCTATAATAACTTTATGAGGATGCAGATGTAGAGAATAATGGCTGGGCATGTAATCATATACACACACCATTCTTCTATCGACATGCTGCTAGCAGAAGTCTCCACCTTTTCAACTTGTACATGATTAACTTCTGCAACATTAATTATGGACTTGAAGAAATAGGGTGTTATTTCATGACAAAACTCAATAGAGCCATCATACTCTACGTCTTCATTGGACATTTTATAAATTCCTATGTAATTTACAGATCATGAGTGACTGCAGCAGGTCATATATAAGCAAGTTGGCCTACTAAAAAGAAAGTCTTGAAGAAATAAGTTTTACTTTCATTCACCAATTAAAAAAAAAAACTGAGTGCATCTACTACCAGTTGTTTAGTTTTGCAACATTGTACAGATGTGAGACAATATCATGACTGCTCTAGATTTCAGCACTAATGAGCTGAGTATTACATTAACTGTGTTCAGTTAGATTTAAACAATGTTCCATGTGCAAAAGAACTGTTGATATCAGTGAGGAGCCATGGCACTGACAGATCACTGACTGCTGTGAGTTTTTTTTTCAGTTTATTTTTGTTGTGCTAAAGAAAGCATCTACATGTTGCCACAAACCACAACTTGAGCTATGATATTTTGCTGGGAAAAAGACTATAAGTATCTCAAGGCTCCTGATCAGCTGTTCTGACCATAGAACTTTCATGCTGCTGCCATTATTGTCAGTCCTTGAATGATGTCAATGGCATACAGCGTTCAGCTGATATTGTAAAAAAAGCATACGTTTTCACTGCCAGAGATGTCACTTAGGGACAGTAGCTTCTCTTGTGTTCTTGGGGCACAAGAACTGCTCACCTTCAATATGCAGTTCTCATGCCCAATGAGAATGCTAGATGTCACTGTTATATCGATAAGAGGCCCTCCTAGCACTTGCATAAACTTTTAAAGCCATCTCTGATATAAGACAGCTCCATTGTTGATTCTAACCCCAAAATACATTTCAGGTCAGATTTACAAAGTGCCACTTATGTGGTCATGAGGTGTAGTGGCACCATGGCCACTCTGAAAATAAGAGGCCAATGGATGGTCAAATGGCCAAATTATTGCCAACATAAAAATAAAAAACCAAAACTAGTGGGAAAAAAAGTAAGTGCACAGTTCAACCATTCTTGGACTTACAGTAATATATTTTCCAGTTATTTTTTTCTTTTACTTTGTCATTTTTCTCTATTTTGGCCCCAGATATTCAGGACAATCAAGTTGCCACCTCACCTCAAGAGCACATTAAGGGCACCTTGTAAATCTGATGCAAAATGTTTTTCTGGGGGTTGACACCCAAAACACTTTTTGGGTGGAATTGACAAGATAGCACTTATGTGGTAATGAGGTAGAAAGGCATCTTGGCCACCCTAAAAACTCAGGCTAATAATGGCTAAAAATGGCCAAAGGAATGAAAAACAAAGTCCAGACACATATGTCAAAAAAACAAATGGGGGGGAGGGAGTAGGTGTTGATGTAGTGTACATCATCAAGCAGCTGTTTCATGACAGACAGACAAAACTGACATCATGTCCCAGTTGATGCTCCCAGGACCGTGCACGATGCATGCAATAAGGTACTAAGGCTATATAGAAAAGACAGAAAAATAATGGCCAGAAATCACGTTAATGCACACGTATGGGTTTTTAGAGCATCAGAAGTAAGAAAATATGATGCTAAGGCCCACTACAGGACTGGTGTAGTTTGTGCTACCATGCAACATTTGGCTGTTTTACTGTATATGTAGCCCACAGGCCATTGACAAAGTTCAGAATAGGTTTTGCATACTTCGCATGGTCAGAGAGTTCAGTTTGTATGACCATGCAACTGTTTTATGAGTGGCCCGCAGGTCCAGTTGTGAAGTCCACCATAGGTCTTATGCTCTTTGTGTGACCATGCAGCTGGTTTGATAGTGGCCCACAGAGCAACCCTCAAAATCCACTCTAGATCTGGTGCACTTGGGTTAACCATGCAGCCACTTTGTGAAGTTTGCTATAGGTATGGTGCACACTGTGTTATAATACAGGTTCTTTGTGACAGGCGTGCATGTGCACACACACTGACTCCACATTATATCCTGTATCCTTCTGTCACACAACATATAAGTGCAGTGTTCATCTTGAAGTGTAACAGTATTTCATGTACTCTGTAACTAATTTATGTATTTATGATATTAACACATATGTTTCAAATATGTAGCACATATGTTTTGAAATATGTACTGTATTGTGTTATGGCATTCAATATACGGGGCAAGCAGTGGCCTGAATCAAAATATGGCATTTATCTTCAAATGTGCAAGAGCAAGACCATAACGTATGACAGGTAGATCCACAGGTGAGTTATAAAAGTCCTGGTTCCTCACACATGATTGTAATGTGTATTTTGAGTAGAGATGTGAAGTTTTACTTCACTGGCGAAGTTCCGGCGAAAGTTCTGAAATTCACTTTCGTGATTCGCAAATTACTTTGCAAAGTTCCCACTTCACAACTTCACCTAACTTTGCCCAAAAAAGTGGCGAAGTTAAGTTAGGCAAAGTCAGGTGAAGCTAGGCAAATTTAAGTCAATTTGCCTAGAAAAAGGACAACTTCACTTTGTGAAAACTTCGTAAAGTCGGCACTTCACACTTCGTGAATTAGGCCAACCTCACAAATTAATTTGTGAAATGAGTTTTATCCACTTCACCCATCTCTAATTTTGAGTCAGGTTATTGCATGCACAATATATATTGTACAATATCAGTTTACTAGTTTACCTTTTAAGTCTGCTGTTTGAAGATGTAACTATTTCTCTTTGATATCAACTGCTGGCATTAGTGCTGCACCAGGCAATTGTAATGTCATCAGCATTGTGAAACTTGCTCTATGATTTGTTTTACTATTATTTTGCAATGACACTAACCTTTAAGATATCCATTGTGACAACAGTGACAGCAACATCGTTTTGATATATTGCTGTTACTGTTGTCATCAGCAAAGATATCTTAACCCCCACTACTCTCAGATAGATAGATAGATAGATAGAGAGACAAATAGAATGACAGATAGACAGACAGAAAGATAAAAAGACAGAGAGGCATGCAGGCAGGCAGACAGACATACAGTGTGCTGGGAAGTTAGTGGAAAAAGTCACTGGGGCATTGGTGAGTCTTGGGTGAGGTGTATGTTAGGCTTTGAAATCAAGCAAAATAGAATTGAAATTTCCCTAACTTTGGCACTGTCTTGTCAAAGTAAAATACTGACACAGCAAAGCATGCATACAGGGAGCAGAACCAGCTAGGGTAACACCAAGGCCAGGTATTCAAAACTTAGCCCAGGGGCTAAATTAGCACTGCCTGGCATGCTAAATTAGCCCTGAACCATTAGCAAGCTATATTCAAAGGAATAGCTTGGGGCTAAACATGCTGAATATAGCATGCAAAAGAAGCAGTGCAAATAGGGGTAGGAGTGCAGTGCTAAAATAGCCCGGGAAATAAGACAGCTCTGAATATAGTGACAGGGAAGTGCAAAAAAGCAACAACAGCGCAGTGGACACAGAGGTGGAGTAGGTCAGAGTTGAAGTTGGTGGACAATGTGTGTGACAGCAATGAAGTGTTGCACAACTGCTAACAAAAATGCAGGCCACACACTGCAGAACTGTACTATACTGATGAGAGGTTTGCCCGGGGCTAACCCTATTGCACAGTGCTAACACATTAGCCCAGTGCAAACAGGTTAGCACTGGGCAAAGTTTTACTATATTCAAAGGTCCTATGTAAATGAGCCTACTTAGGCAATCTGTGGGCAAACAGTCACATTTGCATCTCATTATGGGCTGCTTAGCATACAGGTTCATGTTGTTTTCCTGGTACAATTGCATGGAGCTTACAGCAAACTCCCTGTTGATTGGAATGGCAGTACAGGCTGGAAGATGCAGAACAGGGTGTGCTCATACCAACCCCCTTTTGGTTGGAATGGAAGTACAGGCTGGATGCTACAGGCAATGGGTGTTTGCAGGCACAGCCAGTGCATACCACTCACCCATGCAGCACTCCAATGAGGGACACAGACATGCTGAATGAGGGGCAATGAGGGACACCACTACCTAGAAGGTAAGACACATTCTCAAACATGGAGCTACAAACACAGAACACAAATACCAATACTTTGTATGTACAAAGGCTAACTATACATAGGCCCATAGACCAGAACCCTCTGCTGCCATGTCTGGCTGTACAGCACAGTCAATGTGCAATAAAGCTGCTACAAACAACTGCAAGAGGGAGACTCACCAGGCAAAAAACAAGTACCATAGGGAGATGCTTACCAACTCCTGGGGTGATAGCAGAAGGTTCTGGTCTAATATAAATGACATCACTGGCAAAAAACCTAAAGTATTGCCTACAATGCTAAACATAAATGGGACCCCTACTGCTGACCCTCTAGAAATTGCTAATGCCTTTAACAGTGCTTTTACCAATTTGAGCTGTGTTTTCCCACCTGACTTTTTCGATGATGATGCTGCCTGCTCCACAAGCCATGGTGATGAAAATAGTCCTGAGCACCCCCTTTTTATTTTAAAAGGGTATCATGCAACCTGGTTAGAAAACTACTAGCTAAGGTCCTAAGAAATGCAAGACACAACAGTGACAGACTAGACCATAAGCTTATCACCCTAACCCTAGATGAAGTTCTCCTACCTACAGTATAACTAAGATTCTAAACCTTTCTCTTACACTGGGACAATTTCCTGATGCCTGGAAAACGGCCATCGTAACTCTGGTGCATAAAACCGGTGATCGTTCCTTACAGGGTAACTATAGGCCTATATCCATTCTCCCTCCACTCTCCAAGGTGCTCGAGCGAATTGTTACCAACCAGCATGGTGCTTATCTGGACACATACTCCATCCAGTGCCCACAACAACATGGCTTTAGAAAGGGGCACAGTACTACCACTGCATTATTAGAATTCACAAGCTTCACACAACAGACAATCGATCAAGGCAAGATTGTAGGTGCAGCCTTTGTTGACCTAACAAAATCCTTTGACACAGTGAATCACACACTGTTGCTTGGCCAACTCTCTAAAACTGGTGTTGCCCCAAACACCCTGAAATGGTTCAGAAGATACCTCAGTGATAGACTACAGAGGGTGAGGATATCAAATGTAGTTTCGGAGCAGAGGGCTGTCCGATCAGGAGTACTGCAAGGCTCAATCCTGGGTCCCTTATTGTTCAGTATTTTCCTGAATGACCTTTGAGCTGTCTGCAACCAGTGTACTCTCCTCTACGCAGATGACACGGTCATCTTTACTAGCCACCTGGATCCCAACGCTCTTGAAAACAGTTTTCAACAAGGCTTCACAGAAGTAGAGAGATGGTTTAATAATCACAAACTAGTGCTAAACTACAAAAAAACTAAAGTGCAGCTGTTTTCGTCCTCTCAGAATAAGTTTAAGGCCCATCAACTCACTATCGCCAACAACCACGGAGACACTCTTGAACAAACTCAGCTTTTCAAATACCTAGGTCTAACCCTGGATAGTCACCATACCTTTGTGCCTCACATTGAAAATGTTGCCAGAGATGTTAATACCATAATTGGGCTTCTCTTCAGACACAGATGAAGTCTTACCCAAGAAGCCCTGAAAGTTGCAGTTCACAGCTCGGTCCTCTTAATCATTGATTATGGTCTAATCATACACTGTGCTGCAACCTCCACATCTCTTAATAGGCTCATGGTGGCCCTGAAAAAAGCTTGTAGGTTAGTTATGGGTGCTGCGTGCCTCACTCATACCCGTGCGTTATATGCTCAATCTGCTGGCTCCAACTAAATAACAGGATCAAATATCAAACCTGCCTCCTGTCCAAAAAAGCTCTACTTGGATTACTACCCCCGAGCATTGGTTGCCTGCTAAACAAATCCACTAAGACCCAACACACACGTACCTCAGTTTCTGACCTCCTTCTAGTACCCCATTATCAGACTGCTCAATACCAGCGATCCTTTCAATACAGAGTCCCCCTGTGGTTTAATAATCTAAGCAACCAACTGAGCAGTCTTTCTAGTCTGTCCGAATTTAAACTTATGCTTCATCAGCATCTCCTAACCGAAAGCACTTGTGATTGTTTCACCTAGTTTCCCACTTTTGCAGACACCCTTATACCACTTTTTTCACTCTCTGAGGCATTTACTTGGCTTCCTGTTTCATTTCACCTCTCCTGACAGAACAATTTCCCCCTTCCCTTTGCCACCTCCTCTCTTACGTCACCCCCTCCTTGCTCTTATCCCACTGACCCCCCTCTTCCTGGACCTGTCCAGGTCCTCTGGTCCCCACTCTCCCTTATCTTCTTCCCCTTCATCCGCCCTCCTTTTCCCCTCTTTTACTCCTTCTCCCACCTTAGCCTCCCCTTCCTCTCACCTTACGACAAGGCCTTTGGCTGCCATGCTTTCTTTTCCTTCTCTATCTAGACTCTGCCCTCTCATCTCCCCTATCCCTTCCTTACTCTTCCCCCCCACCTCTGATTAGCAATGTTGCTTCTAATGTACCTTATGTTTTTCTATGCTTGCTTGTAATCTTGAGTGTGCAGCACTGTTCCCACTTCTTTACCAGTTGATTTGCTGTGCTCTGATGATACCATGAATGTTGTCTGAACCTCCGTTGATACCATGATTGTTGTCTATACCTCCCTACCTTAGTGTAACCCTTTCCTTTGATGTAGAACCTTTGTAAATGAGCTGCCCCTAGCTCAAAGGTATTTGTAATCCGAGATTTAAATAAATAAATAAAAAAACAATGTATGCAAACACTGTTCACATGAGGGACATGTGCAGGCCAGGGTTGGACTGAGTGGTACACTGAGGGATGTCCCACATAAAGAGGGACACAGTGGGGGAACATATGACTGTGTGTAGCACTATTTAAATGTGTTTACATACATATCTATATAGACATATATTTACACACAGAAAGTATATATAGATGAATATATATATATATATATATATATATATACATTATATATATAAAATAAATATATACATATTTATACAATGGGGTGAGACATATTCCAGTGAGATAAAGCAAGTTATTTTCACTGCAGTGAAATAAATCCTGATGACATCAGCAGAGTTAAAATAAATGCCATTTATTACACCCCCAAAACCTGCACTAAACCTACAACTGCACAATCGTGCTATACCCACTTAATCGAAGCAACCCATGCAAAGCCACACTAAACCAAGAATAACCCGCGCAAGTCACTAAATTCTACATTTTGCAGTAGTGTCTATTGTATAAATAGACATATGATGTGCATTATTGTGGAATATGAAAATATTTTCACCCTGCCTGGTGAGCACTGTATATTCCACTCGTGCCTTCGGCACTGGTGAAATATCCAGGATCACTCTGTAGGAGTGAAAATATTTTCCATATTCCACTCCTGCCCATCATGTATCCCCTATTTATATATATATATATATATATATATACATATATATATATATGTATATATATATATATATATAGAAAGAGAGATGTTATTGCCTGTGTCCATATGTGCCCTGGTAGTCAATTCCCTGCTCCCATTCCCCCAACACAAACATAAGCACTTTACACCAGTCCCTAATAGTCTAGTGGCCCCCTACCCCCACATCATGATCCATGACACCCGTTTGCAAATTTGTCCAACATTCCCTGGTAGGCAAGTGGCCTCCCTCAACCCCACATTGTGATCCTGACCCCTGTAGCAGTTATAATACAGTATTTTAACCGGTAGTCTAGTGCCCCCCAACCTCACATCACGATCCCTGACTCCTGTATTTAATTATTTGAAGCTCTTCCTGGTAGTCTAGTGCCTCCCCACACCCACATCATGATCCCAGACTCCCACTTTTAATTATTTGAAGCTCTTCCCTGGTAGTCTAGTGGTCCACCACCCCCCATCATGATCACTGACCCCCATAGCACTCATGATACAGTAATTTCTCCTGTAGTATAGTGGCCCCCACCCCCCACTTAGCAGTGCTGACCCTCTGCTCCCCAACCATCCCCAAATGGAGTGGTCAACTGGCTCAACCCACCAGTCATCTCCACAGCCAGCTGCCAACTGAGTGCTGAATGGGTGCGTTCCATAGAAAGTGATGAATGAGCTATGTAGATATTCCCAAGGTGTGATGAAATGGATTTAAAATGGATGAACTGGATTTTAAACAGGTAGCGGGATTAAAAGCAAAGGGTGGTAATACATGTTAACCTTTTAACGTGGATTCAAGTGATTAATGGGGTCCTACAGGGTTCATACTTGAGTGCACATTATTCAGCATGTTGTATGTATTAGTGACCTGGAGCTGAGCACCGGCTGCTAGATTGGCAAGTTTAATGATAACACCAAGATGGGGAGAGTAGTTACATCACAGCATAAACTAACATAAATGCTAAAGGATCATGACATGCTTAAGAAGTAGGCAGAGAAATAATAGATGTACTACAATGTTAAGAAAAGCAATGGTATATGTGTAATAAAGAAGAGCACAATTACGAAATGCTATCTAAGTAGCATAGCAATTACAGAAACTCAGCAGACAAAAATACATGGGGTTACTGATCAGCAGTGTGGGGCAGCAGCAGCTAGCAAGGCAAGTAAAACCATGGCATACATCAAGAGAAACTTTGTAAGGAGGTCAAGAAACACTGTATTATAATGCCCTATGTACGGATCTTTGCACTGACCCTACCTCAACCAAAATGTACATTTCTGCTCCCTATATCTGAGGAAAGGTAAAGTAGTGACATGACTGATAAAGTACAGATGAGAGAGAAAAAAAGATGGATGACCTTTTGAAAACATGAACTACAAGAACTGGCTTGGAGAACTGGGGCAGTTTTCAAGGAAAAAAGAAGAGCCAGAGGGCTATGATCATGGTCCCCAAACACCTGAAAGGTATAATATTGTTAGACCAAATATGCTATTGAAGGTGCACAAAGATGTATCTGTTTCATTTTTATTGACTGGGAAAGGAGGGCTAGACAAGTCCACCAATTTTGTAGCCTTATCTCGGGGGGGGGGGGTACAGATGCAAACTGACATATTGAAGCAGATTAAGCTGTTGGTGGTATTACTGTGGTGAACTGAGTGAATGAGGGGACATGATGTCACTGGAAGGAGTAAGGTTTCAGTGAAACACCTAAAATAACCACTTAGAATGGCCATCTAGAAAAGACAAATATATACATAAATTAAAACACATATAAGATATAAATATATAATTGCATGATGCTTTATACTGTTAATCACCAGGTGGTTACTAATGATTACAAGCATGCCACACTAGGTCAAAATATTACATATATGTAGATACAGTACATTTCATGAAGGACATCAATTGTAACCAGTATAGTGGATTTGATTTACACTGTTCTACCCGACAGTAGTCTGAGATCTATAAAAACAACATTATTTTAAGTATCAATATGCCATTACAAATCATTGCTATAAAAGATGACTATTTTATGGTTTGGCACAGAGTAGCTCAGCAAAAGGGGGACCCTTCATAACTCTAAAATGGCTAATATACAGTAGAACAGGTCTGTGATCGTACAGTATTTACATCATGCATTCTTGTACATCCCTCTAAAACTTAGTTCAGAAGAGTTATTATGCTGCTTTAGCTGGGAGCCCTTCCCGATGGTGCAACACTGATGTGGCCCTAACAAAAGCCAAGTGTGACTCCCAGTTACAGTACAATCCATTTTGTCTCACTCTTAGAATAGTAAATGCAAATGAAAAGCATTTAGTTATAAGAAAAAATATTTGCACTGGGCAAAGTGTTGCAGTGAACTTTTAAACATATGTGTTATTTTAGCACTTTATTTTAACTTCTAATTTCACTAAATAATCTAGGACAATACTGAATTAATGAAAGGCTTAGCTTGTGGTACAATGGGCTGAGCAACCAACTACTGCCACTGCATAACCTACTTAAACTCCCTCCTTCTGTCTTCACTCAGCATTTTTTCTTTTCTGCTGGAGACTCTGTCCCTCTCCTTTCTCCCCCCGTGATTTGACGTCTACTCATTTTTGCTGGACTCCACTTGTTTCTGCCTCCATTTGTATAGTTCATGCTGGCCTGTCTCCTGATTCATGTTTCTCCTGCTTTCTACTCCTGTGTTTTGTTTGCCTTCAGCCACTGCTTCTGCTTCCCCTTGCCTTCCGTGTCCCCTCCTTGCTCCTTCCCGTTTTCATTGCCGCTCGCACTCCAGCTGTCTGTGCTCTCTCTCGTTTCTGTTGCCACTCTACTGCAGCTTGTCTCGCTTTCCCTCCCACCTCGCTCATTCCTTTCTTTGTCCCCTGTCCCTGTTCTTTTTCTTTGGTTTCCACTGCTCACAACCATCTGTGCTGCACATCCTTGTCGCCCCTTCTTCCTGTTCATTTGTGTTTGCTGCTTCACGGCTCATGAGCCTGTGTCCACCCTCCCTCCCTCTCCCTCCATTCCTCGACTGTTTACACTCTTTTGGGGTTTTCTGCCAGTAACCAAATGGCATTCCCAGTTTTTGCTTTCAGCTACTGGGTTTGACCAATACAACTGAAGTGAGCCTTTTAATTTTATTTAGCACTAATTTCCCATTCCCATTCAGACATTGTATCTGCAAGCAGCTTAAATTTGTTCTGCTGTATCAGCATATGACAATTTGATGACTTCTACCTTAGATCAGTTACTTAAGTAACACCTCATTGATTCCACTACTTGCTCCAGACTAATTTCACTATGGTGACTAATAATAAAATATTGTCAATTCTGAAGTTCACAACTACTTTGGTTACAAAATGTCTTCTATTCAATCTACTGATGGTAAAGTCAGAAACCACCTTTATGTCATGGTGTCTGCTCATGGCATCACTTTTATTCCCATGGCGAGGGACTGTGTGTCACAGCAGTGCATCATGTTTCAGGTAGTCAAAGGGGCAAGTTGTTATATAAGTTTTTTGAATTTTAACATTGCTTCTTCATAATCTAAATAATTAGTGCTCCATTTCTTATGGATAGCCTATGTTCAATGCCTGTGATATCATATTTTGCCATAAGCTTATTCTCTACCAGTTCATTATTGTGTCGAGTGCATGTCTGAATAAGTCATGCCTATATATTGTCAGCTATGTGATATCCCATATATCAAGACTCCCATATTACTATACCATGTGCACAGAAGATATAAACAGTATGCAAATATCTGCACTGGACTTCTTAATTTTCTACATTGCATACTACTAGCCTACCTACTTTACTGCACTTGCTATCATGTTCAGTAATGTGACTTTTGAATTTCCCTGTGCCCTCTGCTTTCTTATGCACCGTTTACTGCTTACACTCTTTTGGACTTGCTCTTCTAGCAGTTTTACTATTGCTTCCAGTGCTACTAGTTTGAATGTCACAAATAATTTGGCTTCTTGATGGAACTGGTTGGCATGCTTTCCCATATGCTATACTTGTGACAAATTGTTGTGACATACGAATTGATGTTTCGCCCAGTTTCTCAGACTCATGTGGTAGTCTGATGATTGTTTAGACTAACTTACTTGGAGGTTTAGTCTTTCATGCTCTACGTGCAATATATGAAACTAAAAAGCATGCGTGACCAATGTGAGGGTCTAAACTGGTTTAAACATTGAATTCATGTTCTCCTTCTTATATGAAATGCATGCTAACCATGACCAAAAAATCCTAAGACTCTGGGCCTGCTCTGCGGCTGGCAGTCTCGCTCTGCACCCACGAAGTCTGCATCTTGAGCATGTGAAACTCAGGGTGAGGTCCTTCTCATCTGGCCATATTGGGAATGTCCTCAGTCTGAGCAAAGCTTTAGCCATGCAGATGTATTGGTGGCACATCTTGATGTAGAATTTAAGACTTCAGCCACGTGGGGTGGGGCCTTTAAGCCCAAGGGGGCTCCTTTAGCTAACTAAACTTGTTCAACAGCACCTTCTAAGCTATTCTTCATACAACTGGCTCTGGTTCACCTGGTTTGTTCTTAGATTGGTAGGCTGGCTAAGAGCCTCACTAGTCATCATCCTCTTCCTCTCAACTTGTGGGATTGTTGTTACAGAGAGTGCACACAACCCTTCATAGTGTTCCCATTAGAGGGACAGAGTAAGAGCCTTTCTCCAAATTGGAATATTTTCCACCTCCTCTGACCTGGATTTCTAAATTGCAGCAGCAGAGCCATCACTAAACAAAATATCCCAAAGCCTGGAAAGAAGGTGACCTAGGCCTTGGATCTTCAGAGGTTTCCTCCTCAAAGGGGGTTTTTCCTCTCCTCTCCTCCATGCAAAAGATCTTAATACCTAGTTAGGTTTTAGTAGCACATTCCCTATGTTACTTAGGTAGGTTTCCACTGTAGGATGGAGATGGATGGTGGCCCTTCTTTGCCCTTCCCTCTCTCCTTAGGAAGACATGTCCTCTTGTTTTCAAATTGTCTAGAAATATGAGAAGGTCGCTATTCATTCCCATTGTCTCCTGCTGACCTCATCAAGGTCCTAAATATAAGAGACCTACTTGATCTATCTGAAGATCCTCAATAAATGATACTTACCCGTCATCTTCTGCAATGCTCTCTGCTCTACACTCTTTTTGGGGCTACTTCCTAAGGTACCTTTAACCTATGGGAATCCTTCCCATGGCATCTCTAGGGGTGGAACCCTTCTTCAAGGTTCCTTGCCTTCAGCATCCCTACAGGGTGGTATTCACTGAGAAACAAGAGGCAAATGGCCACAAAGGTTATGCAACTAGATGCACAAACACAGCACTACACTAAGCTATGTAAGCACATTGAAATGAATGGCTTAGCCTGTGGTTTAATGCACTGAGGAACCAGACACACCCCTGCCTGACCTATTTAAACTACGTCCTTCCTGCTTCACTCAAAAGTATTTTTTCTTTGCCCCACCATCTTCCCTTCCTCCCCTCCTCCTCCAGTGGGTCACCTCACTCTATGGGGGCTCCTTCCTAAGGTACCCTTAGCCTAGGGGAATCCTTCCTATGGCACCTCTAGGGGTGGAACCTTTCTCCAGGGTTCCTTGCCTTCAGCATCTCTACAAGGTGGTATTTCTTGAGGAACAAGAAGTGAACAGCCACAACAGTTTATTCAACAAATCAAACAAGCACAACCCTACACCAGCTTGCATTGGCACATTGAAGTATAGTATATCTATACTAAAGAGAGGCAGTGGTAAAGTACAATTTATTAATTTTCCTTTGTTAACATCAAAAAGTGCATAAGGGATCCCTTGTACTTCAAGGGCATAAATGCTGGACTATGGGAAGGGGGGGGGTTGACTTCAGTGCATATTTTGAGAAACCCCAGAGGGCTGAGTGAGACTTTTCTGTTTGTTTCTACTGTGTTCAAATGTGCCATTTATTTCCCTGAATGAGAGGAGAGACCATAACTTGCCAGTGGCAAAACCACAAGTGAGTTATGAAAGTTCTCTCCCCTCATGAATGGAAGGGGACTTTTTATTGGGACATAGGGCTTAGTATGTTATTTGGGCTATGTTATGAAATGCTGAAACTTGGTCTCCCGAGTTTCAGCAACCTGACACAAAAAGCCCAAAGCACGGTTGCCCAACAACTGAAAATTCCACACAACAGAGTTTATTTAATATTTTGAGGGACTTCACACACACACTATTTCCACGTAGTCATTTCATACCCCTTACTTTATAACAACTCCACTGCAGGTAAATTTAGGGTATTGGGCAACAGTGTTTCAGGCTTTTCATATTGGGCAATTGTAACTCAGGAAACCAAGTTTCAGTGTTTTAAATGAATCCCGTTATTTGTGTACAATGTTCATCCCCCACCCCGCAAAAGTGCCAGGCTTCTTTTCCCCCTTCTTCAATATACTGTAGCTGCGTATTGAGGAGTTTGGATTTTGTCAATTGGAAAAAGAAAGATTCTGGTTCTAAATGGAAAGCATTTTTTGACCTGCAACTGTTTAAAGCCATGATTAAAAAGAGTGGCTGGCTAGTTTATAGTCATGAGCATGTTTTAAGTGTAGCTGGTCAGATTACAGAGGAAATGCTGAGTCAGGAGAAAGAGCTAAAGCACTGCTGGCACATTGTGATTAGTGGTGGGTGAAGTGGGCAAAATTTGCTCCGCGAAGTGATAGGCGGAATAATGTGGAATCTGCGAAGTGCTCTGCAATGCAAAGCGGAGTACTTCACATTATAATGGTGAAAGTGAAGTCCATTGAAACAATGACTTCACATTACTCCACCTTCCCCAAACCACTTCTCCACCAATTTTAAGGTGAAGTAACACTGAAATCAATGTACTTCACATCACTTCACCTTGTTTTTGAGTTTCAAAGTGAATTTGCAGTGCTTCATGGGATTGCAGGTCACATGGGCTCTAGATTGTCCTGCACAGCCTCAGTTCTGTGTAGTGTGTGTGTAGTGGAAGATGGAGACAGTTTCCTCTCAGAGCTCTGCCATTCAAATCCTCTAAAAGCTGTTAGAAAGCCTTTTTGAGCCATTTTTTTTGCTCAAAATTTAGTACATCGCTTGTAGGAAACCCTCCTGAGCTCATATCATTGAGTGTTTATTGTTTGTTTGTGTATTTTTAATGTTAATTTAGAACAGTCAGTCTGTGTACTGTGAAGTGTGCTTTGGTGTATCTGTGGTGTAGGTAGATTAACTGGGAGAAAAGGGCAGTCTTTTTGTTTTGACTATATTTTTCTTGTATAACTGTATTAATGTACACACAGTAATATTTACAGTAATTCTTGGCATTTTTTTGCTGATTGTTGTGGTGCAGCAGTGTATAATTTCAGTTTGTTTAAAACATTTGGTTGTATTTCTAAAGGTTTTCAATTTGCTATGCATTACTTGTAGTGTGTGTGTGTGTGTGTGTGTGTGTATGTGTGTATGAGAGTGTGTGCAATGCATGCATGTCATTAAATCAGATACCATTTATTGTGCCACAGAGTAATTGCAGCAGTGTGAACATGCTATCCACTGCACCTGCATTAACTTTTTGTACTGCTTGTGGTATCTTTACTGGTAGTATTGGACTGTTACTGCCATGCACTCCCCCTCCCAAATGGCAAAAGGTATTCTTTTCCAAATTTGGATTTCTGATGGTGAGCACTGGTTAGGTGTTGTTGTTGTGTCTTTGTGTCTGCATCTCTTTAGTGTGCAGCACAATCTTAATCTATCTGTGCATTTGCATCTCTTTAGGGCCCAATATGCATCTGTTACTTAAGTCACAGTTGTTTCTTTGGCTTCCCTTCAGAATATTGGTGTGGTGCACAAAATTCAAGATCACGTCATGAATTACAAAATTAATGCTTTGTAGTATCTCTCCAGGCTTCACCACTGTACCCATTGATATGAGTTTTCAAGCTGGTGAGTTTTGTGAACAAAAGGAAAAAACAAGGCAGCACCAGCAACCAGGATTGATGTAATTTATTTCAATCCAACCAGCTCACATTAGTTCTGTAGTACAGAGTGCACCCCTCCTCAACTGCCCCAACCGGTTTCGAACATGCGCTCTTCCTCAGGGAGGTTGGGCCCTAGTGGTCACAACATATTTAAACATCAATTCCCACGTGGAACAATTTATTTATTTATTTATTTATTTATACTTGTAAAACCAGATGAGCAAAATTGCTCGTTTTCATTGGTGACAAGTTCAATCTAAAAACACAAAAAAACAACAATACATTTAAGAGCAGACCATTCAATCCAATAAAGTGCAGTTACAGATGCAGATGCATTTCTATTTTAGAGTAAAGCCAGTGTTTTAACCTTTTTTTAAAGCACTGAATGAGATTTCTCTCAACAATTTCTGTCGGTATCTTATTAAAAAAGGTCGGTGCTCTAAATAATAGTGATCTTTGCCCAAAAGAAGTCTTAAAAAATGGTATTTTAAAGTTAAATGTGTGCTGTGACCTAGTGGATAATGCATTTATTGCCCTGGGAAACATTAGGGAAGTTAACGAGGGAAAAAGATTACATTTTACTTTAAATAAGAAAGTACCCATTTTGAAAAGAACTCGATCATCAAAAGATAAAGTATAAGATTGTTTATACAGATCAGAACAATGAGATTGAAAAGGCAAGTCAAGCCAAAATCTAAAGGAAGAATGATAACTTGCTTGAAGAGAACTCAAAACACTACAACATGTGGAAGTGTATATCAGTATACCATAGTCCAAAACCGAAAACAGGGAACTATGGACCAAGAGCTTTCTGGATTCAAAAGTCAGAAGAGACTTAATCCGATGAAGAGTACCCAACCTTTGATGCAGGGTTCTCCTAAGACTCTGAATATGAGGTTCAAATGAAAACTGACTATCTAAAGTTATCCCTAAATATTTGAAAACCAAAACATATTCAATTACATTACCCCTGCTATCAGTACTTATAGGAAAATTAGTGGGTGCCTTCTTATGATGAGAAAAAAAACATTACTTTTGTTTTTTGTGAATTCAGCACCAGATGATTTAACAATAACCAATCTTGCAGATGATCAAAATCAGTCGAAGATGGGAAAGAGCAATCTCAGATCTGGAATTAATACAACAGATAACAGCGTCATCTGCATAGAGGGTCATCTCTGTGTTAGTACAAATGTTTGGGGCTGAATTCATAAAGAATGAAAAAATGAGTGGCCCCAGGATTGAACCCTGGGGTACACCACAAACTAATGGGACGGTCTGGGACAAAGAAGAACCAATTATAGTTCTAAAGAATCTATTACTTAAGAAACTTTGATACCATGTGATTACATCACCAGAGAAGTGAAGACCACGAAGAACACCTGGGAGAAGATCATATTCAACCAGGCCGAAGGCCTTGGTGAGGTCCACAAACAGTGCTGTGCATGAGTGACCTCTATCAAGTGCACCATGTACACTGTCCATGGACCCCACCAAGGCTGTTTCAGTGTTAAAACCTAGCTTAAACCCATGTTGGTTCC
Organism: Neoceratodus forsteri; assembly: GCA_016271365.2. Classification (NCBI taxonomy): domain Eukaryota; kingdom Metazoa; phylum Chordata; order Ceratodontiformes; family Ceratodontidae; genus Neoceratodus; species Neoceratodus forsteri. The sequence continues at coordinate 723,277,560 of CM028130.1, read as the reverse complement.
CCGAGAGTAAAGAGTATTTCCTAAGGAAAACCAGGGTTTGGTCCATCACAATTTTTTTCCAAAATTTTGGAGATGGGTAATAAGAGAAATATTGGTCAATAATTAGTGACAATAGAAGGATTTCCATTCTTCAAGATGGGTTTTATAATTGCCAGTTTCCAACTACATGGAAAGACATTGTGAAACAAAGAAAAATTAAAAATATGAGCTAAATGATAAGCAAAACATTCTATGCCAAGTTTAATAATCCTAATGTCGACTCCATCGTGACCCTGAAGGGTTTTGGATTATTTTTCAAAAAATATTTTTTTTACTAAAGAAGGAGTAATAAGTTTGAAGTAAAACTTTGGGTTAGTATCATTATAGACATCTTTATGATCAGTTTCACTATCCAAAGCTATGAGGGTTTTATAAGAACCGAGATTCCCAAAATGACTATTAAAAATATTGGATACAAAAGAAGGATCCCTAATACTTTGTCCATCCTGAAGAATTGTAGGGGCAAAAACTTTTTTTTATTTTCCCATGATTTTATTCAGGAAGTTCCAGGGTTTTTTGGAATTACGCCTGGAGTTCCTTTGTTCATTTAGACAGTAAGCAACCCTGGCTTTCCTAATTTCAGATTTACATTTGTTTTTGAGTGTCTTATACTCCTGGAGAAGAGCAGAGGTTCTCATTACCTTACATTGCTTCCAGCATTTGTTACATTTCCTCATTAAATGAATGAGATCCCTAGTGACCTATTCTTGTTTAGAGGATCTAATCCTTATTTTCTTTAAGGGGGAAGCTCTATTTATGATGGCATTATAGGCTATACAAAAGAACTCCCACATTGCGTCAATGTTGGTACAAGATAAGAGGGGAGACCAATCTATTTCATTGTACAGATCTTCAATCTTCTGGGAAGTTAAGTTAGCCAAATTTCTACATTCAACATATCTGGGAGACCCTCTGGGCACTCTTATTGACCATTCACATTTGATGGGATGGTGGTTACTTATAACATCAGGCATGACCTCCTGGCTAATTATCCTATCTGCATGAGTGACCATGATCCAGTCAAGGACAGTCCCTCCACCTGTTTTATAATTGGGCCTTGTGATTTCATCTATTAGTTGTGAAACACCCAGGTCAACCAATATTTCTCTGATTTCACCTTTCAAACTTTTATCCCAGCTACAGTTAAAATCACCAAGAGTGATCCATTTTCTATTAGAAGGTAGAGTACAGTCTTTTTTCCTTTTTGGTTTATTAATAGAATTAGGACAAGTCACATTCATTCACAAATAAGCAAACAGAAATGGATAGGAAATATAATGTTGGAACAGTAAGTGTCCTAGTAATTGTTGTGATTGTTGTGATAGAATTGTCCAAATTACCAAATAGGTATTGTAAACATGAGGTTAAAAGTAATATTATGTAGGAGAGCATAAATTATAATGCATCTGGTCAGAAAATAAGCATTTTTTAATTTTGACCTTTGATAGGTAAGATAGTAGAAACATTAAAAATATGTTCGAAATAATATCATTATGGTGAATATAATGGTTAAAATAGTAATTAAAATGGAATGATGACAATATGCAAATTTTGTTTTTTTGACCTTTTGACCTCCCACACATGCTGGCCCAGATATTCAAACTGCGCCATTTTGTGGCGCAAACCCCTTCGCCACTCAAAATAGTTGTGCAGGGGTGTGGCCAGGGCGATATTCAATGGAGTTGCGCTATGGCGCAACCAACTTTGAATATCGCCCCTGGCCACACCCACTGTGCATGGCACAGTGGAACTGCACCAGCGCAAGTGGTCAGAGTGGAGCATTGAGATGCGGTGGCGCAAGTTCCATTGCATCATGCACAGTACTTGTGATATTCAAAGGGTGACATGCAAATGGGGCCATAATTTATGCAAGGCACACGGGGGGCCATTTGCATCTGATTAAGTCCCCATTTACCATTAGCATGCAGGTGTGCCGATCCCCGATGACTTACCGTACAAGTCAGTCCAGATATGTGAATGAATTCATTTACATATCTGGACTGACTTGTACGGAAAGTTGCACGCCCATTGGCCGCGCGCTGAACCAATGGGCGGCAGTCCCACCGAGCTGTCAGTCGGGTGGCCGGGCAGGCGGGTGGGTGCTGCCGCCCACCAGCTGATGAGGGGACTGGGTGGTGGGGCCCGTGGTGGGTGGGGGTGGGGGCCACTAGATCACCAGGGATTTTGGATGTGGGGGTGAGGAATGCCGCCCGCTGACTGGCTACCTCGCGTCCACTGGACCACCAGGGATGTTGGACTTGGGGGAGGTCTGATGCCCATGATCGGGCTACTCAGGGAACAATGTTATACCCGATCGGGCTACTGGAGAGGACAAGGTTATGCCCGTGATCGGGCTACTCAGGGGGGGAACAATGTTATGCCCGTGATTGGGCTACTCTGGGGGGAAACATTGTTATGCCCACGATTGGGCTACTGGGGGGAACAACATTATGCTCGCGATTGGGCTACTTGGGAGGTGGGAGGTACACTTCTGCTTGCGATTGGGGCAAGGGGGGGCACTGCCAGGTGCGGCAGGAACAAGTGGAGGGCCACCCACAGGTGGCAGCTGCTGTGTTGCACCCTGCAATGCGGCAGCTCACCTGTGGGTGGCCCTCAACTTGTTCCTTTTTTTTGGCTCAGCTTTGTGCAGGTGCAAGTAGGGGTTGCACCTGCATAACTCTGCAGGCCCCGGGCTGAATATCGGGCTGTGCAGTTTATGCATGGGCATGCCCCCCCACCTTTGCCTGCATACATTACTGATGCACCCCGGCACATTGGGATTTGTGCAGGCGCACTTTTCCCTTTTAAATATCACACCAGGGTGCATCAGTGGGATGTGCATGGCACAACACTTTTGAATATCTGGGCCAATGTGTATAATTCTTTAAAAGAAATGTTACTTTGAAGTTGATATATGACAGCTACTTAAACCATATTATGTATGTATTGTCTAGACTTAAAATGGTTGCTATGATTTTCTAAGTTTAGATACCATTTTTTTTACATGTATAAGGGTTATATCTTTAAATATGTATAAAAGGTTCATTTTGATCACTAATTGATTTATTTGTTCCACATGGGAATTGATGTTTAAATATGTTGTGACCACTAGGGACCAACCTCCCTGAGGAAGAGCGCATGCTTAAAACTGGTCGGGACAGTTGAGAAGGGGTTCACTCTGTACTACAGAACTAATGTGAGCTGGTTGGATTGAAATAAATTACATCAATCCTGGTTGCTGTTGCTGCCTTGTTTTTTCCTTTTGCTGTTGTTTTTGACATAGCACAGCAGTAGTGGAGCTGCCTTTTTCTGTTTGTTTGCTATTGTGATTTTGGCATTGCTCATTACAAAACCACCCCAAGCTCTGTTCAAGAACTGAAATTAAGCTGAAGGTCATGACGACGGGTCTTAATGAGATAGTACTGGGAGAGAGTGAACATGCCTTCTCCTCGGCATTATTTCCTTTGAATAACACAAGTAACCCTTTTGTGGACAGGATTCTTGATGCACAGCAGCCTTCCAGTTTGAATGGTAATGGCGAAGTGAGTGATTTGAGTAACATAAATAAAGCCTTTCATGAGTTGGAACGGATTACTCTTAAAGCCAGATGTATATTTTGGAATTGTACTTCATTAGAGGCATACGTACAAGTGAATCATACACCATGAGGATTATGTGTATTGAAGTTGCCTGAATTCGGATTTGAATGGGTAAGATTCCAAGCAAACTGGCATGAATCATGCAACAAGCAGCTCTACTATTTATGAATTGCATAATTAAGGACTATCTTGAACAAGAGACTGAGTTAAAAGCTGAAGTAATTGCCAAAGAAAAAGCTGTGTTGGTATTTAAAGCAGATCCCAAATATAAGGATCTTGAGGCAGCCCTGAAAATTAAGGTAGAGAAACAGGACCAGCAGATAAAATGGTTAAATTGGTTAAATTTGAACAGGACCGAAAATATTATGCCCTAGGGAGAGTATGGACATGGAAAAATAAAAAGGTAGCTAACTATTCACCTCCATCTATTTTAAGAAAGGGAACTACAAGTTTCCATACCAGCAAATCAGAAGGTGAGGGCATGGATTTAGAAGAGGCATCTCAATCAAAACGCCCCCAGGATTTGAGATGCATCAATTGGTTGGTCCAGTTCCCTATTTTGATAGGATTGTCCTGTGGAAAAGCTTTATAGATGACATTCTGCTTATCTGGAAAGGTGACGAGGGACAGCTAAGAGACTATATAATCTTCTTGGAGTTATCTAACAGAAATTTAAGATTTAAAGTAGAAATGGATAAAAAAGTTGTGAATTTTCTAGATTTTCAGATTATTAGAAGGGGAAATGGTAAATTGGAGACAGATCTGTACAGAAAGGATACAGACAGGAACAGTATCCTGCTTTCTTCTAGTTGTCACCCCAGGCACATGATAGAGAATATACTGGGGGCACAATTTTTAAGAATTAGAAGGAATTGTCCGACTGAAGAGACTTTTACTAAACAGGCAGATGCAATGGAACAAAGGTTTAGGGAGAGGGGATATGAGATCACTTCAATATGGAAGGGTAGACAGACAGCTAACCTTATGGATTGAGAGGGTTTATTGTCCTATATTAAGAGAGTTAACTCTGAACATGAAACTATGAAAATTAATTTTGTTTCAACATACTCTAAAAAATCATCTATGGTCATTGATGTTTTGAATAAACATTGGGGCATTTTACAAACTGAACCCCTTTTAGAAACAGTGGTACAAACTCCCCCAAGAATGGTGTATCGAAGAGACCCTAACCTGAGAGATATCCTAGTAGATAGTTTACAACCAACACCAAAGAGAGAAATGTGGTTACCACAGGCCACTAATGGCACCTTCAGATGTGGACATTGTGTACATTGTAACACTATTAAAAATACAGATACATTTACATCACCTAACTGTGCATCTTAATACCAAATCAAGCAATTTATTAATTGCTCAACAACTTCAGTGGTGTATTTGACAACTTGTAAGTGCTCAGCGTTTTATGTAGGAAAAACTGGTAGGGCATTCAAAGTAAGGATTGGAGAGCATAAGTCAGCAATTAGGAATAAAGATCAGAAAAATGCCCTTGCTAAACATATTAGTCAGCGCCAAAACACAAAAGAACATGATTTTTACTTTTGTGGGATAGAGAGGGTTCAATTGGGAGAAAGAGGAGGGAATCTGGATGATAAACTATTAGAAAGAGAGGCATTTTGGATTTTTCAGTTGAATGACTTAGAGAAACCTGGATTGAATGATGGCATCAATATAGTATAATTTCTTAGAAAGAAAAAAATAAGAGTTTTTTTTATGAGAAAATGCTGTGACAAAGTGTCCCGTTACCACAAATAAGTCTGTGAAAATTACATACATGGTTTAGATATTTCTGTTGTGAAAAAGGTTGATCAACTATGAATTCCTGTTTTTATTTAGCAGGTTTTGGACCTCAGGAATACATCTTCTGTGAAAAATCACAGATATTCTGCCTAATGGGCTTGATTCTGATGAATTGGTTTAGTAGAAGAACATGGACTTATTAAGATTGAACTTTTTTTTCCTTTTTGGTTTATTAATAGAATTAGGGCAAGTCACATTCATTCACAAATAACCAAACAGAAATGGATAGGAAATATAAAATTGGAACAGTAAGTGTCCTAGTAATTGTTGTGATTGTTGTAATAGAATTGTCCAAATTACCAAATAGGTATTGTAAACATGAGGTTAAAAGTAATATTATGTAGGAGAGCATAAATTATAATGCATCTGGTCAGAAAACAAGTATTTTTTATTTTTGACCTTTTGACCTTTCATAGGTAAGATAGTAGAAACATTAAAAATATGTTCAAAATAATATCATTATGGTGAATATAATGGTTAAAATAGTAATTAAAATGGAAAGGTAACATAATATGCAAATTTTGTTTTTTTGACCTCCCACCCATAATGTGTATAATTCTTTAAAATAAATGTTACTTTGAAGGTGATATATGACAGCTACTTAAACCATAATATGTATGGATTGTCTAGACTTAAAAGGGTTGCTATGTTTTTCCAAGTTGAGGTACCATTTGTTTTACATGTATAAGGGTTGTACCTTTAAATATGTATAAAAGGTTCATTTTGATCACTAATTGATTTATTTGTTCCACATGGGAATTGATGTTTAAATATGTTCAGACCACTAGGGACCAACCTCCCTGGGGAAGAGCACATGCTCGAGACTGGTTGGGGCAGTTAAGGAGGGGTGCACTCTGTACTACAGAACTAATGTGAGCTGGTTGGATTGAAATAAATTATATGAATCCTGGTTGCTGTTGCTGCCTTGTTTTTTCCTTTTGCTGTTGTTTTTGGCATAGCACAGCAGTAGTGGAGCTGCCTTTTTTTGTTTGTTTGAGTTTTGTGAACAGCCAGGTCATCTGGGAAGTACAGCCGTAGGCATTCACCTTCCCAATACACTCGTCCGCTCCAAGTCTGAGAAAAATAAATTCATATTTCAAGGTCACGAATGCAGTCACGATTCCCAATCACATCACGAATCACAAAATTAATTTTTTTTTACTAGTTACTTGCATAATGTAAGCCTGTTTTGTAGTATCTCTCCAGACTTCATCACTGTACTCATTGATATGAGTTTTCAAATTGGGGAGTTTTGTGATACAATTCATTGTCATTCGGGAACTACAGCCGTAAGCATTCGCTTTCCTGTACAGCATGTGAGTTACAGTACTGTAAGCCATGTGGTGTGTGGCGGTCCAGCGGCTGACATTATTGTTGTCACTCCTCCTTACTTCAGGTTAAGGTGGAATGACAATGAGAAGTCACAATCACAATAACGAGGTGAAGTGGGCATTTCATGCTGGCCACTCTGCATAGCGGAGTGACAATGCAAAGTGCCCACTTCATGGGCACTTTTACCAGTGGAATTTTAGTTTGCTGCATCTCTAAGATGGGAGACTTTGCATGTCTTGTTACACTCTCATTTCACTTCATCAGCAGTGGGGAATTTTCTGGACACAAGACAGTAGCATTTTGGGGATGAACATTAATTCTGGTGACTTTGTCTGACAACTGCCCCGATGACTGAGTGTGCCATTAATTCTGGGAGACTTTGCATTTCTTGTTACTCTCTCAGTTCACTTTGTCAGCACTGGGGAATTTTCTGGAGACAAGATGACAGTAGCCTTTTGTGGATGCACATTAATTCTAGTGACTGTGTGTTTGTGTAGGGCTGCCAATATTGATGTCACTCCACCTTACTTCACCTTAAGGCAGAATGATAACGGGAAGTAATAATAACAAGGCGAAGTGGGCATTTCATGCTGGCCACTCCGCAAAGTGAAATGACAACACGAAGTGCCCACTTCGCTTTCACTTTGCCAGCGAAATTTAAATTTGCTGCATCTCTAATTGTGATACTGCAAATGTGGCCATGATTTTTACTGACAGTATGTTTTTATTTAAAGAGCAGTTGACACCTTTGGGAAAACTTTGGAAAACAATACATTTAGACACAAGTCAGCTTGTATTTCATGAACCTTGTATAGATTTCTCCTCTCCAGTATTCATTACTGAAGAAAGTCCCACAAAAACAAGATCTTTATCCATCAGAGTTCATCTGCCTCAATAGCTCATTCCCTACCTGAAATTATAATGCCTTGTTGTGACATCACAGTCTGTTGCCATGGAAATAACTGTGATGTCACAAATAGAGTATTATGACATCAGGTTGGGAAGAAGCAATAGGAGCTGATGAACTCTGAAGAAACAAATATCCTGTCTTTAAGGCAAATTACCTCAGTGATAAGTAATGGAGATAAGAAATACATAGCCACTGAGAAATATAAGCTGTTTTGTGTCCAAATATTACGTCTTTATAAGTTATTCTTGAGGCATTGGTGGCTCTTTAAGAAATATCAGATGACTGCATTGATGTGGGCAAAAAGATGGTGGTGAGAGCAGGGATTACAACTGTAAGCATATTTATTTGTTTAATAAGGTTGATTGACAGCTTGTTTAAGACATGACATAGACAAGTGAAAAATACAGGACTGTGTTATAGGCGAATGAAAATATTTTTTTTATTCAGCAATACAACTTATAAATTATTAAGTGAGAAACTAGTAGACTTCCTCAAAGGAAGGTCTTGCCAGACAAATCAGATCAACCTCTTCGACTGGGTGACATGGTCAGCCATCAGGGGGCAGACAGTAGATGTAGTATGCTTGGATTTTAGTAAGACCTTTGATTCAGTCCCCCCACAGGAGGCTTGCCAAGAAAAGAAAGGATTTAGTGGTGCAGAAAAAATGGCACCTTGTGTGGAGAATTGTCTCAGGGGAAGAACACAAAGGGTAGTAGTTAACTGGGGAGTTTTCAGATGTATGGGAAGTAACAAGTAGAATACCTTGGGAGTCAGTGCTTGGCCTGGTCCTTTTTAGCGCATTTATTTTTGACTTAGGAGAAGACATCGAGGGCAAGATCTACCTCATCACAGATGACACAAAGATCTGCTGAAGGATAGACAGGTTTCATGTCATAACGGAGATTGCGGAATAGCAATTGTCATTACCATGAGTGTACATCACTGAGAAAAGAAAAATGAAATGCACACTCCCAGCAAGGAAACACAGAGAACACAGAAAAGGTTGTTCTGCTGAAGGCTGCACCCCCCCCTTCAGGATTACTAACTCCAGGGGGGTGCAGGTCAGGGAGGGGGAGAAACTCCCAGAAAAACACACACCAAAATAGTATGTCCCTCCCCAGCCCTGAACCCTGCACCCTCCCCACTGTAGCCAGCCACCCACAACACTCCACCACAGTGCCTGTTCGGCAACCTACCACTGCACTACCCCTTACATACCTACCTACCTCCCTCCTCTTCCAGTTTCTGTCCCATTCTTCCCTTCACACTGTGCAGGATATCCCACATAACAAGTGCTGAAAGTGAGTCCCTCATATCTGAGTCACTCACTTTCAGTTGCCGGTATGACAGTATACCAGGTAGACATGGAGGATAAGGGAACTCAGGGAAGATTTGGGCAGGTTGGTGAGCAGATTAAATATCTGGCAGCTGATCTTCAACACAAAAAAATATAATAGGAACAGAGGAAGTCAACAAGCCTGAAGTAGGCAAGTTTCTCTTGCAGCCTGCAAGAACAGGTAGAAGGTAGAGAGGGTGGAAGTAGCCTGGGGAGGAGGGGTCAACCTCTTTGTGAAGGGGAAAACTTTGGCAAACATCCAAAACTGAAAGACAGCACAGAGGGAGAAGGAGAGGTTGAGAAGGTGAGTAAGAGAGGAGGTGATGGCAGGTACTGAGAAATGGAGAGGTTTAGGGTACAGGGATTTAGACAAGTTGACAGAAGAGTGGGTGAGCAAGTTTTCCTGAGGCTTAATGGGGGTGGGGGTGGAATGGAACCTCAAGGATGGCTAGGGAAGACAGGTGGATTAGAAAGGAAGTCAAGGGAAGGAACCAGCTGAGGAAGGAACCAGGTAGTGAAAAATTCATTAAAAAAAGAGCAGCAACAGAAGGAAAATCAGACACAGGTGAACCCTTTACCATGAGAACTGGGGGAGTGTACTGGGCAGGGGGAGTCAAAAAAGTGAGGGAATAACCTTCTAGAATGTTTCTGTGGAGTTATAGTTATTCTGGAGGATGGTTTTGAAGTAGAGGGATTTTACAGCATGGGCAGCCTTCTGAGTTTCCTGTAGGATAGTAGGTCAGGCTGGGAGCAGGATAATTTGAAATGAGCCCAGACTGGATCATGGGACTTGCACTGACCAATGAGGTTAGGTGTAATCCAGAGGTGGTGGAAACCTTGTACCCTAGATTTTCTGAGGAGGCGTGCTTGTCCCAGATGAGTGTAAATTGGAGTGGAAAAGGGAGATAGCCATGTCAATGTCAAGGGAGAGTGTATAAGGCACCAGTTCACTGTAGCAAGATTGTTTAGGATGGAGTTAATGTTGAGCAACCTAAGGGACCTAGAAAAAATGAATATGGAGTGGGGGATGGCAGGTTAAACTTTCTTGACACAGAAGGTTATATAGTGGTTTCTGAAGGTATCCATCGGAATAGCAGCTGCAATGATTAGGTAGTGGTGCAAAGAAAGAACCCAGTCCAGAAGGATGAGGCTGGGAGAGCAAGGATTGAGTATGGTGGGTTCCATAATAAGTTGAGTGAGACTGAGGGACTCATTTCTATGAGAAGTAGACCTGCAGGCCAGGGAGTGCCAATGTTTGTTAAAGTCAATACATACTCACTGGAGGAGGGGAGGAAAAGAGGGGACATGATAGAAACATTCAAGTACCTCAAGGGTATAAACAAGGTGCAGTGAGGAGACATTTCCCAGTACAGGTAGAGTATAAGAAAAAGGAGACATGACATGAAATTGGAAGGTGGGAGGTTAAGAGAGAACATGAGGAAGTTCTTCTTCACAGAGAGGGTGGTGGACGCATTAAATGGTCTGCCTCAGGAGGTGGTGTGAGTGAGCACTGTGGATGGATTCAAGCATGCTTGGGACAGGCATAGGGGAACCATAGAGGTACAGCAGTGGGTGGGTCAAAGCAGTAATCCAGTACAAGGGCTTACAGGCAGACTAAATGGGCCAGGTGATACTTATTTACTGTCAATTTCTATGTTTCTATGTCCCTGAGGAAGATGAGTATATATTCAAAGCAGAAATAATATATTCTAAGTGGAATAATGTGTTCTAAGTAAAATAACATATGTTCTTAGGAAAAACAAATAGTTATCCAAAAAAACACAATTTATCTAATTTATTCGATGCTGATGTGGTATAATGTATATATTTTGATATTAACTTTAGTAAAAACTCTACCTCTTATAAGGATTCATATTTCATTTTTTTACTCCAAAGCTCAACTCCTTAACCACTATAATATAAAAGGCTGATTGGTGCAGCCTTGAATATTTTGTAGCAGTGCTGCAAAAACCATCAAGAGACAACAATGCTCAAGAGCATTGAAATCACTAAAAAAGACACTTGTACTTTCCTGCCATGGTGACAAAAAAATAATTGACTTGTCTATGGAAAGCCAAATAAATGCTGCAGGTAATTGAAGAATTCAAAACTTTTATTTAAAGGCTACAGGGCTAAATATCAATGAAAATATAATAAATGCTCTTTAAAACTAGCAAAATAAATAAATACAAATTTTAATTTCCTTTCACAGCTACAGAGTTCACACACTGTAAATTTCCTATAGCAGTTCATATCCAGCTCTGTTGTCATACAAATGTTTAAAAAAAATGAGACCTTATTTATTATAGGTTTTGCTTCAGCCTGATACAGCCCTGGCCTTAGCTGACATTGTGCTCTCCTGGTCCATGTTGTTCCACATTTTAGCCTTAGTGCACCTGTACCAGTGCCTTAAGTTTCGTTAACATCCTCTATATTGTTACTCTTATGTATTTGCTGTGTCTTTACACTATGTCTCCCTAGTCTGTTCTCTATGAGTTGCACCTGGAAAGAAGCACTGGCTCAGTGAGCCTTTCTCAGATATCAATTTTAAATAAACCACACGACAACACAAATAAATACATAAATGGAGAATGGCAGTGAGAATAATACAGTATTGTTTCCACATTTGGGCTCTTTTGTTCTTCCAAACATAGAAACATAGACAATGATGATTGGGGCCTCCAGTTATGTTAATCTTTTTCTAGGATTCTGGGAATATACTGAAGTCCTGAACCCTGTCACCAACCCGTATTATAAGAAAATTAGGCACTGGTTTTGATTTACAGGTGATATATTACTGTATGTATATGGGATGGACAGATGGAGGAAATACCGTTATTCACAGAATGGTTGCATGATAATGACATGCATTCGAGGTTTACTCATGTGTCCAGTAGGGTAAGCCTTCATTTTTTAGATCTTACACTTATGAAGAATACATATGATAAAATAGAATATTGCTATTATAGAAAATCCACTGCAATGACTTCAGTATTACATGCTATAGATACACTGCCCCCCTCCCATTGAAATGGTCTATTCATTATAGCCAGTTTTGGGGGCTACAAAAGAATTCTAGTACACAAGAAAAATTTCAGGAACAAGCAACATAATTGCAAAAGAGGTTTCAGAAGAGGGGATATACTAAGGAGTTCTTGGAACAGGCCAAACATAGAGCAGAAGGTGTGAATGGAAAGGACTTATTAGTGAGTAAGGATAAAAGCTAGGTCTCCAGCAAAAACACAGGACAGGACCCATATCATTCATTGCAGAATATAATGATTGGGCTAGGAGAATAAGAACTATTACATACCAAAATTGTCCAATACTATTGAATGATGTGGGGGTAGGTGCAGCAGCGGGTATCAAAGCCAGGATAATTTTTAGTAGAGCATGTGACCTTATGGTCTACTTGGTGCAAAGTTGATTTGAGGCTGAACAGACCTGAAGGAGTGGTATCATATGGCTCCCACCTAGGCCAAAATGATTGTTTAAAGGCAATAGCTGTAACATTTGTAAATTTGCTAAAACTTGTAATATACTTTAACACCAGGGTGATGATACTGGGGTAGAAATAAGGGATTATATAACACATGATACAACTTTTGCAATGTATGTGCTTTGGTGCCTCTGTAGACTAATTTACAGTAAGTGGGAAAAACAGTACAGGCTCTGAAGCGAAGAATACAGGAGCATGTAAGGTCCACTTTAAACAGTAGGGGTGATTCACCAGTAGGAAATCACTTTGCAGAGGCACATAACTCATATGCAGAACATCTCAGTTTTATGGGCCTGGAATGGATACCATGTCCAAAACATGGGAAAGATCATCAGAATGTACTCCCAAGAAAGGAGAACAATTGGATTTTTGAACTGCAGAGAATTAAATCAAGAGGACTAAATGACTTTTGGGACTAAAATCCATTTTTGGTGAAACAGGATAAATTAATTAATGTATTGGTGTTTTAACCTGTTGTTGCACTTTTGTATGAATTAATGGGTTTGGAACCTATTTCTTTCACTAGCTCCTTTCCCCCACTCAAAAAACTTACCCTCCCTCCCATATACCATTCTGTCCCATACCATTAATACCCAGTATCACTTTTGAATTTATACATTATAAGGAATTGATTTATGTAATATATTTTCATTGTAGATTCTCTCTTTACAGACTCCCACATATCTGTTTGTCTGTGTCCTGACTGACCCCCAGTAAGAAGCAAACTGGCCTTAACAAGTGAAGGAGGAATCACAGACTCCGACAGACTTCTTTTCTCTCTCTCTTCCTTCCATCTCTTACATATTTAGTTAAGGTATAATAGGGTAAATGTTAGGCAGGAATAGAGACTTTGAAGCAGTGACCTGATGAATAACACAAATTACATTTCCAAAGTGTTGCATTGAACTTTTGAAATATGCTACTGTATGAATGTAAACATAATGGTCTCTTTTGAAAAGGTTCCTGCCTTCGGTGATTTGACATACTGTATGTTCATTCTCTTTTAGAAAAAAAACATGTTATATGCAATATGAACACTGTTTGATAGGAGGTTTTTGATATGCACTTAGTTATGCTAATGAATATTATGATTTAATTCAATATGTATGAGTTCAGCAATTTAGGCACTCTGTGTGATTGGGAACCACATCACCTGAGGAAGACTCAGCATGAGTGGACGTACCAGGGTAGTGGTAACATCTCAATGTTATCACCAGTTTGTGAGCACTAGATTTTTACTGCCATCTGGGAATAAAGTTTATTTTGCTGAGACACACTGGTGCAATTTAATTGCTTCCCTTGAATGCCATAGACCTGGAGTATTGCCCTTCCAGTGCACCCTAGCATCCTATTAGCCTTACTATAGGCCTTGTTACATTGGCTTGATTGTTTGAGGGAGTCACTAATGATGACTACCAGGTTTCTAATTCTTTCCTCTGCTGTAGTACATAGTTTGACCCCTCACATCCAGTACTATGTCCTGTTTTCCCCCTAGGTACATAATCTTTCATTTTTTGGCATTGAGAATTTCAACTACCAAACCTTAGACCACCTCACTAGCTTATGTAGATGTCTATGTATTTCCCTGATCCCTTTCTCACTATCTACCCCACCATAGAGCTTGGTGAATCTGTGAAAAGACACAACTTGCCCCAGATGTCCTCTCCAGTTTTGCTAAAGAATAAAACTAAATAGGCTAGGACCCAGGACAGATCCATGTGGCACCCCACACATGACCTCCCTCTCTTCCGATCTGACCATATTTATCACCGTCCTCTGCTGTCTTCTTTGACCAGTTTCCTACCCACCTAACTATACGTCTAGCTGTGCCCATGTCCTCCAGCTTCTTCAGCAATTTTCTGTATGGCATTGAGCCAAAGGTCTTGCTGAAATTGGAGTAAATCCATGGTGTGGCCCCTATCTGCTACCTTTGTTACCCACTCAAAGAAAACTATCAGGTTGATCTGACAAGACCTACCTGCCATAAACCCATGTTGTTTACTATATTGTAGACTACTGCTCTCTTACCAGTCCACGAGATTCTCTTTGATCAGTGATTCCATCAGATCACCCATTGCAGAGGTACTTCTGACAGGTCTGTAATTCCTTAGTTGCTCCCCCCACCCACTTGTGTAGCCAGACTACATCCATGACCCTCTAGTCTTTTTTAATTATCCCTGTCTGAATTGAACTATTGAATAGCCCCACTAGGGGTTCACCAGTTCTGCAGCCAATTCCTTGAGCATCTTTGGGTGAATCCCATCTGACCTTTTATCTACCTTTAGGTCATCAAACACTGTCTGGATCCATTTTTTGGTAAATACTGTCTGCTTTACTTCAGGGATGCTCCTAACAGCCACCTTGATAGCACTTTCAGTCAGGGGTCCCCTGTCTTTCACTGTGAAGACAGAGCAGAAGAAATCATTAAGGACTGTGCTTTTTGTTCATCTTCCTCTAGTACTCCCTCTTGTGACCTAACAATACCCCCCTTCTGCTTTCTTTTTTCCCTAATATATCTGAAGAACAGGTTTCCCTGCCCTTGACCACCTCCACAGTATGCAGCTCAATGTTCGAGTGTTTTCCTAACAGCCATTCAGTGGACTTCCCAATTTTGTTTGGGCAGGACTAGAAGATTCAGTTTTCTGGCAAGTTTGTGACTGTTTGTAATTGGCTGAGTCTATAACTTAAGTACAGGCATCACATTTCAGGGGAATTAGTGTGGTTTGAAATTCAAGTGTTCTCCTAACTGCCATTCAGTGGGCTTCCCCATTTTGTTTGGGCAGGACTTGAGGATTCAGGTTGCTGGTAAGTTTGTGACTGTTTGTAATTGGTTGAGTGTGTACCTTAAGTACAGGCATCATTTTTCAGAGGATTAGTGTGGTTTAAAATTCAAGTGTTTTCCTAACTGACGGTCAGCAGGAAGGGGAGCTGATTGTTTCTGGATGCTGCCAGGAGTAATCCTATCCACCCACTTCAAGGCTCTTACTCCTTATATAGGGCATGGGACCATCCATAGGGGAGTACATCAGTCAGTATGCACCTACACAGGAAGGGGAGGAGCTAGTAGTTAAAAGGCTAAACAAGGAAAGGCCACAGCAAACATGATGGAAGTGGTGCAGTGCAGTGGTTGTGGAGTGGCTGTCTTCAAGGAGATGTTCTGGAGGCTGTGATGCTGCCCTATCTGTAGACACCTCTCTGGGTTGAGGGAGTAAGTCACCTGTCTGTGAGCTGAGCTGGCTAGGTTACAGGGGGAAGGAAGGTGGCAGGGTAAGAGGGAATGTGAGGAAGTTCTTCTTCATAGAGAGGGTGGTGGACACATGGAATGGTCAGTCATAGGAGGGGGTAGGAGCAAGCACTGTGGTTGGATTTAAACATGCATGGGACAGGCATGGGGAACCATAGAGGTAAAGCAGGGGGAGGGTCAGAAGCTGTAATCAAGTACAGGGCTTATGGGCAGACTAGATGGGTATAGCGGTCCTTATCTGTTGACAATTTCTGTGTTTTTATGTTTAATGTGTACCTTTGCCTTCTTGACCATCCCCTTTGCTTCCCTAGCTTTCATTTGGTACTCTCTCAAGTCCCCCTGTGCCGGCTTCTCCTTGTACCTGATGAAAGCCTTTTTCTTGGCCTCACTACTTTTCTGACCCTTTCTAAGAACCATATTTGTCTCTTGTACCTGTTTTATTTTGTAACAATTCTTGTGCATGACTTTGTTGCCTCAAGTAAAGTCCTCTTAATTGTCTCCCATATTTCCTCTACACCTCCAATGCTGCTCTGCTTGGTTAATTTGTCTCTGAACAGCTCCCTCATCCAGTTGAAGTCTGCTCTTCTAATAATCTAAGACTTTAGTTTTTTATATGGTCATTCTGATTCTGAGGGACAGCCTGAAACAAATGAAGTTATGGTCACCGGACCCCGGTGGCTCCCCTTTTCTCACTCCATTCAACATCTGCAAGTTAGTGAGCACCAAATTGAGAATGGTGACCTGTATAATAGGTTTCCTAATCTGCTGCAACTGCAGGCAGTCCAGAAATGTATCCAGCAAGGCTTGATTTCTGCTGCACCTGGCTGCTGGAATGTACCAGTCAATATCTGGCAGGTTCAGATCACCCACCACCACCACCTGTTCCCCCGTCTTCACTCCCCTTGCCAGTTCTTCCCCTAGCTACCGATCTCTCTCTCTTTCTCTTGCCCTTGTGGTCTACAGATCATCCCACCTGTATAATGTTGCTTGAGGATGCTGTGAGGTGAACCCACAGTGACTCTGTTTCCCATTTGCTTCCCCTGATGTGACCATCCATAACAGTCTTGATGACTTACTGACATATAGGGCTATTCCACCATTTGCCTTTTCCTCTATCCTGTCCAACCACTGTGTAACCCAAGAATGACAAAGCCCAGTCATTATTCTCTGTTTCCCAAGTTTCTGTGATGGCTATGAGTTCTGCCTCAGTGTCTGCCACCAATGCCTGGAGCTCTCTGATTTTATTACCTAGATTCCTTGCATTAGAGCAGCAGTATATGTTTGTCTGAAAAAAAAAATGAAAATAATAATCATATAGTTATCTAGCAAAAATGTATTTCTGACATCCTTAGATTAACACAGAAACATAGACAATGATGCCAGAAGGGACCTGTAGTCCATCAAGTCTGCCCAAGCGAGGTGTCCCAGGTCCTATTGTGTACCGGTGTTCTGTCCTCCTAGACACCCAGCCTAGCCCTTGCTAGTGCCATATGTTTGTTCCCAATCCTTGTCCCACCCTTGCTTAAAGCTTGATACTGATGTTGCAGCCACCACCTCAGGAGGCAATCTGTTCCAAGGTTCCACCACCCTCTCTGAGAAGTAATACTTTCTGATGTCCCTCTTGAACACTCCACCCTTCAATTTCCATGCATGGCCCCTTGTAGTAGAATTAGCCACAAGTGTAAATTGAAGGATGGAGTGTTCAAGAGGGACATCATATATCCCAAGATTCATCCTTGGTATATTTTTAGTTTTCTCAGATATTTCTGAAACAGCTTTTTTTATCCTCTTTTTGTAATTAATGACTCACCTCATTAAAGATGACCGCCACTCATCATTTTAGAAATCTCTTCTGATGAAGTGAGCTATTGAATGTGCATACTAGATACATCCTGTGAATATATTGGGATGGTGCTAGCATATAGTTCTGATGGCAAACAGCACAGCACTGCACCAAGATATTCAGTTGTTGTTCTTGGCAGACAAGGCACAGGAACAAGACATTTTAAACACCTCAAAACTCCTTATCTTAGTTTAGAAATGAAAGAAAACAACGAAAAATGTGCATATTGATATTTTTGCCACAAGAAAACATAATTGTTGAAAAAGAAACTATGTGGTGACTAACAAATACTGTTACTTTAAAGCAGACCCCCTTTCATCTAGCTCTGGGTCATCTTTTCTATTTTGCGATCTTACACCTGCATTCTTTCCCATTCTTCTTACCTTCTTATTTTTCTTGTTGCTTGCAGACCCTGAGAGCCTCCTCCCCCCTTTACTTCTCCCATTACTCCTTTGTGAACCTTAAACTTACTTTGTATTTTCAACCTTGTTTGAATTATTAGGGCTGCACCTCTGCTACAAAAGTCATGGATACCATGTTGCTTCCCTTTTTGTATAACAACACCACACTTTAATTCATTTCCATAACAATGCCACGACTTTGGACATTTTCCAAGACAACAACATCATTTATAGCACTTTTTGAAAACACCAGTGTTTTGCATTTGGCATGACAATTGCAGGATTTTGTGCCTCACCTTCACAACCAGCTGGGCACCAGCCAGCCCTGATGTGGGATTCTGTAGGCAGCAGATGAACTCTGCTCACAGATAGCAGCACTTTATGCTGCCTCCACCAATGAGACATCCCGACAGTGTCATTGTTAAACATCTGACTATAAGGAACATGTAAATAAAGAGGCAGTATTGTTAACATACAATGGATCCATAAGTATTGATAACTTGTACTTTGATTTCCATGACTTTTTTGATTTAGGCTGTGGCATTTAACCATTTCTTTAATATTCACTACAATAAATGCACAGCCCTTCAAAAGTTTTCTATATTCTGATGTCAGAATGACTAGAACTATACAGAAACTCCAGAAGAATAAAGCTAGAGCACCTAGAATTATTGTAGCAGTTCCTGATCTCTTGTGTTTGGCCCTGTATGGTATGCCACAGTAGTAGTGCCTCAGTCTCCTTCCATCTAACTTGGTTGGGATCACTACAGTGACTCTCTAATGCAATGATCAATGCAGGAAAAAATCAACAAGGAGGATAGCTTTGTCATCATTATTTGATACAGCAGTTTATAGATTTTTCACCAACTGTTTAAACAACTTAGCCCGTGTCTTAAGCTTAAAGATAATGTAAACAGCTGGATAGGAAGTTAAACCATACAGTCCATCAGGTTTGTCTTGCTGTTATAATTTCGGCAATGAGCAAATGTCAGAACAATAAATCAGTATGATGTATGTACACATTTTTTCTGTTATGTTGTAGAACTTCAGTTAGAAGGCACTATCCCTGGAAGGTATAAACTCAATCGACTTCCCACAATGTACTTGTTCCTTTTACTTATCCTTGTATATTACCCAGATATTTGATATGACATACAATATGAAGGGCTGCAAAAATGAAAAACAGCTAATGTATGCAATTATAAATATTTTGCATTGTCAGAACAGAAAAATACTGGCTTCACAGCTCTCTGAAAACATTTAGTATTCACCACAGTGAACTGCACGTATTTTAAAAAATTTATCAGAGACCAGCAACCCCCCTTAGCCACTCTAAAAAGTCTGAAAACCTTTAATGTTTTTATTTTCTTACTCACATTTTTGTCACTCCATGATTTTCAAAATGGGTTCCTTGTAAAGAAACCCATTTTGAAAAGAATTTAGTGAAAAAAATGTAAGCAAGTAAAAACTTTAAAGAACTATAGGCTCTTCTGAGCAGCTGTTGAGGGAAGATGTGCACTAGACTCTGATAATATTCTAATATAGGGTTCAAATCAGTAGTATACCCCTAGAAAATGCAGGAATGTTTGTAACAAATGTGATTTAAATTTGGTGAATAAGAAGGGGGTAGAGCTTGTTTCTCTCTGATGTATGTATTTCAAAAGGCCTTTTATTTGCTGTGCAGCTTTGTGGTGGCTTATGTCAGTATCAACAGATTTTTTTAGTTTTTTCAAGAACTTTGAAAAACAAGCATGTCAGTATCTTGTCATATAGTAAACGATATCTGAATAGTCACTTAACTGACAGCATGTCAGACAGAATACCGATAATGCCATTCATTAAATCTCAAAAGAAACACATTTGACTGACATGTCAGTGGATATCAGGGTTGCTGTACACCACAGAGTCAGTTGATGAAAAATGGTTTAATGTTTAGCTATAGCTTTTGATGTTTACAGACAAGGCATGTTGTTTTCTGTAACATCAGATCAGAATGATTTTATCCATTTGACAGTCCAGGCTTGATATATTAACTTGGGGAAACGTGTAGCACCAATTTACATTGTCTGTGCGCCACTTATAGGAACATTGGAACCTATGATTTGCAAGATGAAATCTGGTCAACAATCCATGCAGTTTGTCTCCTGCCCTGACAGCAATCGCAACTCTACTATTTCAAAATTCAGTTGAGAATTGTGCACTTCAATTTTTGGTTCGGATAATGTATTCTGCTGCTATATTCTTTTCCAATAAAAAACATATACATACTCACTGTTTCTGCAATCTACTCTGGCAGCCAATTTTACAACCTTGCCACATCTGTATTTCATTTTATCCTACCCACCATGGCTTTTGTTTGTGCTCCACTGTTACTGTCCAACTAATCTATAGTTGCTAGTTGAAAAACCTTCCTCTGGTTCAGTCTATCATTACCGCATTGTTTGATGAATAGAAAAGTGCTTATGTATGCTTCTTTCCCTATTCTCACCCTTACTAGATAAGCCAAGTAGCATGTAGGGAAAAGAAGGCACAACTCCAAGGGTGAGCAAAGTACTGGAGGAGTAGGAGGCTGGGGAGGATAGTGGGTGTTAGCAAACATGCAAAGTGTGGGCTTCTGGGAAGGGCTGGATTTTATGTGGGATATGTGAGGAACTTTTCCTGTACATTGAACCATGGCCTTTAGTCCTCCCATTCAATGTTTGATGAAAAGCAAAGAGCTTGTGTATGCTTGTAAAACTTTGGCCTTTCTCTATTCCCACCCTTGGTAGAGAAGCCAGATAGTGTATAGGGAATAGAAGGTCCAAAAATATTACCTCCCCCAACTCATGGAGAGTGTGGCTAGTAGCACACAGGAGAGGAAACCCCCCAAGTGGCCGAAAACTCTGATGACCTATGATTACTGACCTGCCCATCCTCTGGGCAAGCTAACAGGAGATGGTCCTATAAGTTTGACTGATTTCTGCTGATGATTTATGACTGACTGATTTGAGGCTGGCAAAGTCCATTTTTCATGTCTCTTTGTAATCTGTAAAAAAATATTATTCTTGGATGTTGAAGAAGCTTGTTCCGAGTCGATGGAAAGTCCTGAAAAGGCATAAACTTTGAGGCTAAGTTGATGTAGAGTTTAACAATTTCCAGATACCTTTATGATGTCATGAGTGTTGGTTATCCGTGGTTGAGAGAGAATAGAAAGGATATGAGAATAAGAGGAAAACTATGAGTTGGTTAAATACATTGTTGGACGTCAGATGGTATAGGTCTGGTAGCAAATTATTAAACTCCTGTATGAGACCTGTCAGTCTTGGGGAAGGAGAGACAGGATGTTATAATTAACTTACTTCTAGAACTAGAATCTGTAAGTAATTTGGCCAAGGAGGATGATGGAACAGATTTCTTCAGGATGCAGGGATCCATAGGGGCTAAAAGATAGAGGAGGTTTGATGACATTTGAAAGGAACTGGCTTTAGTGAGTTTGGAGATTATGTGATGAAGCTATCTTTCGGGAGACAATAAGGAATTAGATCATGATGATCTGAGAGGTATGCTTTAGAGGTCATATAAGTTCGTGGCTTGATGGTCTAGTGAAGAATGCAATGACATGTTTTACATGAGGAAGAAATTCTGGGAGGATTGGTGTTTGTGAAAAGAGGAGTGCTTTTGCATGCTGTAGCATATGCAGTTTAGTGACTGGAGTTAGAGAGGCCCACATGATGATGGTATCCTGTTAGCAAAACTTGTGAGTTCAATGGATAAAAGAGGAGGAACATGACCGAGGCTACTAAGGATGGAGGTAATGAAAGGTCTACAATTGGGATTGAGATAATGAATCAGCTGCTTCATTTGTCATAGCCCTCCTCCCAAATCAAATTGTTTTCCCTGTGTATTGAATGTTTTGTGTTCTCCGGGGTCATGCCTGAAAATAGTGATTGTCTTGGCTAATAGCACTCACCCGGTAAACAAAAACTAAATAAATAAATATAAAAGTAATTTAGTGTAACACTAAGACAGAGAAACCAAGTCAGTGCAGATGACCCATATGATAGAATGGGACAGGGATTGGACAGTCTACACCTTAGACTTTATAAAGAACTGGCAGATAGCTTGGCAGGGCCTATTACATACCTATTTCAACAGTCCTTGGAGACAGGCCAGGTTATTGAGGTATGGAGACAGGCAGTAGTAATACCAATACATAAAAAGGATTCGAGACAAGATGGTTGGCAATTACAGGCCAATTAGCCTGATCTCTGTCCTTGGGAAAATATTTGAAAGCATAATCAAAGACATGATTATGAGAAACATTGAGATAGCTGGTGCCATGGATGAGACACAGCATGGATTTACAAAAGGTAGATCATGCCTATCTAACCTACTTGAATTTTACAATAATGTTAGTAAAGTACTAGGTAAAGGCAGTTTGTTCGATGTCATGTTTTTGAACTTCACCAAGGCCTTCGATAAAGTTCCTCATGAGCAGTTGATTGAAACCCTCATTAAATCAGGCGTACAGCCAATAATAGTCGATTGGATTAAGGATTGGTTGTTAGGGAGGAAGCAAAGGGTATGTGTACTGGGTGAATTGTCAAACTGGGCAGATGTAACCAGCGGGGTCCCCCAGGGATCAGTACTGGGACCCTGCCTTTTTTAATCTACATATCTCAACAATGAGGACAAATGCTGACATCTGATTGTCCAAATTTGCAGATGATACGCATCTGTTTTTTCCCAGAAAACAGCCAGTCTGATGCTGCAGTACTACAGAAAGCATTGGGGGAGATGGAGACTTGGGCACAGGAAAATAAGGCTACATATAACACCGACAAGTGCACAGTGATGCACTTGGGGAAAAAACCTTGAAGTAGATTATACACTTGCCAGGTGGGTGCTCAGCATGGTATATGATGAATGGGATCTGGGGATCAGGGTTAGCAATAACCTCAAGTTCCAGGTGCATTGTAACCAGGTGGTTAAAAGAACTAGTGGTATTCAGAGCTGTATACACAGACACATAAAGAGCAGGAGTAGGGAGGTTTTCCTCCATCTTTAAATCTCTTTGGTGCGGCTGCACACTGAGTACTGTGCACAGTTTTGGTCCCCCAGGAATAAGGGTGATATTATAGCCCTGGAGAATGTACAGAGAAGGGCGACAAGAAGAATTAAAGAAGTGCAGGAGTTGGACTATGAAGAAAGACTAAAAAAACTTGACCTGTGTGCCTTAGAGTATCACAGATTAAGGGGGGATATGTGCCTGAACAATAGGACCTTGTCAGACCAACTACTGTGGGAACAGCTGGACCTCAACTTTAGAGACCAGATTTACAACACAAGAGCCCACCTCCTACAGATTAAAGGTGATAGATATAATACAATGGTATGGAAACATTGTTTTTTTGTAAGAGTGATTAAAATTTGGTATGATCTGCTGATTGAAGTGGTAGAAAGTGGAACAGTGGAGGTATTCAAGAGTTCCCTGGACCACTATATGAAAAGCAAAAACATCACAGGGTATTAGTAGACGTCAATGGTGAGCTATAATGGACCCTGGTCTTTATAAAGCTCAGTTAAACCTATGAAACCTATGAACCTTTGTTGAAATGTACATTACAGTTTATTTACAGGGAACTACAGACTGGCTGGAGTGATCTGTAATATTCCCATATGAAGGCAGCATTTCCTATTAGGTAATTTTGCAAGAGGAGATGTTGATGGCAGTCCTACAGAGATGCAGTGTCAGAGGCCAGGGAGCGGTGGTCCAGAGTTGCTCAAAAAATAGTAGCATAGCCACCAAGTGGAGATGCATTGATGTATGTCAGTGTAAAGCAGGAGAAGGGTCTCTGCAGTAAGTTGGACAGCTGTTCTAGTAAGATGACGTCCAAGTCAGGAGATAGGATTGAAGGAATGACCTTGAGGAATTATTTGGATTGCACAGATGACGTATCTTGAGAAGAAGTTCTTGTTTCGGGCAAGAGCATCTGGTCGAAAAGGACATCACAAAGATGGTATCCTGTGACAATGATGGGAGGTAGCCTGGCTCTAATTGGCTATAATTCTATATCCAGTGTTGTGCTGAGGAATTCAAGGAATGTTAATGGACCAAACATTTTCTTCTTGAGCAGGAAATGGATAGGTCCTGGAACAGCTGGATAAGACCTGAAGTGCAGTCATGAGAAGAATTCCAGCTGATCTTTTGGAAAAGGTCAGTTAATAGATCAACAACTGCTGGATGGTGGGACACATTGAGAAGGCCCAAAAAGGACTGCAGAGAATATAGTGAAGAGCTGATGGCTGATGCAAAGGCTGGGCAACTGCTCAGGATTAGCAGTCTTTCCAAAACACATCACAGAGATTGCCAAGGATGAACGACTGGGAGATGAAATGAATGCAGAGCCAGGGAGCACTTGACAGCCAGGAGCCAGGGCAAGAATGGTGATGAGAGCTAGTGCGTAGTGAATATGAGCATGGGATGGAATAGTTGACAAAGGAGTTTGAGGACATGACACTTGGGCTGACCAAGGACTGAGACACAGAGAAATTGGTAACTGGTTAGAGCAGCACTATAATAATAGCACCAGACAACACAGTGTGGGCTGTGTTGCGCTACCATGGACAGAGATAGGGGATTAACAGCACTATGTAGTAAATGCTCCCCAAGTCACTGTCCATAGTGCCAGCAGGGAGCACAAGGGCAGAGGAATGCAGGAGGCTGGCTGAGCTGCTCCTGTGGCAGGGAGGGCTGAGGCATGGAGCAGCTCAGCAGAATGGTGGTGGAGACCAGGGTTCTAATCCTGGTCTCCCTTTCTCTTCTTATGGAATATGTGTGTGTGTGTGTGTGTGTTTTTCCAGAAAGGACCATGGAAATACTATTACATGGCCCCATGAATTTCATCTTTCCCTGTGATCCACTCCCCCCCCCAGAGTGAGAAGCCTTTAGATTGGGGGTGAGGGGGGCAGTGCTCCCCCACATGGGGCGGTTTGGGGGGCAAGGCCCCCCACATAAAAATACATTATTTTAATGTTATGTGCTCTGGTGTCTGGTGGCATTCTATCCTGCTGCTGTCATGGAGAGCTCTGTCAATACAATGCTATAGTGGACAGCGCTGTTATTGACACTGCTCTTCAGCCTTAGTGCCGAAGAAACTGACAATGAGGTGTGGTGTGCTGGAAGAACATTCAGTGGCATCACTAGTGCAAGTAAGTGAGAAGGATGGTATGACTAAGCTATAATGATGTAGTTAGAAGTTCCCCATATGGTCTGTGCAGAGAGCTGGAGGATGATAGTAGGATCCTGTAAGGCAGAATACAGAGCATGATTTCACATGAAAACAATGACATTTAGCACTGACTGATGGAAGAGTACCTGGGGAACCAGGGGTGACAGGAGCATGGCTGACAGACTGCTGTACAGCTGAAGCTGATGGGTCGAAGGTAGGCAACGGAGAAGCTGGAAGCGAACAGAGATATGCACCCATGGGATAACAAGGAGGAAACTGAAGAGGAGAGTTGAGGCATGACATCTGGAATCACAGATGAAGGAGCACATTCCAGTAGAGGCATAGCTGTTTTTGACCAGGACAATGAATATGATAAGATGTAGAAGCCTTGGAGGAAGCATGTAACTCAATCTGGGGTAGACAGCAAGATACTGAGGAATTTAGCACAGCCATGAGGAGGGAGCAGTCCAATTCATAAAGAAGTAGTTGGGTGTGGAGCCATAGGATGAGCTGGAGGAGCTGCAAAAGGCTGAGAAGACCTTGCAGACACTGGAGCTAGTCTTGCAGCCAAAGTGCAGAGGGAGGAAGAAGAGTCCAGAACATCAAAATCACTGCAATACTTCTGGACAAAATGCAAGAATTGAGTAAATGGAATGAACAACGTTAAGCAGAAATACTTGACATCACTCTGACATTGTAACATCAAGGGCGTGGCTGCACTCGGACAGGGATGGCTGAGTCCATGGGACAATGCTAGGAGAGGTAACTGCTTGAAAAATTTTGAAGAAGCTGCTTTGTTGAGCCATGGGCTTTCAGCATGCATGTCTGCTTGAAATGGATGATGCCGCTATATCTACATGAAAGCAAATGAAGGTAGGCAGTTGGAGGAGCCTGCCATTTGTCTGCAATGATATAGAGTGGTATAGCAATTAAATAAACTGTACAACTATGTAACTCTAAAAGATATGCTCTATGACTGGTGCAGAGAATGATTATTATGGTAACTTGATGGTGAGCTGCAGACCCAGCCTGTCAGTCAATTGACTGCTTTTGTTGCTTGACAGTAAAGAGCTAGTGGAACCAAATAGGCAGATAGGGTTGACTGCTTTAAAAATAAACACTGATACTAGATACAGACAGTACATGAGCTCTTTAAGCAGAAGCTCTTACATGGAATAGGCATAGTACAGCCTTAAGCCGAGTGATAGAAGATGATGTCACAGCACAGAAGCACTGGCTCAGCAATGGCGCTGTGGTACAGCAAGGGAGCTAAAGAAGTGCCCCCAAAAAAACAGAACAAAACAAAAGGAGAACACAACACAATGAGGTAGCCTGAGATGGAAAAATGGGCACGAAAAGTGGAAGTGGGAAGGGAATGGACAAGGGAGGTGGAAGCAGTACAGCAGAGACAAAGTGGAATGGTTGATGGGGTCAGAAGAAACAGGAGGCAGAGGGAGAAAGGTGGCAATGAGAGGGGCAGAAAGGGGGGTAGCACAAACAGACCACAGAGAGAGAACAAGGGGACAAGCAACCAACCACACAAAAAAAATGGAGCACAAAGGAGGGCAGAAGGAAACAAAAATGGAAGTGATGAAGCAGGCAGAAATCCAAGGAGGCTTGGCTACCAGCCACACAGGAGCCTAGTGATCCAAAATGTAACTGTTTGGAAACACACAAAGTGTAGGCTGCTGGGAGAGGCTAGATTTTATGTGGGATGTGGTAGGAGCTATCCCACCACAATGAACCATTGTCTACAGCCCTCCACAAAAATTTCAGTTTCTCTTTCAGGTAAGTTCTGTATGTAGGTAGGTAGATAAGTATTTTTTCGTAATTTAATGCATGATTTTACCATTAGTAACAATATTGCCCTATTTTAATTGTTATCCGGTTTATTAATAATTACAGTTCCAGTACTGCAATATAACTTATTCAAGTACCATTACAAACAGTAGCAATTTCTAATTTCAAAGTCAGTTGGAATTATCCTGTGGAATTTAGATGACATGATTTGGAATGGTTTTGTTCCAGGTAGGGGTTTGCAAGTATAGAACTTTCTCTTGGACCCAAACGTATTCATTAGTTATTATTTATTATTCATTATGTGATCAAAAATAAATAAAACAAGAGGCTGCAAACCCCACCTCAAGTGACAAGAGCTAGTGGGTTTGGTTTCAGGAGTAGACCTGACCATGCTGGCAGTGAGAGGTTTTTTCTTTTCTTTTAAGAGCAATGTTCGCAATCTGAGTACTGAAAAATCCATATCAAGGATAATAGTTACTACTCAGATAAAATGAATAGCACAGTATTTGTGATGTACAGGAATTTAATTGTGTTGTTTACACACTCTTATTATCATGTCACTCTCATCTTTCTGTTCTCTAGTGGGAACATTTTTTAGTGCTGCAGTCTCTCTTCATGGTTCACAACCCCTAGCCCTGCAACCATTTCTGTAGCCTTATGCTATACTCTCTTCTTGTGTAAGGTATTTATAACATGTTTATTTGTACAGTTCCTATGTCTCTTGTGGGAGAATAGTTCCTTTTGCAGTCCTTTTGTTGCCTGAACTGCTTAGCTTTGTTCTACAATTTTCTCACCCAAAGAACTTGGGCTTATAATCTTATAATTGCAAGAGACACAATAACTGCACATATAAGCATAAAATAGCTGTAATGCTCTTTATTTTAGTTAGTATTATTATTAAAAATATAGAAATGTTTATATTTCAGATAACTTAATGAATAACTGATGATTTTACACACATATATATATATATATACTGTATATATATATATATATATATATATATACATATATCTCACAGGGGCACCGTCGTGCCCCTTTATTTAGGGTTATGAAGACACTTCTATGTTAAACTCGAAATTTTGTGTGTTAATAACTTTGGACCCATTCAACAGATTTGCATGACATTTGGTACAAATGGTGGAGCATGGTAGATCTCTTAATCTGCCAAATTTCGTTTTGGTCGGATTTACCGTTTTTGTGCACCAAAACGCTTGAAAATGCATTTTTTCAACAGTTTTTGTGGGCAGTTTTTCAGATTTTTTTCCATGGTGATGCATGGCTGTTGTGTGGTGTGTTGCTCTGTAGCTTGGCACGTTGAAAGAGCCAGGGTCAAGGAACATGCCAATTTGTGTTTGGTGAAAACATATTAATCCATTCAAAAGTTATTAAAGTTTTAAGTTCCCATTATAAGTCTATGGGATAATTTATGTGGTTATTTTGCAAAACAAGAATGAGGTTTTGACTGTTTGGTTCTTCCTCATGATTAAAGAATTTATAGGGTCATGATCAAATAATCTTTGATCACGAGGAATTCTTTGATCGCGATGGCTGCCATCTTGTTTTGATTTTGTGATTGAAAAAAACAAATATCTTGGCTCAGGGGTGACTTCTGAATTAAAACTCTGATGGAATTTACTCAGGGGTCTTCCCGCTATTGAACCATGCCTGTGATTTCTTCTAATTCTGTCAAAAAGTAGAGTTTCAAAGTTTTAAATTCTTTGATCATGGCTCGTTAACGATCTTTGATTGTGTGCCTGCAAATTCTCTGATTGTGAGATTCTTTGACCGTGATCTTTGATCACGAGGGTGCAACTAGATGGCAAGATTAAAATATAAAATATCTCAGCCCAGGGGTGACTTATCAAGTGAAACTAGGATGGGTTTTGCTCAGGGGCTTCGTTCTTTTGAGTCATCCCTGTGGTTTAATGTATTTCTCTGAAAAAATTGAGTTTTAACATTTTTTATTCTTTGATTGCGAGCTTGCAAATTCTTTGGTCACAAACCTGCAAATTGTTCAATTGTGAGATTCTTTGATCGTGATCTCTGTTCACGAGGGAGGGACTAGATGGCCAGATTTGGAGGGACCAGATAGCCCGATTTTCATAACTTTTAAAATTAAATATCTTGGAAACGGTTTCGTCTTTGAACTTGAAATTTAGAGGGTGTTGAGGGGATGTGCTATAGATGTGAATTATGGTGTTTAGGTGTCAGAAAATATATCTGTTGTGGAGATATTGCATGGTGCATTTTACATTTTGTGGAGAGCATTTTGCATTGTGGTACTGGCTTGAAACTTATAGGGTAGCTAGTGTTATTGCCCATGGACATATTTTTCAGTAGTTAGGTGTGTAAAATGTAAACAGGTACAGAATTATGCCACTCCAATGAATGAAAATCTCAAACTTTACAATGCACTATCTCAGAAATGATTAGGTCTTTTAACTTGAAATTTAGAGGGTGTTGAGGGGATGTCCTGTAGATGTGAATTATTGTATTTAGGTGATGGACAATTAATTTGCTGCATAGATATTGTGTGAAGCATTTTACAGTTTGCGTATAGTGTTTTGCATTGTGGTAGTGGCTTGACATTTATAGGGTAGTTAACCTTAATGCCATGGAGGTCATTTTCAGTGGTTAGGTGTCTGACATGTATATGCCACTCCGATGAATGACACTTTGTTTTGTTTCAAACTGCTGGGAGTGTGGGGCCATTCCAATAGATATGATATTCAGTACTTGTACTGTTATGTTAGGCAGAAATTTGCAGGTTGGTGGGAGCCAGGGCCCGAAGAGCCTGCGCTCCCACCAACTTGCGCGAGTTTGTACTTTTCTATGCTTTCTCAAAAAGTAAGGAAATTCTATGCAAAAAACTGCGTTAATGCATCATTTAGGGTTGAAACACAAAAAAGTCAGGAAATGAGACCTTTAGGGTTGCTCCCCTCATATCCCCCATCCTCCTGCGACTGACAGACACTGGGGTGTGTCATTGAGGTTGAGGTCTAAATGTCACCCCATTCTTCTTTACTGTGGCTTTTGAATATGATTACTCATGGAATGGAGTGAAATTTAGGCTTCACAACCCCAATGACACACCCCAGCGTCTGTCAATCTCAGGAGGATGGGGGCTACACAAGTGGGGAGGGGGAACCCTAAAGGTCTCATTTCCTGACTTTTTGTGTTTTAACCCTAAATGATGCATTAACACAGTTTTTTGCATAAAAAGCCCAGTTATAATTTGTCGTAATAATCAGCTGGTTATAACAGCAAACACATGTCAGCTTTCCCTTGCTGAGCACATGTGCACAATGCTTCTTCTGCACGCAACTTTTCACCATTTCCTCACACAGTTCTTCTGATGGTTGCAATGGATTTTACCTGTGAACACCACAGCCTCTAGTTCATGCCCATCATTTATATACAGTAAGTTCCTTCCTGATCATGACAAAGAAAAAAAAGGACACTTAACTGCACTTCACCAGACTGCCCGTGAACCTGTGATTAGAGATACGCTGAGAGCAAGAAAGAGTGAGAGAGACACAGATGAAGGCAGCAAACACAAACAGTCTGCAGTAATACTTTAAACAGCAGCACCATCTAGTGGCCACTTGTTTTCTAAATACAACCAGTCCATTGCCACAGCCACATTATGGTGCTGCTGTCCTGGGCAAGAGAATGCTTCCCATATATTATATGTTATAATACATCCCCTCGGAGCCACTCGTTGCTGCAAATGAGTGGTTTCACATGCCTTCAGCTGAGCAAGAACAGCGAAGTGAAGCTGAGCTTTTCTGGCTCAAGCTGATGGCAAGTGAAATCACTCATTTTCAGCAATGAATGGTGATGGGGGATGTATTTATATATTACTGATTGAGAGCGATCAGTAATATATTTAAAATAAAAAAAAACTTCCCAGAATGTGCCCATTTCCAGGGCACCTGCACTTGAGATGCTAGTCACAGAATAAGAGTGCCTCACGTGCAGGGGAAAGGAGCGCTCTGATTGGCCAGGAGTGCTCCCTCACTCTATAATATAAAGTAATACATGGGAGTTTGGGCAAAAACATGAATTTTATACACACCCTCGAGGTGTGATGCTGTTATAAACCCCTTGAGCTTTGATCTCGGGCTTTATAAAGCATCACATCCCTCGGGTGTGTACAAAATTCTTATTATGCATACTAATCCTTGTGTTATTCTACATGTAGCACATGATGCATCCAAAGTCAGGAAAGCAACTGTTAAACAGATTTTATTACTAGCTCTTTGAGTAGCCTCAATGCTGTTATACAATTTACTGCACTGTTTGATGAATAGGCACATAGTAACTTTCAACAACATTTGCCATTTTGCTGCTGGATGTCCAAATACACTCACCATTGTAACTTATACAAAAGAACACAGGGTAGGAGTTTTATCACCTCTGCAAAGGATTTATGGTAAATGTTATAGCTTTTACACAGAAAACATTAGTCACTGATAATCTTAATAATTTGAGTAATGAGTTAAAACTTTCAGGCAGTCACAAATCCCTATGTACTGTGCAACTTCTATTTGACAGCAGCAAGAAAAGATGACAACGTTTAAGTCTGTTGAGTGCTCTTTTTAGGGCTGCAAACTAGAGCTATTCTGATGGATTGTGATTACATAAATAGAGAAAGTAGACTTCTGGAATGTCTAGAACATTTTTGAATGCTGCACTGCCTGTCTCCTTCCATGGAGCGGACTTGAATAACATTTCTCCATGAACTCTTCATTCAGTACAGTGTAATTGCTTGATTCCTCCCCCTCCCCTTCCCTAACACACTATTTTCTTGCTCTAGACTGCTCAAGCTTAAACAGAAGAGTTAAAGGGACATAGGCAGGTTTTGATAAGCAAGATTCTATCTCTCCTATTACTGCCACAATTCATACCTAATGTGGCAATGGTTGTGAAGTATACCACCATTGTCCCTTATTTGTTATTCATTTTAACACATCTCACCAGTTTATCTTACAGATGGTAGCAGGCATTCAATATATAAGCAATATCTGTTGTGGTCAGCTGTTCAGATGTCTTTTCAGACTCTTGTAACAGCTGAGCAAGCAAGAATTACCTTTGTTTAATTAATTCATTGAATTGCTGTAGCTGATTATGTGTTTCTGATACAGGCTAATGGTATAGCAATTTACAGAGCATAGATAGTCAGTGCAGTCTTCTCCTGATCTTTTCACTTTCATGTAGTGTAAGTGGCAGTACCATCGGGAGGGTGGTAAACAAACGAGTGACATTTTTGTTAGCAGCTTACATTGATTATGATTATTTCACATCTCATTCCACCCTCTGTCCCCACCACATTGCACAAGCTGCCACCACCACCATATAGCACAATCACTCAGACATTGCTATGTTGTGCGTTTGCTAACACACGTCAGTCTGCTTAGTTATGTGCACAATAGTTGACTAACTGAAAGAGTTACATGTAGAATAATCATAATCAACATAAGTCACTTTAGTTTCTCCTTTATGGCACGTCAAGTGAATGGTTGGACAAACTCTATGGCTATGGCTATGACTTTGATAAAATTACCACAAAATTCCACAGTTTTCACAAAAGCTCAAGAAATTGGACTTTATTGATTTTTATGTAAATATTTATGTATATATGTATTTAGTTTTTCATTTGTTTATTTTGCTATTTTGGCTGCTTATACATTGGCCATTCTTTAAAAAAAGAGATTGGACAGTTACAGAGCTTTCTTTTTAGAGTCTATGAACCTACCAAAATGGTTGGCATTGCATTTTTTAGTTTTCATGTTATAGGGGGTTAAACTTCTGCAAATACAGCACCATATTTGCAAAATTTCATTTAACAAATGTCTTACAGTTTGGCTGCTCATAATTCAGTCCTGTTTAGTGTTAGAGATCCACAACTTGATACATATTTCAACGACGTAGACAGTTTCAAACATTTCAAATATGGTGCAATTTGGATAAGCAATCTTAAAATTAGATCAAAGTAACTGATATTTAAATTTTGGTAAACTTTCCCAACATTTTCACAGACATTTAATGCAGTTTCACAAAGGCAGACTCATACCTTCACCTGAATTCCACCAGCGGAAGTTAAAGTTTGCCCAACCCTACTTTTGACAGCTACTGTCTGACACCTGAGCAACTTCATGCAACAGGTGTTCTTGCCCAACTGCTCAGGAGCTGAACCTCTGTTGGACAAAATATGTAACCTAAACAATCAATATAAGAAGCACTGGAGATGGAGATACTGAATCAGTAGTAAATTAATTCAACATAAAAATTTATTGTGAGCCCAAAAGGTAGGTTGGTGAAGAAAATTGCCCTGGCACTTTGACCACTGGGTTTTTTGTTGGGAGCATGGCGTGCTACAAATGTTCTTGCTTAACCACTTATGAGTTTGAGCTGTGGTGGACAAAAGATATAACCTAGTGTGCAATGATACTTAGGCTTCTTGCATGATATTTCTTCAAGCAACCACTGTGTCATTGAGAAAGTCCATTCCGCCTATGATTTTGCTTTCAAATTTATGACTAAGGTTCACTAAGGTCATACACAGAAGCAGAAGGCATAGCCCATGATAGATCCTGTTGTATTAGTTACTTCCCACCAGAAATCAACCGTCAAGTCTATATTTAAAAGTGGACTTGGTATCACTGATGACTACTTTTAAAGGGAGTGAATTCAAAGGTTGTATTACTTTTTTTTTTAGCACCTCCCACACCCCGACCGGCCACTCCTTCAGAGTGCCTCTGCCTTCCTGCCACCCTCCGACCTCCTGCCACCTTCTCCCAGCCCCAACTGCAGCCTACCTTGGGTAGCCTGGCATATCCCTATGCTGGAGGGGTCCCTCTCTTCTGGGGGGGAATGGTCTTATGACCGACATCGTATCCCAGGTGCTGCGGGGCAGGATCCAGGTTGGCTCCAGGGCTTTGGGTGGCAGGGGCCAAGGCGCTCATCATCCGGTCAGACCAGGGCAAAATGTTTCTGTTTTTCTGTGCCCCAGCTACCATAGTTCTTGGCCTTGTGTAAGCATGCAGGATAATCCTGTGGTGGGGGCATACAGTGGGCCTGTTGAGGCAGCACGTCCCCAAGCTCATCACCAATCCACCTGCAGGTCCACAGGCAAATCCCACCCCCTCTGGGAGGGAAGCATCCAATGGACACTTATGGAACCTCTCCCTTGCCGGTCTCCGTTTCTGGTACCCGGGCTCGGGGCGCGAACCCGGGTCAACAGCTTGCCAAGCGAACCACTTTGCTCAGCGCCATGGAGCCAGCCAGGTTGTATTACTCTTAATGAAAAATAATTCCCCCATTTAACTGTGTTAAACCTAGGTTTTGATTGCTGCAAAGGATGCCCTCAAGTATCCACAGTAATTTATCAAACTGGTATATTAAGGGGAGATCAATTTTCACGGGAATAGAAAGCTATAGTACTTGTCTCTTCTCTCAAGACACCAACTAAGAAAACTACTTGGCATGGTGGGCAGACACCCCAAGGTGCTTGAGAGGTCACTGTAGCTTATATTTCATCCATAGTGCTTTGTCAGAGCTGTGTGACTGCAACATTTACATCCTTAAGCAGATCACTGGATAGTGGCATCAGCAATTGCCATGGTAATTTCAGGCAAACATCAGTGCAAAAAGTGTAGAAAACAGTTGCAGTTCTAATGAAAAGTGCAACTAAATAAACAATGCAATGCAAGTCATTACAGATTCTAATAAAATCACAGGAGAGAAGGGGCACATTCTAGCATATTTCAGTCTGTTCAAATCCTGTACAATTCAACATGCTCAAATGCTCATCAGCAGAAAAATACAAAGGTACTTGTTAAAAGGCTGTACTTTAAAATACATACATTAGCTGCACGAGAAATAACCTGACTAAACAATTATGAGTTAAGGAGAAAAGGAAAGGGGAGGTGGGGTATAACATAGAAATAGGAAAAAAAGGAGGAGAGAATTGAATCAGCGGGAAACTACTACAATAGTTCCTAGGGCAATAGCTAAGAATGGTAAAACTAACAGCATACATAAAATAATGAATTTTCACTTTTACAAGTGAATTTTTTGCACATGCAAATATTAGAAATATGAACTAATCACC
The DNA here is from genome assembly GCA_016271365.2 of Neoceratodus forsteri. Lineage (NCBI taxonomy): Eukaryota > Metazoa > Chordata > Ceratodontiformes > Ceratodontidae > Neoceratodus > Neoceratodus forsteri. The sequence continues at coordinate 723,242,409 of CM028130.1, read as the reverse complement.
ATGTCCTAGTGATTACTTTGGAGGGAGTTAAAAGAGGTGAGTGCCTTTTTCTTTTCACTTGATCTCTGCATACTATTTTTAATCTGTCCACCCCTGCACCACATAGCACTTTCACTTCCTCACAGACTTTCATCAGAAAAATATTTTTAGGCATCTTACAACTTCACAGTCACATAGATTTACACAGAGAGTCATCATAATAGCTAGATATAGGCCAACTGTGGGTTATAAACTCCACATAATTATCTGCACTGGATGATGGAAGCAATCTCAAGTTTCATTCTGATATCCTATTTGCATGCATTTTAAATCCAGTTTGCCTGCAAGCCATTATGTATTTCTAATCAGCCTTCTGGAGGAGTAAGGGTGCACTCACCACCTGCATATTCTGATACAGACTGCTGCATACACTCGGATCTACAGCATAGCTGGGCAGATACATACTTGTTGCTGTTTAGAGGGAACAACTCTCATGTTTTAAGTTTTGGAGAACTGAACAGAGACAAGAATGTTACAGGGATGCTGTATTTTAGGGGAACACATGGTACTCAAATTCAGCACTAAACTAAACCAGATGCAGCCAGTGAAACTGATATAAACAGGTGTCTTTCTCCTTCATTTTGCTCTCTGTTTAATTGCTTTCAACAACCATAAACCATTCAGCTGACTGTAATTAAGTCTACTAGAGGCCAAACTTTTCTCTCATTTGTAGTTTTTTTTTTCTAAACATGAGTGCCCTTGCTCAGTCAGTTTACTTCTATTTAATTTGTAATATTTACTACAGATATCCCAGGCCTGTCCCTAGAGGCCTTATTAACAAAACCTTGTTTGAGGCATAACACAGAATCTTCCTAGTGTACAAATTAATGTTGAACCATCCATTACTTATGAAGGCAGTCGAGTAGTCATTAATGAAATCTGAACCACAGGTTTTGCAAAAATTTACATATGGATTGGTTGATTCACAACTCACTAAATCAGTATGCAGTGCTGCACCACAGAGTTACTCTAACTTACAATTTCATGTTCAGGTCTTAATTAATAAATCACATAAATATACCAAAAGATAAATCTTCAACTTCAGTATAGCATTTTGTTGTTGTCAAGGCTCATGGGTTTGCAACAGTTAAAATTATACAGTAAGCCCTGTCTTACCTTTAGTCTCATAAAAAGGTTAGGCACTTTCACACAATTTAATAAGTCACAGTAATATTATGTTTTTTGGTAGCACGAGATAGGAGCACTGGGGACTGGGCACCTACAATAAAGGTGACCCAATCCCTGGCGCATGTCTCCAGGGCTACTGTAGAGTAGGTGGCCAGATGGGGGGTCAGCGGATATAGTGACAGGATGTCAATATATGTACACATGTGGGGGGGAGCAAACACACACAGCGAGGTGCAGGAGGGAATGTGAGGGGTGGTGCCATAGTGGGTTGCCGAGCCAACCCCATGGTGTGGTGGGTCAGCTGGTGGCATTAGTTGGCAGGGTACTGGGGTTCAGGTGCGGGCGCTGGTGCGTTTTCATTGCACCCAGCCTGAACTTTTTTTTTTATGTTTTCACACCCCCGACATGCACCCCCCTGGAGTTGAGAATTCTTAAGTAGGGAGGTGTGGGGGGGCACAGCCCCCCCCCACAGAATGCATTGAAAAACTAAGTCCCCAACACCATTTTGCTGTGCGTTGGGGTATCAGAGTGCCTAAATAAAGTTTTGGCATTGTGACTTCATGATAATGGCGATCGCCTTTAGGCTTTCATCATTATCACATAAACCCTGTTTTTTGAGTGAATGATTGATTGATTTTGCCAGATAAGTGGACTGAGATCAGCTCATTTTCAGCCACAGCTGGATACAATGTATGAACATTATCAAATGGGTAGAGAAAATGCTGTATCCTGATTGGTTAGCAGCCATGCATGGACAGACAGCTACTCCTAGCAAAAGAAGTACTGGCAATCAGGACACAGTGCATAAAGAAAATCCATGTGCAATGTAAACATTTTAAATCTGAAACAGCTGCCTTTCTTCCTTTTGCTTAACAGTAAATTAAATCGACCCCACCAAAAATAAATGACTCTTACCAAAACATCCTTCGCAACATGTCTTCATACAGAATTTACCAAATATGTTCTATTGACTGTACTTATCTCTTTTTTATTATTTGAATTATGCCTTCTAACATAGTACCATCTGCCTCTCGGCCTACATGCCGACCCTCATGCATCCCACTCATTCGCTTCCTCCTATACATAGCTTGATCCTTAAAAATGCTGTCCTGTACTATTAAATAATAAAACATGTAAAAGCTCCTAGTCTTGATTTGAATGCTGACACTTTGGTGCCGCTTGGTTTCTTGCCAAACTACACATCCCAGAGGAACTTCCATCCTCCTTTCATTACTATTTATACAGTGCACACAACTACCTATGGAAGTCTGATGGTTATAGTCTCTGACCGTTCCCCGTTAGTCTTGCTCTCCCACAGTCACCCTTTTTCTGATGGCAATGAGAAAACCAGAAAGTATTGCTGCCAGGGGGTACACAGCTCTGAAAAAAAGAATGTGATGGTAGAGATATGACTGGTCCCTCTAAGTCTTTCTCAAATGCTTCCTCTCTCTCTCTCTCTCTCTCTCTCTCTTCTCTCTCTGATAGTGGGGAGGGAACCAGACAATAGTGCTGATGGAGAGACACACAGACCTAAAAAAAAGAGCAAGAATGTAGAGGTATGACCATTTCCTCTTTGTCTTTCTCACCTGCAATCACTCCCTCTCTCTCTCTAGGATAGCAGGAGGGAACCCGACAACAGTGCTGATGGGGGAGGGACCTAAAAAGAAGACTGAATCTGTACAGAACACTTCTAGCAACATGGTGGGGGAAGGTGCATACCTGGCAGTGGAAGGAATATATAACAATTATATTGCTATCTTATTAAATGTTTTCTTTTTAAAAAAATATTTTTTATTTGTTTTAGCAATTATTTCTCTGGGACCCATTTGATAAGCGCAATAAGACACTTCAGGGTGTGGGCAGTAGTATGATAACCGCACTTCCAGGGCAACAACTCAGCCTTTGGCCTCATTTTTCATTGTGCCTCTGAGCATGCAGTGATCACATGACTACCCACACCCTGTTGTGTTTTATTGTTTACTTATAAGATGGTTAGGGAGAAATCTTCATTCTGATTGGCTAAAACCACCAACCAGCCAGTCCAGAATCAGGCAACAGAGACCAGGGAATAATAAGTCCTAGTGTCTGCTGCCTGATTACATTCTAAAATCCTTGTGAACATCAAATTTATAATTTAAAATAGCCACCATGTTGTTCTCCCACTTAGCGAGCGATATAAGTTCTCTCCCAGTTACGAGGTTTACAACAGTACCCCCACTGGCCTCTCAGCATTCATGATAAAAAAATACTTCACTCATACTCATTTGCAGCTTAAAAATGCTCCTTTATATATTTTTTCTTCATACAACTGAGGTTAGCATTTCCAGATCATGACTGCTCTGCAGACTGGGTTTCTGAATGCACTCAAGCTTAGCTTCCCTGTGCTCACTCTTACTTTCACCCGCTAACAGTCTGCAACAGTAAGCTCTTTTTCTGTGAAAAAATAGTCACCCTTTTGATAGTTTACTGTGTTGCTCTCCTAGTGTCAAGATAGCCACAGAGCTCTTGGGTCTGTTCTCAGCATTAACAGACATGTGAGAGGGCAGGTAGGATCACACTCCCAACTTAATCCTAATCTACTGTTGCAATAGCTGGGCAGAGAGGGGAGATGGTTCACGTAGGCAGGCAGGAATGAGGAGGTTAAAAACAGGGGGAAAAATCTCTTACTGTTTCTGGTAGTGCTTCACATTCCCACTGGGTCTCATCCTGTTTATTTTTCAATCAGCACAACAGTGCATGGTAACAAAATCCACACAATGCAACTCTGAAAATTACACCTCAGGTAGTAGGATGGGGGTTGCGGTCATGTTGTCCCAGTGGTCTCGATCACACTTTCCAGCCAGTAGTTGGAAGACAAGGTAGACCAAGACACTATCTAAAAGTGATCTATGTGATAATGGCGAATGCCTAAAGGTGATCACCGTTATCGCACAGTCAGAGTGCCAAAAAGATTTTCAGCACTCTGACAACACCGGTGCACAGGACAACTGTGCCAAGAGAGTTTTTAATGCTTTCTGTTGGGGGGCTGTGCCCCCATGCACCCCCTCCCACAGGGGAGCTTTGCCCCAGCACCCCCTACTTAAGGATTCTCAGCTCCAGGGGGGTGCATGTCGGGGGGGTGAAAGCACTAAAAAAATAAAGGTTAGGGCCGGGCGCAATAAAATCACACCAGCACCTGGACCTGAACCCAGTACCTCACCCACCCCAACCGCTAGCCAATCCCCAATGCTACAATGCAGCTAGGCCATCCACCACAACACCACCCTCTACAGCCCCTCTGCCCACTCCCAGCACACACTTTCCATGCTCGTTCACCTCCCTGCTCACGTACACATACCCACATCCTGTCACCCAGTTCGCCCACCCCCTCATCCGGTCTCCGTACCCTCCCAACACCATGAGAGATTGTGCCGGAAAGGAGTCAATGTTACGGATGGTGCCCTTCCTTATGCACCCACCTCATGGGTTACCATCTAAAAGATGATAGTGGTTCTGGATAAAAAAACAGTTATTACAAAACAGCAGCACCTTCTGCAACAAATGTACCAGTACAGGGACTGCTTTTACAAGACAGTTAATTTCTATTGATTTCTAATATTTTTTAAATGATTTTGACATTTTTAATATTTTGTAAAAAATGTCACAAACAACTAATTTCTTAAGCACAATAATACCCTCCAGGGTGGGCAGTATGGGCTATACTGGACCTTCTGTGGGCTATATGGGCCTCTTGTGATGTCAGGTCTCATTAAGCCCCTGGGCAGAACAGTATAGCCCCATACTACCCACTTTGTCTGGTATTATTGCTTGTGTATAAGACACATGAAATACATAGAAACATGCAGGAATTCATATGCTTACAACATTATGAAAGGTATGTACTGCTTTACATTTTATTTATGCATTTAATGTCCAGGAAAATATAATGTCATCACTGGATAATTCATAATAATATTCTGCAGACAACTGCAGCAAGGTTAAAATTCAAACCATATGTGATGCAAATTAATATACCTGTACAATGGAAACATATTGAGCTGGGTGTCAGCATTTAGCAAAGATCACAGTTATAACCAATCTGTGCTACATATATCACATCACTTTAGAAAGATTCTGTGACCACTATAGAAATAATGACAGATTTTGTGAATACAAACATTGGTGTTTTTAAGACAGCAAGATATCTGTATCTAGTGGCTGCTCCAGTACTAGAGCCATGCATGTCAGAAGTCGCTTCAAAAGAAAACAGCTGCTATAACACACTCCAGACCAATATTAGGGAGTGATTCTCCTGATCTAAGTTTACCAAAGAAGTGCGCACTGGGATGTGGTGCTCTGAAACTTACCAAAGTAGAGAGCAAAACCAGTTTTAGGCACAAACAAACCTTTTAGAAGAGATGCAGTCATCACACTGGATGTCAAAATTCAAAAATCAATTTTATGGGTAACAGACAAACTCTTTACCTGACATGTTTCGACATATACTGTCCTTTTTCAAAGAAAGCAGCACCACTCAAAAAACATTGCTATAAAAACTATATGAGTTTCAGGTTTTGTAACAAAGTTAATTCAACAGTAGAGCAATGCTCTCGAGTGGTTTAATGTTCTTGTAACATAGCAAGTGCAGAAACAAGGAGTTATGCTTTATAAGAGATTGTAACATGACATCCTGTATTGGCAAGTAGAATAAAACACAAATACAGACACAGATAGAGAGGAACAATCTCCTGTTTCTGCTGTGTTTACTGTTTGGGACTTGGCTGCTGTACATTATGGGAAATATATATTTAACTGCATTTTGTATATTATGGGTGCAATGGTGAATAGTCATTCAACTACTGATTACATGCAGATGTGATCAACATTTCAGAATATGTGTTCATTTTGGCTGACCTCTTTCTGTGAACTGTGGAATCATCTCCATTTTTCTGCTGTGTTTGCTGTTTCGGATTTGGCTGTTGTGCATTATGGGAAATGCATATATTTAACTGCATTCTGTATATTGTGGATGCAATGGTGAACAGTCATGCAATTACTGATTACATGCAGAAATTATCAACATTTCAGAATCTGTGTTCATTTTGGCTGACTTACTTTTGTGAACTGTAGAATCGTCTCCATTTTTTTGCTGTATTTGCTGTTTGGGATTCGGCTGCTGTGCATTATGGGAAATGCAAATATTAAAGTGCACAGGAGATTTTAGCTCTGGTATTTGTTCCTGAAATTCTCTTGGCAGGCCAACAGATGGCTGTGAAACAATGCTAGCAACACAGCACTGTTGTACAGCCATATATCGATCAATTTTCAAATGTACTGAATTGAGCCACTCAGAAAAAACATTCATAGACCAAGTAAAAAAAAAAGATCCCAAGTAGTTTACTGACTGGTGCTGCCTGTTTTACTTGTGAAAACCATTACACATGATCTTTGCGACTCACAGACTACCTGCTTGTGCACGACATCTTATGCAGGGAACAACATGGTTTTAGAGTCGGACACAGCACAGCCACTGCCCTCATAGAGTTCTCCAACTCGCTGCACAATGCCCTAGATAGAAATCTGCTAGCGGGAGCCGTATTCATAGACCTGTCAAAAGCATTCAACACAGTCTCCCACACCCTGCTCCTACATACTCTTCACCGCACTGGCCCAATGTGTGAAGATAAACAGCACCCTCTCACCCACTCTACCAGTCTGCTTGGGGCCCCCCCCCCCAGGGCTCCATCCTTGGCCCATTGCTATTCAGCATCTTCCTGAATACCCTGCCTAAATCCTGTCCATGTAATCTGCTCTATGCAGATGACGTGGTAATGTATGCGTCACACTCGGATGGATCCCACAGTCCTTCAGTCTTCCCTTCAACTTGCCTTCAACCATGTTGAAAACTGGTTCACTGACCACAGACTTGTGGTCAATGTAAAAAAGACTAAATCAATGCTCTTTTCCCACTGCCAGAGTAAGGACTACAATGCTCAGCTAACAATCTTTTCCAAAACCCCCCTCCCACTGGAACAGGTCTACACCTATAAATATCTGGGCATTACCTTTGGTCCTAATCTCTCATTCCACCCACATATTAGTAATCTTTCCTCTGCCATAAATATATGCACAGGACTACTGTATCGGCACAAAGCCTGCCTACCTCCAGAGGCCCTAAACATTGCTGTTACCTCCTCTGTTCTCTCCCTTGTAGACTATGGGCTAACCGTCTACTCAGCCATTGACTGCACTGCACTAAATAAAATCCACCTATCTATTAATAAAGCCTGTAGGCTCCTTGCTGGAGTGGATAAGCGTACCCACAGCTGCACCCTGTATGCGCTAACAAAAATCCTCACCCTAGATGAAAGAGTACGTTATCAAACATGTCTCCTTACTAAGAAAATCCAACTAGGCCTCACTCCCACTGGAGTCTCAGTGCTGCACATACCTCAGCAAACACCCGCGCGGTGGATAAATTAACATGGGCTGTTCCCAGGGCCACAACCACCCTTGCACAATGGTCTTTTTCCTAAAGAGAACCATCCTGGTACAATGAAATCCCCCTGGCCATTACCTCTATCTCCAGACTAGGATCCTTCAAAACAGCCCTCAAAATCCACATAATCTCCACCTGCCACTGCCATTGTTCCCACTAAGAACAGGTATCTGCCTACGGATGGCAAAACCCTGGGTTAAAGATATCCTTATCCCACTGTTGTTACTGTGTGTTAATGACAATGTTGGTAACCTGACTGCTTGCACCACCTGATAGCATACAGGCCATAACATAATTTTGACTGTACTGTTCACTGACATTCATAAGCTCCCCTCAGGACTTGTATAGCTACCCAATCTGTATAGGACTAGCAGCACTGTTCATACCCTGTTGTTATCTTGTCTTCTACTCTCACTGTAATATTGCATACTACCTACTATTTGATACATATTGTTTATACCCTGTTGTTATCTCTTTCCCTACCCCCACTGTAATATTGTATAATGACTGCTTATCATTATGTTTTGTACCCTGATGTGGAGCCTTTGGAAATAAGTCTCAGACTCAAAGGTTGTAATCTGATATTCTCAATAAATAAATAATAAACTTTGGAGAAACAAGTCCTATCAGCTTGCCGGCAGGGAATATTAGACTGTGAGGTGCCTAGATGACATCAGCAGCAGTTCTTCACTGAAACAGGCTTTTTTTTAACAGGTAGTGTAGTCAGGGTTACAAAATAACTAATAACTTTATAATGAAGTAACATAAAAATCTATTTTTTTGGTATGGGATTTACTAGAAGTATCCTTATTCCAGTTCTGCAATGTAGCACTTTTGGCCAGATGGTGTCAGTTGCTCTTTAAAAAAATGTTGCTGCACAAGGAAACCTTTTCTTGCATAACTTTATTTTCTGCACATGTGCAGTTTTTCTTCTTTTGAAAATCTAGCCCTTATCTTGCACTACCAGCCAGAAATATGTAATGATACATTTAGATCTAGCACAGCTAAATCCCATTAATTTTTATTTTAGTTTCCATATTGGTGTTTGTAAGAACAGATCCAGAAGCAAATGGTTTGATGCCTTTTATTGGACCAACTTAGATGTTACAAAAAGAACAAATTCAAAACAAAGTTTGATAAATATTGCACTAACAAATGCATTAAAGGTTATTTATAAGTACAGTGCAGTGAGCTTATGGACTCTAGTCTTCAAATGCTCTGTAATATCAATGAAATCAATGAAAGTGCCTAAGCTTTTGGACCAACCAAGTCCTTCCTCAGAAGCTTATGACAGTTATTTAGAAAATTCCACATGATTAACACCCAGATCATACATAAAACAAGCATTTGTCGATGATGAATGTTTGCTTGCTGATATTAGCATTGGAAATGCAGGAGTTACACAGATGCAGAATAGGAATGGCAGTGAAGTACTGAACTTCATGCCAACCACACCTCCACCCTGCAGAGATAGACAGGCATTGGGGTGTGCCTTTGGGTCATCACGTGTAACGCTCATGCCATTTCACCTCATGCTATTCTGCAGACATCAACAAGTGTTGAGGTGTGCCTTGGAGTGTTTGGCTTTACAGTCACCCCATTCCATAAGGAAATATGCTGAAATGGGTGCAGTATAGGAGAATGGGGTAAACTCTGGGACCAAAGAGTCCAAAGCACACCTTGATGCCTGTCACTGGCTGCAGGATGGGGGTGGAATGGCATGAGCATTACATCAGGTGATCTAAAGGCACATCCCAGATGCATGTCAGTCTGTACTCGGTGGAATGTTATGGTTAGAAACCATAACACCCTGGGCATTTGTTGGTATTTGCGCTACAAATTTTCAACATGGCCTTTTTGTGACCCTCACCTCATGAAAGCATTTGGTACCTCTGCTCATGAACAGTGGCACTGTGATTTTGTTAATCTGTCTCAAATGTTGATTTGCTACAGTGACCATGCCATTCTGCACCAGATGTGTGAAAACATAGTTCAGGCAGGATGTCAAAAATGGCAGCTGTCCCATTCATAAGGCCGTGTGAAAAAATGCCAATGTTGAAAATCTGGAGTGAAAATATTAAAAAGTCTCGAAGTTACAAGCATGTGTGGAAACTGCACAACGCACATTCATAATACAGTCATTTTGTGAAATGTTCTCACCAAATTTTTAACATAGGCATTTTGGGACCTCCACTCATGAACAGTGTCACTGTGATTTTGTTAATTTGCCCCGAATGCTGATTTCCCGCAGCGACCATGCCATTGTGCACCACATGTGCGAAACCACATTTTAGGCTGGTGTGAAAAATGACAGCTCTATTGTTCATAAGAAGGTGTGAAAAATGACAATGCTGAAAATCTGGAGTGAAAATATTAAAAATTTTCTGAGTTATGAGCGTGCATAGAAACTGTGAGAAGCACGCTCATAACACAGTAATTTTTTTGAATTTTTTAACCAAATTTGCAAAATAGGCTTTTTGGGAGCCCACCTCATGAACCATAACACTGTCATTTTGTTACTCATCCCAAAAGGTGATTCCATACAGTGACCGTGAAATCACCTTTTGGGACCGAATAACGACATGACAGTGTTATGGTTCATGAGGTGGGCTCCCAAAAAGCCTATTTTGCAAATTTAGTTAAAAAATTCAAAAAAATTACTGTGTTATGAGCGTGCTTCGCACAGTTTCTATGACTGAATTATGAGGTGGGGTCCCAAGAACCCCATGTTGAAAATTTGGTGCCAAAAGTCACACAAATGGCCGAGATATCCATCTAAGTTGAAAAAAAAAACTTTTATGCCATTATGCAGCTTACCGGCATTTCTTCAGTTTGCGGTCAGCTTTTGAACAGTGCAGATATGTTCCCAGTCCACCAAAGATTGTCACTCTGGCTCTGGAGGTAAGAATGGGGTGAGGGGTGCAGGGATGTGGGTGAGCAGAGGGTGGGTGCGGGTGGGGGAAAGGTCCCGGACACAATGAGGACCGTTTTCAACTTTTCAGGTTAAAATAAAATTAAAATAATTGCAGGAGGTGGCTTAGCTCCGGACGTAATGGCTGCTTAAAACGAACACACATCACCACCCTGGGCTCCCTCTGAGTTTTACACAGTCTAATATCCAGTCAAATGAATATATGCAATTGGGGAAATGCTGTTAAACCTACCAGGAACTAAGAGATCTATCCTAAGCACTGTCTGCTGTCTTACAGGTCGGTGTACTTGCGTGGTTGTTATGGCGCAGCACAAAAAATCAGAGGCCTCGGCAGAATCGATATCGATGCAAACTGTGGAAATGTTTATGACTTTACTCAAACAAATGGATAAAGTAACTCTTGCTTCTAATAAAACTACACTCGCTATCCAACAGCTCGAGACACGTATTACTCGCACTGAGCAAAAAGCAGATCAAAACTCAATGGAAATAGAAAAGCTTACAGCCATAATTAGGGAACAAAGTAGATCGATCCAAATGCTGCAAAGTAAATCGGATGACATGGAGAACAGGAGCTGTCAGAATAACCTCCGATTCCTCGGTTTTCCTGAGGGGGTGGAACATGGTAACTCCTTAGACTTTTTATATGAGGTTATGCCTTATGTGTTAAAATGCGAGGTTCCGCCTGGGCTCACAACAGAAAGAGCCCATAGAATGCTCAGCCTGACTCTGAAGAGCAGATTAAGACCGAGGGCTATTATGGCCCGTATCTTGAATTTTGCAGACAAAGAGTGGATCACTGCAAGGGCACAAGAGCTTGGGGGTCTGTCCTGGCAAGGCCATAAAATCTTAGTTTTCCAAGACTACTCTCGGGAACTGGCCGCTAGACGGAAAGAATACACAGAGGCTAGGAAACTAATGCATTCCCTGAAGATCAAGTTTTCGCTGCGATACCCTGCAACCATGCGATTAGAGATAAATGGCTCACACGTAACTTTCGCTACGCCAGATAGTCTAATGCAGTACCTACACTCTAACTGGCACTCTCAACTGAGCTCAGATCGGAATGTTAATCAGCAGTTAGATAAAGAACAAAATCGGCAGAGCATGATGGATGCAACTCGCCGAACCACTTCGACCTCCCCCCCTCCTAGCTTCCATTTTCAAGGCAGCCAACCAGCTCTTCCTGCCAGAAATCGCAAGCAACAACAATCTGGTAGCCATCCAAGAAGAGAACACCTGCATGACAGGAATGAAGGTACATCCCGGGATCCTTTAAACCACCCAGAAGATTTTGTGATGAGGTTTTCTATGCCAAACAGATTTGTAGCTTTAACTCCGGTGGACTTGGGAGAATCAGTAGTGGACTTCCCTAATTACCCTGAAGAGGAAATGGTTCTAGAATCTGCTAAGATGGAGGCCCTAACTCAGGCTCTGGACAAAGCCTCACCGTCTGAAGCTATTCCAACGGCATTGTCTGCTCCCTCTTTGCCTTTAGCAACCCCTGCCGGAGAACGGACACAGCAAGATCCCTCAGACGCAGAACTCCCGCAGAAGGAAGACCAGCGTGCTTGGACCTAGATAAGTGTCCCGGTTTCTCTATTTTTTACACTCTCCTCCCACACTCAGTCAGGCACTAACCTGGTAGTGGGCAGAGGTTGATATCAGTGCTCGGACTTGATGCTGGATTAATGGCACTTCTTAATTTTGTTAGCATCGCAGCTTGCGTTTTTTCACCCCCCCCCGCCTAGGCTGGATACACCAAAGAAGCAAAAGCGATATAAGGGGATAGTGACAAGGGCTTTAATGTATAGCTGCTGCATTCAGAATTAAATTAGGGGGTACTGTGTTCATGTTTTACTGCCCTTATGCTAGTAACAATAAGTTCTTTTCTCATCCTGTGTATATATCTTGGTGTCCTTCTTGGGAGAAGAGGGGACATTTCAAGAATTAAAGGGGCCAAGGTAGTTATCCAGCAAAGTCTGTGATTTCTCCTGAAAAGTAGTGTCCTTATTTCATTTTGGAAATACACAGTAATCCCTTGGTTAACCTGTTCGGAAGTTCATTTTTCAGAGTTTATGACATAAGGTCATGGAACCCTAGCAAGTAAGGGACCTCCGTGCTTAAGTTTTATTTTTTTTTTCCCGGGGCAATGCGTTTTCTTTGTCTTATTTTTTATCACTGTTACCCTTGTGAAAGAGAATATAGTCATCTCTCCCATATTGTGGTAGGTGGGTGGGCTATTAGGGTCATTGTGGCCTTGGCCCGTGATGCCTACGCGTATTGCCATGCAACGCTGCGTAATTTATGTAAATAGTTTAGGCACATTGTGCTTCCGTATAATAGTATTGTCTCTCCTGTTTTCTCAATTATTATCTTTAAAACACATGCTACAAAATGTATGTCTATTCATGTATGACTGGCCAACCGACACCTATCGCAGTATGGATGACTTGATACATTATCACTCCCCTGACGTTATCTCTTTATTTAAGGTTATCTTAGCTACTATGTTTTACCCTTGGTCTGACCATGGATGATACAACCTTTATAACATGGAACGTCAGGGGTTTGAACTCTCCCTCAAAGCGTAAACAAGTTTTAATCCATCTAAAAAGGGTTAAAACCCAGGTCGCCCTATTACAAGAGACCAAACTAACCAGGCAGGATCACAGATATTTGGTGAAGGACTGGGTGGGGTTAGAAACTCATGCCAGCACTGCCACAAAAAAGAGAGATGTAGTTATCTTATTACACAAATCACTTCCTTGGTCTATTTTACAAAGTAAAGCTGATCCTCAGGGAAGGTGGGTGATAGCCTTAGTGGATACCCTGCATGGTCAGCTAATAATTGCTAATATATATGCACCAAACGAGGACAGCCCTTCCTTTTTTTTAGAACTCAGTTCAAAATTAGGAACTATGCTGAAACCAAATATATCAATCGTATTGGGGGGGGGGACTTTAACTTAACGCTTGTCTCTGTATTAGACAGAAGTGGTCATGGGAGAGAGTATCACACTCGAGGAGCACAGGCTGTACTTAGTCTTAGCTCTGAATATCAATTGGTGGACATCTGGCGTTTAGTCAATCCCTCAGACAGGGACTACACTTTCCATTCTGAAGTACATGGCTCCTCTAGTAGACTTGACTTTTGGTTAATCTCCAAGTCTCTGACACAATTTGTCTTAAAGACCAATATTTTGCCCACAGTCATCTCAGACCATGCGCCGGTGCAGCTGACAATATTATGGGGAACTTTTATACCACGGTCTACTTCCTGGAGACTGGACCCACTCCTTTTGCATGATCAAAAATGTATTGAATAGGCCAAAATACAAACTCAGCTTTTCTTACAAGAAAACCCTGTATCAGATACCTCTGCCTCCATCACATGGGAAGCATATAAAGCCACCATGCAAGCCAAAATTATTGGATATGCCTCCCATAGAAGGAGGTGCAAAGAAAGGGAACATACTCACCTCAAAAGTGAACTTGCTAAGGCTGAACACGAGTTCAAGGCCTTATCCCACCCATTGCCCCACTCAGAATCTGGAAGGAAAGTTTTACAATTGCGTATTAAACTTAACAAACTTTTATCCAGGAAGGCTGATTTAGCCCTCCTTAGGATTTGTCATACATACTGGGAAGGGGGAGACAAAAATGGGAAGGTTTTAGCATATCAGCTCCGTAAACAACAAGCCCAACGACATATAGCGGGCTTGAAAAAACCCATTAATGGCAAGGTTCAAACCAGTTCTCAAAGTGTAAATGAAATTATGGTGTCATTTTATTCGCAACTTTATGCTTCCTCCAGGTCTAAAAATAATTCTGTAACCCAAGAATTTTTACAATCTATTAAGCTACCGAAACTCTCCCCACCCCACGCTGACGTCCTTGAAGCCCCCTTCACAACACAGGAAGTCAACACAGCTTTGATGGCTCTAAAATCAGGAAAGGCTCCCGGAGGCGATGGGTTTCCTGTAGAATTCCTTCAGTTAATTTCTCCCATGATCTCCCCTCTGTTATGTCAGGTCTTTACGGAGGCGGAAGACAAGGGCATTTTGCCACAGACCCTAAGAGAGGCCACTATAATAGTCCTTCCCAAAAAGGGGAAAGCTCCTGAAGATCCCGCCAGCTACCGCCCTATTTCCTTGATTAACGCTGACAGCAAGGTATATGCTAGGATATTGGCAAATAGACTCAACCCCATACTTCCATCTCTGATACACCCATCCCAAGTAGGATTTGTGAAAGGTAGGTATAGCTCAGATCATTTGTGGACTCTTCTCAATCTAATTCACATAGCCAAATCTGCTTCAACACCTGTGGCTGCATTGGCCATTGATTTTGAGAAGGCGTTCGACTCTGTGGAATGGGACTACCTTCACTCTGTCCTTCAGCATATTGATTCGGCCCTCATTTTCGAGCTGCTATAACAGCTCTTTATTCTGCCCCCCTCGCTAGGGTACTCACTAAATCTGTAATATCAGACTCATTTCAACTTCACAGAGGTACCAGACAGGGCTTCCCCCTAGCTCCATTATTATTTCTTCTAGTAGTGGAACCTATGGCTGCAGCAATCTGCCAACATCCCTCTCTAACTGGTATTACTGCAGGTCATCCACAACCCACCACCCTTATGTACACTGACAACCTACTGGTTATATTGGGGGATGCCCCTAAGACCATTCGACCTCTTCTCTCCCTATTAGATCACTTCTCTCATATCTCTGGACTCAAAATCAACCAGGCAAAAACAGAGATTCTCCCACTTAACTCTAAATGTCTCCCCCATACCATGTCCCACTTTGGCCTTAAATGGTCACAACATACCATTACATATTTGGGAATCAAAGTAGGTGTGGATATTGGGAAATGGTGGGACAACAACTTAGGCCCCTTACTATCTAGTTGCAGGTGTGAATTGGACCGCTGGTCTCGTCTCAACCTTACATTGGCTGGGAAGATATCTGCCTATAAAATGTCAATTGCACCTAAAATCTTCTATTTATTATCCCACATTCCCTTATCTCTCCCTATGGTATGGATAAAAAAAAAAATGAAAAAACTATAGGTCACTTCTTATGGGGTAATGCTAAACCCTGCTTTGGCAAAAATATACTAAGTGCACATTGGAAATATGGTGGATGGGGTCTCCCTTGGATAGAGGGTTACAAAATAGCATACCAATGTACACAGACCCTGAAATGGTTCAACCCACAGTCTGATGAGTCGCCCCAATGGTTAACAATAGAACAAGGTGTCAGCGGATCCCCTGTTACAGCTACAGTGTTATGGCCTGGAGCCTCTAAGGAGCTTATGTTGCACCCCACTATAGGCCCCTCTATTCTTTACTGGAAAATACTTCACAAAAAAATAAATATTTCAGCCCTTCCCTTACCATATACTCCCTTATGGAATAACCCCATTGTTACCATAGGCGGTAAGCCTGTGATCTGGCCCACTTGGCAGGGGGAAAGGTATCCTATTTGTAAAGGATTTTTTGGTCAAGGACTCCACAATGGTAGATACATTTCAACAATTACAAAGTAAATGGAAACTACAGAGATCTGATTTTTGGAGGTATTTGCAGATCAGAGATGCTTTGAAACTAAGGCTGCAACAGGCAGATGCATTTAAGGACCTTTCACCCCCCAGTGCATTCGTGGCTTGCCCCACAGAAGGGGACGGCAGGTATAATCTATGCCCTAGTTAGAGATACCTTGCCTACCTCTAACCAATCTTCAAGGCACAAGTGGGAAAAGGCCTTAAAAATGCCACTGACTGAAACCCAGTAGAATCAATGCTGGCGGGTAGGACATAAAGTATTTAATGACACCAGGAGCAGACTGATCCATAATAAAATAATGCACTCTTGGTATAAAACACCTGTAATGTTAAAAAAAAATGCAAGTGCTCCCTCATGATAAATGCTGGAGATGCCATGCACATGGAGGAGATCTATATCACATTTTATGGCTCTGTCCTTTGATCGCAGATGTGTGGAAGTCCGTTCAAAGTGCAGCAAACCTAATCCTGCCATGTAATATCCCTCTCAGTCCCTTGCTTACGCTGTTGGGTCTTAAATCTGAAGTCCCAAATCTCGACCCTCATTCATTCATTTAGATGGCTGATGCTTTTAAGCATGCAAGTAAAGCATTCTATCCTTAAAAACTGGAGATCTTCTAATATACCTAATATAATGGAGATCCTCCGAGCTCTTACATATATTTCCGAATTAGACAGATGCTGTCACCTGATATCAGAGCATATGCCTCTTTACCATTGTTGCTGGGCCCCATTTATGGCCTACCTGGCCTCCAGAGTAGGCGTCGGTTGGCCTGGTGCATTGTTGTCCTACATAACTTTATTTCCCAATATGAAGTGATGTGTAATCAGTTCACTGAACTTAGATTTTATCTACAGTTTCCTATAACTGGTAAACGTGTGCTGTTTATACTTTATTCAATATAGGAGGACACTGTAAATAGTTAATAATGTTATCATTTACTTTTATGGCTAGGCTATTTGTGCACTCTCTTTACAATTTGTGTTTTAGTTATAGAATGTATGGATGAATGATCTATATTAGCACCATGCCTCTTTAGGATTTACTTTAATTACCCTTAGTTACTTTGTGGCACCATATTTACTTATTTTTCAGATGTTTCCTCAAATTCGACCATAGGAAGGTACGGCTACCATAATGCATGAAGCCTTGACTTATCCAGCAGTGGTACCTCCTCGTGGGCTCGGATTTCTGGTAAGAGTCAAGGTAGGTGCCTTAGGATCTAGCAGGGTCCTTGCAATTTTCTTTCTAGAATTATGTTGTAATTCAAAGAGTGTCTCACACGTCAATTATATATACTGTTATTTTTTTATATAGCCGAAATTTAATGTTATTGTTTGGTTTTTTGTTCCTTTGTTATGTTTTAGTAAAATTAATAAAAAACTTTTAACGTAAAAAAAAATCATTGCAGGAAGGTTTTCCTTTTTTGCAGGTAGATTTGGTATGCTGGGGTGGGCTCCCAGCATGCCACCTGCATGTTTTTGGGGGAAGACTCGAGCCAATGGGGATTGGGTCTCCTGTAGGCAAAGGAACAAGGATCTATGTTTGGGGGGGAGACATGATGCCGAGGGAGATTGGGCAACCCCTCAGCAAACAAAATGTATGGGGGGGTATTATGCCAACAGGGAGTGGGCTGCCCTGTTGGCAAATGATCTGGGGAGAGGGCATGATGACAGGGGGATTGGCCACCCATGTCTGCTTTTATGGGGACTCTGAGGTGGACGGTGACAGCCACTGCCATGTAACTTGAAATATTACACCAGGCAAGGCGTTGCCCTGTAATGATGAGTTGCTCCCTCATTGCAGTGGTAAATTCATTCAACTTGGTGGCATGCTTGCTGAACTTGTCTCAGCAGCAGCGTGCCACTGCATTGGGAAAACATGGCCAGGCCTCAAAATGCAGTGGGGCCATTGGCCGCCACAGTGTTGCACCTCCAAAACCCAGCTTCTCTCCTAAGCTGTCACATAATGTTTCTTGCACATGCGCGCAAGCAAACATAAAAACCAGAAAGAATTCTCATTGGTTTTGACCCTGTGTTCTACTCTCTCCCTAGGTGCACATATGTATGCAGGTGTGGAAGCACAGGGCCCTGCACTTCCATGTGTCAAAGAACAGTGACCAAACTGTCAGCATAGCCACCTTATTACCCTACGTAATGTACCCGGTACAGCAAGCTACATGTGTTGCTTCTTCCCCAGAATATCATTTTGGGAGGTTTCCAAATCTGAATTTTTCAGGAAAAACTGAAAACAAGATGGAGGCCATATGAAGTAGGAATTTTCCCATACAAAGCAGGATTCCTTCTTCATTTCATACAGCTATTGTATATTGTAGTGCTTGCTAAGCATGCTCAGAAATGATTTTTTCAAATTCTTAAATTGCAATAACTTAAAAACTGCTTATTACTTTTTCACCAGATTAGCAAAAGGTACTTTTGTGGGGTACTCCCTTTCTGCCCAAAAAATTTCAGACCAAAAAATGAAACCATCTGCGCTGTAGGCAAGTTCAAAGAACAATCCCAGCAATGTCAAAGAGCAAAAACATGTTATTTTTACCTCTCCATAACTCAGACTGCACATCTGACTAGAGATGTTGCCACATAAAAGTTCACCTGTGAAATTGCAGTGAAATTGGCAATTTCACCAAGTGAAAAATGTTGTGAATTTTGCACATATCCCAAATTATTTCACACATGTAAAATACAAAATTTTGCCTGAAAATTGTAAAATGTAGCCCAAACATTTTGGGGGTTACGGGCAAAATTTCACAATTTACAGGTGAAAGTTCGCATGTCACACCCACAAAATATTTTGAGAAATGCACACATTTCGTGAAATATTTTGTGTAATGAAATTTCTCAGTTTCACATAACACTACATCTGACTAAAATGTATCTTGCCAGATCAGGAGACCTACCCCACAGGACAGTGCATACCAAACTGTGTGTAAATCCATTCAACAGATGCAAAGTTATTAACATGGACAATTTAGAGTTTAACATTGAATCACCTACTCAGCCCTAACAATCTGGCTATCTGGTCATGACAACCAGATGGCCAGACCAGAAATCCTTGTCTATCAGCCATTTTCCTTGTTCGCCATTATGGAGAAAGACTGATGGACAAGGAATTTGGCTGGTGGATAAGGATTCTGATCTGGTGGACAAAGTTTCACAACCAGATAGCCAGACCAGGTATCCTTGCCCATCAGCCATTTTCCTTGTCTGTCATGGTAGACAAGGACCCATGGGTAAGGAATTTTGCTGACGGGCAAGGATTTTGTTTATGTTATCTTTTTTTAAATTAATATATATATATATATGTTTTTGGGGGGGCTATTTTGCTGTTGTTTGCCTCAGCTTTTATATCCCTGGTGTCTAATGGCACCCCCCCCACCCTGAATCCCTACATATTTTTTTATGGGGTGGGTTATTTATTTTATATTTTTATATATTTTTTCTTTGTTTTATTTGTGGCTTTCTTGCCACTTATCCCTGGTGTTCAGTCGTAACCCCTACCCTCTGTCCCAGAGAAATCATTGGTGGCAACGGTATTCCTTCCCTTGTGTCCTGTATCATTTTTTTATCCTGTAAAGAAAAAAAGTCCTGCAATGTCTTTTGCTGCCTGTTAGCGGTTGAATGTAAAACTGTCCATTGCCGCTCTTTCCCACACCCCACACCTGAACACCCACTGTGCACCCACTTCCCCACACCCTTCTGACATCCCCCTGACCACCACTCACCTCAGGAGGTCTGAGGTTTGAGATCCACTCCACTGATTGAAGACACGTCATGCTGATGGAACTGGTGACTGCAATGTGAAGAAAGGCAAATGCAGACCTATGTATTTCAATGGGGAGGGTTTAACATTCGGCCATAACTTGGACATTTTTTTACATTTTGGCCCCACATTTTCAACATGGCCTTTTGGGGACACCAGCTCATGAACAATAGTGGTATTAGGCAACTGTCACTGGAAAGGTGATTTCTTGATCAGTTGGCAAAATCACCTTTCCAGTGGGTTTGCATAACATCAGTCATATTGTTCATGAGGTAGGGTGATAAGAAGGCTATGTTAAAAAATTGGAGCAAAAATTTTGAAAAATGGCTGCATTATGGGCATTTATTGAGCTCTCACTACGCATGCTTGCAACTGTTGAAATTTTCAACATTTTTACCCCATTATTTAAGCATACACTTCTTATTACCCCACCTCACAAGCTTCACTGCTGTCATTTCTCATATCCTGTCCAAAATATGATTTTGCACCTGTCATGTAGAATAGCACTGCGGTTGCTCAGAATTATGTTTTGGCAGGGATTTGAGAATTTTCTCTGTTGGGTACATGTGGTGAGGTCATAAAAAGGCTATGTTGAAATTTAGGCTCAAATAAGGATACTGTTACACTATCTTAATGGAGGTATCCACCATAACATGTGGATACTGTTGTACTATCTCAATGGAGGGATGGGAGCGCAAGGTCAAAAGGACCCTGTACTCCCACAGTAAAATGAGGATACTGTTATTCTTCTTCAAAAAGTAAAGAAATTAGTTGCAAAACTTTGTTGATGCATCAGTTAGGGTTGCCATGGCAAAAGTAGGAAAATGAGGTTTTACAATTTCCCCCTAACACACCACCCCTGCCCTGCAGAGACCAGGAGGCCACAGAGGGGAGTGGGTGGCATTCAGGTTGCCAACCCTAACACTCATCCCATTCACCTATATTGTTGCCACAAAGCTTATTTTACAATGAAATATGGTAAGTGTTAGGGTTAGCAACCTTAATGCCACACCTTCTCACCCAAATGCCTCCTGATCTCTGCAGGGCAGGGGCAGTGTGTTAGGGAGAAACTCTAATGCCTCATTTCCCTACTTTTGTCAAAGCAACCCTATCTGCTCCATTAACAAAGTGTTTGCACTATATATATATATATATATATATATATATATATATATATATATATTCATTGCAAAAACTCTGTTAATGCATGATTGTTGGTTGATATTACAGCAAAAGTCTCAAGAATTCAGTGTTAGGTTCCCACCTGACACCCCCAACCCTCCACCCTCCATACACCAGAAGGCATTGGGGTGTACCTTGGGGTCATTGGGCCTAACTGTCATGCCATTCCATGTGTAAGGAAGCAAAGATGGTACAGTATTGGAGAATGGGGTGAAAGTTAGCCCTATGATCTCAAGGCTCATCCAGATGCCTGTTGGTGTGTTCAGAGTGGGGGTGGTTGGGTGGTAGGGTTGGGAATCCTAACACCAAATTTCCAGACCTTTGTCACTGTAATATCAACCCTAACTGATGCATTAACAGAGTTTTTTGCAATGAATTTCCTGACTTTTTGAGGCAGTGTGATCTTACTCTTATTTTACTATGGGAGCACAGGGTCCTTCGGACTCTGCACTCCAATACCTCCATAGATGCACATATGTGTGTAGTTGTAGAAGCATGGACCCTGCTCTTTCATGCGTCAAAGAACAGTGACCAAATTGTCAGCATATCCATCTTATTACCCCACCTAATGTACCCTGGTACAGAGAAATTGTGAAATGCAAGGCAAAACATAATTATTCACAACCTCAGCACCATTCTGGGCAACAGGTGCTAAAACACATTTCAGGAAGAATGTGGAAAATGATAGCTGCACTGTTCATGAGGTGATGTGAAAAAATAGCTATGCTGAAAATTTTGTGGCAAAATATTGAAAAGTACCAAAGTTATGCGCATGCATAGAATAAATTCAACAGACACTCGCAACTCAAGCATTTTTAGGAATTTTTCACCAAAATTTCAACATAACCCTTTGGAACTCCTCCTCATGAATACTGGCACTGTCATTTCATTTATCAGTCCCAAAAGGTGATTTCACACAGTGACTGCACCATTCTATGCCACAGGTGCAAAAATACATTTTGGGCAGGATGTGAAAATTGACAGCTATACTGTTCATGAGGTGGTATGAAAAAATGGCAATGTTGAAAATCTGGAATGAAAATATTAAAAATTGCCTAAGTCACAAACATGCATAGCAAATTTTTAATGACTGTGCATAACTCGGGTGTTTTTTGGCATTTTTGCACCAAATTTTCAACATGGGCTTTTTGGGTCCCCACCTCATGAAACTGGCACTGTCCTTTCATTACTCCATCCTGAAAAGTGACCACAAAATCACCCTAGGGGTCTGATTAATTAACCAAAAGTGACAGTGTCCATGAGGTGGGGTCCCAAAAAGCCCATGTTGAAAATCTGGTGTAAAAATTCTCAAAAATGGCCGAGATATATGCATAAGTTCAGAACACCATAGACTGCCATTATATAACACTTACCGTGATTCTACAGTTCATGGTTCAGCTTTGAAGAGTGTAGATGTGTTCTGGTCCATAGAAGATGACAGAAGAGGTTCTCCAGTGATATGTATAGTGCAAAGGGTGGTGATTTGCTCAGTGGCAGGGTCAGGATGTGGGAGGAGGGACAGGGGGACAACAAGGGATCATTTTCATTTTTGCAAGATTAAAAAAAGACATTGGGGACAGTTTTCTTTTTTGTACAGGTAAAACATTTATTTTGGCACACTAGGTGTGGGATCCTCAGTGTTCTACAGTGTTGGGAGGAGGGGGGTAGACTTCAGAATGCTGGCACCCCAATGTTGGCATAAACATTTTAAATATAAAAAATATATACTGATACTTCAGGATACAGGGGTGGGCTCCCCAATGTCCCAAACAGGCAGAGAGGTCTAGTGTCAACACGGGAATTGGGCACCCCAGTGTTGGCAAAAATGTGTAACATTTTAATATTTCAGGACACTGAGGTGGGTTCCCCAGTGTCCCACAGTGCTAAGGGGATGAGGACATAACTGTGGACACTGGGAGTGGGATCCTTATAGTCCCACACTATGATGGGGAATGTGTACTGCCGACACAGAAATTGGGCACCCCGATGTCAGCAGAAACATTTTTCCTTTTAAAATACATATTCCTGGATTTTCGGCTAACGAAGTAAGATCCTACTTCATATCTCATAATATAAATCAGGATCTTACTTCATATGATGCTGATATGAACAAAGACTTTAAATGTGAAATAAAACACATTTAAGGGCATTTTTTGAGCAATAAAGTGCAGAATGCGCCTAAGAGGTCCCAATAAGCAAGCTACATGTGTTTGTTCCTCCCCATAATATCACTTTGGGAGGTTTACAAATTATTTAGGCAAAACTGAAAACAAGATGGTGGCCATATCGAGAAAGAATTTTCCCAAACGAAGCAGAATTCCTTCTTTGTTTCATACAGCTACAGTATATTGTAGTGCTAACTGAGCATACTCAGAAATAATTTTTTTCAAATTTTTAAATTGTAATTACTTAAAAACTCCTTATTAATTTTTTCACCAGACTAGCAAAAGGCACATCTGTGGAGCAATCCCTTTCTGCCCTAAAAATGTCAGACCAAATAACCAAACCATCTTGGCTGTGGTCAAGTTCAAAGAAAAATCCCAGCAACGTCAATGAGTGAAAACATGTTTTTTTCACCTTCCCATAACTTGGAGACTGCACATCCAAATGGAATGGAACTTGACAGGTCAGGAGATCTACCCCACAGGACAGTGTATACCAAATCTTTTGCAAATCCATTGAACAGTTGCAAAGTTATTAAAGTGTAAAATGTTGAGTTTAACATTGAAGTGCCTACTGAACCCTAACTATAGGTGCGTGACCACGCCTATATATATATGTATATGTATGTGTGTGTGTGTGTATATATATATATATATATATATATATATAAACTGTATATTTTTACAAACAACTTTGCTGCATCACTTAGGGTACCAGTGACTAAAGCTGGGAAATGTGGTGTTACTGTTTCCATCCCTAACACCCCACCCCCAACCTGCATAAAGTAACAGGAACGTGGGTGTGCCTTGGGGTTGTCAGCCCTAATGCTCACCACATTCCATGAGTAAATAAACTGAGATGGGTATAGTATAGGAGAATGGGGTGCGCATTAGGGTTGGCAACACCAAGGCACACACCCCCACGCCTGTTGCTGAGTGCAGGGTGGGGGTGGGGTGTTAGGGTTGGAAACCCTCACACGCATTTCCCAGTTTTGGTCACTGGAACACTAACTGATGCATTAACAAAGTTTTTTGCAAAGAATTTCCTTACTTTTTGAGATAGTATAATGGCATCCTCATTTGCCTGTGTTATCACAGGGCCTTCTGGGCCCTGCACTCCCAACCATCCATAGTTTTTGAGAAGGATTAATTGTATCATTATTCCCTGTGCTCCTATCCCTCCATATATGAGTATATGTATGTTGCTGTGGAAGCATAGGTTCCTTCAGGCCCTGCACATCCAACTTTATTAAAACTACAACCAAATTTTCACCATAGTCGTGTTATTACTCCACCTCATGAACCCAGTACTAAAAAATGTCCAAATCCCTGCCAAAATGTGATTCTGCATCACTGCAATGTCATTCCATGCCACACATGCAAAAAGACAGTTTGGTCGGGATTTCAATTATGAGAACTCTCACATGCATGTGGTTGTGTAAAAAATATGGATATATTGAACATTTTGCATCAAAATATTTAAAATTACCAAAGTTAGAAGGGAGCTTAGCAAATGTTCCATGCATGTGCATAAGTTGAGCATTTTTACTTATTCTGGCCCCAAGTTTTAAACATAGCCTTCTTATGACCTCACCTCATGAACAAGGGAGGTGACATTTTTGAAATCATGCTAGAAAGGTTATTGCACAAAGTGACTGGAAAATCCCCTTTCCAGATGGATTTGCATAATTCCACTGACTTTGTTCATGAGGGTGTTGTCCCAAAATGGCCATGTTGTAAATTTGGTTAAAAAAATATAAAAAAAATTACAAAGATATGCACAAAAGTTGAAAAGATCATTGAAATACATTGAACTGAACTTTTCCTGTTGATGTAGCTCCCTCCCATATGCCTGTAAATAAACATTTTGAAAAAATATTTCCATGGTGATCTAGCACTCCCCATATGCCCATAAATAAATATTTTAAAAAAATTACTCCCCTGGTGGTCTAGCAGCTCTTCTTCCTTCGATATGCCCATACATAGAAATGTCAGTAGAATATTTTTCTGTAGTCTAGCAGTCCCTCCCGCCCACCCAATCTGTCCATATATCACAATGGTATTAATATATTTCCTGAGGTGTAATGGACCACCATCCTCCATCTTTAAATATAAATGTTAATAAAAGATTTGTCTTGTGGTCTAGCAGTCCCTCCCACCCCCTATATCTGCCCATATGTGACAATGGTATTGAGATATTTCACTGGTGATTTAGTGGACCCACACCCCCCCACCCTGGCAGGTAGTGCCCATCACACCATTCCCCCCATCCAGAACCCCATGGCTGTGACCGGCACTGCCCTCCTCTCACCACAATGGCCAGCTGCCAACTGAAGTGTCACTGAGAACGTGCTGTAAATACAGTATGTGCCCACTGATTGACAGCTGAGCTCTGCAGTCAATCAATGAGAGCATACTTTTTTTTTCTGATTATTTTTCACTCCTGTCATGGTTCCAGGAGACTCTCTCAGGCATCCAACTTGTGTCCTGCCCTGCCTGAAGCCCCCCTCTATGGCACCTTATTCACCTCCACCCTCGCCTCGCAGCTGGCACCCCCAGCTTAACCACTCCGGGGTGGGGCCACCCCTCCTACCTTGGGTGCACTTCATACTTTGTAGACTCCAGCTGCAGATGTAGGCCCCTGGGCGAAGGATCTATGAAGGTTGGCGAGGTCGAGCTCGGCAGTGGGCATGGGAGTTGGTGCCGTCGCCTATCCCTGGGACTCAGTTTTTCCATGTTCTGTCCCCTCCCCATGTGTGGGCATGCCCTGATGCTATCTGGCACATGGCTACCCTGCCAGCATCAACCACGCTAGTACGTGCCTGCCCAGCTTGCTGCAGTACCCCCGGTCTCCACCAGAGGTCTCTGGCTTGCTGGGCCATCCCATCCCCGTGATCTGGGAGGACAGCACCACAGGGACACTCAGTCCTCAACCCTTCCCCTGCCAACCCCCGGTGTCCGAGTGCATTTTCCAAACCCGGGTCGCCAGCATGGTGAGAGGTGTGGTGTTCAGCGCCTCAACCCTCAGTACCACTGGGCCCCTCAATGAGTGCATACTGAATTATACAGTACACTCTCAGTGACAGTTCAGTTGATGGCCAGCAGCAGTGGTGAGAGGAGGACTGTGCCAGTCACCAGCTTGGGGTGCAGGATGGGAGGGGGAACGGGGTGGTGGGCACTATATGCCAGAGTGGGGAGTAGGAGTCCACTAGACCACCAATGAAATATCTTAATACCATTGTCATATATGGGCAGGCTGGAGGGACAGCTTGACCACCAAAGAAATATTTCATTAACATTTCAATTTCCAGACATGGGCCAGGATTAGGGGCTGGGTCCCATTGGACCACCAATTAAATATGTTTATAATACCGTTGTCATATATGGGCAGATCAAGTGGGTAGAAGTGACCACTAGACCACCAGGGAAATATTTTATTAACATTTGTATTTTGGGGCATATTGAGGTGGGAAGAGGGACTGCTAGACCATCAGGGGAATCATTTTTTAACATCTTTATTTAGGGGCATATGGAGGGGGTGGGATAATTTTTTAGCATCTTTATTTACTGGCACATGTGGATTTTCCTGGTGGTCAAGTGGTCCCTCTCACCCACAAGATCTGCCTGTATGTTATCATGGTATTAACATGTTGTTATCCTCTTGGTGATGGTCTAGTGGTCTACTACTCCCCCACCCTGGCAGATGCCCATAAATAGAAATGTTAATAAAAGATTTACCTGATGGTCTAGTGATTCCTCCCACTCACACGATCTGCCCATATATGACAATTGTATTAAGATATTTCATCAGTGGTCTAGTGGTACCCCCCCACCCTGGCAGGTAGTACCCACCACTCCGCTCACCCATCCCAAACCCTGAGCCAGTGACTGGCACAACCCTCCTCTCACCACCATGGCCAGCTGTTGACTGAAGTGTCACTGAGCAAGTACTGTATAACACTGTATGCACCCATTGATTGACAGCTCAGCTCAGCTGTCAATCAATGAGCACATTCTGTATTATACAGTACAAGCTCAATGACAGTTCAGTCAGTGGCTGGCTGTGGTGGTGAGAGGAGTGCTGTGT
The DNA here is from genome assembly GCA_016271365.2 of Neoceratodus forsteri. Taxonomy (NCBI): domain Eukaryota; kingdom Metazoa; phylum Chordata; order Ceratodontiformes; family Ceratodontidae; genus Neoceratodus; species Neoceratodus forsteri. Next base: position 723,215,049 of record CM028130.1, on the reverse strand, counting down.
TGGTTGTTGGCTTTGGTGTGGGACAGGAGTGGTGGTGGGCACTCTCTGCCAGGGTGGGGTGTGGAAGTCCACTAGACCACCTATGGAATATGTTAATAATACCATTGTCACATATGGGCAGATCAGATGGTTGAGAAGGACCGCTAGACCACCAGGGAAATATTTTATTAACATCTGTATTTTAGGGCATTTTGGGGCAGGGGGGATCGCTAGACTACCAGAGGAATATTTTTTTAACATAATTATTTAGGGGCATATGGAGGATTGCTAGATCACCAGGGAAAATTTTTATTAACAAGTCTAGTTGCAGGCATATCAAAATGGCTCTGCTACAATCCTTTCCAGTGTTCTTTTTCTGCAATTTGCGAAAAAAGGAATTTTTTTTCACAAATTGTGAAACAGGATCCTTTTTTCATGATTCTTTTTTCGCAGTTCATAAAAAAGGATTCCCTAGCATGAAAAAAGACATGGAAGAAGATATCAACATGTTATAAAAAAAACACATTTCCAAGTCATGTTTCAAAAAACTAACAGTAGAACTAGCTGAAACAGGTCTAGATTAGCAGAACACGTCTTGGTTTCTGCTAAACACAAATTGTTTTTAAGTTTTTTAATTTTGTTTCCTTCACTAACTGAAACCAAGATGGCACCATCTCGCAAAAAATTCCCCATTTGGAGACAAAGCATTACCCATTTATGACAAAGAATTACTCATTTTTAACAAAGGATCCATTTTTGAGTGGGACATCTAACTGGAAAGTAAACTTCCTATAGGAAATAATGGGAAACTTTAAAATGCAATAACTTTGAAACAGATTCATATTTTTTCACCAAATCTTCAAAAGGCACATTTGTGACCTAAGACCTTTCTACCCTAATCATTTCAGACCACAATTCCACACCAATTTCTCACAGTGGCATGACAACAAATTTTACCAAAAATGGTAATTTTAACATTTTTTGACACTCCATATCTCCATACCCACACATCTGACTGGACCAAAACTTGCCACATCAAGAGATCTCTGCTCCCTTATGGAGCACAGAAATTGTTATGTGAATTGCTTGAATGGTTGCAATGTTATTAAAGTGCAAAAGCTTCAGTTCAATATAGACGTGAAGACTGAACCCTAATTATAGGGGTGTAACTGTGCCCCTATAATATATCACTACTAATCTCTGAATGCCACTTTAAATAGTAAATTTTATATCAGTGCAAATGTGTGTTTGTTTATGTATAGTATGACATTCTCAATAAACTATTTCCCTATTAGAGGTGTGTGAACCTCAAAAAGGCTTGATCCCCAAATTGTTACTTTAAGCAAAATACTGTAGGGCCATATCTAATGATAAATACAATTAAATTGAACTTGTGTATTTTTCCTTTATTGAAGTTTACTAGTGCTGACCAATGTTTTGGTTAACTGAATTACACTTTCCTAGAATTGTACTTTTGACAGGTCATATAGTTTCTGTGTTTATAACATGTATCAAATAATAGTATATGGGAAATTCCTGGAATTCTTCCCATTATATTTTCCAGTGAGGACATTCTGCACAAATGTCATTGGACACTAGTTTTCTGACATTTATTACAGTCCTTCTCCCGTTTCAAAAATGGCATGATGTCTAATCATTTCCTGTTAGGTCAACAATGGCGTTATCCTGCTCCTTCACATACTGTGCCCCAGTAACATCAGTAATGTTGGCATCCACTAGCAGGGCAAACTCCCACCCAGTCCCTGTTATCCTGATCTCCTCAGTAAGTGCCCACTCTACATCTTCTGACTAATTTGGGGGCCAGTATATCACCCCAGTTTTAATGATCCTCTCTCCAGTATCAACTAAGCTCCTAATGATTCTACCTAACTCTCGTCCCTTATATTCCCATTCTCCAACTACATTAACTGGTTTACAGCATAATCTTCTTTCTCCCTGTCCCTCCTAAACATTATGTAGGTAGGAACTATGAGGTACCAGTCATTACTGAATGTTGCTGTTTCAGTTATGGCCATTTTATCTGAGCAGTCCTCTGCTGCCATTGCCTAGAGATTACTCATTTTGTTCTGAGGTTCTGACATTTAAGACGGTCACATTCCAGAATACCTGTCTCCTATCCTTAATCCAGCCACTGGCCAGCTCTACCTTACTTATTTCATTTTTGCATTGCTTTCCCTACTTTCCTAATAATCCAAAACAAATGAGGGTTTGCTCAGTGCAGGAGGGAAGGGCAGATACATGGGGTGGCTAACCCCCATGAATACAATCAAGAAAGCAAATAGCAGCTATGTTGTTATCAGGTAATAAGGCAATGCCAAAAGTTGCACTTTAAACTGCAAACTTATTTACAAAAGTTGCTCAGTGCTGTAAATGAACTTTGTGGCTCTTGTTTTAATGAATACCATGTACAGCACTGCAGTATGTCAATAAGTATGTTTGCTGTTTAAACTGAAGTTTATTGTTGTTGCCTTATTACCTGACAAATATGTGGCTACTGTATGCTTTACTTTCCCTAGCTCCCCCACATCTGATGTGATTCCCACTCTCTGACATCTGCCCCTACATCTGACTACACTCCGTCTTCAGTTATCCCTTGTCACTGATTGTTCCCACTACTTGGGGGAGTGCTAGCTAGGACTACCTCACCTGAGCTTCTCCCTTGAATACACTAGACCCTGCCTCCTCTGTAGCTAGTTCAAATGCCCCAAAATGTATGACTCAAACCTCTGACCAATCCCCTTTCCCCTCTGTATTCAGATGAGGGCTGTCTGCTTCTAATAGGCCTTTATCTCACAAAAAAGCATCCCCAGTCTTTCAGGAAGTGGAACCCTCTTTGTTGCACCACTCTTTCAACCAGTTTTCAAATTGGGATACTTTCAACTTCTTTCCTTTCTTCTCCCTGTCCATGTTCTGTGAGGAAGTCTGGGAAGGCCACAGTGCTAGCTAACCCCATACAGAATGTCTGGAACTCAAAATCCTGAAACTAGACTTCACAACTCCCATATGCCTTCTGGACCAGATTGCATGCCCCAAGATGAACAATATTGTATGGTTTTCTTTACATTTCCAGAATCACCCACTCTACCCTGGGGAGGACCCTATTTGCTGTCACCCTTAGGGGACAGTGTACCTATCTTCCCACCTGGCCTGAAGTCCAGATTACATCTTGGGTCCCATTAACATCAAAACCCTAACTTAATGCAGCCTCTTTCTAGCTCTCCCTTTCTTCTTTTTCCTTAGTTTGTTACCCTTCTGCAGCCCTGTACCTGGCAGCATCCCTCCAGTCCCAACACTGACCCATCTCCTGGGCTTAATGACCACTTACACAGAACAATATTGGCATGTGGCTTTCCAAGCAGGGATGTATGGTGACTGTAGGGGATGCTGAGCGTGCCAAGGCTTTTTCCTCCTTTTTGGTCCCGGGTGTCTGCATGATGCAGGCATGCTCTTGTGTGTTGATGCACCTGATTATTCTATCTGAAGACTCCCTCCCACATCTGCTGGTCCTGCTATGCTGACTCCTGGCCTCTACCATGTGGCAAGCATGTGGTGGGACTCAGAAACCATCCTCCCCAAAGGATGAGAGTCATCCTGGGGATGCAGAATCATCCCTCACCTGGCCTGCCTCTGTACCATCCTTGTCCATTTCTAAACCCAGGTAGCCAGCATGACAGAATGTAAAGAATCCAGCACCTCACTGCTCAACACCACCAGACTGACTCTAGCTCTAACCTTCTGAATAACTCCCCAAGTAGACTTCTCTGCTTCTGGGCTCTAGATGAAACAAGGTGCTCTCCACTGGAAGGGGGGTGTATCATGCACTGTCTCACTTGGTGGTGTGAAAGTGGTAAAAGGGTTGCTTGGTGCAGTTCCAGAGCCCCTTTCCTCCTCAGTTATTGCCACCCTCTGGCCCCCTTCCTTGCCCACTACCTTCCAACCACCATTGCGATACTTTGGTGGTCACTGAGGAAGAGGAGCACCCCTGGTTCTAACTATAACTTACTCTGCAGCTGGTAAATTACTGCCCATGCTACAGCTGGCTTAGAGTGTGGCATTGTCAACCTCCAGCAGACTGGGCTACCTCCCCCCCCTCCAGAGAGTATCCTGGAAGAATGAGGTACCACAGTTCCAGCAGTTAACAAAATCCACTTTCGAAGATCCCTGCATTCACTTTCTGTACATGGGTTCCCCAGGTCCCCCCATAATGACTTTTATGTACCCTGGCTAGGGACATCATACTACTATATATAACCTTTAAGACCATTAGTTTGAGATATCTCAGACAGAGTGTTGATAATACCCCTCTATTCATCTCACAACACATCACAAAAAGAGAATCTTACTTCACAATCACTGCATGCAAGCACCCATTTAGCAGTGCCAAGATTGTTTTTAGAGAATACTTCCCAAATAAGTAACCGAATAACTTAAATCCCTAGATTAGAACAGTATCCTTCATAGGTGCACGTTAATGCCCCACAGCAGTATTTCGTAAGGATAGGCATAATATTGCAGTTACTAAGTATTATCACCGACACAGCATTATACCAGCTAGAGTTTTGTTAATAATCCCAATTTTTAAGACAGGTCCTGCAGCAAATGATTTGATACCTTTTATTGGACCATCATAGATGTTACAAAAAGAAAGCAATGTCTAAGCTTTTTTTAATCTTTAAGACAAACACATATGCCTCAAGTTATAAACTATGGACAGATTCACAGATGTAAAACTGATAAGCAGTGAAGATCACCCTTTGGTGTGTGAAACTGGATGGCTCTTACCTTGGACCAGAAGATGAAATGGGCAGTTTCTTGCAGACCAGTGGAATACCGTGTGTATGCCCCTGCAGATGCCTTCCTGCTGAATTGTTGTTCTCACACATCAGGGTTGCTCATGCAAGGGGGAGCCTGGACCTGTGGGATTCACACACTGGACTGCTAGTCTGCAGTTCACTGCTAGCAGTCATGTGACCAGCCCACAGTATGGCCCCAACATGAGATGCCTCATCACTTACCCTTTTACCCCTCCCACATCCCATCCTCACACAGCCCACAGAACACAATCACAAAAGTTTGTTTTTTCTGAAATTAATTGGGCTCACCATGACCACCAGTCTCTCTCTCTCTGGCCAGAGTATGTATTCATTTTACTCATTCTTCATGTGTTCCATGTTTGGTATCATAACAGCCCTAGAGTTGCTTGCAACAGGGGAGGTTAGGCCTAGAGTAATGAATGGTAGCATTATGACTGAATCCAATCAGTGCCTGCTTCTGGGACAATGGCCAAAGCCCATTTCCAAAAGCAACTTATAACTGTTAATTCTGGTTTCTCCCTCCACCTTGGTATAACACAGTCTTCTACATCACAAATAACAGCATCACTAACCTTTGAGAATGGCCAAACATTAACAACCTGAAAAATCAGTTCATCCAGATCCTAATGTGATGGCTAGTAGGAGGACATGTAGTCATATCCTTACTATGCAGGAGGTAATGCACCGAGAAATAGAGAGACCCTGTCATGTGTATTTTGCAAATTTAGTGAAAAAGCCTTTGGGGATGATGATATGTTTATTCACTTTTACATTACTATCTAAAAATGTACATAATCACATTTCATTTATTTTTTACAGTTTGTTGAGATGACTATTCATTTGTAACTTAAAAACTGCAGCTTAATATAACTGGATGTCATTCTAGAATCTACTTCACCTAGGTCTATGAATAGTTGGATAACAGAGAAAAAAAATGATACTGTATGTCAGTCAAGACATCGTTACTAAAGCATGTGCATCATTTTTTAACACAAATTATAAAGAGTATTTTAAATATTTGTTTTTATGCAGATTTTTGAATGCCTTTTTGGGACACTAATTGGAAACTTTCAAATGGATCTTTTTAACTCATTCTTGCCCTGCCTATATTTTTCTCTACATCCTCACCTCTACATCAGTGCTTCCTTGCCACTGGCATGAAGTGACACCTGCTTGTGGAGGTTGGAACTGCTAAGGGTCAATGAACAACTCCCTCTAAGCAGTGGCATTCAGTGCCATGCCATTTCTCTACTTAGATGTACATTAGATCTAATGGGGCAGAGCCAGATGTAATAAGGGTTTTCCACTAAATCCTAGAATGCAACTTCTCTGAGAAGAGTGCTCCCCTAACCACTACTAATGTTAACTCTGCAACCCTGCTGAAAGGCTATTATATTGAATTATAACTTACCCAAAAGCACTGAGGTAAAAAACAGTGGTCATACCAGAGGATATACTATTATGTTTGTAATCCACAATGACAACCATGAAATCATATCTACAGATGTTACAAACATACAAAATTTGCCAGCAGATAAAGGCCTGGACACCTATCCCACTTCCCCCCCTAACAAATTCTGCTTCTAGACCCCTGATTTTCCTCCTGTCCTAAACCCTCTACTTTCCCCCACTTCCTTCTATACCCCTACTTTCCCTCACTCCCTTCTGTACTCTTTCTGTACCTGGCTCTCCCATCTGTACTTCAAGCCAACTCCTCGGGATCTCTCCCTTCTCATTTCCCCAACTACATGCACTTACTAGTTACTTACTAGTTACTCTCTTGCATGACAAATGCCGCTGGCTGCCTCGTCCTCCCACCACCTCACCCCACCCTTATTGGTTGTTGCTATTTTTGTTATAAGGTCGTAACCATTTTGTTTTGGTTTTCCTTGCCTTTTTTTTCCTTTGAAATGTTGTCTCTGACGTGGAACCTTTGTAAAAGAGGTTTGGCTCAAAAGTATCGTAATCCTAGACCTCAAAAATAAATAAAAAAAATAGAGGTCTATCAAGTTTGCTCAAATGTGCAGCTAGCACCCCTTATTCTGCAGCTGCCCCTTCCTTCCACCCTTCCCCTCCATTGACCCTCCCCCTTGTCCTGTCCCATCCCCTTTTGAAGCAATCCACTGTTCTGCTGGATACCACTTCTGCAGGTAACGCATTCCACCCAGCCACCACCCTCTCTGTAAAAAAGTGTCTTCTCATCTCCCTCCTGAAGCTTCCTCCCTCCAGTCTCATATCGTGGCCCCTGGTGTCCCTCCCCTTCCTTACTTTGAACAGTCCCTCTGTACCTGTCTTGTTTATTCCTTTCATGTACTTAAAGGTTTCAATCATGTTCCCCCATTCCTCTTCTCCTCCAGCGAGTACATGTTCAACTCCCTCAGCCTCCTCTTGTATGATAAGTCCCCCAGCCCCTTGATCATCTTTGTTGTCCTGTGCTTCACCCCCTCCAGTAACTTAATGTCCCTCTTCAGATACGGGAGCCAGTACTGCATTCAGTACTCCAGGTGCAGTCTAACTAATGACCTATACAGTGGCAGAATCACCTCCTCCCTCCTAGAGGATATACCCCTTGCAATGCAACCCAGCATTTTGTTGGCCTTTGCAACTGCCTTCCTACATTGTGCTGAGTTGTTTATTGACCCTGTAATGAGCACCACAGATCCTTCTCCTCCTCCTCTGTCTGCACTCCCCCCAGCTGGTAACTCCTCCTTGGGTTCTTCACCCCAAAATGCAGCACCTTGCACTTCTTGGCATTAAACCCTAGTTTCCAAGAGTCTGACCAGGTTTCAAGCTTTGCCAGATCATCCTGCAACCCCTTCCATCCCCCTAGGTCATCCACCACCGCTCCCATCTTGGTATCATCAGCAAACAGACTTACCTTGTTCTTGATGTCCAATGATATGTTTGCAATGAATATCCCAAACAACACTGGTCCCAGCACTGGACCCTGTGGAACACTGCTCATCACTACCTTTGGGTGTGAGAGCTCCCCACCCACCAGCACCCTCTGTTGCCTTCCCTGATGCCTGTTCCCTACCCATCTCACCAGCTTTGCATCTGCCCCGTGCCTTCTAACTTACTTCCCAGCCTCCCATGCAGCACTGAGTCGAATGCCTTATTGAAGTCCAGATACAGGACATCCACTGCATGGCCCCTGTCCACTTGCCTAGTTATCCAGTCACAGTACTCCACCAGGTTGGTCTGGCAGGATCTGCCACATATGAAGCCATGTTGCCTGCTGTCCTGTCATCCTTTGGCCTCTAGGAGGGCCACCAGCCTCTCCTTCAGGATCGTCTCCATCAGCTTACCCACGATGGATGTGTGGCTCACTGGTCTGTAGTTCCCCGGTTCATCCTTGGGGCCACTCTTGTGGAAGAGCACCACATAAGTCATCCTCCAGTCCTGAGGTACATACCATGAATGTAGTGAGGCATTAAATAGGTCTGCCAAAGGTCCCACAAGGACCTCTGCCAGCCCCTTCTGTACCCTGAGGTGGTTGCCATCTGAGCCTGGTGTCTTGTCCACCATCAGTGCCTTCCAACCCTCCCAAACTCTGCCATCCATGATTTCCCAATCTGTGACACCCTCCCCCCCCATTTCTGCCATTCCTCCCCCCCTTAGGTATCACCCCCACTTGACAATGGGATGTAATATTTATTACATATGCATTTTTCTGACAACCAAAGCCCTGTACGTAGCAGCAAACAGCATTCCAAGTAATTAACAAAATGTGAATAAATACATAAATATAGAATCACACCAAAAAGGGAAACTTGGTAGAGAAAAGACAAGCAGCAGTTTAATGAGAATTTTTTTTATATAATGTGGTCAGGGTAGGAAGAGCTAAATAGTCACTTCCAGATAGTCACCTTAAAGTGGAGCAAACTTTATATATTAAAGGCAAACTGTCAGTGGGAGTTCAGGAACAGCAGTAGAAGTAGTAGTACTTTTTAGGTTGGAGGGTAGCGTACTTAGTTCCGCTTCAATGGGGGGGGGGGGCAAAGAACCACCAGGCAATAACAGGCCTATCAGTCTTACCTCCATTGTGAGTAAACTGATAGAGATGCTAATCAAGAGGACCTAGTAGACTACCTGGACAGCAATTGACTCTAGGGTAGTAAACAGCATGGGTTTGTGGCAAGGAGGTCTTCTCAGACCAACCTGATAGTATTCTTTGACTGAGTAACAAGGGTAGTGGATAAGGGTCATTCTGTGGATTTACCTTACTTCTATTTCAGCATGGCTTTTGACTTGATGCCTCGCAGAACATTGCTGAGGAGGCTAGAGGATCTGGGTTCAGCAGGTATGCACCCCTGACAGTGACACATTTGCAGTGACTGTCAGTACAGCGACTACAGTGCCAGGTTACTGTACAGATGGTTTCTGGACACAGGCACTGTATTAAGGATTTGCACCCTTCCCCAAGTAAGCTCTGACTCAGAGTTGATAATACAAAGTGGGGGTGTGCAGGGGCACAGCCCCCGTGGTTGGTTGGAGCCCCTGAAGAAACAAGGTTCCAACTTGAAATTGCTACCAACTGCAAATGCAGTCGATATGACAGTTTTGCTGTCTGGACATTCAACAAACTTTTTGTCGAACACTAATCGTAGATCCAGTTCAGCAAATGACGCTGTTAGATGCGTGATAAAATGGTTGGAAGATAGTCAACAGAAGATGGTGGTAAACAGAGTGAAATCCAAGGAGTGGGTGGTCATGAGTGGGGTGCCACAGGGATCTGTCTTGGGCCCAGTACTTTTTAATATGTTCCTCAATGACACAGGAGAATGAATTCAGGGAGAGATGTGTTTTTTAGCAGATGTCACTACACTCCGTGGTAGAGTGTACAGCAAGAAGGGAATTAGGGAAATGTAAAGTGACATACAAATGCTGGAGGGGTGGTTCAAGGCTTGGCAGTTGAAATTCATTCTCAAAGTAATACCATAAATCTACCAGTGAACTTCAATATTCAATTAATTTTCAAAATGTCACTTTATTTTCTGCTGTGACCACTTTATTTGTACCCAATGTTTCCCTGGTTCATCTACAAGCTTTCTTAAGGAAAAGTGGTACAAGAGATTTAAATATATAAATAAAATTAGTAAATTGTTTGGATACTACTAAAGCATCACAATCCAACCTCCACAATAGTTAAACTTCAATACATTTCCAAAAGTGTTTTGCAAGAGGCATTATCAGCAGCTTTGTGTCATATTCAGAACTCACCAAAAGTAAAGCCTTTTAACAGACATTAACTCATGTATACCATCAGTACTGGATTGCCCATGGAGTCTAACAAAGTAATGGTGTACTCAGGCAAAATGCTGCCATGAAGTGCTCATCTGGTGATGTTCGGCCTCCTCATGCATTTTTAAGGCTACTGCTGACAATGGCACAATGATGTCAGATGCACTTAAGAGAGTCCAACATCACTCCAGGGTACCTAATGCACTAAACCTCTGTGCATAATATTAGTGGGCAGCAGAATATGGCTGTAACTTCCAGGATCCACTCTAAAGGCAACTCTCAGTTATTAGACGTTTTCTAAGTCAGTAATATCTTCACTTATTATTTAATGAAAACTGTCTCAATGTAAGTTACAAGTTTAGACAACCAGTCATTATGTGAAAAAAGAAAGCCCTTTTTGTGGAGGGGAGAAGTCAGTCATGAATGTAGCATGGGGTCACAGATGAGGTTGCCCTTTCTGCAACTAAAATCACACTCCTAACATACCCAGTGTGACTAAAAAGAAAATTAAAAGAAATTGTATATTAAATGAAGATTCTGAGTTTCTTAATGCGATTCAGATGCAATATGAAAAATAATAAAAATGTTAAAAAAATACAAATGAAAATAAATGAGGATTTCTCTGTGTTGCATAACAGTGATAGCACATACATTAATCTATCATTTGAGAATCTCCTGCTATATGCTAAGCCTTTTAAAATGCTGACCATGCAGAATATAAACTGAGCACTTCAATGTTGTGAGTGCAGATGAAGGAAGGGGACGACAGCTGGAAAGTCAGAAGAAAAAAGAAGGCAGGAGATAATAATGGAAGGGAAATATAAAGAGAAGTGGAGGCTGGAGATAGAGGGTGAAGTGCAAAGATGGTGAAAGGAAATAGGAAGAAACATAATGGTGTGTTTTGCTGGCAGCAAGGAGTAAGAAAATTGATTATGGTGATGTGGGTGGGGGGAATTTAGTAGAAAGGTTTTAAAGAATACTAAAGCATACTGTCATATCTATTTAAACATTTTCAAATGTCTAGCCTACCAGAAAATTAGCAGCACTATCCCTTGCAGTGACGACAACCTAAGCTCAGGAATGACCTTAAGCTGTTGGAGGTCAGTCAGGAGAGGAGGACTGAGCATCCGGCAGAGTGCTCTCCTTCTCCTCCAGAAAGCGGAAGCAGCAAAACTGAAGAAAAGATGGCACTGTCTCCGGTGACAGTGCCGTCTTTTCTTCAGTTTTGCTGCTTCTCTACACAAGATGGGCATGTCCACTCCTGGAGCCATTTCTCAGTGGATGCTACCTCCAGAAAGGGAGTGGCATCAAGCCAACAACCAGGCACTGCCATGGAACCAGATTCATTTCCTGCAGGGGTTGAAGAAACCCTTCTACCCCACTTGTGGAGTAAGCCCTGGAGAAATACACTGGCAGGGTAAGTTCTGAGCTTGTCAGGGTAACAGGGCTTGGGTGGTCAGCATGAAGGGGGTCGTCTGGTGCTCAGAAGGCAAAGAACACTAACTGCAAAATGTTTATACATTTTTACAAAATATAAATATACAAATATAAATACAGTATTAATATACAAATAAGCATAGGGTTTACAACAGGGGCACCCAGTCTAGTTCTTCATACCTATTGTACTGTTTAGACTACCAAACCTTTCTATCCAATATGCCTCTCTAAGGAGATGATTGTGCTCCCAGTCACCCCCTCAAGTAGGCTTATCCACCCTTCCAATTCCAAAAAAACATAACTAAGCAATTTGGTGGTTTGCTGTCTAAAAAGGTCATGCCAAGCTAGAGGCATGGTCTTTTCTATGTATCACTGAATTGTGTTCTGAGAACCCCAGTCTCATTTCTCTCTTTGACCAATGAAAATGTTTATCACAGTGACACATTACTAAATATATAACAAGTGTGGATGGACAGGTGATTCTTCTGTTTGATTTTTATCCTCTCATCCCTGTAACTGTTGTATATCTCACTCAGGTTGTGTGTATTACTACATCGAGTTCCGTGCCTGCAAAGGTAATTACCAGGTGTAGGTGGTCCAGATGTAAATTATTTTGTCACTTCTGGTTCTGAATTGTAGCTAGAATGGACTAAACAGTCCTCTAGGAGGTCACTGCATTTGGCTACAATTAAAGAGGAGTCTGTGAATGCTCGATCGCCTCTCTCTGTAGTTTTTAGAATATGCCAATGTTTCTGCATAATGCCCTTGATATGCCAAAAGCACTGTTAAAAGGGGTGGAAAAAAGCATGCCTTTGGTGTAGATCTCTCCTTTACTCTCATAACTAATGTCATATGAATTACAGCTGCTGCGCTCGTCTTTGCTGCCTCAACAATATTTTTGTCGTAAACACATTTTCTTACCCTACTGTATGCCTATGGTATCTGCAGTCTGTGTAAAATCTTCTGCCTCAGGACAGCTTCACTTGACCTTAAGGATCTGTCCATTGTGGATGCTATTTTATTTAATAGACCCCAGGGAATGTGCTTTCCCTTCTCAGTAAAGTATTTTTATCAGTAGCTTTCCTATATAGCTTACTACACAGTGTCTCATTTTCTTTAAAAATATCAAGATCCAGGAATGGAATGCTTCTTAAGATGAAATGTACTGTCAACAAGTGTAAGTTGGTGCCATTGAGGTCAAGCACCCCAGGACAGGGGTGCAGATCCTAGCAGCTAAGCAGTAAACCTGCTTTTCCATGGGCTTCTCTGTCACTGACACTAATTTCAGTTAAGTTTCTTATTTTGATACAACCCATGGATAAGATGAGGTTTGAGGAATAGACCTACCACTGCTAAATTCAAGGTTTGAATCTGGAGAAGATGGGGTCATCTAGAACCACAAAAAATGAGTGTAATAATCCTGGGACTTCCAAGTGTGTCAACATGCAGCCACCACAGCAACTACCAGACTCCAACCAGATGACTACCTTAGAGACTTTGCACTGGGCCATCACAGCCATAACACAATCCAACAGGAGAACTGAAAAAAAAAACACTCTATTCTTATACGTAGCAGCTAGTAGTTATTGAAAATAAAGTTAAAGGACTGACTACTTCAGTACTAAATCCTCAACAATGATGGGCAAAGTGTTAGTGGTTGTAGCGTCTTCAGTGAAGGAGTAAGTACTGATGCACACTCACTTAGAACAATTAGAAAATAACATTCAGATCCCCAGTGTTCACATTTTGGGGGTCCCAGAAGGTACAGAGTGAGATGACATAGCCATGTTTCTGGAGTGGTGGCTCCCTAACGCCCAAAGATTCAGATAAGCTCAACACATTGCTAAGACTTATTGAATTAACCTGAGAAGAGGCCAAGTACAGAATGAGGTACCACACACCATATTCATGGTTACTGGATCAGTCACAGAGAGACCAAATCCTCCAACAAGCTTGACAGCAGGCACCAACATAGGAGGACCCGAAAGTACTGTTTTTTCTGGACTATGCATATGCTACTCTCCTCCACAGGAAAGCCTTCAAGGGTGCGATGACCAAACTGCATGAGGCAGGCATTTACTATAGACTTAGTTTTCCAACCCACCTACAATTTGCAAGGGAAGATAAAATGTTTAGTTTTACTGACACAAAGGTTGTGGGAGTGATTACTGTGGAACTGAAAAGCAGACTTGCACAGAGAGAGAGAGAGAGATAAGTCTGGAGAAGACAATGATTTTTAATAGACTGCTAATGCTTTCTGGGACTATAAAACATTAATACTGCAGAGGGGCCACAGTATGTACTGTCTAAGAGGCGTGCATTTTCCCCTGGAACAGAATAAAGGACATTTTAAGTTAGCCCAATTTGGTCATCCTCATGGATCTTTTTCTACTAATAGGGCTATCGTCAACAAATGTGGCTATTGTATTAGATTGGAATACTGACTTTCAATGTGTACTGTTTTGAGGAGGGCACTGTTGTTTTGATATTTATTATATAGATATTTTTGTGCTACCTAACTGATATTCATGCACTTAGTCAGAAATCCATCTGAATGCAAACTGTTGGATGATTTCCTGGGTACCTAAGCAGAAGAGGTTTAGTTTCTTGTTTACTTATGCTCTGAACAAGCCTTTCATTGATAACTGTGTGTGAAGTAACCAGTTGGCACCCTCAAATTCTCCTTCATGGTGAAGATGGCTGAGATAAATGATCTGTATGCCCCATTCTACCTCAGTGGAGGGGAACCAAAATAAACGTTGGGGCATGCTATTACTAGATTGCTGCCTCGATCACTGAAGATTGAACTATAGCTTCAGCATAAAAGAAATTATGACCAGTAAGAGCAAATTTTTTTGCATAAGGTACCAAAAATTTCAAACTATTATTAATATTCAGTCTTGCTGTATCCCTCACCGTTCTAATCGATCTGACCTATAGCACTTAACTCCATGCACTTCTCTCTGTTTTTTTTTTCAGTTTTCAAAGCTAGTATAACTGAATCATATGTGTAGCAATAACATTTCATGCTAGTTAGTTCCTTCTTATGTGCACTAAGTTCACTAAGTTCTGCAGGAGCAAAAAAGGCATAAGCCCATAATAGCTCCAATTAGGACAAATTATTATAATTAAGGGTCCCATTAGTAGAAATGTAAATATCAAGATTTTTTTTGAAATTTTCCTTTGAACTAATTGAAACGACTTTTGAAGGCAATCTATTCCAAAGCAAAACTGTTTGTAAAATGTAAAAGTATTTCCTATAGTTGGTTTTAAATATCTCATTCTTAATCTGTAATGGATGGCTCCTAGTATTTCCTTGGTCATTTTTAAATTCAGTGTCTAAGCTGAGTATTAATAATGGATTATTTAGTATATCAAAAAAGAACAGATCACCTCTCTGTCTTCTGACCTCCAAACTATGCAATCCTAATCTGTCCAATCTGTCTTTGTATGTGTAACCCCTCACCCCTGCCTTTTTAGCAAAATGACAGGTGGCATGCTGTTGAAGCTGACAGCAGTACCTGGTGGGGACTGGGTCCGGGGAGGATGAGGTTACTCGGCACAGGGGACCTAGGGTTGGCTACTCTGCACAGGGGCACCCAAGTAAATCCGAACACAGGAAGCAATAACTGTAATGTCCAGAATCAGGAATGGGATTCTTCAGTGTGGCTTTTATTCACATCCAAGCTGAACAATCAAAGCATAGACAGACCCCCATGGGGCTACATTCCTGGTAATTCAGATTAGAGATAACAGAACACTTTATCACTATTTCCAGCCCTCAGGCTCTAAACCCACCAGGCACACAGCCCGGACTTGCACGCAGCTTTGGGTACACAGCCCGACTTGTACACTACTTGGGTTTTCCCCACTGGCCCGGCTCCCCCGCCAGCCACTTGATCCATGATCCATTTTGGGAATGAACTAATTATCCTGTTGTGGCTCCCCAAACCACACTAGAGCCTTCGACTCCTAGAGAGAATTTTCCTTACAATCCCACATCTGGATACTTCCCTCATCACTGGCCAAGTGCCTGAGGTAAAGTAGAAATCCACAGAAGAAATCCGTAGAGGTGAACCGGTCACTAAAGATGGGGGGCCACCCACCTCCAGCTCCCACAGCCCATACCCAGCCATTTCTCTGGAAACTGAACAATTCCTTTACTGAGCTTTCAAATGTAGATTCTGGGTAGACGTCTGTTACATCTCCTCTACATATCATTTGCATCCCAACAAGCTCCGGACTTGAACCTACTTTTAATTTGCTTAGCCCATTACTCTAGGCTTCCACTATTTTAGTAGTTCAATCCCCACATTGTCACACAAGTCCCAGAGTGAAAAATATAGGCCCTTTTAGCAAGAGCAGACACTCACCGTCATGTTGCAGGTGCTCCACAGGCGACTCACAAATCTTCTTGTTCTCCCAAATAAACTCTGAAACACATAGGCAGCTTTTCCTTTACAAGCAGAACTAGGGGGTTGCCCCAGGAATCTGCAGGGAAACCTTTCCTGCCCCATCCCCGGGGGGAGGGGGCACTGAGACCTGAAAACAGCGGTCTCCACCACTTCAATTATCTTCTGTGTCTCTCTTTAAGGTGGAGACACACACCCTTTTACTTAAAAGTAGCCCTCTGTCAGGGCTGAGGCTCCTAGAGCCTAACTGAGCTGCTGAGCTGCTTTCTCAGCAAGCTCCCAACACCAACTGACCCCTGACTTTGTTTAAAACCTCCCAACGTTCTATACCAACTCCCTTGCTGCAGATTCCAATGTAGCTCATGCAGTTGCGATAGTTCTATTGGTGATGTCATCCCTCTGTCTCAGCTGAGACTGAGAACAGAGTGAGACAGTGTGAAACCCATTTAACTGGAGTTTCACAAGCTGCCTTCCCTGCCTACCACTAGGTCTTACTGGGATTCTAGTAACCCCGGGTAACAAGGGGGTTACATATGAATATTGATTCATCCTGGTTATTGATTTGGTATATCTTCTCTGTATTTTTTCAACTTTACTGATTTCTGTTATTTTATACGGAGACCATGTATGGGATCCATATTCCAAGATAGGGCTCACATATGAAAGATATAATGGCAACAATACTTCAGATGTTCTACTTTTGATATTTCTTTTAATTGCTACTATTACCCTATTTGCTTTTGCAATAACAGATGTTTTTTGTGCTTTAAAATTTAATTTGTTATCAACAAGTATCCCAAGATCTTTTTCAGTAACTTTATTTTCAATCGACACCCCATCCAAATAGTAAACATGATTTGGATTATGTTTACCTATATGTAAAACACTACATTTTTTATAATTAAGTTGCATCCCCCATTTCTTTACCCATATGCATATTGCATTGATATCATTTTGGATGTTCTGTATTTGATCAGAATTCTGACACGGGCCGCAAATTTTGGTGTCATCAGCATATTTCGTAATAATGCTCCTGATGTTGTCATCCAGATCTGCCATAAAAATCTGGAAAATCAATGGGCCTAACACAGACCCCTGCAGAATTCCACTTGTCACCAGGCCCTCAGTTGAATGGTGGCCCTGAACTGAAACTACTTGGGAATGCTTGTAAAGCCAATCATCTATCCATCTAGCAATAATATTATTTATTCCATACTTTTTCAATTTTTGGTGAATAGCTCAATGTGGAACTCGACCAAAGTCTTTACTAAGGTCAAATAGGAGTATATCAACAGGAACACCACTATCCCTCATTTTGCTAACCTGATTGTAAAAGGTAACCATATTTGTTGCGCAGGAATACTCCTTCTTAAAGCCACGCTGATTCTGATCAAACAATGGATCATTATTGATATGTTGATTTATTCTGTCTTTTATAAGGTTTTCCAATGTTTTACATGGTATAGATGTTAGACTTACTGGTCTGTAATTGGAAACAAGTATTTTTTCACTTTTATGAATAGGGTAACCTTAGATTTTTCACTCTTGGTGATTTCCCACAGAGTTAGCGATTTTCATACAATATTTTCAACGGCAACCAAATATTGTCTTTCATAAGTTTAAGCACGGTAGAGATTATATTGTCCATTCCAGGACCACTGTGTTCTTTCAGTTTATCAATTACTGCAATTATTTCTTCTTTGGAAAAACTGTGATAATCTTTCAATATCCCGTAATCATTCTGCATATACAGAGGACAAATAACTGTTAAATGAATTTGCAATTTCTGTTGGTTCTGTAATGACTACATCATCGAATGTAATTAAAAATAACTCTCCTTTGCTCTTTTTTAGTGAGTTAATATAGCTAAAGAACGTTTACTGTTATATTTTGAAGCTGTTTTAGCTAAATGCAGTTCATACTCTTTTTTTAGCTTTGTTTATCTTATTCTTACATTTTTACATGTAATGGTTTGTGGCCACAGACACTGCCAGCTATTTACCGAAATTTCTGTGATATTTCCAGAAATATCTGATGCTTTTTGCATTTAAACAGTAGGGGCAGCAGAGAGAGACACTCTTCAGAAATTTCACGAAATATCTGGAAATAGCTGGCAATGTCTGTGGCTACCACTGTAATACTTGCCTTGCCTCATTTTGCTATTTTTTTCTTGCTTTGCACCTGTGCTATCCAATCTGTTTGTATAAGTTCACGCATGTCTCTGCATCGTCAATGTTTTCAGGACCTCCTTTTGAATGAGCCTGCTCAATGGAGCATTTCCTGCAATAAACTTGAACTTTGAACTTGAACTATATTATTATATTTGTTGAGCTACATGATTTGCCCTTGTTTTATCAATAAAGGGAGCTTGATGGAAAACCCAAATATGAGCTACTTGTTTGAATTACATCCTAAATGCCATCCAGCCAGATTACATGTTAAAATACTACTGATATAGTGGATATTTCCTAAGACATTCATTAAACTTTGGGATCCATGTGTATTTTTGTGTTAACTTTCTGATGGTGACAACCCCAGTATAGTGGTAACACTGAGGATTGTGTAACAGTCATCCCTGATTAATTTGTTATATGAGATTATCACCATTATCAAATACCTTTCCTCAGTATGCACACTTTTGTACAGTATGTGGATATGCAATAATTCAATCAAAATACATTTTTTGTAAACAAAAAAAAAGAACACCAGGAAAGAGTGCTCAATGGGAGGGCTTAAACTGTGAACTACTTCTGAGAAATGGGATATAGGTGTCATCATACTGTAAGTGACTCCCTCAAACAATCTAGCCAATGCAACAAGACTTAGAGTAAGGCAAACAGGATACTGGGGTGTATCAAGAGGAGTACTGACAGCAGAAAATGAAGGTATTATTACCTCTCTATAGAAACAATGAAATATAGAATCTGTCAGCAGATAAGGATCAAACGGCCCACCTAGTGTACCCATTTCCCTACTCACTGCTGCAGCCCCAGATCCTATTTCTTTTTTACTTTCTCCTGGCCCCTACCCCGAGGAATTAATTCCTTGGGTTTTTTTGGATGGGGTCCCAACGTAGCGTGGACCCCAGTGTCATTCCACATGGGACCATGAGATTTTTTGCCATTGGTTTTTCTCCCGGTCCCCAAACCCCTGAGGACACCAGCACACAGGATTTTTTTTCCAGACAGATGGCATGCTGACTCACACCATTGTCAAATGCCCTCAGTGTCCTCCCCACCCTGACTCCAAAGAGCTGCCTGTGCACCGGATGCTCATGTTTTCACCAGCATCAGTGCATTGGGTGCCATTAAGCACCCCAGGAATCCCACCTCAGGAGGAGATTATCCATTGGGACGCTCGATCCTCCTTCCCCCAACTGACTCCTAGCAACCCGAGTCCATTCCTGAACCGAGGTCATCGGTGTAGAGCCAAGGTGTGGCATCCAGTGCCTCAACCCTCAGTGCCACCGGGGCAGCCACCCCAGATCCTCTTTGATCTGCAGTGCTCCTGCTCTGCACATCTCCAGGGTACCTTTATGTTTATCCCATTCACTCTTGAACCCCCATATTAATTGTGTCCCCACCACTTCTCCTGAAAGGCTGTTCTGTAGCTCCACAACCCTTTCAATGAAAAAGTACCTCCTAAAATTACCCATGAGCCTTCCACCCTTCAGTCTCATAGCATGCCCCCTTGTTCTTGTGCAGAGTTTTCTCTGAAATTTGCTTTCCAACTATACCCCTAATTCCCCTAAGGTACTTGAAATTCTGTATCATATCTCCCCTCTCCCTTATTTGCTCCAGTGAATAGATATTAAGGTCCTTAAGTTTTTCTTCATAGGGCTTCTGGTGCAGTCCATGTACCATTTACATTGTCCTTCAATGGACTGCCTCTATTTTGTCAAAGTCCTTCCAGAGATGTGGTCTCCAGAACTGGACACAGTACTTCAGCTGAGGCCTCATAAGTGATCTGTACTGTAGCATCACCACCTCCTTCCTCCTGTTTGTTATGCCCCTCCCTATGCAGCCCAACATTCTGTTTGCTCGCCCCATCACCTTTTCATACTGTTTGGTCACCTTCAGGTCATCAGACATGATAACCCCAGGTCTCTCTCCTGGCTTGTGGTGACCAGAATTTTCCCACCCATTCTGTACTCCTCCCTTGGATTCCTGTGGCTCAGGTGCATGATCCTGCACTTTTTAGCATTAAAACTCAACTGCCAGACACTTGACCACTCCTCTAATAGGCTTAGATCCTTTCTCATTTTTTCCACCCCCTCAAGTGTGCCCACTTTGTTGCAGATCTTGGTGTCATTTGTGAAGAGGCATGCCTTTCCCTCCAGATGCTCTGCAATGTCACTAATGAAGACACTGAATAGGACTGGCCCCAGCACTGACCCCTGCGGCACCCTGCTGGTCACCTCCCGCTTCTCAGATGTCATGCCTTTTACCACCACCCTCTGAGTCCTGTCCCTTAGCCAGTTCCCAACCCATTTTACCACCATAGGACCCACTCCCAGGCTCCCCAATTTATTTAGCAATCTACTGTGTGGGACGGTATCTAAGGGCTTGCTAAAATCCAGGTAGGCCACAACCGCTGCCCCTCCCTGATCTATCACCTTTGTTACCCAGTCAATGAAATATATAAGATTCATCTGACAGGACCTTCTTGCTGAGAATCCCCTGCTGCCTTGGATCCTGTGTCCCGCTATCCTCCAGAAACTTCACAATCCTATCCTTAAGTAAGGACTCCATTAGTTTCCCCACTACTGATGTCAGGATTACAGGCCTGTAATTGCCTGCCTCCTCTCTGCTTTCACTCTTGTGCAGAGGGACCATATCTTCCCTCCTATAGTCCTCAGATACCTCCCCATCTCTAGTGATGCATTGAAATGTTCAGCCAGTGGTTCTGCCAGCACTTGCCTGAGTTCCTTTAGTACTCTAGGGTGGATCCCATCTGGCCCCATTTCCTTATCTGCTTTTATTTTCCTGAGTTCTTCTAGGACTCTTTCCACCATCAATGGTCTGGTCTCTACCTCCCTCCCCTGAATACCCCTTTTAATGAGTCTCAGTCCCTCCCCCTGCCTGGTGAATACTGAGCAAAAGTACTTGTTCAGTATCTGAGCCTTTTCTAGGTCATCATTCACCCTTTCTCCTCCTTCCTTCTTCAGCCATTTCTGGTCTTTTTCCTCTCACTAATGTATCTGAAGAAGGACTTGTCACCTTTCTTAATAGCCTGGTATATATCTTCTTCTGTCTGTGCTTTAGCCCTTCTAATTATTTTCCCAGATTCCCTCTGCTTCTCCAGATATTGTTCTATTTCCACATCCTTTTGTGTTTCATTGTATCATCGGAAGGCTGTTTTCTTTTCCTTTACTTTCTCGGCCACCATCTTCGAGAACCATAGTGGCCTTTTCATTCTATTACTCTTGTTATGCATTTTGACACAGTGACCTGTTACTTCTGTTATGACTTTCTTGAATCTAGACATCTGTTTTCCCACATCTCCCTCTGTACCTTCAGCTGCTAGGGCTCTTTTGAGATTTCTACCCATCACCTTAAAGTTAGCCTTCCTGAAATCTAGGAACTTTATCCTTGTATGACTTGCCTCCTCTCCACTGTGGTTACCTTAAACCATACTGTCCTGTGGTTGCTGGTACCAAGGGAACTGCCCACCTCCACATCTGAGATCCTGTCCCCAGTGGTCAGGACCAAATCCAGTATAGCCTCCTCGTGGGTTGGTTCTGCTACAAGCTGTCTTAAGTTTGCCCCATTCAGGGCAGTCATGAAGTCCCTGACCATTGTTGTACTCACAGTCTGAGTGCTGCAATCTACCTCAGGCAGGTTGAAGTCACCCATTAGTTTCAGTTCCCCTTTGGTTGCCATTTTGTGGATGGTTTCCACAAGAGCTTCATCTGATTACTCCCCCTGTGCTGGAGGCCTGTAAATCACTCCAGTGCAAATGGCTGTCCTTTTTCCCACCTCCAGGGTGACCCACAGTGCCTCTGCTCCTGCTTGTAACCCTTGAGCCTCTGTTGCTTTAATCCCCTCCTTCACGTACATAGCTACCCCCATCCCCTTCTCCCTTCCCTATCCTTCCTAAAAAGTGTGTATCCAGGTATGGCTATAGCTCAGTCATAGTTCCCTGTGTACCATGTTTCTATAATAGCTAC
This sequence comes from Neoceratodus forsteri, assembly GCA_016271365.2. Lineage (NCBI taxonomy): Eukaryota > Metazoa > Chordata > Ceratodontiformes > Ceratodontidae > Neoceratodus > Neoceratodus forsteri. The sequence goes on along the minus strand of CM028130.1, from coordinate 723,192,973 downwards.
TATGTCCAGGTTTGCTTCTTCCATTAATGCCATTAGATCTGGGATTATGTTCCCCAGACTGTGGGCATCTGTGTACATTACTTTCCAGCTTGTGTGCCCACTCTCCTTTTCCCATTTTTCAGCCCTGTGATGTTTTTGGGTTCCATCTTATGTTCTCTCCACAATTATATCTCATTTATTTATCGGGTTTGATAGTGCCCTTGAAGTAATTGGATTCAACCTTATTTCAGATATGTTATGTAGGGAGGGGGCTACCTTTATTTCCCTGACTGCTTTTGCCTCACCCCTTGGCTAGTTTAAATGCTTGTGGAGGAAGAATTTGAGCTTTTCAGTGTGGATACCTTTACCACCCCAGGATAGATGTAGACCATCTGGTGAATGCAGTCCTTCATCCTTCCAGGTGAGATCCCAGTCCCCAGAGAAGCCATACCCTTCCTCTCCTCAACATTTCTTCAGCCATGTGTTGAATTCCATGGTGTGGCTGTCTTGACCTTCTCCCTTGCCATGGACAGGTAGAACCTCTGAGAGGAAACAGAGTGAGCTACTTGACCAAGACACCACCCCAGTTCCCTAAATTCCTCCTGCACTTTTCCTACATCTGTCCCCTCACCTGCCAGGTCATTTGTCCCCATGTGGACAATGATGTCCAGCTCCTCCCTCATTGCCATTTCCCTAGTCGTCCCTAGGATCCACCTGCCCTCCTTCCAAAATGTGCCACCAGGCAGGCATACCACCTCCCTATTCCCGCTGCATCCCACTCCCAGCTCTATCTCTCTAATGATGGAGTCTCTTGAAAGGATTTGCTTCCTCCTCCTGTGCATTCTCCTTTCCTTTGCTGTCAGAGCTCCATTATGGATGACCTACTCATCCCCCTTAGTGTCCACTTCTGGAGATACATTGTGATCATCCTGCTCTGCCAAGGTGGTGTATGAGTTTTGAAGTGGCACTGGCTGGGGGATGTGCCTCTGTCCCACCTCCCTCACCCTCCCTGAACCCATCATAGTCCATCCATATTTCCTTACTGGCATCCTCTGAGGGAGTGGTGGCAGATGTGGTGGTCCCTGTGTGTGAGCGAAGGTTACCCAGATCCTCGCTAACTCTGCTTGAAGCCCTGCAACCTCCACCCTCAACACAGAGAGGTGCCTGCAGATAGGGCAGCACCGCAGTGCCCAGAAGTTTTCTGAACACTGCTGCCCCCACAACCACTGCATCATATGACACTCATCATTTTCCTTAGCCTATCCTTTCCCTTACTTGATTGTCCCTTTTTTTCTTCCTTCTTATTCCTTGTTTACTTTACAGATATGTACTGTCAATAATTGTTAGTGGTATAATGTATTAAGGTATGTAGATTTGCAGCAGGGTGTGGTGTGTGGCTGAGTTGTGTACTGAAATATAATGGCTAACAATATGTGTATGCGGTCAGCTGGTACTGTATGATGTCACAGACTATGTGTATTAAGGAAGTAATGCAGTAGGGGTTGGTGGGTGTGGGAAGGGTGATTTGGGCTCCTCCAGACCACCAGAAACAATCAACTACATCAGCAAAAAACCCAGAAACAATAAGCTGCACCAGCAGAAAACCCTAAGCATATACCTTTCCAAAAGAATCACTGGTGATAAACATCTGGAGAACTGTGCCCACTTCTGGAATCCTCACCTGAGGAAAGATAATGACTGGATAGGGATGGTGCAATGTAGAGTAAACAAAATGATTCAGGGCCAGCAGGGCAGATCTTATAAGGATTGGCTTAGGGCAATGAACACATACTCACTGTAGTCTAGATAGGAAAGGGGAGATGTGATAGAGACATTCAGGTTCTTGAAAATAATGAACAAGAGAAACTTCAAGGAACTATTCAATTGGAATTGTAGATCAGAAACAAGGGGACATGAGTTGAAACTGGTAGGGCAAATTTCAGGAAGGACATGAGAAAGTTTTATTTTACAGAGAAGGTGTTTGAGCCATGGAGCAGTCTGTCAGCTGAGGTGGTAGGTGCCAAAATAGTTAATGGTTTCAAGCATGACTGGGACAGAGTGAAAGGCTTAGTGGTTATTCAGGGCAGCAGCAATAATGGGGGAACATGGGTATGGATAGTGTGAGGCAGTATAGTGCAGTGGTTTAAGACTCTGAGCTGCAAACCTGGAGACCTGGGTTTGAATCCCACAGCCCCCACTTGCATACTGTGTGACCCTGAGCAAGTCACTTAACTTCCTTGTGCTCCCAGGTTGCACCTGTAAACAAGTTTTCAGCTTAGTGCATCTCTCCTGGTTAAAAAAAACCAAAACTTTATACTCAGAAGGTCTCAGGTTTTATAGGGCGTTATGGATAGGCTGGTTGGACTAATGGTCTTTTTTCTGCCATCATTGCCTATTTTTCTATATTTATTTTATTGTGGGGGCCTGTCCAAGGTTCAGAGCAACTTCACAACAAAAATGCAAAAAAAAAATCCCTTACCATAAACATAACAAACAGCAAATTGGAAAGATGACTTCACAATAAATAAATACATGAATTATCTATCTATCTATCTATCTATCTATCTATCTATCTATCTATCTATCTATCTATCAAGCTACTAATCAATCAGTCAATTCAGAGTCGGGCCTTTTAGTCCTAGTAGCTGAAAGTCTGTGTCCTCAGGTAAACTGTAGGTGGTATTTAAAGAAGGCTAGGGAGCCAGCCAAGTGGACACCCACTGGGATCAAGTTCAATAGAGAGGAAACAGCCACTATACTAGCCTGATTTCTAGCAGATTTGAAACCTAAATGTGGAACCCTTAAAAGCCCCTGATCCATGCAATTCAACATCCAGGTCAGGCATAGTGGTCAGAATCTTATTGCAATACTGTGGGCACAGCTTGTTCAAGGCTGTACATGTAATTAACATAATCTGTATTCAGGGCATCATCTAACTGGCAATCAATCTGGACTCAGTCCATGGAAGTGATATGACCAAACCTCCAGGTGGATGTCAGAAGCCTTGCTGTAGAGTTCTAGACTAGCTGAAGATAATGCAATGGACCACAAAATCATCCTGTATAAAGGGCATTGCAGTAGCTGAGCCAAGAGGAAATTATGATGTGTTACAAACTGTGGATATCTACAGTATCAAGCAGGGGACACAGTCTGGCAATATTTGTAAGGTGATAAAAGCAGGCCTCGACAATAGAAGACACCTGGGGAATCAATCAATCAATATCTTTATTTAGCCAGGCAGAACACCATTGAGCAAGGCTCATTTACAAGTTGGACCTCGAGTGAATACATATCATCAAGAAGAAAAAGAACAATTTGGAGCAGGAATATCACATTGGCAAAGAGCACACAATATTTACAAAATAACATGATGTGGTTAGATAGAGTAGCAACATGACGAACATCGGAAAAGCACAGATGGCATGTGTTACATGCAAGGCAGGCAGCATACAGCTAGATACAAATTCTATTCAAGGCAAGTGCACGATGGACAATGATAGACTATTTTCTTGTTGACCAGAAAGTTGAAAAGGTAACTCATTACACAGTTTTGTGGAGAATGTGCACCAGGGACAGTAAAGCCACAGAGTGAGCAAAGAATAGAGAATGTAGGCAAAAGATGGTATAGGAAGTGATACTTAGGATAGGGTGTGGGAACTTAAAAGTGCAACATGATTTATGCCGACCAGGGCTAAGGGGTGTGGAGGAAATGAATGTCAACTGTTTATCAAACACTATTCCCAGACTGTGAAAATCCCCACTGCCTTCAGTTGCAGCCCATCCAACACAGGGAGACTAAGGCTACTTAGCAAACCCAGCAAAGCTGATGGCTGCCTGTCATTTCACACTAGGAACTGTTTAGGTTTCATAGGATTAAGTGCCAACCAGTTGGAAGCCATACAGGATCTAATTTCTTCTTGACACTTTTCCAGTCAAAGCAATGATCACACCCTCTTAGGGGAAAAATACAGATACAGCTACATATCATCTGCGGAACAATATAACTGCATACCGTACCATCTTATGACCTCACCCAGCAGTAGCATATATAGCCACAAACAACATAGAAGATAGGAAACACCCTTCATGAACATAGAAATTAAGTGCCATCAGGTGCAATTGGAATTAACTGAATACTACTGATTGCTTTCTGGAACCATGGAAAGATGGGATCCATTTCAGTCTCAGGGTTGCTATTAAGAACCCGCTATGCTTTACTGATTTGTGTCTCACATTGGGGACTATGGGCATCCCTAAGTCCCTGGACTTAAGGGCTCTGCCTGGGTGATTTCAGATTGAAGGTTTATGGAGGTAATGAGGTGCCATGCTTCTGGTTCCCAAATGTCTTGTTGTGTCCATCAGTATTATAAGCAAAGTAGAGTCAAGAATAGTCAAGACCATAATATTTGCACTTTCCAGTCTTCTTGCAATTTATCAGCTGATTACTAGAGTCCCCAAAGGGATTATGGAGGCACACACTTGCACTGCTCTGCTTCTCTATGATGCCACTTACTGACACTTCAACAACCCTGCAGAAGACAATGTATATTTAAAGCATTTTAAAATAATGACACAGTAGCACCACACATTAGAACTAGTTGCAACATTGGGTCCCACTGTAGTAGGGACACGGTCCATTCAGGGCCTTGAATGTCAGAATAATAACACTGCACACAAGCCTTAACCTAAATCCTAAATGGATGAATGATTACACCAGTGCTTTTGGATCACCATAAGCATTACACTTGTCAACACTTGCCTTTTTTCTTCTCTTAGTAAATAAATATGTGTGGCTCGTGCAGTGGTTGTATACTCTGTTCATTATGCTGGATTAGTGAACTTGCATTATTTGTAGCCATATGCTACATTATAAGGGTAATGTACAGGATGATATTATGTGGTAAGTGATTGGATGGCTGCTAGCTGGCAAAGCATGAATCAAGGAAAGACAGTGTTGTTGATTATCAAACCAGGGTCTCAGAGACCGGCAACAACAGGGATTGGACTCACCCTACCATCCTTGGGTGGTACCAACCTCCAAGTCATGAATTGGGCCAAACAGCTGGGGGTCATAGCGAATGGCAGGCAGACCTAAGAGCATTCTATAGCAACCTTTGTCCAGTGTGTTTTTTTCCACCTAAGAAACAACACCATCTGAAACCTTGTCTTTTTAGCTATTGACCTGGTAACTATAGTCCATGCCTATGTGACTTTTTGCCTTTACTGTTTTGACACTGCTTATCTCAGCCTTTTGGGAGGTTTGGTGTGTCATCTCTAGCTGGTTCAGAACACTGTTGCCTTGTTGATATATGGCACGAGCAATGTCCATCATATCATACCAGTGCTGTGTGCTCTGCTTTGACTATTGGTTAGACTGTGACTCTCCTTTAAGATCGGTGTGATGATATTCAGGGCCTGAGTGGGTTAAGTCCTGACTACACAAAAAAAACCTTCCTTCATTGACTCTACATTGATCCCTTTGCTCCACAGGGCTAATTTTTTTAGAGCTTCAACATACTCACCTGAAATCATCAGGAAATAGGGCCTGTTCCATGCTCTCTCCGTGTTTCTGAAACTAGTTGCCCTTGCAATAGTGTTTGATCTCTTCAGTGAAGGTTTTTGAAAGAGCCCAAAACACCAGTCTGTTCTTACTGGCCTTTGAAGACACCTTTTAACTTTTACCTGTTAATGGAGGGATTTCAATTTTCTGTTAAGGAGGTTTTATTTATGCTGTAAGTGATGGATCATATTTTCTGTACGGTAAAATATATCACCCCTTACAGTACCAGAATAAGCATTTCAGGAGCAAAACAAAATGATAGTTCTTCATGCAATGGGTTGTCGGGATCTGGAATAGCCTACCTCTGGAAGTAGTAATGAGAAAAAACAAAGATACCTTGAAGAAAACACTGAATTCCTATATGGAAATATAAGTATGGTTTACTACCACAAAAATTAGTAGGAAAATAGTTAATATTCCTCAATAGGCCTCTTTCTGTGTGTCTACCAACCCTAGCATGAAATATGATGATGAAAACTGTTTTTTTTTTCTCTACAGCTTAACAGAGTTAAAAATCTGCAGAACCTTTATCATGTCTTGGTGTTGCTGAGCTACAACCTTAATAGAATTACGAGAATTTATGAGCTGTGAAGTTAAGGGGACTGGCTACACTTAGATAAAAAGCCCTTAATTTGCATTTTTATATTAATATGTACTCCATTTTTGCATGAATCATGATTTGTTTGTGTTAACTGATGTGTTATCATGGGTGTAAAGGGCTGCATTCCTGCATGCTGCAAGCAGGAATTTAAAGTAACTTTTCAGCCCTATAACATTATCTGATAGAACATTAAAGAGCCCCTGACAGCACTTCAAAAACATTGAAAAAATATTTATATTCAACACCATCCAGTTTCCTTTATTACTTTATATCTTTTCTGTAATTGGTTCCCCATTTTCTTTATTACTGAGGACAGTAGCATGAAAACAAGATCCCTGTCCCCAGTCTTTATCTGCTGTGGCTGCTTGTCTACACCTGACATCACAATTCCCTGTTCATGACCTCATAATTATCACCAAAGCAACACACTGTGAAGTCATAAACAGAATTATAATGTCAGGTGTAGACAAGAAGCTAGAGCTTAAAGGGTAGAAATACTGTTTTCATGCAAATACCCTTAGTAATAAATAAATATGGGTGAGAATTATAGAATAAATATGAAATATAAGCCATGTTTATGTCTCAGCATTACACTTTTTTTAAAATGTGTTCCATCTGTGTCTGGAGCTGTTTAAGGGTGAAAAGGATGGCAGCTGATGGGAGGAGGCAGATAAAGAGAATGAGACAGAGAGACAAAAATGAAGATGAAGACCAATATATGTCTTAATTGGACCCTGCACTGCTATGTTTAAACTTACCATGTTGTATATCTCTTGTATTATATGTATAAACTTTGTTTATCTACATTCAATTGTTCCTATCTATGTAATAACGATATGTATGTGTAAATGTCTCAGGACCTCGTTGTGAATGAACTTGCTCAACAGAGGTTTTCCTGCAATAAACTTGAACTTGAACTTGAAGACTGAGAGTTATGTCAGAGGATTAGCAAGGGGCAAGATAGCAGAGGCAGTATTGGGGGACCAGAGTTTTGATGGCCCAAGTAACAGACACAGTGAAAAGAAGGCCTACAGCTGAACTGGTAGGAAAAATCATGTCAGGGTAGAGACGGATGCTGTAAATCCCTTAGAACAGGGACAGGCTGCAAAAACCTAAACAAGGAAAAGCTATAATGTCCTGAGAAGAGAGAAAGAATAATGCTGTAAAGCCTGATGGATTCAGAAAAATGTAAAGCCCTGAGAAGAGAGAAAGATGGGTACTTTAAAATCCTGAGAATAGGGAAGGTGGTAGAGTCCCAAAAGATTAGGACAATATGCAAAACCCTGAGGGCAAAGTGTTTCTGTTTGAAGAAACTGAACTTTTGTCAGAACTTGAAAAGTCTATATTCACCAATAAGGGCTCCTACTGCTTCAATGAGGCTGCCAGATCACATTGACTGGCTTAAGAACTTTTTCTGCCTAGACTCAGGCCCCCATAATTCAGCCAGCAGCCCTGATGCTATGCTTGCACTAGCGCAGTGCCAACACTAGCACAGGACCGTGGATACCATATATACAGTTATGTAAGGAAAGAAAATGTTTGGAGTGTATTTTTGGAATTAGTCCTTCTCTCCTTGAATCTAGTTTTTTTTCATTTGATTTCCTTGTTTTCTGTAGTAATATAATGTGAATTTACTACACTTCACTGTTTTGTATTTTATGTTGTGGAGTATGTGACAACTCTAGGTTCGAATCCCACCATACCCATTACATAACACAGTTTTGTTTAATGATCTTCCATTATTGGTAGGTAGCAGGACATGCTGGACATTTAAGGGGTTGGATCATACCAGAAGCCCACCGCTGGATGAAGTTCACCAAAGTGAAGCACCAGGACACCTGCTGTGTAGCCATTTTTGGCTCCATTGATCCATGTCTGTTTTTGCACATCAATTTGGCAAATCAGTGCTTGATTTGTGATCTTGACAATAAGTCATGATGTACTTTGTTGTGTGCAGCTGCTGCTTGCTTTTACAGCATAGGTTAAGTCATGACTACACAGAAAACTTCCTTCACTCATACACTAAAGATCAACCCCTTTGCTTCACAGGTCAGAATCTTTAAGAGGTTCAGCATACTTACCTGAAATCATCAGATGATAGGGCCATTTATGTGGCCTTCCCATGTTTGTGGAACTTGCTGCCCCTGTAATTATGTTAGATCTCCTCAGCAGAGGTTTTAAAAGGTCTCTAAACACCCATCTGTTCTTCCTGCCCTTTGAAGACACCTTGTAACTTTCACCTGCTACTGGAAGATTTCAGTTTTCTGTAAAGAGGTATTTATGCTGTAAGTGATGGTCTGAATTTTCTGTACCATGCTTCAAGGCCTTATAATGAGGCACTTAAAAAAAAAAAAATATGATAATGAAAGCTGTTTTTCTCTTCAACTTAAAAGGGTTAACACAAAAGGCAGGCATTAAGGCCTGTAATGAAATCCTATGGGTTGGGTTGTTAAAATCCAACGGATGGGAAAGAAGGAGTAGATTATTATGTACAGCTTAACAGAGTTAAAAGGCTACAAACCTTTACCTGGCCTTGGTGTTGCTGAGCTGCAGCCTTAATAGAATTAAGAGAACCTCTGAGCTGTGCAGTTGTTAAGGGGACTGGCTACGCATAGATAAAAAGCCCTTAATTTGAATTTTCATGTTCGCAAGTATTACATTTTTCTTTGAATGAGGATTTGTTCATGTTAACTGATGTTCTTATCATGGGTGTAAAGGGTTACATTCTTGCACACAGGCAGCAGAAATTTAAAGTAACTTTTTTGCCCCATAAAATAGGGATACCAGACTGTGGCAAAAGACAGATAAAGAGAATGACAGCGAAAAACCAAAATCAAGATGAAGACCAAGACTGAGAGGTATGTCAGAGACTCAGTAAGGGGAACCTTAGCAGAGGCAGTTTAGGGGGACCAGAGTTGTGATGGTCCAAGAAACAGGCAAAATGAAAAGAAGGCCTACAGCTGAACTGGTAAGAAAAATCATGTTAGGGTAGAAAAGCCCTTGAAATAGGGCCAGGCTGCAATGACCTAAACAACTGGGAAAAGCTCTAATGTCCTGAGAATAGAGGAAGATTTTTGCTGTAAATCCTGGCAAATAGGAAAAAATTTAAAGCCCCGAGAAGAGAGAAAGAAAGATACTTTAAAGCCCCAAGAATGGAGTAAAGTCCTGAAAGGTAAGGACAAGCTGCAAAACCCTGAGAGAGGAAAGTGTTTTCTGTCTGAAGAAAATAAAGAACTTTTGTTAGAACTTGATAAATCTATGTTCACCAATTAGGGCTCCTACTGCTTCAATGAGACTACCAAGTCAGGATCATGGACACACATATATTTAAAACTAGCACACCCACACTAAGACACCTGAATGTCATGCTACAGTGCAGCGCACATGTGCAGCAGTTCAGCACCAGCCCATGATTTGCTCATCACTGAGGACTGCAAATGTGACTTGAGGAGTGTACTGTCTGTTTGCAGCATAGTGCCTCCAGGGCCTGTGATATGGTTGGGTGGGGTTGCATTCTCCTGGTCTTCCTCCTCCAGGAAATCCTGCATGCGGTACACAATGTAAGCTGTTGTTCTTGTGGTTCTGGTTTCCACCTCTGGGTTTGCCCAGGTCAAGGTTTGCTTTTTATAGTTGCACTAAATGCTGTTAGCACAGTGCTAATTCCGATTCTCTTCAATAAATACATAAAATAATTAATTGAATATCATGCTGCCACAAATTCACGTCACTGTCACCCTTTTTCTGTGCTGAATACATTGCGGTAGCACACATGCACTATAGCCCCTGGTTGTAGAGATGTGGCAACATTTTAATTCACCAGCGAAGTTCATGTGAAGTGGTGAAAATTTGCACTTCATGGAGCTCTGCAAAGTTTTCCCAGACCTGAGAAACTTTGACTTTGGCCGAATCATGAAGTTTTTGCTGTCAAGTTTGGAATTTTGCTGTCAAGTGCAGAATTTCACCCATGAAATTCTGCAGTTCATGACGAAACGTTGCACTTTGAGGTAGATCCACACTCCAGGAATTGTGTGAAATTCACAAATTGCACTTCATGAATTATGCAAAAATTCACAAATTAATACGCGAAGTGACGTTTGCCGACTTCACTCATCTCTAACTGGTTGGTAGAGTGCTAATGGCTGAATATTGCATACCTATTCAATTGGCCATTATAGTTAATGGAAACCCAGTCACACAGTGCAAACCATTTGAATATGGGGCCTTATAGCTTTGGAAGCAGAACAAGTTTTCGCTATTGAGTTATTTATGTGTGTAAGTATGTATTTATTTATTTATTTTAATATTGGCAACTAGGAAAGGCAGACTGAGCCAAGACTCATTTCTAGGTGTGACCCGGGGGGGCAGGAGGGGGGCAAAGAGAGTAGATACAGAAAAGTAACAATTATAAACAAACATGGTAAGTACAATAAACAAATCAACACCAAGGGTACAAGATGTGATGAATAAAACTGAGTTCATAAAAGCACTGTGCACAAAATGTACAAGAATGCTTTAAGTACACTGTGCATGACAGATGGGGTCAGCAGTGCTTTGGTGATGGAGAAGAGGCCAAAGGTGAGAGCACCATTAGCCCTGGTATGGGGAGGGGGGTCAGTAGAATTAGGAGAAAGAAGAGAGGAGGTATCAAGAGGGAAAATTACAGTTGCAGTGACTATTTTGTCAAAAGTGAAATGTCAACAATGGAATCTTCAGTGGAATATCATTTCAGTTTTTTGTTGTTTTACTACAGTTATTCCACCCTACAAAAATAGGGACACTGATTGATTAAAGCAGTAATGTTACTGTTGCAGCCATTGGCAAGTTGAAGTATATCCAGATATATCATTCTATATGATGCTATATCACTAAAAATCACATTATTTTCAGGCAGTAATTTGTCTCTGGCTGTGACTGTATGTCAATATGGCTGACAACAGTTGTATGCTGGTTTTCTTTTAATGTTTGTATATTTTCTTTTGATACTGCTTGAATGTAATAGTTAAAGTTAATGAATAATCATACCTAGATCTTTTTCCTTTTGAAGTGCAATGCAACTAAAGTGTTCCATTGCTATATCTGAGTAAAAATCTCTCTCTCTCTCTCTCTCTCTATCTATCTATCTATATTGGCTGACCAATCTGTTGCAGTGAGGGTGCTCAGGAGAGCATTGAAGTTTAGCAACTGTGAGGGACCTGGACCAGATGTATTTTTGGGAGGAGGGGGCACTGGATTTTTCAGATGCAGATGGTTGCCAGGCCTGTTGTGGTGGTACTGCCTCCTCTGGGGCATCTAGGTGACCATGGGCCAAGAAACACGGTGCATCGAGGACAGTAAGATGTGGCACAGCAGGACTAATGACAGCAATGGCCATCAATGGGGAAACACAAATAAGGACATGTCCCGCCTCCTCCTATAAAGCAAGGAAAAGTGACTGTAACAGGGCAGGTGACAGGAGACCATGTATGACTGATACCTGAGTGGTCTCAAGTGGAGAGGATGATGCACCATTGGGAGAATGTGGAGTACCCCCAACACACCTATCCCTACATCCCGGAGGGGCTCTGGGATGAGACTGAATGGTACCAGGAGGACTGGGTGTATGGAATAGCCCTGGAAAAGATCCATGTGAAACATGGCTTGTGGAAGGTTGCAGCACTGTCACATCTCCTGGAGGCCTGGGTGCATGTCATGTTCCTCATGGACACCATCTATGAGGGGTTGACCATAATGAAACACTATGTACTGTTCCAGGACATACAGGGCATCAGAACAGAGTAAGAGGTGGATGCCATGGACTCATTTGGCCAGACCTGCACCAAGCTGGAGCCCTGGTATTATTTCAAGCCAGCCACGGGGAACTGAATCACTCCATTGGGGGTGGCCTATGTCATCAGTGATGTCCTGGACACAGGCAGACATGCCAGAACTCTTTGATGAGGGCCAATGTTTGTGAGGGGGGCTTCTGGCCACATTCTGAATATTTGTTTATGCTATACTGTACCTCTAGATGCACTATTAGTGACACCTCCCCTGTTGTGCCAATTCACTGCATACTGTTGCCATGTTTATATAAATGGTGTGCCATATAACGCTGCACTATCTGTTGTGCTAAGCCATTGGTACAGCCCTGCCAGTGCACACTGTTCTGAAGCCTACTGTGTCATTTGTTTTTTCCTGGGTATGGGGTTGACCAAGCTCTTTGGGCATCCCCATATAAGGACTTTCCATTTAGGGGACATGGTTGGTAGGAAGAAAAGGGGACTCTGCATTTTATATGGCAACACGGGGTAGGTGTGCCAGGTGATGGGACTGCAGGCTCCTGAGTGGGTACAAAAAACAGAAAGAGGCTTGCCTGTGTTACTGATGTGTTAGCCAAAATTTCACAATCACTTATCAAACCAGAGGCTCACACTCAAATATAGAGTCAGAAATCATAAGATAAAAATATAAATATTTTATTCTCACCAAGTGGAATGGAAAATACAAAAACACTCCCACAGCCTGGAGAAAAATCCTGAGTGTGTACCCTAGTGTCACACCTTTACTGTGTACAGTGCTTTATAGGACTGTTGGTGCTCTGTGCTTCAGAGATCCCATAAAGTGCCCTGGCACTCACAGTATGCATTTGTGGGGGTGGTATCCATTCCTGGGTCTGTTGGATGCCACCAGCACCTCTACAGCCTGCTGCTACACACAACAGGTCATACCACAGGGCACTGGGGATGCATGGCTTGCATCCGGAATGCTACATATTATGTCGTACAAAGAGTGTATACCACAGCCACATTGCATGCCATACCCCTCTTGGCATTCCCACAGTGGATGTTGACTGTAGCACTATCTCACAGGGACCATTTCCTGGTATGGGTCTTGCAATCTCATCCCTATACCTCTGTGGAATGTATGAACCATGGGGGGGGCAGGATATGGCTGCAGTGCATGTTTAGGTACATGCCTGTGGGATAGCTGCTGTTGGGGCCATGTTCCATCATTTAAAACAGTGGTCTGTCTGGTGTAAATGATCTGGGACCTGTGCACATCCATTTTCAGTGTAAACTGCATTGTACTTATGGGTTATGCTGTGCATGCAGCACATGTCCATCTGACACAACACCACATGGAGCTTTCCTGGGGTGTGTGCAAGACATGCTTTCACTTGCTGTGTGCCCTGGCTGTGCATCACGCTTAGGTGGGGTGTGCACATGATTCACATGTACGGCCCTCTGTGGGGTGGTTATGTGATGTATATTGATCTATGCACACAGCTGAATAGAGGCCATTGTCAGTAAAAATGTTCATAATAGCTAGCACAAAATGGTTGCTGCATTAGCGTACTGGATACAATTAAAATTAAATGTTTTCTTCATGCATCTGAAAGATATGCCTACTATTACATTTGTAGATCAGATTATAAAAGGCCTCAGGTTCAAAATGCCTTTATTAACATTATTCTGTATTATAATTATGCATCCGCATTTGTACAAGGTAATGTTTTACTGAAGCCAACTCTCTGGCACAGAGTGGTAAGGGGCCAATCTGACAATTGGCTGATTCGGGTTCACACTTCAAGACTGATCTGTCGGAAGTGAAAGCTGTCTGGGAGGGTTCACGGCATCTGAGAGGACATTTTCCTCTCATGGTTTTGTGACTTGAAGATGTCACTCTCAAGAGTGACACCTTGGAGTAGGGCTGGGTGAAATTAATCTTCCATCAGTGAAATTCCAGTGAAATTCCAATATTGTTTCAGTGAAATTTTGCTTACGTTCTATGAACATTTCACAAAATGTTGCCAAAATTGTGATTTCAGTCATTTTCATCTAATTTAAAATATATTTGTCCAAATTGCACCACATTTGGTAGGATGCTTTTACCATGGTCCATACAGAAAAGTTCTGAGTATCATATAATTTTCATTAAAGATGACTGAGTTATATACATCCAAACTTTCTGCAATTTTAAAATTACATTTCACAACTATGTAAACTGCAGAATTTTAAGCCCCTGTAACTTTAAAAGTGAGAATGGAATATCTCCAGTGTTGTTAGTTTCATTGATCCTGAATATTTGACTTTGAGGCCACCCCCATGGTCCAGTACCAGAGTGTTGCACTGCCATGCGGAGGACCTGGGTTCTGAAATGAGCCTGGGACTCATGTCTGGAGGCAGGCAATGGATGAGACAGCTGCTGCCTGGCAGTGCATCTCAGTAAGTGAGGATTGGGGATGGGTTACACCAACACGGCAACCCCTGTGGCTGGGTCAGGGAGCTTGCTCTTTCACAAGGGAAGCTGTGGGAGTGTGAGGCTGACAGAGGCACTGCCCCCGCCAGAGGAGATGGGAGGGAATAAAAATGTTGGAGAATAACCGCTGTTGCCAACTGAATGATGGCTGGGTTCAGCCTGGTCAGGATATGTCCCTGTGAAAAGGGTGTACCCCTGACAGATGAGCTGCCACCTGGCAGAAATATCAATATTGAAAAAAAGAGGTTGTGTGTCAATGCTCTAATTTCATTCTCAAAGGCTGGCCAAATTATATACTGTCAAAGATTCAAAATAACATCAGTAATTAAAATTTAATTTTAAGAGTTTTTGTATAATTGTGGAATGCTGTGTTATTTTTCTCAAAGTCATGTCTATACATTTTGCCTAGTCATATACTTGAGTTGCCACTGTAGAGGAAGATAAAGACTGGGTACAGATGCAATAAGGTAGCCTTCATAGGAGGCGTCATTGTAAATGTATAGTGGTGCCATGTTTCAGATCACTATCGTGAGTGACAATCATGAAGCATAGTCATGGGCATCACTATGCACTGCCTTGAATTATTGCAATATGCCTGATAATTACTAGAGCTCACTGATTTAATGACTTGTGGAAGCACATGCACATGCAGCATTGTTTCTGTACAACGCCACCTGCTGCCTATTTAACAACCCTGTAGATAACAATGTATATTTTCTCTGTTTGAAAACAGTGGCACCAAGTGACGGCAACCCTTACAACTAGTTGCAATTTAGAACATTGTGATGGAAGTATGTGGATATCTTTAGTCATGGTCGTAAAGGGACATGATGCTGGCCATCACTGTCACAGGAGTGTTTGAAGGGTATTGTAGGGCCATGATGCTACTGCAGCTAAGTTGATTCAATGGTGTTAAGTACTTTGTGGATGTTAAATCCCACAAGTGGAATTCTAGTGACATTATCAATTATGAGTCCATGACCTGTTGATCAAATGTTTGCCAATTAGTAATTTCTAAAGTATCCACAATACATTTTAACCTACTAAACCACATTTATCCAGCTTAATTAGATTCCTGTTTGGTATGCATGCCAAATCTTAAGTGTATACCTGCATTAGAAGTGCAACTATAAACATATATTTTTGAAAATGGTAACACAATTTATTAAATAATTCAATTGTGAAATGTTGAACTTCTGTAATTTACAGTTTACACAAGGAATTACCTTTCTATTGAACAGATTCTATCACTCGTCCTAGAAAGTACTGTATAGGTATAACATTTTCAATCATCTAACTCCAAAGGTGGCTAAGTTGTAAGCATAGAAATATCTTCAGAACTTTTCATATAAATAATAAATTGACATTACTTGAGCCCCAGTAACTTTCCCACCTCTTATCCAAATGTTACAAAACATGGCATCCTTTTAGAGCCTCTTCAAAACAATATGCGTGCTACAGGTTCGCTCTCTAGCTATAAAACTGACTGAGTTATGACCAATTAATGAATGTAGAAAAATGTTGCAAAATTTCATGAAATTCTGCTTCATTCTATTTCATTAACATTTTGTAAAATCAGAATTTGCTAATTTTGTCCAGATCTACCTAGAAGTATCCCTGAGGAGATGCCACTGGCAACACATGTGACCATGTGTCAGCTGGCAACCCTTTTAGAAAAGTCAGAAGCAGGCACTTAAATCACTGGGAGTTGGGTGGCATATAAATACCTCTTACTGGATATAGTATGATGGCCTATTCAATGGCCACTAATGCCTGATGGAACTCCCAAAGTCTGGACCCTCCCCTGATGCTGGGGTTTCTGGTATGACCTTTGTATCTTTCAGTCTCAATTCAACTATGTAATGACTGAACCAGAAGAAAGAGAGGGAACTCCATTACAGTGGGGAGCCAGTGTGGTCTGGAGTCAGCCAGGCTTGTTGGGTGGTTGATCCGATGAGACCTGGGGTGTGGCCATGAAGTTGACTCTGGCCAGCAGCAAGGGACTTGTGTTAAGCTCAGACACTGTTGTAAACTGTTTAAACACTTTTCCTGATGAGGTTACAGAGTTTGTTTTAGATGTAGCAACATATGGCCATTATAACTAATTGGTTCTGTTTGTCTAATTCATAGGTTGCCTTTGGCAATTTAGGAAATTATGATTAGAATATTCCCATCACCATATTTTACTTAAATAAACCTTTCTTTTCATTGAATGTCATAACAATAGCTATTTTTCTTTACTATTTATATCATGTCATATTTTCACTGAGATCAGCCAATCAGCTATCACTAGTAGCACAATATCACACATTTATTTATTGTGATTGGGCCAGTGTGATGAAGAGAGGCTAGTCACTGCCACAGTGGATGATTTTCATTTATACAGGTAATTCAATACTGACTTTAGTAGGATTTTAGGAGGCAGTGTAGTTCTGTGGTTTAGGGCACTAAGCTGCAAATCTGGAGACCCTGAGTTTGAATCCCTCAGACCCCTCTTGCATGCTGTGTGACCTTGAGCAAGTCACTTAACTTCCTTGTGCTCTCAGGTTACACCTGGAAACAAGTTCCAGCTTAATGATCCTTTCCTGGTTAAACAATGTCCCATTCCCTTCCCTTTAGTTGCAATATCCTTTGGCTGAAGTGGGAGCAGGATGACTGATTGCATAGGTGAGATTTTGCATTATTTATCTGACGGCAACTGGGTGGGGTGGAAAATTAAGCAACTTTCTTATTGCAAATGAGGGAGGGCAAAGGCTATATATAATATGAGAAACTTTGCTAGGACACAGGAGAAGAGGAGGGAGGTGGGTGCAACAATTATTGGGGTGTATGGAAACGTAGTAATTGAATCTGGCGTTGTGAGAGGGGATGTTATACTGTATATAAAGTACATGGGTTTCGGAAATGCTTTTATAAAGAAAGCAGCAATTTTTAAAAGAAAAAAATAACTTCTCCATGCAAAGGTGCTGTAACTTTGGGAATTTTGCTCCACCACACACAGTGTGAAGTTCCTGACTTTGCTGCAACATTTTGGGCAAGGTTATAATTCACAACACTTAAGATAATGAAGTAGATGCACTCACCAGAGGAAGAATATGTTGCTTTTATTAAGTAAGTGCAAAAAAAAAAGGTGACCATAAGGTGATTGCACCCCTTATAATTTATAGCCCTTATGCATCTTAGTTGGGCTGCTTGGAAACTATGAACTGATATGATGATCTGAATTACTACAAGAATATACAGTATACACCAGATCTTTACATTTTTTCAGCTGTGTTACACGTTTTTATGTGACATAATTGAGTACTACTGTAACTACATGCACCTTGTTATTATAGTTTTAGTATTTCTTTCCTAGAATTCTTAGACAAAAAGAATATTTGATAAGAGTGCATGCTGCCCATAAATGAAAAGAAGTTGTTCATGCATTATTACCAGTCATAATGCACTCTAACTGAAAGCTGGCCTGACCCCCACCCACCCAGAATGTCACTGATGTATTTTATAAATTCTACAACAAAGACAACTGGTAAGACTGACCCCAAACAGATCATTTTATTTCTCATACTGTAAATCCTGCAGCAATTCACATTTTAGCGAGAATGACATAACATGATATTAGTCTCTTCTAAGCATTGGTGGTACAGTAGAAACCAAAGTAAAGGAGAATATAGCTGGTCCAGTGGCATGGAGAGCTGAAGCATTGGTGCCTTACCTTCGCCATGCCAGTGACCTGTGTTTGCAGTACGAGTGGGTCACTGGTGGTCAGCCAGTGAGGGATAGGACTAAGCATCCAAAGGACAGCTCTCCTCTTCCAGGGAGGGCAGCCTTGCAGTCCTGCCAAATGACTGCCCCCAGGTGGAGGCCTGAAGGCAGAATAGGTCGGGAATGTCAAGGAAGGGAGCATGCTGCTCGACTCACATGTCATGCTCCAGCAACGGGGAGGAAAGAAAACTAGGAAAAAGGTGGCAACTGGTGGGATGATACCTGTCCTCTGCAGGCTCTGCACTCAGCCAGCTAGGCACCTCTATGCAAGTGAGGTAAGCCCTGGTCGATGCCAGGGTGTCGGAGCTGAGGGGACTGATGGAAGGGGGTCAACTGCCATGAGAAGGAGCATGAACAGAATATGAAAAAAAAAGTAAAGAGGAATAATGTGACCTCATTGATATTTGAACCCATGTCCCTAGAGTCATGTCCATGTGCATTACCAGATGAGGTACAGTATCTGCCTCAGTCGCTTTCTTTCTCAGACTGCAAGTCCTGCAATTAGGAACATATTAAATAGAAAAAAAGTCTGCATGTTATCAGGCACCAATGGAATTTATAAACACATGCTGAAGAGTGCAAGAGAAGTGAGTTCTAAATAGACTACAAACCCAGACCATTGAACTCCATGCAGATATAATACTAGCTCTGCTATTAGGTCAGACCATTCACTCATAAAATATAACTTGTAACTGCATTACAGTTGATGTTGTGGTTACTTCTTCTGCCTTGTGGGATCAAACAAGGTTGAGGGATTTGAGTCATAAAACTCCTCATGGGGGGGTCATATTTAAGACTGAGTGACTTGTATGGTGCCTCTACCCAGAGAAAGTTTTAAAAGGGCCTCATGACTGTATAGCAAACTCTCTGGAATGAAATCCAACTTTAATGGATCACACCATCTGTGAAACAATACAGTGCAATAACAATTCCGCAAGCTCAACACTTACACTCTATAAATAATTAGGTGCAGACAGTAGTTATAAATAAAACGACAGGGTGTTTTCTGGAGAATGGAAATCTGAGGGGGGGGAAGGGGTGAAGGGAAGTGTTAAACAGTTGTGGTAGCAGTGTATAATTCCTGTCTGGTTTATCCAGTGCCTGTGAATGTCTGGCCTATATACACAGGTGCTGCTCTTTTGTCACTCTTCTAGGTGTAGTCAAAAATTGATAATCCATGTTGCACTTCAAGTAACCTTCCAAGAACAGCCCTCCTACCTTGCAGAATACAGGAGTTGGTGTTGCCAACTGTATTGATGGGGCTATCCCTCCATTTTGGTATCGGTGTATATCCCCTTAAACCTAAGAGGGAGCTCCTAGTGCTTCACTGGGTACCAAGCAGTGAATATGGTGTAGAAACAGAGGCGATGCATGTGGTTGGTCAGTGGTGGTGCACTTAAACAAATAAAGCATTGCTTGCACATTAAAACATCATACCCAAATGTGCCTAACCTTAAACTTGAGGTATTTGTTTAACTCCTGGACAGATGACCAAGTGCTATAAATCCTTTCCAACAATTGTACAGGTTAGAAGTTTGGTGACAGAAAACAATATTTTATCTAATAGACAATTTGGATTTAGGGAGAAACACTCCAAAATTGATTGTTTGTTTATATCAGACCATCTGATTAGAAAGGCTTATTTAAAAAAAAATCCCTTATATTTTGCATTTTAGATCTGTCATCAGTGTTCAATAGTGTGAATAGGAGTATTCTGTGGAATAGTCTAACTGCTTTGGTTATTGACAGTAAATTACTTGCCCTTATTCAGAAAATATATACTAGATACCTATGTTCAAATTGGATTTCTAAAGATTGAAAGTTAACTGATCCATTAAAAGTAAATAAGGGTGTAAAACAAGGGTGTCTAATGGCACCTCTACAATTTAACATCTATATAGATCAAATTGTGCATCGACTAGATATGGTGGAAACAGATTCTCCAAGAGTTAGGAATATTAAACTTAATGTGCTCTTATACACAGATGATGCTGTGCTGGTGCTGGTGCTGGGTTCTGCAAATGGCCTACAAAATGTCTTGACCTGTATTTCTATGGTTTTAAAAGAGTTATGATTATCAGTAAATACAAATAAAACTAAAATTGCATTTGTGAATAAACCAAACAATTTAAATTTCTGCTGAAATATAGATGATAATGAGATTGAACAAGTTAATATTTATCCCTCTCTTTATGTTATACTGCATAAAAAAAAATTGGAGATTACATATAGAAGAAAGTAAAAAAAAAAGGCAGGCAATTGGTTTTAGCTATAAATAAGTTCTCCAAACAATATATCAATAACTCAGCCTTATTAAAAACTTATAAAATGAAGGCTGATTCAACTTTATTGCATGGTGCTGAGTTGTGGGAAAAAAGTAAGGATGTAGAAACCCTAGACCCAATACAAAATCTATATATTAGGCTTACACTAAAACTGCTCCAGTTTATACCAGCTGAATTCTTACGGGCAGAAACAGGTAATATATCAATAGTAACATGCTCAATAACAAGGCAGTTTCGTTACTGTCTTAAAATATGCAATAATAAAAATGAAAATTCTATTTTATATTAGTGTTGGGAAGATAGTCTAACCCATGACATAAGGAAAAATACTAAAAATTGGTCCCGGATGAAAGAACTAGATATCCTACTTAGGAAATGGGATTGGTTATCATTGTAAACATAGATTTTACTAGAAATATGGAATAGCTTCATGATTTTGTGATAGGCAGAATACAGGGCATAACAAAACAAAATGATATATGAAGAATCTCTTTAATAACTTTCAAATTTATAAAACTCTTAAAAATATACATAAAAGAGTGGCATATATACTTAAATGTGAAGAAAATCTTCATTACAAAACTCTAGTCAATTTAAGATTTAATGTGAATGCTTGAGCGTCCTCTAGATTTATTGGTTGGAATATGTATCAAGCAGGCCTAGACTGTAAGGGAAATTGCCCAGGGAAATGGAACACAAGACATATTTTGCATGACTGTGTAATTTGAAAAATCTAAGAGATCATTGGCTTAAGCAACATCTGTCTAAAATTAACAGTAAAATGAAAGAAGATAAATTAAGATTTCTTTTAAATTCGGAGGATACTGCAGTTTTGTATAACATGGCAAAATTTACTATTGCATTCCATAGATTATAAAAGGTAGGAATTGATTAACTGTATTTAAATCTTAGATGTTTTATATAAACATCTGCTGTATTTTATGGTATGATGGATTTTGATTGTAAGTTTGCATATGTGTTATACTTCTGTGATACACATTTGTAATTCAATAAACTTGAAACTAGTGCTTCACTGGGTACCAAGCAGTGAATATGATTTAGAATCAGTGGCATTGCATGTGGCTGGCCAGTGGTGGTGCACTTAAAAAATCAAGCAATGCGTGCACATTAAAACATCATACCCAAATGCATCTAACCTTAAACTGATGTATTTTTAACTCCTGGCCATCTGACCAAGTTCAGCAAATGTTTTCCAACTATTTTACAGGTTACAAGTTTTGGGCAAGCCCAGAGTTAACTCATGGTTTCCCAAACCAGTGGATCTTGCCAGCTGGAAAGGATGGATGGCACTGGCTTGTTTCACAGTGAGTTCCTCTTTGGCTGGTATTACTGTTTTATCCATCCTCTGTGGTGCAGGCCTCTGGTGTTAGCTGACAGATACTTTTGTCTCTTTTCCCAGTTATGCCTCTCCAAACTATATTCAACAGACAGTCTTCCTGCTCTTCTCACACAGGGCAGCTATGTCTCTGTTCCCAGTTATGCCTCTCCAAACTATATTCAACAGACAGTCTTCCTGCTCTTCTCACACAGGGCAGCTATGTCTATGAAACTTAATCCTATCTGCCCCATCCAGCATGGCCAAGCATCCAGTCCCACAGCGTGGTAATAACCAGTACTTACTGTGTTATTGGTTAGGCAGTGGTCCGGGTAAGCTGTGGTCTCACTTCAGTTTCAGGCATAACTGCAGCACATCAAAGCCACTCTCAGTTTTCTTTTTCATGCTGGGCTAGCACGTGATTGCTTTCTTTTCTGTAGCAGGAGTACTGCTTTTCACTTTGTCCCTCTGTCTCTGACAGACACACAAACTGTCTTTGCATTGGCATCAACAGTCTTCTTTACACTGCAGTCACACACACACACATTGAATGTAATTGGAAACAGCACTAGTTGTTCACTGGGGAATCTCAGGTCACCACTGGTTAACTGGGCAGTCAATTACTGAGGCCACACTGGAGGTCTGTCACTTGATAGATGACAGTTTCTCTAATTTGCCTCAGGAATCTTGCAGTCCTCTGGTGTTCTAGGAGCTCCTAGTGGCTCCCCTTCCAGCTTTGGAGCCTTACTGATTGATGGTGCAACCCCTGACTCCTGGCCACTTCTGTGGTAGGGTCAGGGTGTGCCCAATGGTGATTTCTGTCTTTGCTGTGTGTTTTTTACACCTAATGTTTAAGCCTTTTATATTTATTCTGTGCCACCACTAAGTCATTTGCATAGTTGCAGTGGCGGATTCCCCACTCCATCAGAACTGCCAGTTATGCCAGGCATCAGAAGCATGAAGCTACCCTTTTATATATAGTCAGAGCCACAGTGTTGTTCTGCTGCAGAAAGTGCCAAGTAAATTAAAACTCCTCTTCACTCATGGTCCCCATCATAGTACTAGGGACTAGAAAACAAAAAAATGGCAGCAGCGTGAATTGGGGTCTCTGTGGAGCCAAGTAAACAACACTTATATTGGTGGATTACAAATGTTTATGAGATTAGTGACGGTTTATAATAACATGCAGTAGATGTTTAGCAGCTTGTAACATACTCAGTAATATTTATAAGTAATAATAAAACATTTGTGGAAATCCATATATAAAATACTCAAAGTATGATTGACTAAATATCTAGCAAATCCAACAAATGTTGAAACATTCATTTTCTTCTATTCTTAAAGTGGCATGAAAATCTAAATACACAGAATTTAGGATGATCAATGCATAGGTTGTGATATACTGTAAGCTAATACATAGTACAGAAATGGTGTACCTAATTAATAATCTTTACAGGTCTTCTCAAAAGTATCTGGCATGTTCACAATTTTTATTTAAAAATATGTAAATTTTCAACCTTCATATTAAACTGTCAAAGTACAAATAATTGGTTTGCAAAGAAATTATACTAAACTGGTCCCAAGACTGCTATAGATTTCATTACCCTGACTCTGCATATTAGCATGTGTGGAAATATGGAAACAATCTGAATAATAAAAAGTCATCATAGATGAAAATGGTAACATATCTGTGCCTGCCAAAAGAAGGCCTCTTTGAAAAAGCCCTAACAGTATTGTGGTGGAATGAGCTGAGCACATGACCATGTTTACATTAAGTGATAGTAAGTTGATAAACTCTTTGTTCATTTATGATCCCCCCAAAATATCCTATCTGAGTCAAAATACAAAGATATCCTGTTCAATACCAGTCATTGACATAATTTATTATTGCAATTACACTGCATGTAAGCACCATACACAGTATTTCAACCACCTATTAAAAAAATGGTGGTATACGGTAAAGAATACATCCTTACCACTCAGCCTATATGCCTAGTAAATCCATGAAATAATCAGGGGAAATATAAAATGTACTTTCTATAATTTATTTTTTAAGGATTATTACCAACAAAACAATCTTTATTTAAAAAATAGTTTGTTGAACTATACTACTTCTTTGTGTTATAAACACAGCTGCCTCTATGCTGTATGCTCAAAGCCACAAGAGTCAGTGGAAAAAAGCACAATGTCATTTTAGTTTTCAAAGAGTTTTATTCCTGCTAAAAACACACACATTTAACTCCTTATATAAAATATTCTTTATAAATTTTAAGTTTCTTATTTTAAGAAAATGTAGTTTTAAAGAACTGTATGTACAGATATTTGGTGAACAATGGCTAAAATTACTTCAATAGAATGTTGTGGGACAGAGATCCCAGGGAAGGGAAATAATTAAAAAAGGATATTGGCTCAAGCATGTGGCAAGTTAGAGCATGATTGCTTTTATGAAATACAGTCTTTGCTGCTTGTTCATACTACCAGTATGCATTAAGCAATACAGTAGTTATTCAAAGTCCAAATGATTAATAAATAATGCAGTTTGCATAGCAACCTTCTTCAAGTAGTTCTATTGGATTTAGCACTCTGTTTTTTGAAAACAAAATATTAATACATGCAATAAAAAATTTGAGACATTTAGAAAAATATCCTTGTTGTATGAGTATTGTACTTTTTTTGTTGGGGGGGGGTGGGAGTAGTTTTTTCCTTTTTTAGATATGTTAGCCAGTGACCCAAGACTCATTTCCAGGTATTACCTGGGTGAAGGGGGCATGGGATAAAAAAATACAGAAACATTAACAATATTAGAATACAATTCAGGCAAATATAGGTGTAAATTTATAAACAAGCCCAACAATGATAACAGGCTCAATAAAAAAATGCAATATATACATCCCTGTCTCTACCCTCCTCCTTTCTGCTGCCTCATTGAAGTCACTCAACGGGTTCTTCCTGGAGCTCTCCACATTTCCTGTGACTGCTCTTCTACTATAGCTCTGACTAACTTAAGGGACACTGTCAACCTGTTTTGCATCATATTATTTCTAGTTAAAACCCCACATTTTATGATTGCTTATCTTCTCCAAAATTCATTGATGTTGCTGTTTGTTTTGTCTGTCTGCTTGTTTAGTAGAACTGAAATGCATGCTAATGTATATATAAATATATATATATATATATATATATATACATATACAACTTTGTTTTGTTTCAAATCCTGTAACTATTCTTACTGAATACTTCCTGAACATTAGAAACACCTCTAAACAGTGCAGTCAATTATGGTGCAATAGCCTCCTAAACTCCCCCTGCATCAGACCTTCTTATGGGAAAAGGCGTTTCCTACTTTATTTTGATTTTATATTGTTGCATCTGAATATATGTTTGTATTTGACTTTATACTGAATGTATTTGAATATGCTTTTATGTCTGTTCTTGTTGTGCAGCGCCTTAAGATTTTGAAAGGCGCTCGACTAAATACATTTTATTATTATTATTATTATTATCATTATCATGAGTGGCTAGACTATGCTGGGGATGTTCACAAGTCTAGGAAAGATGCAGTGGGAGTTGATCAAGGAATGTAAACAAACCTGTTTGTGTGTGGTAACACCAGTATGGTGGGCAGTCAGTTTTTTTTTGCACTTTTTAAAAGAAAAAAAGACTCAGAATCAAACTACTAGCTACATCAACAATCTTTACAGAATGTTGGCAATCATAAAATGTGTTTTATAAACTAGGAATGCTATGAGGCTTATGGGGGTTGACAGTGTCCCTTTAAGCTAAATTCCCATATTACTTTTAAAAACCTTCATGTCTTGCTGCAGGCACCTTTATACAGCACTACTCTGCATTACTGTTTTACACACGCTTGATTTAGAATCTTCTTTGCTGCTGTTCATACTACATTTACAGCATATGGCTCCCCTTCTGACCTCACAAATTACTGGACCTTTTGTAATGCCTGTATTGGAGCTACTAGGCTTGTGAAGTTCTGGAAGGTAATTCCTACCCTCTTCTCCCTTCCAACCCAGTCATCTCTCTCTGTTCTCAAGGTGGGTGATGAATCTATCTCTGACCCTGCTACAGTCTTCTCCTCTTACAATTCTTTCTTCACTACCTGAGCTATTTCCCTCCTCTCTTCCTCCTTCTGCCTTCCCACTCACTTTTCTCCACCCTCACACTCTCCTGCCCTTTCCTTTCTACTGCCCCATCTCCCTTTTTTCCTTCTCTCCCACCACTCCTGCTGCTGTTCTTTTGGCCCTCTTGGCTTAACTCCCCCCCCCACAAGGGTGGGAACCCAATGGTCTTGACCCCAATCTTCTATATCACTCTTCTCATGCTATTGCCCTCCCTATCAACTACCTCCTCAACCTCTCCTCCTTATCCTCAGTCTCTAGTTCCTGGAAGTTGGCAACAGTCATTTCCCTTCCTAAAGGTGATGACCTTTCTTCCTCTGGAAACTACTGTCCTATCTCTATGCTTCCAACTTTAGCTAAACTCTAGGAAAACTTAGTTCTCTCCTAACAATCCTCTTTTCTTGCCTCTACCTCCTGCTTCACTCCTATTCAGTCTGGCTTCAGGAAGTCCCACTGTAATTCCACCCCCCCTTCGACTACCTGATAATGTCCTCACTGGCATGGATCAGGGCCTACTCACCTCTGCCATCTTTGCTGATTCAGCCAAGGCTTTTGACATTGTTGACCACCCCATTCTTCTGGCCAAGTTTTAAGAAACTAGACTCTCCACATCCTCAGTTGAGGATTTGCACTCCTATCTTGAGGGTACATCACAAGCTGTCCATATTGGGGACTTCCTCTCCCTCTCACTTCCAAATCACTCAGGCATCCCTTAAAGGTCTGTCCTTGGTCCAATTATTTTCTCCATTTTTGCTGAATACCCTCACACAGTCTGCTCCTCTGTGTTCATTCATATGTATGCAAAAAAATGTTGTAGGTGCCGTATTGGTCCTTTTAAAAAACAGATCCAGAAACAAATGATTTGATACCTTTTATTGGACCAACATGGATGTTACAGAAAAGAACAAAGTGCTTTAGCTTTCGAACCAACCAGGTCCTTCTTCAGAAGCTTTGTGGCAGTTTTTTCAAATATCCCATACTATTAACACCAGATTATATAGAAAAAGCAGAAATAATTCTCATTGGTTTAACATATACATTTAAAACATAATAGAAGATTACGTCAGAGAAGCTAATTAACACCAGTATGCCTTAAACTGAGGCGCCTCAGAAGGGCAAAGGTTATCAAGAATTCTCTACAGCCAGAGAGTTCTTGTCACATAAATTTTAAAATGTCTCAGTATGCCAAGAAAGCATTCTAGTGATAAAAAAAGCCTTGGAGTGGAATTCTCCCTAATACATGTAAGATGAGCTTACAACTTACATTCCAATTGTCCTGGTATATTAAAGGACAGATAATGAGAGACAAAATCCTGAAATTAGGTATAACTGCAAGTTGAAATCAAGCCTCAAATTAACCTACACATATAAACATGATGCATGAAAGTATCACTTTTAAGTGTAAGTGCAAAAAAAAAAATAAAATCCTTGTCAAGGACCCCCAAGAAAACAAGACCATGAGCCTGATAAATGCAGATTTCATCACAGAGTCTGTGTATAACAAAAATGCACAGAATCAGTCTAAGCAATCTAAATGAAAACCCAAAGGAATTACACCTTTAATGACTCCCCAAGTAAATGAGATATGCATCTTAATATGAGCAGTTGAAAATGTGACAGTGTGAAATCCACCCACTGACAACTAATAGAAGGAAATAAATGCACACTATATGTGAAAACTAAGTGTTCTAGCCACACAACAACTGCCCCATGCCACGCTCCACCACACATATGTGTGTACATCCACCCCATACACACACACACACACACACCTGCACACCCCACACAACCACAACACACAACAAATATAGCAAACACATTCTACACACACACCACACCACACACAACAAACAAAACACACATACACACCATACCCACAACACATAAAAACACAACACACACAAACACACACATACATACATCAGTATACACACACACACACTCAAACGCACTCACCACAGTGTTAGGTGAAAAGTCAACAATGTAGATAACCATAAACTTACAAAATCAAAGGCCCGCTGAAGAACTAAACTGTTTATGTCCATCTTTTAAAGTAAAGGTCTGTGTAAGTTTAAGTGGATAATGTGTCATGTACCCAACATCAATGTTCAATCCATCCGCCACCATATTGAGAAGTAAAATAAGTCTAATTTCAGAAGCCCGTCTCTGTTGCGTACTGTTGAAATGTCCTTTTAAGACCATCACAGACATATCTGAGATTGAGTGGTCATCCTGGGAGAAGTGCCGGCTACTGGTTTCTCAATCATCTTGTGATTAATAGAATGTCTGTGTGAATTCATTCTAGTCGGAGTTGTTGGCTTGTCTCCCCACATAACCTGTCGAGGACATTTCTTGCATTGGATAAAATAGACCACATTACTTGATGTACATGTATAATTCCTGTATCCTGAATAGTCTGTTTTGTGATGTAACCACACAGTCTGAAGTGGAAATGAGGTTACATGTCTTGTATGCGTTGATGACAGGGTCGTGTACCATATGATGTCATGGTATTCTGTTCCGATTCAAGTTGACTCCTAATAATCAGGTTGGCTAAATTAGGTGGTTGTTTAAAAGATAGTAGTGGTAGTTCTTGAAAAATACAGTTAAGGGTTTCATCCTCACTAATTATTGGATGGAGATCCTTAGTAATCTTAGTAGGAGTTCAAGGTCAGGATGGTATGTGACTACTAAGGGTATTCTGTTGGTAGTCATCCGTTCCTTATATTGCAGTAGCTGTTCTCTTGGGACCTGTGTTGCAGTTCCACTGCTCTTTCAATTTCCTGGATGAGTGTCCCTGCTCAATAAAGGTGTTTTCAACATCGCCAGATGTGTGTCTCTGTCTTCCTCATTTGAACAGAGGTGGTGATACGAAGTGCTTGACTATATATAACAGATTTCTTTGTGTGGCTCGGGTGATTACTTTTCTTGTGTAAGTATCTCTGTCTGTCTGTTGGTTTCCTGTAAAGACAGGTATGTAAGGTACCATCCTTAATAGTGACAGTGGTATCCAGAAAATGTACACTTGTGGCAGAATATTCTAGAGAAAGCTTTATATTTGGGTGGAGGTTATTAAGTTCTTGGTGAAAATCTTTAAGTGTGTCAGTGCCCTCTGTCCAAATTATAAACAAATCATCAATGTAACGGAAATAAGCGAGTGGTTTATGTGTACAGTGCCTTAGAAAATCCTCCTCCAAATTCGCCATAAGAAGATTAGCATACTGGCACCCTGACAGAGGGGATATCAGGGTTTGTAGAAGCTATTTTCAAACCACTGGTTATACAAAGGGATAGTTACATCAAGGACACTACTCACTTCCTACATAAACTTTCTGGTTTTAAGGACTTACCACCTGATACCCTTTTAGCCACGATGGATGTAACCTCCCTCTACACTAATATTCCACACACAGATGGCATTTCAGCCTGCCTCAAATACCTGCATGACAAAAATTGGACCCCAACATTGACCCTGGAGTTGTGGGTAAACTCACTGAATTCATTTTGACACATAACAACTTCAGCTTTAATGGTAAAGATTATGTTCAAACTATGGAACTAATGGGAACCAGGATGGCTCCTCAGTATGCTAATCTTTTATGGCGAATTTGGAGGAGGATTTTCTAAGGCACTGTACACATAAACCACTCCTTATTTCGTTACATTGATGATTTGTTTATAATTTGGACAGAGGGCACTGAACATAAAGATTTTCACCAAGAACTTAATAACCTCCACCCAAATATAAAGCTTTCCATAGAATATTCTGCCACAAGTGTACATTTTCTGGATACCACTGTCACTATTAAGGATGGTACCCTACATACCTGTCTTTACAGGAAACCAACAGACAGACAGAGATACTTACACAAGAAAAGTAATCACCGAGCCACACAAATAAATCTGTTATATATAGTCAAGCACTGGTATCACTGCCTCTGTTCAAATGAGGAAGACAGAGAACACATCTGGCGATGTTGAAAACACCTTTATTGAGCAGGACACTCATCAGGAAATTGACGAAGCAGTGGAACGTGCAACACAGGTCCCAAGAGAACAGCTACTGCAATATAAGGAATGGATGACTACCAACAGAATACCCTTAGTAGTCACATACCATCCTGACCTTGAACTCCTACGTAAGATTACTAAGGATCTTCATCCAATAATTAGTGAGGATGAAACCCTTAACTGTATTTTTCAAGAACTACCACTACTATCTTTTAAACAACCACCTAATTTAGCCAACCTGATTATTAGAAGTCAACTTGAACCGGAACAGAATACCATGACATCATATGGTACACGGCCCTGTCATCAATGCACATGTAAGACATGTAACCTCATTTCCACTTCAGACTGTGTGGTTACATCATAAAACAGACTATTCAGGATACAGGGGAATTATACATGTACATCAAGTAATGTGGTCTATTTTATCCAATGCAAGAAATGTCCTCGTACAGGTTATGTGGGGGAGACAAGCCAACAACTCCGCACTAGAATGAATTCACACAGACATTCTATTAATCACAAGATGATTGAGAAACCAGTAGCCGGCACTTCTCCCAGGATGACCACTCAATCTCAGATATCTCTGTGATGGTCTTAAAAGGACATTTCAACAGTGCACAACAGAGCGGGCTTCTGAAATTAGACTTATTTTACTTCTCAATATGGTGGCGGATGGATTGAACATTGATGTTGGGTACATGACACATTATTCCACTTAAACTTACACAGACCTTTACTTTAAAAGATGGACATAAACAGTTTAGTTCTTCAGCGGGCCTTTGATTTTGTAAGTTTATGATTATCTACATTGTTGACTTTTTCACCTTAACACTGTGGTGAGTGCGTTTGAGTGTGTGTGTGTGTGTATACTGATGTATGTATCTGTGTGTTTGGTGTGTTGTGTTTTATGTGTGTGGGTATGGTGTGTATGTGTGTTTTGTTTGTTGTGCGTGGTGTGGTGTGGTGTGTGTAGAATGTGTTTGCTATATTTGTTGTGTGTTGTGGTTGTGTGGGTGTGCAGGTGTGTGTGTGTGTGTATGGGGGTGTGGTATGGTGTATGTACACACATGATGTGGGTGGGCGTGGCATGGGGCAGTTGTTATGTGGCTAGAACACTTAGTTTTCACATATAGTGTGCATTTATTTTATATTAGTTGTCAGTGGGTGGATTTCACACTGTCACATTTTCAACTGCTCATATTAAGATGCATATCTCATTTACTTGGGGGTCATTAAAGGTGTAATTTTGGGTTTTCATTTAGATTGCTTAGACTGATTCTGTGCATTTTTGTTATATACAGACTCTGTTGAAATCTGCATTTATCAGGCTCATGGTCTCGTTTTCTGGGGGTCCTTGACAAGGATTTTTTTTTTTTTTTGCACTTACACTTACAAGTGATACTTTCATGCATCATGTTTATATGTGTAGGTTAATTTGAGGCTTGATTTCAACTTGCAGTTATACCTAATTTCAGGATTTTTGTCTCATTATCTGTCCTTTAATATACCAGGACAATTGGAATGTAAGTTGTAAGCTCATCTTACATGTATTGGAGAATGCCACTCCAAGGCTTTTTTTATCACTAGAATGCTTTCTTGGCATACTGAGACATTTTAAAATTTATGTGACAAGAACTCTCTGGCTGTAGAGAATTCTTGATAACCTTTGCCCTTCTGAGGCTCCTCAGTTTAAGGCATACTGGTGTTAATTAGCTTCTCTGACGTAATCTTCTATTATGTTTTAAATGTATATGTTAAACCAATGAATTATTTCTGCTTTTTCTATATAATCTGGTGTTAATAGTATGGGATATTTGAAAAAACTGCCACAAAGCTTCTGAAGAAGGACCTGGTTGGTTTGAAAGCTAAAGCACTTTGTTCTTTTCTGTAACATCCATGTTGGTCCAATAAAAGGTATCAAATCATTTGTTTCTGGATCTGTTTCATATGTATGCAGAAGATACAGTGCTCTATACTTCTGGCTCCAATGCCCCTGGCTTCATGGCACAGCTCCAATTGGACATTACCAAATTCCAACTCTGGTTCCATGAAAACCAGCTTTACCTCATTACCAGAAAATGGTCAGTATGTTTTTTGGTACCAGGCTGAGACTTGATAGAGTCTCTCTTATTCACAGTTTCTATACCCTTGATGGTGCAGCAATTGAAGATGTCTCCTCCTTGAGAACCTCAGAGTCTGGCTGGGCCATCATCTTGATTTCTCTGTTCATGATGTGGATGCTATCCACAAAAAGCTGCACCGCAAACTTACAGGAATAAGAGGAACATCCCACTTCCTTCCTGTTGAGTGATCCTCAATAAGATGATTCTCTCCCTTTTTGACTATTGGTATATCATTTTTACTGCTGCTCCCTAGTCCACTTTAGTCAGCTTGGACCCTCTCTATCACTCCTAATGATCTGCGCTCAACAAACCCCAGCATATTCACCACTATTCTTTGTACAGCTTCTTCTCCCTTTCTTCTCTTAATGCCCACCACCATGCCAACTGTGTCTCTTTTATTTTCAAATTTTGGTCTGGCATGATCTCCTCTTATCTTGCTTTCTCTGCTCTCTCCTCCCATCTACCTCTTACTCATTTCACAATTCTTACTTTCATATATTTGCTCTCCCCCCAGTGAAATCCAGTGCTTGTCAAGCTGCCTTCTCATTCCATTTTCCTGAACAAAGGGGCTCTCTTCCCTTTCAGGATGCTCTGATCCTTTCCTTCACACCCTGAAACATCTCCTCTGAGATTGCTCTACTCATTCCCAGCAGTTGCACCTGATATGGGGGATGACTACTGTCCACTGCACTCCACCCTACACCGACACTTTCACATTATTATCTCCCTCTTATCAATAACTACTCTCCACCCATCACGTTTTTAGCATTGTTGCTCACTGCTTATTGTTGTTTTACTTTTCTTTCTTCTATTTTTATTGTGTTGCAATTTTATTCTTAGGAGTATTTTTTTTCTGAAGTGTGCTTATTTTGTTATTTTTACTTTCCATATTATTACATTTTATTCAGTGTACCTTATTTGCCATATTTCCTAACTCTTCCCCTTTCTCCCTGGACACATGTGAAAATGATCTGATACTGGCTCAGTATGTCTTTCCTGGTAAAACTTTTAAAATAAATAATAAAATGAATAAATGTATCTATGAAAGTGAAAGCACGTTTTACTGATGCAAATGGGTTCAGTAGTGTAGTACTTCCACCATCTTGTTTTCAGTTAGTGACAGGTAAAAAAACACTATAATTCAAAACATACTGCACCTTTGTAAACATCAACAGTTGTGTTTACCTAATCGGTCCCAAGGAACACAATCCTGGCATTAGATTTTAAAAATAATGCTTGGAAATATGTTTTTTTGCATTGCCGTTGGTAGTGTCACAAATTTTGTGGCACTATTTTTGTAAAATTACCACAAATTGCAGTAGTTTCCATGCATCTAAAGGCACTGTTGCATGAAAACTGCCACAAATAGCAGCACTGTTTCAGGAAAACTGCCACAAATTGTGGAACTACTTTACCGGAAAAAAAATATTGGTCCCTGCCAGATAACTACAGAATTGGGTTCCTCTGCCCCTGTTTAGGTATAAAAAGAGGTTTTCTACTTTTACTGTCTCCAAGGGGGCTGAGGCATGTTTAAATAAAAACTGCTTTTGCCAACATCGAGGTGCCCAATCCCAGTGTTGGCATGTAGCCTCCCAGTAGTGTGGGACAATGGGGAACCCACCCCCAGCGTTGGATGCCTCCCTAAAAAACGACCATTGTTTAAAATATGCTGCTGACATTAGAGTGCCCAATCCCCAAGTCAGCATTCTGACCCCCAGTTTCCCAAACTTAATTGCTGTGTATTCTGACACCAGCATGCCCACCC
Source organism: Neoceratodus forsteri (assembly GCA_016271365.2). Taxonomy (NCBI): domain Eukaryota; kingdom Metazoa; phylum Chordata; order Ceratodontiformes; family Ceratodontidae; genus Neoceratodus; species Neoceratodus forsteri. The sequence continues at coordinate 723,159,171 of CM028130.1, read as the reverse complement.
CTGATATTGAATGTCCCCCAAAGCCCACTGTCATCCTAGTTTGCCGACATCGGAGTGCCCAATCCCCCATGTTGCTATTCTGAAGTACACCCCCCCCCCAGCATGGTGGGACTCTGGGAAGCCCACTCCTAATCTCCTGAAATGAGGCTTTTTAAAACCTGTTAAAAAAGAAAACTGTCCCAGATGTTTTTTTAAATCCTGCAAAACATCAACAGTACCTCATCATCTCCCCATCCTGACCCTCACACTAAGCAACCCACCATCCCACACCACTCATTTGCCCTATACTTACCATCGGAGACCGTCGGCTGCCATCTTCTGTGGAGTGGGACATGTCTGCACTCTTCAAAGCTGAACCATGAACTAAAGAATCAAGTTAAGTGCTGTATAATTGCTGTCAAAGGTGTTTTGAACTTCTGATGATATCTTGGCCATTTTAAGGTATTTTTGCACCAAATTTTCAACATGGGCTTTTGGGGACTCCACCTCATGAAAACTGCCACTGCCATTTTGTTACTTGGGCCCATAAGATGATTTCACAGTTGTGGTGTGAAATCACTGTTTGGGACTGATTAATGAAATGACAGTGCCAGTGTTCATGAGGTGGGGGTCCCAAAAGGCCCAAGTTAAAAATTTGGTGCAAAAATACCAAAATAAGCCTGAGTTACATGCAGTCATTGAAATTTTACTATGCACATGCTTAGCTTTAGCAATTTTTGATATTTTCACTCCAAATTCTCGACACTGACATTTTTCACACCACCTCATGAACAGTACATCTGCCATTCTTCACATCCTGCCCAAAACATGTTTTTCCACTGTGGCGCACAATGGCACAGTTGCTGCATTAAATCACCTTTCTGGACTGAATAACAAAATGACAGTGCCACTGTTCATGAGAAGGGGTCCCAAAAAGCCCATGTTGAAAATTTGGTGAACAAATTCCTAAAAATGCCTATGTTTCATGCATCCGTTGCATTTTTCCTACCCATGCACATAACTTTAATACTTTCCAGTATTTTGCTGCCAAATTTTTGACATAGCCATTTTTTCACACCACCTCGTGACCAATATAGCTGTCATTTTTCACATCCTGCCCAAAATGTGTTTTCGCACCAATGGCACAGAATAATTTGTTTGCTACATGACATCACCTTTTGGAATGGATTAACAAAATGACAGTGCCAGTGTTCATCAGGTGGGGTCCCAAAAAGGCATGTTGAAAATTTGGTGAAACAATTCCTAAAAATACCCCAGTTGTGTGCGTCCACTGAATTTATTCTATGCACATGCAAAACTTTGGTACTTTTCAATGTTTTGTCACCAAATTTTCAACATAGCCATCTTTTCACACCACCTCATAAACAGTACAGCTACCATTTTTTTAACATTCTGTCCAAAATGTGTTTTCATACCTGTGGTGCAGAATGGCATTGCAGTTGTGCATAATTATGTTTTGCCTTGCATTTCGCAATATCTCATACATGAGGTGGGATAATAAGATGGCTATGCTGACTATTTGGTCACTGTTGTTCAACACATGGAAGCGCAGGGCCCAGAGGGCCCTGCACATCCACACCTACATGCATATGTGCATATTTGGAGGACTTAGAGTGCAGTAAAATAAGGATATTATTATACTATCTCAAAAAGTATGGAAATTCATTGCAAGAAACTCCATTAATGCACCAGTTAGGGTTCCTATTACAGTGACAAAAGTATGTAAATTATGTGTAAGGGTTCCCAACCTTACCATGCAACTCCACCTCCTCATCTTCCAACAGGCGATCGGGTGTGCCTTGGGGTCATTGGGCCTAACTCTCACCCCATTCTCCTATACTGTACCATCTCAACTTCCTTATACATGGAATGGGGTGAGAGTTAAGGCAGACAACCCCAAGGCACTGCCATGTCTGCTGGTGTGTGGAGGGTGGGGCTGGAGGGTGGTGGGGTTGGGAACCCTAACACCAAGTTCCATACTTTGTCACTGTAATAGGAACCTAACTGATGCGTGCTACAGTTTTGCAATATATATATATATATATATATATATACATATTATTGCAAAAACTCTGGAAACCCACCAGTTAGGGTTGATGCAACACCAGCAAAATTCTGAAAATTCGAGGTTAAGGTTACCAAACTAAGCACCCCAAACCCCCCACCCTCCACAGACCAACAGGTGCCAGGGTGTGCCTTGGGGTTATCAGCCCTATTCCATGTGTAAACAAGCTGAGATTGTATAGTATAGAAGAATGGGGTAAATGTTATGCTCAATAATCCCAAGGCACACCCCCAGTTCCTGCTGGTCTGTGGAGGGTGGGAAGGTGAGGGGTGTTAGGGTTGGTAACCCTAACTTCAAATTTCCAGACTTTTGTTTGTGTGGAATCAACTCTAACTGATACATTAATGGAGTTTTTTACAATTAATTTTCCTTCTTTTTGAGAAAGTGAAATGTTGTCATATGGTATACATAGGTGCGACTGTGGGCCCTATGGGCCCTGTGCTCTGACTCATCCATGAGTGTAAAGGCATAGTGCAGGAGGGCTCTGTGCCCCCAGTTTTGCATAATGGGATGCATATTTAGAAGCATGGGCCCGCTGGGCCCTGAGCTCCAACCCAGCCATAAGGGTAGAGACATAGTGCCTGAGAGCCTTGTGCTCCCAGTATTGGAAGATGGTATCCATGGGTGGGAGAACAGTCCCTCTGGGCCCTGTGCTCCCACCCACCTATAAGTACAGGGACATAGTGCAAGAGTTCCCTGTGTACCCAGTTCTGTGTAATCTTATCCATAGGTGGGAGCGCAGGACTTTCATGGAAGCACCACTGGTTTACATGGCACAGCTTTCACAAAAGCACTGCAATACTTTTGCAAAAGTAATGCATAATTTCACGAAAGTCCCCCATGCAAATCAGTGGTACTGTTGCAAAAGATGATGAGGGACTGTTTTCTTTTTTTCAGATAAAAAAAAAGGAATGTTGGGAGACAGTTTTCTTTTTTCACAAGTTTTTATTAAAAGCACATTTTGACACACTGGGGTGGGCTCCCATTGTGCCACAGTAGTGGAGGGGGGATACATGCAGACACGGGGATTGGGCACCCCGTAGTCAGTGAAAAACGAGCATAGAGGGGCAGACTAGTTTGATGCAGGATTCTGCATTGAAAATTTCAATGCAGGATTCTGCATTGAAAAAAAAGATGTCGGGGGGACAGTTTTCTTTTTCACAATTTTTTTTTAAAAGCACATTTCAGCACACTGGAGTGGGATCCCAGTGTGCCACAGTAGTGGGGGGGGCACATGCTGACATGGGGACTGGGCACCCTGATGTCTGTGAAAAATTAGCATAGAGGGGCAGACTATTTTGATGTGGGATTCTGCATCAAAAAAAAAGACATTGAGGGACTGTTTTCTTTTTTTCAGGCACATAAAAACAACACACACATTTTCAGATACTGGAGGTAGGCTCCCCAGTATCCAAAGCTACAGGGGTGTTGAAGAGGTAAAAGCCAACATGGGGATTGGGCCCCCGATGTCGGCGCATTTCAAAGTAATGGGCTGTGGGCAGGGTTATCCAACACAACCTAATATCTGACTGGAAAAAAACAGGGGTGCTAGGGTTGGAAACCTGAATGCCACACTTCCCTACTTTTATCACTTTGATCCTAACTAGTGCATTAACAATGTTTTTTTGCCGTTTATTTCTTTGCATTTTGATACAGTATAATTGTATCCTTATTTCACCTTTTATTTCACTGTAAATATATCCTGTTTGTAAATACTTGTAGTTCTCTAGTAAAGAAACTATTTTTGATAAGTCCAGTGTCTGCATGTTTATTTTAAAAAGGCCATTTTTATTAATTCTGCTGGGCTCTGTTTGTAGATCATCTCTGAAGGGCACTCTACACATAGTTATTGTGCTGACCTTCCTGATCTTGTGCAGGAGGTAAAAGGTGGTTTCCTAGTTCCACGTAAAAACCATGTGGTGGCAGTGAATTAGAAGTGAATTAGAAGTCTTGGGTGAGGGATTTTCTGTCACATTGGTGTTAACAGTGGGATCAGTGCACAGATTTGAAGCCAGTATTTTTCCAAGTGTCCTTTCCTATTGGGACAGGAACTCTCAGAGAGATGTAAAGCCTTACCTAGCACACTGGGAACAGAGTGCCAGCAGAAATATACTTTAACAGTCACAAAATGGGGTATACAAAAGGTTACATTGTTTACCACTGTTTTTTTTTATTTCAAGACAGCTTAGTTCAGTGTAGCTAGAAAATATGAACCCCTCCACCTATGGCAAATTTAATGTGCAGCAGCTTTGTGAACTATGCACAAAGAGGGGGGTTGTCCATGAGGGCCTAATAAAGAGCCATGGAAGCCCTGTTAGTGCATGACCAAATGCCAGGGGGGTAGTTGGTCCCATAGGTGGATGGTCCACTTCCTGGGTGGCAGGTGGGAACTGAGGATGGTGAGTCAAGTAGTTTGACTAAGGTCCCAGAGGCTGAGCAAGAGGGACACCTCATGGAACAAGCTGGGGGAGCTGTGCAGCCCAAACCTGAGTGGAGAGCCAGTGCAGCAGTGGCACAACCTCAGCTTGAGATCCTGAAGGTGGAGCTTGCACTGAAGGAGGCCAACCTGTGGAGGGCAAGGTTGGAGGCTGAGGAAAGAGAGAAGACTCACCAGCATGAAGTCCTGATGCAGGAGAAAAGAAAGAAAGCTCAGCAAAATGAAAGCCTGATGCCAGAAGAAAGAGAGAAAGAGTGACAGCATGAGATCCAGAGGCAGCAGCATAAGATAGAGATGGTGAAACTGCACCAGTAAACACCATGGCAATCCATACGTAATGGTGAGGTGGGTCCCATGAAACCACAATTAATTCAAAAATGTTCCCAGAATATGGGGAGGGGGATGATCTTGATTTATTTTTAAAATCATTTGAGAGGGTATGTATGAATTTTAAACTGGACAGGGCTTCATGGATGACCCACCTGACCCCAGTGCTTGCTGGCCATGCTTTGCAAGCATTAGCTAGAATGAATGATAATGACTTTATGGACTATGGTAAAGTTAAAAGAGTATTACTGCAATATTTTGAACTGACTCCTGAGGCTTATAGGTGGAAATTCAGAGAACTGAGAAAAGTCCCAGGAGATAGCTATGTAGAACTGCATGTCCAAATGTGTGCCTCTCTAGACATTGGGTTGATGGGGCAAAAGTGACGACTGTAGTGCAAATTAAGGATTTGATTGTAAGGGAACAACTTCTTAAAATTGCACCTGATGACCTGCTCATATGGCTGCTGGACCAGGTATGCAACTCTGTGAAGGAGGCAGCAGAAAGTGTTGATTTGCATGTGGCTAGCAGGCCATACACACAGTATAAGAACAATGAAGATGGGACAGCACATGGTTTTTAGGGGACCCAGGGAGGGCAGCCTAAATGGAAACAGCCAGCACTAATGCTCTAAACGGAACCCACTGGGTCTAAAGGGAGCAAGGAGCAGGGGTTAAAGGAATGCTAGATTTGCTAGAAAGTGGGAAATCTATCTTATGACTGCCCTAAAAACAAAAGCAAAGGGCAAAGGTCTGGGGAGGGGTGACAATTCAGTACACAACACTTGGTAGGCTGTGCACACACTGTAGTGCCACCAAACACTTCCAAGCATATGCACCCTATTCTTTTCAGTGGGACAGTAACAGAGGGATTGAGGGACACTGGCACCTCCATCTCTATGGTGAGGCAGGATCTGATCAAGGCAGAGCAGACTCTGCTGGGGCAGTTTTCCAAGATTCAGGGAGTCACAGGTCCAGTGATCCAAGTGCCAATGGCTCAGGTCTTCCTGAGTTGGGAAGTGGCCATGAGGTAAGGGAGGTGGGAGTTGTGCCTGATCTCCCTTGGATGTGATCATGAGGAATGATTTTGACCACAGGAAAAGCCTAGTATGTGTTACTACCCATAATCAGGTAAAAGGGAAACTTTCTAAAGGCAAGGAGGGGCGACACAGCCTGTGCAGACTCCTCCCTCAGCAGCTGAGGAAGCAGCCAGTATGGATTAGGGGCTAGCTAGGAGTAGCAGCCCTGAGCCCCAGCTACAAACTAAGCAGGCATCAGCCTGGGGCAGATTTCTTCCTGAAGGGAAGCTGGGGAGGATCAGATGGAAGGAGCTGTGCAAAGCACAGCTGTTTGATCCTACCCTCAAAAAACTGAGAGAGTTAGCAGATAGTACTGAGGACAGTCAGAGGAGCAAAAAGACAGTTTATTGGAAGAATGAGCTGTTGTACAGGGAGCGTACACCACAGAGGGAGCTGTAGGTGATGGCACTCCAGCAGCTGGTAGTCCCTTGAGACTGCTGCTAGCAGCTCTTGGCCCTGGCCCATGACATCCCTTTTTCAGGCCACCTGGGTATTAACCACACAAAAAGATGGCTCACCAATAACTTCTATTGGCAGAGTATGTACACAGATGTGACAAATTACTGTCAGACCTGTCCACAGTGCCACAGGGTGGGAAAGGTGGGGACAAGGCTAAGGCGGTGTTGGTGCTCTTGTCTATTATTGATGAACCCTTTAAGAGGCTACCCATAGACATAGTGGGGTCCCTAAGAACCCCAAGAAGCATGGGCAAATGATACATACTGGTTGTAGTGGATTACACAACCAGGTACCCCAAGGCAGTAGCCATGTCCTCCATAGAGACAGAAAAAGTGGCTGATGTGTTCCTGGGAATCTTTAGCTGAGTGGTATTTCCCCAGTAGATTTTGTAAGTCCAGGGGACAAATTTCTTATCATCCTTAATGACCAGTTTGTGGGAGAAGTGCAGGATGAAATAGCTCAGTGCTTTGCCCTACCACCCAGAGACAAATGGCCTGGTCAAGCGGTTCAACGGGACCCTCAAAACTATGCTCAGGGCATTTGCTGACCAGCACAAAAGGGATTGGAACAAATATTTGCACAACCTCCTATTGGCATACAGGGAAGTCCCACAGGAGTCCACAGAGTTCTTACGCTTCGAGCTCCTGTTTGGTCATAGTGTGACGGGACCACTAGATTTAATCAGGGATGAATGAGAAAGTGACCTTGCCTTCCAAGGGGAATCTGTTGTGGAGTACATCCTGAGTTTGAGGACCTGGCTTAAGGAGCTCATGGGGCTCACCCAGGAGCACTTAGCCACTGCATGACAGTGGCAGAAAACCTGCTATGACTGTGGGGCCAGAGCCCTGAAGTATGAAGTCAAACAGCGAGTGATGGTACTTGTCCCAGTATGATACAATAGACTGCAGGCAGCATATCGGGGCCCATTTTCCATAATCAGGAAGGTGAGTGATGTTAACTATGTAGTAGGGCTGCCTGACATAAGGTACTGGCAGAGGGTATATCATGCGAACATGATAAAGCCCTACTACAATAGGCAGGAAATGGTCCACACTCTGTGTAGCATGCCAGAAGAGGAAAATGAGGCAGATCCCCTTGTGGACCTCCTTGGGGAAGCACAGGAGGGATCCTCAGTGGATAATATCACCCTCCCAGGCCAGCTGACACCATCCCAGGCAAAGGAGATGATGGTGGTGCTGCGAGAAATTGGGGACATGTTCACTGGAAAACCGGGATACACCATGATGGCTGAACACCATGTGTACACTGAGACCCAAGTTCTGCTGAGGCAGTCCCGCTACAGGATACCAGAGGGGGTTAAGCAGACTGTGCTATAGGAACTCAGGGAAATACTGGCCCTTGGAGTGATCCAGGAGTCTAGTAGCCCCTGGGCCTTGCCTGTGGTCCTGATCTCTAAAAAGGAAGGTACCACCCAGTTCTTTGTTGACTACCAAAAGCTCAACAGCTGCACAGAGTCATATGCCTACCACATTCCCAGAATGGATGAGAGCTTGAAACGGCTGGGGGGAGCCCAGTTCCTGACAATGACAGACCTGACAAATGGCTACTGGCAGGTACCCATAACCCCTGCAGCCAGGAGGAAGTTCACTTTTGTCACCCCACTTGGCCTGTTTGAATTCTGAGTAATGCCACTGGGGATGAAGAATGCACCTGCAACCTTTCAACAGCTAGTGGATTGCATTCTGGCTAGGGCAGGTGAACATGCGCTGGCGTACATGGATGATATAGCCATTTACAGCCAGACTTGGGAGCACCATGTCAGGCACATGAGGGAGGTGTTTTGCTGACTGAAGGCTGCAGGGCTGACAGTTAAGGTGGAACAATGCCAAGTAGGCATGGCCAAAGTGTCATACCTTGGGCACCGGCTGGGCAGTGGATGTAGGTATACTGTTAGGACAGTGACTGAATGTTGTTGCCACAATTACATCACTGCAACAAGGGTGACAGTGAAAGGGGCAATCTTGATTTTAGATCACCCCTCACTCCTGTCCCCCTTTGACCCCACATGGATTCTACCCCATCTGGGGCATGCCCACCCTGGAGGAGGATATATGTAGTTTTGCGGAGTGTGGGGGACAAAGCCATCCACAAAAACGGACTGTTTTCTGGGAGGGCACTTTGGTGCTGTAACTCCTGGGAAACAATGCCTAGCACTGTAATGCCAGGCAGCATGTTGCTAACACCATAATCGGTGCTGGCAACATGTTTGCTGCTATAAAATGGGTGAACTGTGGACTCATACATCCAGAGCCTGTGAAGGTTGAGGCCATCCAGGCCTGGCCCAGCCCTGCCACAAAGAAACAGGTAAGGGCATTTCTGGGGATAGCCAGGTACTACAGTAGGTTTGTCCCTTACTATGATGATGTGGCTAAGCCCCTGACTGACCTAACAAACATGATAATGCTCAAGAAAGTTCTCTAGACAGAGGACTGTGAATCTGCCTTCAGATGGTTGAAGGAGGCCTTATGTGGGTTACCCATGGTCGCTAGCCCCAACTATGACCTAAGGTTTATAGTGCATGTGGATGCCTCAGACCATGAGCTGGGCACTGTGCTGAGCCAGGATACACCACAGGGAGAGGAGCATCCCATACTGTATCTGAGCCAGATGCTTCTGCCAAGGGTGAAGGCATATGCCACAGTTGAGAGGGAGTGTTTGGGGACAGTGTGGGCCCTTCAGAAGCTGCAGCCATATTTGTACAGGAAGGAGTTCACTGTGGCCACAGATCATAACCCCCTGACATGGCTTTATAGAACTAGTGGGCAAAACACAAAATTACTGCACTGAAGTCTGATTCCCACAGTCACACCGGGGCGGTGAAGAATGCCAATGCAGATGGATTGTCCAAGCAGGGCTAAGTGTAAGTCATGGTCCCTTAGGCACTCCCCAGTCCTTACATGAATGGCAGTGTCTCTTGGGGGTTGCCCCAAAAGAGACACATCTTCATTGTCTGGGAGGGGGAAGATGTGACAAATGCAGTTATTGTTACTTTCTGTCAGTTTAAAAAATATTTTCCTGTTACAAGTTCTGTGGGAATGTCACAGTGACAGGATATGGAATCAAATGCATTGTCCTCTTTCTGTTAGTAAAAACAAAACATTCTTCTGTAGGATGTGCAACCAGATATATTCTGTCAGTTGAAAACTTAAGCCAGTCTTTTGTATCCAAGCACTCAATGATAAGTTTAAATGCTACATGGACAAGCATTTAAACTAGCCATGGGGAGGGGGGGTGGCAGGTCAGCAAGGAGAGTACCAAATTGGCCACCTCCCACAGCTAGCAGTGAAACCAGTGAACAGGAGGAGTGGATCTCTCTACAAAGCAGTGTGCAGAAGATGGAGATAAGCACCCAAGAGGTGGATAGGCAGAAAGGGGGCCAAATTCAACAGAAGGGCAGATGGCAGGGAGAACCAGGGAAAAAGGACAACCAGGGAGGGGGCTAGAGTAGAACATCTAAACAGTCCAGGAAGTTCACATCATGGAAAGCATTTTGTGCCAATGTCAGGAGCCTTAGCAACAAGATGGAGGATCTGGAGGCTGCCATGGTGCAGTCGGACTTGGCACAGAGACCTGGTGTAATGATAACCAGGACTGGGAGATGGCCATACCCAGCTACAACATTTTCAATAGAGACAGGGCAGGCAGGAAGGAAGGAGGAGTGGCACTTTATGTGAAAGATGGAATGAAGGCCACAGAGATCCAGGAGGAACAAAATGGGGGAGAGAGTCTGTGGGTTAAGGTGGAAAGGAAAATGGGGTAAGCCATCTGCAGAGGGGTGGTCTATAGACCACGAGCCCAGGAGGAAGAAACAGATAGGGAGCTGATGCTTGCCATTCAAAGGATGGCAGACAAGGGTGAGGTGGTGCTGGTTGGAGACTTCAATATTCCCGGCGTGGACTGGAGCCTCCCAGCAGCAGCACCAACCAGGAGCAGATTTATCCTGGACTCCCTTCAAGGTGCCTTCCTTAAGCAACTGGTCATGTTACCGACTCAGCAGATGGCAATACTGGACCTCATGCTCACAAATGGTGACAGTGTGATAGGGGTAACAGTGGGGGAGCACCTGGGGAACAGTGACTTCTGGTCACTGTGGTTTGAAATCACAGAAGGAGCAGAACCAAACCACACAAAAACAAGTATCCTGGATTTTAGGGGCAGACTTTGGGAAAATGGGGAGATGTTTGAAAGAAGCATTAACAGGAATGGGGAGGGAATCAGGGGGTGAGGAACAGTGGGCAATATTTAAAACAGGGATTACAAGAGCAACAGAATTATGCATTTAGCAGGTTAGCAAGTGGAAAAGGAAGAGGAGGCCATGATGGTTTTCCTAGGAGGTAGCGGAGAAAGTGAAAGCCAAAAGGATCGCATTCAGGCAATACAAAAAGACACAGGCAGAAGGGGATAGGGAGAAGTACCAGGAGAAGCAAAGGGAGGCAGGGAGGTTAATAAAGGAAGCCAAAGCTCAGACAGAAAATTGCATCACAAAATCAGTGGGTATAGGTGACAAAACCTTTTACAGGTACATAAGTGAAAAAAGAAGGGCAAGGGGAGGGATAGTGAAACTGAAGGGGAAGGATGGGGGCCACATGGAGGATGACAACAGGAAAGCTGACATACTGAACAGATATTTCTGCTTAGTTTTTACAGATGAAGAGGAGGGTAATAGGCCTGAAGGGAGTACAAGGGGTGGGAATGGTGCAGAAATGGACACAAGTCCCTTTACACGGGAAAGGGTCCTAAAGGAACTGGAAGGAATCAGAGTTGATAAAGCAATAGGACCAGATGGGGTGCACCCCCGGGTCCTAAAGGAACTAAGAGAAGTGGTGGCTGAACCTCTGGCAATCCTGTTTAGCTGATCACGGGAAACAGGGGAGGTACCCAGAGACTGGAGGACAGCAGATGTAGTCCCCTTATACAAAAGCTGGAACAAAGAGGAAGCAGAGAACTACAGACCAGTCAGCCTGACCTTGGTAGTGGGGAAGATCATGGAAGCACTACTGAAGAAGAGATTGGTGGAACATCTGGTTGCCAATGGACTACAGGACCCAAGGCAGCATGGTTTCACTGGGGGGGGGGTCATGCCAGATCAACCTCATTTAATTTTTCGACTGAATGACAAGGGAGGTGGATCAGGGGAGGGCAGTGGATGTGGCCTATCTGGACTTCAGCAAGGCCTTTGACACTGTGCCACATAGAAGGCTATTAAACAAACTGGGGAATATGGGAGTGGGCAGGACAGTAGTACAGTGAGTAGGTAATTGGCTGGGCTACAAGACACAGAGGGTGGTGGCAAATGGCTGTCACTCCATAGAGGGAAGAGTGACCAGTGGGGTACCACAGGGATCAGTGCTGGGACCAGTCCTATTCAACATCTTCTTCAGCAACGTTGTGAAGGACCATACCTCTCAACTGCTATGAATTTCACATAGCTCTGATTTTCACACTCAAATTTACCCTTGTACCGCATAGGTTTATTGATGTTCCTTATAATGTTAGAGCTGTTTCTGGACACACAAACTATGAAATCATTGACTTAAGTTGATAGAAACATACCTTATCACTAACTATATGGGACCCACTATCTATAGACATATTATTGTTTAAAATAAGAAAAGTGCTACACATTCTGGCCCTTTGCTATGATTTTTGAAGGCCAGTGTTATGATTTTTAATGCTGAGAGGTTGAAAGGTATGCGCAGGACTTAGAAGGCAGAATTTCCCTGCTCACTGATGACATGAAGCTCTGTAACAGATTAGACATGCCAGAGGGTGTAAACAGAATGAGGAGGGACCTGCAGAAGCTTGAAGAATGGTCAAGGATTTGGCAGTTGAAATTCAATGCAAAAAAGTGCAAGATAATGCATATGGAGTGCAAAAACCCTGGAACAACATATCAGTTGGGTGGGGGTGAGGATATATCATACACTAAGCAGGAAAGGGACCTTGGGGTTATCATCCCTGATGACCTCAAGCTGGGGAGACACTGCAACAAGGCAGTAGGTAAAGCAAATAGGATGCTGGGTGCATAGGCCGGGGCATCACCAGCAGGGAAAGGGAGGTCATAATTCCGCTATACAAGACACTAGTGAGGCCCCACTTGGAGTACAGTGTGCAATTCTGGAGACCTTACCTAAATAAGGACATAGACAGGGTAGAGAAGGTTCAGAGGAGGGCAACAATGATAGTACAGGGATTGCATCACAAGTCCTATGAGAACAGGATGAAGGACTTGAATATATACTCCCTGGAGGAGAGAAGGGAGAGAGGGGATAAGATAGTGACATACAAGTACCTTACAGGGAGGAACAGGGTAAAGGAATGCATTATTTTCCAGTGAAAAAGATGTTCCAGTACTAGATGGCAAGGGATGAAGTTGGAGAGAGGGCAATTCAGAAGAAACACGAGGAAGAATTTCTTCACAGGAAGGGTAGTGGACAAATGGAACACCTTGCCAGAGGAAGTGGTGGAGGCTGAAAAAATCAAAGGATTTAAGAATGCATGGGCTAGACATAAGGAAATTCTGGAGGTCAGGGGTAAGGGGCAATAGACTTCTAGAAAAACATAAAGTGAACTTTCAAGATTAAATGGGCAGACTAAGTGGGCCATAGGTCCTTATCTGCCAACAGTGTCTGGGTATCTATGTATCTATGTATAGAGACTGTTGTTGACTCTTTCATAGGAAATCTAAACAAGACTTACTGACAAGATGATATGCAGGAGGCACAAAAGTCATAAAACATTGTGAGGGTCTTTTCCTGTTTTTTTTTCCCAGTGGATAGACTATAGCCAAGGTGCATGTCATAAAGATAGCATGGAAGTGGTAAAGGATGAGGAAATACAGACGAGATGATATCACCCAAGTTGGGGCCTGTCATCCAAAGGGTGAAGGCACTCCCCTCAGCCATAGACAATAGCCCAGGAGCATGTCATAAAGATAGCATGAACATGCTAAAGGATGAGGAAATACAGAGGAGATGATATCACCCAAGTGGGGGCCTGTGGGGGGCTGTCACCCAAAGGGTGAAGTCACTCCCCTCAACCAAAGAGTATAACTGTGGAGGAACAGGAAGCAGTCTCTCTCTCTCTGGAACACTCAACATCTGGAGGAAGGGGATCCCTACTGCAGGTAGAGGTATAGCTTAGGGAACAGTGTCTTCTACAGCTAGCAGTAGGTAAATAGGTTGTAGGTAACGATAGCTCAAATTTTTGCTGTACATCAACTGTCTGTGTAACTTCATTTATTTTCAATTCTAGTAAACTTGTAAACCTTTTGTTCCACTGTAAATATATTCTGTTTGTAAATACTTGCAGTTCTTGAATAAAGACACTATTTTTGAAAAGTCCAGTGACTGCCTGTGTATTTTAGAAAGGTAATTTTTATTATTTTTGCTGGGCTCTGTTTGCAGAACATCTCTGATGGGCATGCTGCCCACAGTTATTGTGCTAACCTTCCTGACCTTGTGCAGGAGTTAAACAATGGTTTAGTGGTTCTAGGTTAAAATCAGGTGGTGGTAACAAATTAGAAGTCCATGGTGAGGGATTTTCTGTCACTTTGAATTCCTAACTTGTTGAAGTACCCCTGGAGATTATCCCCCTCCTCCTCCTCATGGCTACAACTCTAACCCCTGTCTTGACTCCACCCACAGCGTAGGTGGTCAATTTTCCTTCTCCAGCATCACCTCCTCAGAGGTTCTCCAGTAGCTCTTCTGTATCAAGACAAGTTCTCCCCCTGGATCTGTTGCGGACCCCTTCTCTTTCTGAAACTAGTATTACTGGCCTTCTGGACCATATGTTTTAATTTCTCCCTCAACACTGGTATACTCCCCTTGTTCTGGAAGCATGCTACAGTAATCCCCCTGCATAAAGGTGGCCCTGCTGACTTCCCAGTGAACTACTGGCTTATTTTGCTTCTCTATACTCTCCAAATTATTGGAGAATCTGGTTGGTAAACAATTATATTCCTACCTCTCCAAAATCTTTCTTCTTTGAATACCAGTCTAGATTTTATGCAGCACATTCTAGATGTTCCTTTCTGTTCAGAGTCACTGATTTCTTTCTTTCTAATAGAGATATTGGTCTACAGACCAGTGTTATTTTCTTTGATTTGGCTACTGCATTTGACACTGTTGACCAGTTTCTTCTTCTAAATGAACTCAAGACCTCTGGCCTCACCTGCTTTTCCATTTTCTGGTTCTCATCTTACTTCATTGGCTGCACTCAATCTGTCCCCACTGGCCTAGCTTTATCTGATCCTTGATAAATCCCTGTGGGGTTCCATCTAGGCTCTGTAATTTATCACATCCGTTTTACCACTTTTGTAAGTGACTTGTCGCAGTCTGTCAAATCCTATAACATTTACGTGTATGAGGATGACCCCGTCCTTCTTTCATGTCTGTGTTGTCCTACTGATATTTCTGCTGTCCTGCAACTGGACAGTGACACACTGTCTAGTTGGCTTGTTTCTAATCAGTTAGCTCCCAAATGAGCCAGAAGTGTCTCTACGCACTTTTGTACAAACAAATGTCAAGCTACCACTCCTGCCTGAACTATTAGCACTTTGGATGGTGGCACCTTATCCTCAGTGTCCAAATATAAGTATCTTGGTATCTCTTTTTCATTCTGGGTAACTTCATTGACTTTTCTTTGCATATCTAGATGTTACAAATTGTAGAGACCTCACAGAGTGTGAAAGTGGATCCACAGCGTAAAAGTCAAGTGCAACAACAGAAGTTGGTCTCAGGACACTTCCCAAATCATCGAGGATTCTGATTTTCCAAGTTTTAAATATTTTATTCAAGTTGAATGCAATACTTAGCTGCATGAACACACACAAACATATATCTGGATACTAGTTTCAAAATACCACAGGAAGCTCTGAGCCCTGTATCGGGTGAGAGGCTGCCTTTCCTTGTGTGTGTGCAAACACCAGTCATAGACTTTGGAGACATAGTTTATGATTTTGCCCCTAAATGACAGCTACTGAAACTGAATACCTTATTTAAAGCCTTTCTTGCCTCTGACCAGACTGCTTACTATACAGCTATCTGGGTGGCCCTCACTGTCTGATAGGCTTGAGCATCTTGCTGTCTATGGATACAAATATAGACTAAAAAAGCTCCCAAATTACTTGTGTACCCTCCTCACCCCGGCTGCTTTGCTTGCACATCACCTTTTCTCCCACTCTGGTAACAAATTCACTGTCCCACAGCACAAACTGAATTCTAAGTAACTTGCTTTTTTTGCAGTCTCCCTCAGGTATGGAACAATTTACCTTAGGTAGCACCTCGCTCACCAGAACTGCCACTGCTAAAATGCTCCTTAAAAATCAGATTGCATTCTACTGTGACTGTACCTGACTTGCTGTTAAACCTTTGTTGTATACCTGTCTACCAATTGCTGAACATAGCCAATGAACATTGTTAGCCTTCACTAATTTTTTGTACTCTATTTAAAATGGATACACTTGTATTCTGTATTTATACTGTATTCTTTTTCTTTTTGATGCATTCTTATCCCTTTTCCCCTTCCCTCAGGTCACATCTGAAAATGAGATTATTTATATGTATCTGTATGTCTACCTGTTGAAACATTTTACTGTAAATAAATAAATATATTACTGATAAATTATTTCCATTAGTACCAAGCTGTTTTCTGTTATGCTTGCATTTTTATTCTAATTTGCTTATGATTGCATTCACTTATTTCTTTAGCTTGCAATTTTTGACTAACAAAGGCACACTGAGCTGTGACAGTTCATTTATAGGTGTGCCCTGTGGGGTGGGTTACATCAATCTATTTTATTGACAGGAAAATGGTGCCAGGACACATGTGGAAATCTTCTAGTAGTGTGATAGGTGCAAAGGGATCTTCAACATTCACTTGGAGTCAATAAAGATAGGCAGAAGGACCAAAGATTTAAGGTCTAGGAGAAGTAGTAATAATTTATTTGTTCAGCTTCAAAAAGCCATTGTATAACATAAAAAATCACCATGAATAATGCTTAAAAAACTAACATTCACATAATAGACACTTACCTATATCATTTCACATATTTTTCCCATGCAAGACATGTAGCCTTTTAAACTGTGTACAGTTTATTAAAAAATCTGAATTAGATTGAAAATGCAGCTCATGAACTTGCCTGTGTGGAGGCTCAATGGACTTGGCAAAATAAGGAGCAAGCCTCTTTCTCCAAAGCTTTTCATATCCATAGCAAAATAAAATGACATGTATAGTATCTTCCATATAGTTCAATCTACAGTCACATAAAGTGACTTCATACATGTGAGATTTTGCATCATATCACGATTTAAGAAGATAGGAATCACATGAGGTTTAACATCAAAGCCAAGGACAGAAGCTCCACAGTGTAGCACCGCACTGCCCCAGTGCTTTATTAGCCCATGTTCTGATGTGAGACTAGAACCCATCATCTTATAATCTTCTATCCCCACTAGCTGCTGACCTTGCCTACTTGTAAGATGTATCCCTATGCAAGGTTATAGTGTGACTACCTTCTGGAGTTGTCTGCATACAGTACCTGTACCTTGGTATGCTTGGTAATAAGAAGCTGTATCTGCAAAGAGGCATCCTGGATTTGCATCACTCTTTTAGAGTAATTACACAACTTGCTACAACATGTTAGATAACTAGTACTGTGTTAAAATAAAATTCCACCAGCAGAATTACATCAGAAGTAAGCAGCCCACCAGTGAAGCGGTAGCTCTACCACCTGTGATTCTGATGACCTGTGTTAAAAAATGAGTAAGTTGTGTCAGAGGGTTGGCCATGGGGTGGGTTGGATGAGCATCCCAGGAACTGCTCTCCACTTCTTGGGGTGGGGGGCTGTGGTTTCCAGGCATACTAGTAACACCCAGTGGAGATTGGATGTCCAGCATCTTCAACCAATTGGCTCAGCAGAGCATTGGTGGATGAATGTGGGATGGATGTGGGAGCGCACCCATCCTGCACAGATATCATTGCATGCCCACACTCCTGAGGATAACCAAAGAAATATTTCTTGGCATGGAGCTCTATAAATCCCTTGGACCTCCTCCTGAATGACACCCCAGCTGTAAGCCTCAGCTGGGTCCTCTGGTTAATCATGATCTCTCCCCCAGCCCCCTGAGGGATCCCCACCATAACAGGTAAACTATGGGCCAGCCAGCTGGGTGACCTTGAGGAAGATGCTGGGAGATCCATCCAGGTGCTGATTGGGGGTATATCCCCCACCCATAAAGGGGAGCCCAAAAAAGAATTGAAAAAAGAATTACAGCAAAAGTAGGAAGTTCCTTCTGCAATATTGCAAAATCCACTTTGGCAAATATTCACAAAATTCCAATGTAGAACAGCATAAATGTAAGGCTATGCCATGAGTTCAGTGGCCAAGCAGCCAGCCACTCCCACTTCCTGAGCTATATAAGCAGTTCTTCTAAGTCTCACTTTGAAGCATTTTTTTCTTTGCTGCCGAAGTCTCTGCTAGTCTTTCCTCTGAGCTGGTTAGACCTCCCTGGCTGGCTGAGGCCTGCCCCCCCCCGCCTCCCCGTTTGTCTCTGCTGGGCTTCTGTGCTTATTTTTCTACTTCTGGTTTGTATTTTGCCTTCAGCTGTGTGTGCTTCCTTCCCTTTTTTTGGAGAACATTTCTCAACTCTAGCATACTGCTACTCCAGCTCATGCTGCTTGCTTTACTTGCTCACAACTCAAATTACTTGCATAGCAATTCCTAGCATTCTGCTACACAGAGCTCATGCTACTGCTTTCAGTTACCTACAACTACAGCCACTGCTGCTGACTGTTTACTTTAATTATTATTGTACCCAGTGCCTGTGTTTTAACATTGTGCTCACCATGCTCAATCTACTGCAATGTAACTGCATTCATTACCTGTGTGTTTCACCTCAGCCATAGCTGCTTCATGTTGCATACTCAGTTCTTTTCACCTGACACAGTTTACTCTGACCCTACCTGTGTTTCTCATTTTACTTGTAGCTTCCCTGCACTGCCTGGTTACACCTGCTTTCAAGCATTGTCTCCCTGTTGTATTGCACTTATAACTCTGAGGTCAGCCAACTAGCTCCTGCTGAGGTTGTTAATATAGCTTGATATTAAAAAAATCTGTCTTCACCGCTGAAAATCCTCAGAGTCTGTCACCTTGATCTGACTTTGTACTGTCTGGCTGGCTTGCTCCCAGTTCAGTTGTTTAATTGCTATATATGTTTGGTATGCTGGTTTACCTATCACGACTACTGCTTACTGACCTATGTGCAGGTCTGTACTTGCTTACGCAGCTGTTACTCCTTGCTTATGCAATCCATTACTTCATGCATACTGCCATCCCTTCAGCTTTGGCCTGGGATTCTGCTGCACTCAATCTGCATTTGACCTTGCAAGGTCTCAGCATTCCATGCTCATTACGATCTCAGCACGCTATGCTCATTCAGCTCACCAGCTTCAGCTCTCAATCAATTTCTGGGGCATGCCAGCCATTCTAATGTGTGCAGGGTTCCTGCAGCTGACAGTATCGCTCTGCATTTAGTCTGCATCATCGAGCGTGTCCAACTTGGGGTGGGATCTTTCTCACCTGGCCCATAGCTGAGAATGTCCTCACCCCAGACTTGGCTTTAGCTGCCTGCTATGCAACAGCAGCTCCTGGTGTAGAATTTAAGATTAGCGGTTGAACAGTGGTTATGACAATCTCCGTTGGCTCTAGTGTTCCAATATAACGGTTGTCCATTGACTTTAGTAGTTTCCCTAGCAAAGCACCTTCACCACATTTTCCCTACGACTGCCTCTGGTTCACCTGGTTTGATTTAGGGCAGGTAGGCCAGGTGAGTGCTTCAGCAGTTGTTGCTCTTCTCCTGCGCCATGGATGCATGTATTATTGCAGAGTTTTCTTGCAACCTTCCATGACGTTCCCACTAGAGGGTTTGAGTGAGAGCCTTCCTCCAAATTGGAATATTTTCCACCTCCCTTTAATTGGGTTTTCCAAACTGCAGCTGCAGAGCCGTCACTAAATAAACTATCCCAAGCCTGGAGGGAAGGCGACCTAGGCCTTGGATCCCCAGAGATTTCCTCCTCATAGGGTTTTTTTTCTCTCCTCCATTGCCTCAGGTCATAACAGTTAGTTAGCTTAGTTGTTTTCCCTAGTTTCTTTAGGTAGATTCCATTGTTGGATGGAGGTGGAGGATGTTCTGCCATTCCCTTTCTCCTTAGGGGATCCTCTTCTCTCAAAGTAAGCCATCAGTATCATGCTACGCAAACGTGGGCTGTTACTATGACAACTGAGCATATCATTGCATTATCAAACTGCCTATGCTTCTCTACTACTACATTACAGTTACTGCTTCTACGACACTGTTACTGTTTGCATTATGCTTCATGTTGCCTCCTTTTTGGGGACGATACTACATTTTTTGGGGGGTGATTTCTAAGGTACCTTTAGCCATGGGAACTGTCCTGTGGCACCTCTAGGGGTGGAACCCTCTCCGAGAATTCCTTGCCGTCGTACGCCTACAGGGTGGTAATTCCTCTGGAATAGAGAGTGCGAATGGCCAAAACCAAACTAACACAGTTACACAAGCATAACACTATACTGGCTGCATAGGTCAGTGAAATGTAAGGCTATGCCTGGAGTTCAGTGCCAAGCAGCCAGCTACTCCCACTTCCTGAGCTATATAAGCAGTTCCTCTAAGCCTCACTGTGAAGCATTTTTTCTCTGCCCCACCATCCTCCCCTCCTCCTCCAGTGGCAGCACTCTCTCCTTAGGGGGATTCCTAAGGTACCTTTAGCCACAGGAACAGTCCCATGGCATCGCTAGGGGTGGAACCCTCTCTGAGAGTTCCTTGCCGTCGTACCCTTACAGGGTGGTAATTCCTCTGGAATAGAGAGTGCGAATGGCCAAAACAAAACTAACACAGTTACACAAGCATAACACTATACTGGCTGCGTAGGTCAGTGAATAAACATATGTATTGTAATGTACTGTATTAAACTGGAATGGAAATTTGCAGAACTGATCACTCTATTATTATAAAACTGTGAAATGACTGAATGTATTCTGGGTTGATATATTAAATTGTGGAATGGAATTCCACAAAACTGTCATTTCACAGTTAATGGTTATCATTCTGCAATTCAGCCAGAAAAATTTGTGGAAGGGGGCCAAAATTTACATTCAGAGAATTCAGATTTTACCAAAGTCAGAAATTCCAAAAATTTCACAAAGTTTGCAACATTTTGCAAAATTTTCATAAAATCTAAATTTGCAATTTCCACTCCGCACTATAGACTACTTAAAAGGTGATATAAATTGCACTTTACAGCACTTTGGCTATCACGTGCATCAAAAAAAGGAACAAAAGTAACATCTGTGTAATTTCTTTGCCATACAGTAAAACTGATAACATTTATTTATTTAGTTTTTGTTGAACTGTTGAAACTGTCTTAAATGCATGAAAGCATCAGACAAAAGTATCCTAATGGTTTGGCATACAGCACTTTTATGATGCAGGCACAGCCCAAAATCAGGAGATACTTTATATCAAGATTTTTGAAAATCCAGACTGAGTGGTTTTATCCATGCAAAACACTTTCCTATAGCAATACTGTAATCAATAAATAATAAATGCAAATGATATAATGAAGAGAGAAGACAACGCTAAGCGGTAAATATTTTCATCCAAATTTGCAGATTCCACTGCTGCTCAAGCCTAAAAAGCACAAATTAGTAAGTAGTTTAAAATACAACAAATTGATTAGCATAATAAAGATGAATAGATGGTATTCAAGCACAGTTTGAAAGCTTCCAAGTGAAAAGCATACATTTAAATAACACCAGTGTTCTGGCCATCTGGCAATGTTTCCATCTGCAAATCACATAAATGTGTTTATGTTTAGGCAATAAATGTTTTTTTCCCTAGTGGGATTATTACATTCTGTTTTCACCATTGAAAATGTTGTTTTTTATTATCATAGCAGTTTGATACTTGATGTTAAATTAAAAAAGTTAGAGACACGCGTCAGAAAGGAGACAATGTGGAAGTAATTGACAATGTACAGAAGTGTACATAATTATATAAGTTTACAAAAGCACAAAAAATAAAGCAAGTAGAGAACAAATGGATAGAGCATGGGAACCATTGTTTTATAAGATGCTATAAATATTTATGTACTTAGATATGAACAGAACTATAAAGCCTGTTTATAAATGGAGTCAAGTTAAGGTTAGCTACAAGAGATTTAATACTTCCTTAAAATTCTGAGCACAGAATCTTCACCTGAATCCAATCTGCAGGCAGTAAAATCTACTAACTGCACCTTATTTTGTCTTGACTAAAAACATTTCCCTATGTAGTAGCTGGCAAAAAAACTGCCATAAAAGCTGAAAATTAGTCCTGAACAAGGGTCATATTCTGCTATACACTGATGATGCTGTTATCTATACAGGCAGCCCTGACTCTACGCTTCTCGAGAGCCAGCTACAACTTAGCTTTAACAATGTTGAGAAATGGTTCAGAGAACACATATAGGATAGTGTATGGGTCACTATGCACAACAAGGCTGTTCTCCACCAAGTGGTTACTATGCAGACCGGATGACCTCGAAGGCGAAGCTCGAGAGGTCTCTCGGTCGACATAACTCAGTGGAGAACAACGCTTGTTCCATAGGACCTTATAACACTGACTAGTGTATGGTGTCTCTCAAAGCACATGATAAAATATAGTTTCATTTCTTTGTTTCTTTTTTCCTAAGCAATAAACTCACTGTTGCCTGCCGATAGTTAGACCTGGTTGCTAGGGCATGCTGTGTTGCTGCTAGGGACCTGGCATCCCTATGCTTTACTCTTGCCCCTCTCAATTGGTTGATTTAGGGCTCTGGGCGGGGTTTTAAAATTTAAAAAAATGGCAGCTGTTCCTCTCACTTAGCGAGAGGACGTACGTTGTGGCAACTGAGTGTTTTATTTTAAATATATGGTTGATCCTGAAGAACTGAAATAGAAAATTTTAATTATCCTGTTGATCCTGCCATTTTCTCTGCTATCGGGCAGAGCTCGCGTTTGTTTGCCCGATCCTTCACCGCTTCCTTTTATTGAGTGCCAAGGGCTTGGGAGCTGTCTGCTGATGTCTCTACTGCAGCAGAACGAAAAGTCATTCTGCTGCACTGCAGACGTCACTAGTGCAGCAGAATGACTTTTTACATGGCATGGAAATCCATGCTAAACTACATTCCACCATACACTATAAGCTCATAATGAACTACAAAAACACTGAAATTATGCTTTTCTCTAGCTGGTTTAGCAGGCACAAGTCCTATCACTAATGCTGAGAGCCCCCAGAACTGGTCCAGCACTTTAAATACTTGCGGATTACTATGGACAGCTTCTTGTCCTGTGTTCACCATATCGACAACATTGCCAAAGCTATAAATATGCGTATTGTTCTGCTCTACAGGCATAAACACTTCCTGACCCCAGACGCTCTGAAGCTGGCTATAAAAAGCTCTGTTGTCTCTCTGATTGACTCTGGTCTAGTAATTTATGGGTCTGCCACTGTTACATCCCTCCATAGAATTAAAACAGCACTAAATAAAGCCTGCCGGCTCCTCACCAGATGTGCACACCTTACTCACATCTGTGACCTGTATACACAGGCAAATTGGCTATAGTTTAATAATTGAGTTATGTGCCAAACATGTCTAACTGTGAAAAAAGTTCTTCTATGACTGGTGCCCCAAGGGGTTCAGAAGCATCTTACTCCCTACTGCTACCTCCGTCAGACCAGAAACTCCGATAACCAGATTTTCAAGATCAAACATTGTGGTACATCACTTGGACAAAGGTCTTTTGCCCATAGGGCCCCACTTTGGCTCAGCTCTCTACCAACTAGCTCAGTGAGAACAGCCAACTTGATTGGCTGCTCTCACTGAGCTGCAGCTCGTGATTGGCCGGCTCTGCTTCCTTTTCTCCTTTGATTGACTCTCTTCTCTCAACTCCAAAATCCTAACCTAAACCTGGTATTTTTCTACCATCTATCTGTGGTTATATTTTGTCTGCCCACACACCACACACTCTGTCCCCGGCCTCTATTAAATATGCTCCAAGCCCTCTCCTCTCCTCTCCTGTTGGCCACACCTAGGGCATCTCCCCAATCTTAAAGGTCCTGTTTCCCCATTCTTTTTGCTTGACCTGCTCTTTCCCTGCCTACCTCCTTTAAAACATTTAACTATCCAGTCCCACGCCATGCAGGATATAATACATAGTCTGTGTAGCACTAACAAACACTAGTTACAAGGCTAACCTACATTTGTACAAACATTCACTTATTCTGAACTCTACTGCTCTCCTCCTCTACCACTTCAATTCTGACCTGCATTGACTACTACATTCCACCTGCTAAGGTAATGGTACCTTTTTCCCTGCTGCCTTGTCTGCTCACCGTGCTCACTCTGTCTGCCTTCCAGGCACGGATAGGGATGTTCCCTGCTCCCTACCACATTACACTTATATGAACACCACTTCAATATCTGTGGATTTTTTATTTCTGACATAGCTCTGAAGAGCACAGAAGTAAGATTCCAAGGAGTACTGCACACCTGGTTTTATATGGGGCTCCCACAGAGTATCCACACTCTCTTCTGCATACTGCTTCTTCTGCCTGGTTTCTCCTCTGTACAGCGTACAGACAGCACTGTACCTTCCATAAGAAGGGAACACTTGCTTAGTACAAGTACCACAGGGAACTGTTGAAATGGATGATACTGTTATTATTACTAATCCTTGGCAACATACACCCCAACCTGGCTTAGTCCCTATTACAAAAGTCATTCTGGACAGCTCTCCTTGGCAAGCATCAACATCTGCAGCCTGCTCTCAAAACTTGATGTCCTTAACGCATGGGTCTCACAACATAACCTGGACATCCTATCAGTACTTGAGATGTGGCTGTCATCCAGGATCCCTGATACTGCCATTGCAATACCAGGTTACATGATTTTCAGGTAAGATCTATTATCTAAAAAAGGTGGTGGTTGTGCTTTGTACCTGAAAGAATCTTTAATGTGGCAAGCACTATCTTTACCTAGAACTGATGCTGACATGCAGGTCCTTGCAATTAAGATATTACTTGGTACACACAATAAGGCATTAACCATTGCATCAGTTTATATACCACCCAAGTTGACGGCCCCTGGCCTAAACTCTCTTCTTGATTGCATCCATAACCTAGGACACAACTCTGAAATAATAATGCTAGGTAACTTCAATGTGAACTGGCTCTCCCACAATGTGAGTAGCTTTAAAAATGCCTTGGCTGCTGTTAATTTCTCCCAGCTAATTCAATCCCCAACTAGAACAAATTACAGAACAGGGATTAACACGCTTCTGGACGGGTGTTAACTAAATGCCCTGACCATATCACTGATACTAAAGTACTCTCTTACTTCATTAGCAATCATTCCCCCATCCTGTGCTTCTGGTCAAAACTATTAATCAAACCACCAGCTACAACAATTATTAGTAGTGTATTGATCCGTGGGCACCTTAAGCCACTAAAAGCACTTTTGTGACAACATGACTGGACACAAATTGATACAGCTGCAGATGTCGACAGGGCCCTAGACTATTTCATCACCAGTTTCCATGCGACTTGCAATGGCCATGCCCCTTTCAGAAAGCATAAGATCAGAGGCATCAGTAATCCCTGGGTTACTCCTGAACTATTAGATCTAATGAAATCCCATGACCACCTCTGGTATAGGGCAAGGGCCACGGGCAGACAAGTTAATATTCAGGCCTATAAAAAATCTCGGAATGCCTGTACCACAGCAATATGCTCGACTTAGGCCCAGTACTACAGAGACACCCAAGCCAAATCCTGGAATGATGGGAAGAAATTCTGGAGTAACCTCACTGAAGGAACATGGAAGAACCCTAAGGCTGCATCTACCATGCTCAACATAGATGGCACATTTACCCTTGACCCCTTAACCATAGCCATTATGTTCAACTCTGCTTTCACAGACCTTAGTTATGTTCTCCCCTCAAATTTCTTTGATACCCCCTTGGACACTGATCACAATGCTAAGCTGAAAATGAAACAGGAACATCCACCTTTCTACTTTAAAGCAGTGAGCGAAAAGGAGGCTAAAAAATATATACTCAAGGTCCTCGGAAAAACTAGATCAAGTGGGGATTCCCTTCATTGTAAACTCATTACCTTTACTCTGGATGAAGTCCTGTCCCCTCTGAGAAAGATTATGAATTGTTCCCTCATGCTATCACAGCTCCCCCTGAAGTGGAGATCAGCCTTGGTGACTCCTGTCCATAAAAGCAGAAACAGGGCACAGCATGGAAACTATAGGCTTATCTCCATTCTTCCTCATCTCTCTTAAGCTCTCGAAAGAATTGTGGCTGACCAACTGGTGGATTATCTGGAGAAGTACAACCTGCAATGCCCTCAGCAACATGATTTTTGAAAAGAGCACAGTACCACCACGGCCCTACTTGAATTCACAAATTATATCCACAATGCACTGAGCCATAGCCAACCTGTTGGCACCATGTATATTGACCTTACCAAGGCTTTTGATGCAGTCAGTCATTCCCCGCTGATTACACAACTAACTGAATTAGGGCTATCCAAGGACACCACAAGTTGGTTCAATAGCTACCTCCGTGACCATTCACAACAAGTAAAGATTGAAGACATCCTCTCTACCAAGCAACCAGTCTGATCTGACATCCCCCAAGGATCAATCCTGGCTCCCCTCCTTTTCAACAGTTTCTTAAACAAGCTACCTGCCTCCTGCAAGGACCAGATCCTTTTATATGCAGATGACATAGTAATCTTCACCAGCAACCCCGATCCTTACTCCTAGAGAACCAATTAGAGCATAGTTTTGCAAATGTTGAGGCCTGGTTCAAATCACAGAAACTCATATTAAAGCATTAAAAAAACAAAGGTAATGCTATTCCACAGCTCACACAGCAAGTATAAAGCCCAGCAATTAACAGTCAGGAACTGCTCAGGTGTTGCCCTTGAACAAACACAACTGTTCAAATACCTAGGCATGACCTTAGACAGCACTCTATCTTACACCAATCACTTAAACTATGTTGTCAAAGCTGTGAACATCCATATCAGGTTATTGTTTAAACATAAACACTGTCTAACTACTGAAGCCCTCAGTCTGGCAATCCAAAGTTTGATACTCTCCATTATTGACTACAGGCTAGTGATCTATGGATCTGCCACTGACACTACTTTGCATCGTATTACTATAGCTCTTAATAAGGCCTGCCACCTCCTTACAGGGACCACGTGCCTCACTCACACCTGTGACATCTACAAGCAGGCTAACTGGCTTCAACTCAAGAGCAGAATCTCCTATCAAACCTGACTTTTAGCAAAGAAAGTTGCACTTGGTCTTATGCCCCCAGGGGTTCAGAGGATCCTCAGTCCATACTGCAGCTCCTGGTGAACTAGAAGCTCAGAAAACCTTTCTTTCCAAGTACCATGCTGTCATATCTCCCAAGGTCAGAGGTCTTTTGTAATCAGAGCCCCTAAGTGGTTTAACTCGCTTCATTGTGATATCACTAGACTGCCACACTAGGCCCCTTCAAGCACAAACTATGGCAACACCTTGTGACTAGTGCCTCCTGTGATTGTTTCAATTAAATCTGAAGTAGGACTGTTCCCTCTAGCCAAAGTCATCTACCAATCTGTCCTCGCCTTTTACCCCCCAACCCACCTGCTCTCACCATTTACTCCCCCACCCTACCCATCCCTCACCATATCCCCCTTACCTACTACATATTTTTTTCTGTTCACAATCCTCATTACTCCTATCCACCTCCCCTCCCTTCCCCTTCCACTCCTCCTCCTCCTCCTCCCATCATGCTCCCTTTCTGGTTTTCAGTCTAATTGTAAGCCCTCAGTCTAGCACCTTAACACCATAACCTCCCCT
Source organism: Neoceratodus forsteri (assembly GCA_016271365.2). Lineage (NCBI taxonomy): Eukaryota > Metazoa > Chordata > Ceratodontiformes > Ceratodontidae > Neoceratodus > Neoceratodus forsteri. The sequence goes on along the minus strand of CM028130.1, from coordinate 723,131,823 downwards.
CCCCTTCTCTCCCCACTCCTCCCCTTTGTTCCTCTCCCTCCCTCACCTAAAACTCAATACCCACCATCTCTCTCTACCACTTTGACAATACCTCTGGGCTGCTTTTCTCCCAATGTGCAGAAAGAAAGTGATCATTAGTAACTTGCAAATCTCTATCTTTATTTTGTCCCTCTACCTCCCTCACCTAACTTTCCCTACCCTATATCTCTTTCCTCCTCTTTGACAACACCTCCGGGCTGCATTTCTCCTAATGCACAATAAAGAAAGTGAGCACTAGTAACTTGGAAATCTCTGTCTTTAGTTACGGACTAGTAAATCACTAGACCAGGCATACATTGTCCAATGCCTATTAATCAGCTTGTTAGTTTTTCCATGTTAGTCTCTTTCTTTGCCTCTTATTGTATTACTTTTCATATTGTCCTCATGTCATGTTATTATATTGTACCATTGCCTGTGTATTTCAATGTGGGACCTATGTAAAAGAGCTGTTAGCTCAAAGGTGGTAATCCAAAACCTAAATAAATTGATATATCTTACTCAGGCATGCTGGGATCTTTTAAACTTAAGCTTCGGCAACACCTAGTAACTACTGCTAGCTGTGACTGCTTCCATTATATGCACCTTCATACAGTGAGTCTCCCAATAGCACTTAAACAGACCAGTTCCTGCATCCCAAGTTAAAAGTGTTGGCCACAACCACACACATTTCTCCCTACTACCCTTCTTCCCATCCACCCTATACTCATCCTCATTTCACACTCACCTTCTCCCACTTCACCCAACTACCTCTCCTCCCCTTCTCTCTCTCTTACCATTCCCCATCTCCCAATTTTCACACTTTTCTTACCCTCCCCTTCCTTGCCCCCCCTTCTTTTTTATCTCTCGCGCTCTTTCTTTTGACTAGGCCCACTGGACTGACCTCTCTTGTTGTTAATTTGTTCTGTCAATTGCTTGTCAGCCCAATAATGTTTTCTTATTACAAATGTAACCTGCACCTGCTTTTGATAATCCACTCATAATTGTCACATTTGTTTTCTTTACTACTTATTGTTTAAATGGTGTTCTTTTTTGCCCACTTCCTGGTATTGTATCACCTGTATGTCTACCATTTTTGTAATCAATTTTGTGTAATCCTTGACTTGGAACCTATGTAAACAGCTCTTAGCTCAAAGGTTTAATCCGAATTATTCAATAAATAAATAAACATTGATCAAACCTAGACAGGGCTGGTTGGCTTTTTTACTGATTTTATTCAGAAGTCTAACAGTACTGTAAGTGTAGAACATCACATGTAGACATAATCTGAGTTCCTCTTCAGTGTATATGAAAAAGAACTCACCATTGTGAAAATAACTCATAATTTCATATAATATTTTGAATCAATAACAATTTAATTATGTGCAATGAATTATAACAACATTGTTCTTCCAATATGTCTAACAATCAGCAGTTCATCTTTACCCATGGTACAGTACATAGACTACATTTATCTGAAATTGTGCTATCTACAGGACAGATGGAACACTTGTTAGTAATATATAAAAATAAAGGCTTGTACACAAAGTTTTCAAGTGAAGTTTTCAGCATACATCTCAGATAAGATGTATTTCTAACAGTTGTCTAGCTGTGTTTCTATTATATTGCTGGTAGTGATGGGTGGAATTTTTATAACGCACATGAAACAGCATGAAATTGCCAACTTTGCTTTGTGCACTTTTCAAGAACTAGCACCAAAATCTAACTTACTTTCACACTTTTGGGGATACCACCACTTTTTTCCAAAGTATGCATTTTTTCAAAGTGTCATTTACAAAATGCACATTTTCAACATAGTGTGCAAAATCTGTCTGTGGAAGCTAAAAGTAAGATTAGTTTTCTCTTTATGAAATGGCATCAAAAACTAAAACATTTCAATGCATTTTTTTGAAATTGTGCACTTGTTTCTGAAAAAGTGTAAAACAGTTTCAAGATATAGTTTTTCAGGATATGAGAGGATCCGAATGAGAACAAAAAACGGCCCCCCTTCACACTGCAGCTATTTTTTTTCAAACTCCTGAGAATTAGTAACTGGTATGCTACAGTATTAGTACACTACATGCATTATATAGACTATTCAGTTTCACTGGCTTAATTAAGAATTAATATACTGCAGGGTAACTGCAGTGTCATGCATGACACTGGATGCACAGTTATATGGGCCTATGTACTTGTACTGACAAAGCCAAAAAAGTTTTTCCTTTTAAACTTTTACTGCTAATTAAAACAAAAAAATGTCCCTTTTACATTGTGGGTGCTAATGGCTATTTGTAATGCTGGGCACATGTAATTATGTGGAATTACTGCATTAAATGTGTACCTCACAGCTAGTCTTAACACTGGGCCCAAAGTCAGATGGTGTACCTGAACTGGCACTGGCTTAAAGTATAGTATTGCATAGTGTTACTTGAAAAAAACAAAGACTGCATTTTTAAATTAACTCTGCTGCTCAGTACCTAAATGCTTTTCTGACCATTGTGAATTACTTCCAGGAAAGACATAGATGGGAGACATAACTCCTGCTTTGTATGAATTTTGATACTTTTCTTTTATTATAAACGTGCCACATTATTTAAACAGCAGTGACCACCATTTTGTGGAGATACTCCACTTTTTAAAAGATATGGTGATCACCTGTTTAGTCACAAGATGCAAAAAAACATTTCAATATACCACATCACAAATTGAGACACATCTATATATGGTAATACTGTAGGTTATGGGTATGATTTTGTAAACAGATATCTAGTTCAATATAAAAACTGTGTCAGAAGTGAATCACACAAAAGTGAGGGTCTTGGATTTCAGGAGGGCCAATTATGTAGTGATGGGAGAATGCCTCAGCAATGCCTTGGCAGGGTGGGAGGACTTGGGAGGATTAGAGGAAAAGTGGGCGAAGCTAATAGGGGCCATGTTGAAGGCAACAAACCTCTGCGTCAGGCAGGTAAGCAAAAGCAAAAAGGAAAGGAGACCTCTGTGGATCTCAAAAGAGTTGACTGGGAAGGTATGGACAAAAAAGCTAGCATTCAGGTGGTATAAGGAGACACAGAGTGAGGAGGATAGAGATGTGTATTAAGAGAAGCAGAGGGAGGCAGAAAAAGCAGTCAGGAGTGCAAAGGCACAACTGGAGGGGGAAATAACACAGTCAGTAAAGAAAGGAGACAAGAATTTTTTCAGGTATGTTAGTGAAAGGAGAAAGACCATGAGAGGGATTGTAAGGCTACAGAGGAAAGAGGAGGGGATTGTGTGGAAGTGGACAATAAAAAATCAGGCATCCTGAACAATTATTTTTGTTCAGTTTTCACAAATGAAAGGGAGGCTGAGGGGCCACAGAACTGTGTCAGGGGCATCAAAGGAAGAGGTGTGGACACTAGTCCATTTACAGAGGTGAGAGTCCTGAAAGAACTTGCAAATCTTAAGGTGCACAAGGCAATGGGGTCTGATGGGATACATCCAAGGTTTTTGAGGGAGCTCAGAGAGATGCTGACTGCACATCTGACAGTCCTGTTCAACCACTTGCTGGAAACAGGAGTGGTCCCGGAGGACTGGAGGAGGGGAGATGTAGTACCACTTCACAAAAGTGGGAGCAGAGAGAAGGCTGGCAATTACAGGCCCATCCGCCTGACATTGGTGGTAGGGAAATTATTGGAATTGGTACTGAAAGAAAGGATTGTGGAATATCTTGAATCCTGTGGCTTACAAGAACTGAGGCAGCACAGAGTCACTAGGGGGTGATCATGTCAAACTAAAATTATAGATGTCTTTGACTGGGCAACCAGGGAAGTAGATCATAGTGGAGTGGTGCATGTGACCTACCTACTGTAGATTTTAGTAAGGCCTTCAACACTGTTCCACATAGGAGACTCATAAACAAATTGGTCAGCCTAGGAATGGGACTAAAAGTGGTAAATTGGGTAAGAAATTTGTTGGAGGATAGGTGACAGAAGGTAGTGGTAAACAGAGTTCACGCCAAGGAAGGGCAGGTGACTATCAAGGTGCTGCAAGGATCAGTACTGGGACCAGTCCTTTTTAATATCTTTATAGGCAACATTGCAGAAGGAGTAGAAGCGAAGGTATGTCTTTTAGCAGATGACACAAAAATCTGCAATACAGTGGACACTCGGGGGGGATGAACAGAGATCTTGATAAGCTTGAGGAGTGGTCTAGAAAGTGGCAAATAAGTTTCATTGTAATAAAAAATGCAAAATCATCCACTTGGGTCATGGAAACCCAGGGTCAGAGCACAAAATGGGGGGACTGGTACTGGCGACCACCAAACAGGAAAAGTGTTATATCTGATGACCTAAAAGTGGCCAAACAGTGTTACAAGACAGTGGGGACAGCCAGTGGGATGCTAGGGTGCATAGGGAGGGGTATCACTGCAGAGAGAGGGAGGTGATGATACCTCTGTATCAATCTCTGGTGAAGCCCCACCTAGAGTACTGTGTCCAGTTCTGGAGTCCTCATCTCTGAAAGGACATACAGAGTGGTGTGGCCGTCTAGAGGAGGTCAACTAAAATGATGTGGGATCTGCAACAAAAGCCCTATGAGGAGAGACTGAAGGACCTCAATATGTGCAGACAGGAGGAAAGGAGGGAGAGGGGGTATATGATAGACACTTTCAAATACCTGAAGTGTATAAATAAGGTTCAAGAGGAAAGCCTTTTTCAGGGAAAGTATGCACAAGTACAAGGGGTCATGGGATAAAGCCAATGATCAAGTAGGGTCCATGGTGTGAGTAGGCATACCAAAATGTTTTTCTTTTATATTTGATTTTGTTTTTAAATAGGTTGACTACCGTGCATTTTTGGAGTATCTCCAAAAATCATTAGTCACTAATGTTTAATGAAGGTGGCATCGTAATAATAAAAAAAGAACTGAGATTCATTTACAGACAGGAGTTGAGTCTCACTTTTTTGCCTTTCCTGTCATTGATATTGCTACTGGAAACTCCTATGCCCATTAATTTGTCAGCCCAATTCCAGGCCACTAGCATCCACAGATCAACACTCCTTTTTTGCCACTGTGAATTACAGCACAACACAGACACACACATATTGCTGCTTTGTTAGATGTGGCACCTGTTTTTTGGTGTTGCTGATTCCAAAACAGATTTTCCTCTTTTCTACAGCTAATTGAAACAACAAATTTACCTGTTAGATTTCTACACTAAATGACTACAGTTCTAATGATTGGCAGCACTGCATGCATACCATGCAGTGTGCATGACATACAGTGCACAGTTACGTGAGGCACCTGTATCTTATACAAATACGGATTGGAGCTGAGACATATAATTGAAATGTTTTTGACCTGAGAGTAAAAAGGCTATGAATAGCGGGTTATGGCTTTGGGCGTTGTTGCTGATGGAAGTCACTTTTTAATAAGAGGGACAACTCTTTTCTATTATTGGTAGTGAACTCTAGTTTATATTTGTTTAAATAAACCCTTTTGATGACAAATTTGTTCAGCTTTTGAAGCTCTAATACAGCTTATTGTAAATGAGTAGCTACATTTAAATAACCACCACTACTTTTAACAAACAAGATATAAAAAGCAGCTGCATTGAAACAACTTCTAATCAGCAGCAACCACTTTTCAAAATGAAGCAGCTTGTAAGGATAAGCAACCAGGTAAATAAATGCACAGTTCATGCTCAGAGGACTATCACCTGGTTTAGAGGGCAATAATTCAGAGACTACTGAGTGCTGTCGTGGCAAAAAAGTTGAAGCACAAACTATCTTTGGTCAAGTGACTCTGTTTTAACCCATAAGTTTGCAAGGTAATATCCTAGGGTGACACAGTAGCAGCACATTTATTAGGGTTACAAATGCTGCTCTATGTTGACCCATGCTTGAAAGTCTGAAGAGGCTGCCAGTAGAGGGTCTAGTCTCCATCCAAAGAATTTTGATTAATTCTCAGATTTGTAAATAAGCAGGATATAGGCACAGAATCAGAGATTGCAATTACCCCTATACGGTTATCCTCTATACCTGGAAGTGCTTGTTTATTAGCTAAAAGATAATCTATGTGACTGTACGAGTCATGTGGCTGAGAATAAAATGTGAAATCTCTACCTGATGGGTATTCTACCCTCCATGGGCCAGATATTAAAAACTTTGCCCTGAGGCTAAATTAGCACTGTCCAGTGTGCTAAATTAGCCTGGAACCAATAGCCCGCTACATTCAAAAGGGATAGCCCTGGTGCTAAACCTGTTGAATATAGCGTGCTAAGAAAGCCAGGCAAACTGGGCTGGGAGTGCAGTGCAAAAATAGACTGGGAAATAAAACAGCTCTGAATATAGCAACCAGGAAGTGAAAACCACAACAGCAGCCCAGTGCACAGTGACATGAAGGAAGGTAGAGGTGAACCATATGTGTGTGCTAGCAAAGGAATGGATTCAGTAAAGCTGAAAGCATAGAAACATAGAAACATAGACTTTGACGGCAGATAAGGACCGCCTGGCCCACCTAGCCTGCCCATTTCCCTACCTAGAGGATAAGCTGCAGATCCTATTTAACCAACAGCCTATTTCTTCCTACCCCCCACAAAAATTGCCTTATGTCTGTCCCATGATTCTTGAATTCTTCCACAGTTTCAGACCCCACAACCTTCTCAGGAAGGCTGTTCCATGCGTCCACCACCCTCTCTGTGAAAAAATACTTCCTCACATTGCCCCTGAGCTGTCCCCCCTCTATCTTCAAATTGTGTCCCCTTGTTCTTGCATATCTCTTTTTCTGAAAGATGCTATCCTCTTGGACTTCTTTGATTCCACTGAGGTACTTAAACGTTTCTATCATGTCCCCCCTCTCCCCCCCTTCCTCAAGGGTATACATATTAAGCTCCTTTAGCCTCTCCTAGTATGGCTTCTCTTGCAGACCCTGCACTATTTTAGTTGCCCTCTTCTGAACTGCCTCCATCCTGTCTATGTCCTTAAGGAGATGGGGTCTCCAGAACTGGACGCAGTACTCCAGATGGGGTCTCACCAACTGTCTGTACATAGGGATAACAACTTCCTGTTTTCTGCTGGTGATGCCTCTCCCTATACATCCCAGTATCCCCCGCCCTCCCTACCGCCTTCTCACATTGCTTGCCAACCTTAAGGTCATCGGATATGATTACCCCCAGGTCCCTTTCCATTTTTGTTGTTGTTACTACCTCCCCATTGTGTAATCTTCCCCGGGTTTTGTTTCCCAGGTGCATTACTTTGCACTTCTTTGCATTGAATCCAAGCTGCCATACTTCTGACCATTCCTCCAACCTTGCTAAGTCCCTTCTCATCCTTTCCACGCCTCCTTGAGTATCAACCCTGTTGCAGATCTTTGTGTCATCTGCAAAGAGGCATACTTTTCCTTCCAGTCCCTCTGCAATGTCACTTATAAAGACATTAAAAAGGACTGGACCCAGTACTGAACCCTGTGGTACCCTACTAGTAACCCATCTTTCTTTAGAGTGGACTCTATTTACAATTACCATCTGTGTCCTGTTGTTCAGCCAATGTTTTACCCAGGCTACCACCCTGGGACCCACTCCAAGGCTGGTTAATTTGACTACTAATCTTTTGTGTGGGACTGTCAAATGCCTTGCTAAAGTCTAGGTAGGCCATGTCCATAGCCCCTCCCTGGTCTACTACTTCGGTCACGCAGTCAAAGCAATCAATTAGATTCATCTGACATGACCTTCCCGCTGTGAACCCATGCTACCTTGGATCCTGTGCCCCACTGGCCTCTAGGTACTCAACAATTCTTTCCTTCAGAAGTGATTCCATCACTTTCCCTACCACAGAGGTCAAACTGACAGGTCTGTAGTTTCCTGCCTCTGTCTTGCTCCCTCTTTTGTGAACGGGAATCACATCAGCCTTCTTCCAGTCCTCAGGTACCACACCATCCTCCCATTATTTGTTATAAAGGGTAGTCAGTGGTGTCACTACTTCTCTGCATAATTCTTTTAGAATTCTGGGGTGAATTCCATCTGGTCCCATTGCTTTGTCAACCTTCAGTTTTAGGAGTTCTATCAGAACCCTTTCTTCTGTGAAAGGACTGGGATCGACCCCCTTCTCCAGACTGCTTCTGTTATTTGGATTAGGCAACTCCTCCACTTCCTCTTTTGTGAATACTGAACAAAAGTATTCATTCAGTACCCCTGCTTTTTCACTGTCACTCTCTGCCCACCCACCATCCGTTCTATTAAGCCTCACTATCCCTCCCTTTGTCTTTCTATGCTCCCTGATATACCTATAAATGGTTTTATCCCCCTTTTTAACTGAGTTGGCTATATTTTCCTCAGTTTGTGCCTTTGCTATTCTGACTGCCCTTCTTGCTTCCTTCTGCCTTAACTGGTACAGCTCTCTGTTCTGCTCCTTCTGTGTTTCCTTATACTTCCTAAATGCTATCTTTTTCTCCCTAACCTTTACTGCCACTTCTTTTGAGAATCAAAGTGGCTTTTTCCTTCGTTTTGATTTATTTATTTGCTTCACACGAAGGCTTGTTGCCTCCGTGAAAGCAGTTTTGATATTTCCCCATTGTTGCTCCACCCCTCCTTCTAGCCTGTTTGATAGTGCTTTTCTAAGGCACTCTCCCATGCATGTGAAATTCTGCTGAAATGTACCATGTGTCTGAAACATTTGCGCAGCACAAACATTTGCCCAGGGCAAAAATTTGCTATATTCAAAAGTGACATGCAAACAAGCCTACTTCGGCAGTCTGTAGGCAAACATCCAAATTAGCATCTCATTATGTCCTGATTTGCATGCAATTTGCCCAGTGCTATTGCAGGATATCATAGCTCCACCTGTATGTCAGTCTGGAAATACAGGGGCTGGCTAGGTCCGCCCACAGCTCCACCTGTATGTTAGTCTGGAAGTACAGGGACTGGCTGGATCTGCTCAAAGCCTCACCTGTAGGTCAGTCTGGAAGTGCACTGTGGTAGCTGTAGGCTACAGCTGTACAGAACTGCATAGAATATTGTGCCACAGGGGACTACACAGCACAGGCACAGGTGGTGGTGCTGCATGCAATTGTCAAACTGTAGTTCCTGCTACAGTGCACAGCAGATACTACAGTAACAAGGGGGCCAGTAGTGTGAGGGACATAGCAATGCCTATGGAGTGTAGGGCATCAATGACTGCTGCACTTTACACAGTGACAGGCCCATCTTGCAGGTGTATACTGACAGTGGACATTACTGTTATGCTGTTGTGCAACCTACAGATGCTGCACCAATGGCATGGAATACTCACAGTGACATATACACGGCTGGCTGTGTGTGCTCTGGTGTCTTTACTGATGTGCGGTATGTGGCCGGGAAGCACATACCATCAGACAGGCACACTGGTGTTGGGGTATTCCCTACACTGGACTATTTGCACTGCGTGGATTGTCCCAGCCTTGTGGCAGCACCTAGTATGTGGTGCAGACTGGCCACCTGTACACCCTCCCCATAACACCCTCCTTGCCACCAATACTGCATGTGTGTGCTGGATTCTGTTGGTGTCCAGCCAAGGGTGGTCTGCAGGTGTGTGCTGTATGGACACACTGCCATAGTGTCCACTGGGTGCAGGGTCACCCCTTAATGCCTGGCATGGCTGGGACTGGTGGCAGATGATGGCAACATTGGAGGTGCCATCCATGTGCAGCATGTTTCTTCCATATCTGGTTTCTTTCTATGTTTAATATTGACTGGTTAGGGTCAATATACCAGTGCTAGCAGACCCTTGCATACTCCATTATTCACACTTGTGAATTACTGATTTCCATGAACCACGATTCTATGTTGTGCAAAGTTGCACAAAGCCACGCAAAGCTGCACAAAGCCACAAAGTTGTGCAAAGCTGGTTTGCCCAGATTTAAGGATACCTTCTCCTGGGCGATAATTTGCACCATGCAAAGTGTCACTCTATGTAGTGCAAAAACACTGTGCTCAGTGCTTAATGCACTGAATATAGCATTGCACTTGTACTCATATACACACCCTCTCTTTTTGCCCCTTACATACATTATACTTTTGCCCAGTGCTAATGCAGTTTGCCCATGCTATTTGACCTTCTGATTATAGTGGACCCACGCAAACCTGACACAAACCCTGCACAAACGGTTTGCACCAGTGCAAAGTTTTGAATATCTGTCCCCATGTGTCTGTTAAGTTCCATTCCTGCATTAATGATTTTAAACTCCTTCTTGCTATTGTGTGTGTTTCCCCTCTAGGGTTGCTTCTGTCTAAATGCTCATTTAGAGCCAGATTGAAATCTCCATCAATGAATACTGGTGCATTATCATTGATGTTTTTGTGCATACAGTAGCATGATGGAAAGTGTTAAAAAAGTCAGGGTCATCATTGTTAGGACCATACATATTACCTATCCAAATGGATTTAGTACCTGTTTCTGCCTGAACTAAATTCCATCTGCCATCCTTGTCCTTGTAAGACTGTAAGATGTTGCAATTAAGTTTTTTATGGACTAGGATAGTCACCTCTTTTTTCTTTTTTTTTGTAGCAGAGCTATGTACACTACCTCCTACCCACATTTTCCTTAGCCATTCAATATTTTCTGTTACCAGATGCATTTCCTGAATCAATGCAATATCTGCATGCATGGATTTTAAGTATGATAGGGTTTGTTTTCATTTAACCGGGTGATTTAATCCTTTAATATTTGCAGGAGATGATTTTGAGGCCAGATTGTATTGATTACTCATTGTGAAGTTTAAAGACTTTGCTGTAAAGGGCTGTCAGTATAGCCTAGATGTTAGAGTAATGAGCAGTGAATGAGCTTGGTACATCCAGAAGACCTTGATTTGAGTCCCACAACCTCCACATGCATACTGTGTAACTCTGAGCAAATCATTTAACCACCCCAGTGCTCCCGGGTCACCCCTTAAAACTGACACCTGGGCCTAGTGGCCCTTACCCGGTTACCAAAAAAATAAAATAAATATATGTTTCTGCTATGTTTACTCTATTATGTAGCATAATGGGGATGTAAGATAATTTGTTAGGGCATCAGAGATAGTGATGCTGTGGGTATGGCACATGGCTCTGTTTGTTGTATGACCTTAAAGTCATCTGTAGATAAATAACAATAAGAAGGTTATCTTCATATTTGAAACATTGGCTGAAACATAACTGTTTTAAGTGTAAGAATATTAATAAATAGCTTAGAATAAATATACTAATTGGAACACCTATACTCAAAATTCTGTCTGAGTAAAACCATTCTCTGTACTCATACATGTTATTGTTGGATTCAAACAAGTCGTAACAATTGAAAGCTGACAGCAAACTTAGTATAATAGGAATTAATAACATTAAAAACCTACATTTGAAATAATTACATAAGAAAGGCTTATATTTCTATTGATGAGTCACCTTTCCATCTAGACCATTAGGCATAAATAGCGTAGACATCAAGGTAACCACCTGCCTTCAAGATGAGACTACCTATGCCAACCAATGTTGTCAGAAAAAAGGTAATTCAGAGAGAGAGTGTGCTTTGCTCCAAGACCCTATGCTTGGGTCTGAATGCCATAGCAGGATATATAGAAGTGTGGGACAGTGGGAAATGAGGACGGGGAAAAAAAAGGATTTCCCTTTTCCTTCCATCTATATGACTATGTGTAGTACTTAGAAGAGTTCTAAAAATATTGAGATTCTTGAATTCAGTATTGTTTTACATCTAGGCATACTAGAGGGAAAATGTCACAGCAACCACAAGGAATATATCCTACGCATAAAAGGCTAAAAAGTAAAGTATATTGCTTTTGTGAAGTAAAAATGCAATGGTTCACTTGTTAATGAGGATAAACACATACATACAATCACACGTACTGTACATTCAGTTCAGGTTGTACCTCCTCTTAGCACATTTATGATCAGGCTATGTAAGTTTTTGATCAGTGACCTTTTATTTTTGTCCCTCAGACAGAGGGAATACTAGCAGATCTACAGATAGTCCCTACTGATCCACGGATATGAGAGCTCTTTACAAAGACTATACTCTCCCACACCTGCTAGTGTAAGCGAGAGGATCTTATAGCATACTGTGCTGCTTAAAGAGTGTTAGCATACCATCCAAGAGTAAGAAAGTAAGTAAAACTTTATTTATACAGCACCTTTCCAAAATCAAGGTGCTTTAACAAAGCATAAAAATATCCCGCATAAATAAAACAATAATAGTAATATAATACTTTTACTGTAATCTGGTTATCATCTGTACTCTCTGTAATCTGTTGTACTCGTTTATCTGTCACTGTTATGTATCCTGGGTTGCCCCTGAAAAAGGGACTTTTGGGGCTCAGCTTTAAAACTTTCAACGGTCAGGCATTCTCTTAACCGACAAGGTAAAGAATTCCACAGGGTGGAAGCCGCAAAAGAAAAAGCTCGCACCAGAAGTTTTCAGATGCACCCTGGGAATCTTCAGCAATCCTTCTTTGGCAGATTGGAGAGGACGGCAGGGGCAGTAGTGAGTCAGAAGTTCTTTCAGATGCCGGGTCACTGATCATGTAGGGCTTTATAGGTCAGCAGGCCAATCTTAAAGGTGATCTGCCACTGAACAGGCAGCCAGTGCAGTTCACACAACACAGGTATAATATGACTAGCTCTAGATGTGCCATTCAAAAGCCTGGTTGCTGCATTCTGCACCAGCTGCAGGCAGTGGATATTTATTTATTTATTTCAAATTCGGATTAATACCTTTGAGCCGGGGGCTCGTTTACAAAGACTCCAAGTCAACAAGGAATACAAGACATTTACAGGTAATGAAACATTGCAGAACAGAAAGACATCAACTAACAAGTGGTATTAGTGTGCAGTTACAACATAAAACAGGGTACAAGAAGTAAAGAGAAACAGGACCACACTTCCAGAGAAACATATTAATGCAGCACTAATTAAGTGCAGCACAGTGTTTAGCAATCATGTTACAGTTCAGATGGGGTGCTCCCAGTCTGCAGAAATGCATGTTTTAGCAGCCAAGGTGAGGCTTTGTCAAGGGGAGGTAGTAGGTGGTGGAAGGTGGGAGGGGGAAGTGGGCAGTTGTGAAACAGGAGGGTGGGGGTGAGAGAGGGTATCAACCCCTGGAAGCCCTGGGTAGAGGGCATTGCAGTAATCTAGATGGGTGGTGATGAAGGCGTGGATCAAAGTTGGTAGGCCATCTAGAGGAACCAGGTGTTTCACCCGGATGATATTCCTCAAATGGTAAAAAGAGGATTTGGTAACAGCTGACACCAGAGATCTCAGAGTCAAGCCGTCATCAAAAATAACACCCAGGTTCTTCACCCGGTCTGAGGTGGTGAGCTGGATGCCATCAAGCCATAAGCCCGATGACTGCCCAGCCCCCACACCCGCCCCCGGCCGACCTGGATCCACCACCAACACCTCGGTCTTATCTGGGTTCAGCCTCAGCCAGCTGGCACTCATTCAGTCCTTGATCGCTGCAAGACAGTTGATGAAGACAGAGACTTCCTCTTGTCTAGGTAGAAAATACATATACTGTTGAGTATCATCTGTATAGCAGTGAAAACTCAAACCATACCATCTGATGATATCTCCTAATGGCTGCATATACATTGCGAACAACATGGGTGACAATATGGAGCCTTGCGGCACCCCATAGGACAGAGGGATAGCATAAGAAGAATAAATTCTGGTGACAACCCTCTGAGATATGCCCATGCCCATGAGGAATGACTGAAACCATTTGAGGATCGCAACTGATAATCCACAAAGGAAACGCAGGCTCTCCAAAAGCACAGCATGGTCCACAGTGTCAAACACTGCAGAGCAATCAAGAAGGACCAAGATGATACATGCCTTTCGATCTCTCACTATTAGCAGGTCATTCTATACCTGAACGAGTGCAGTCTCAGTACTATGTCTCTTCCTAAATCCAGACTGGAGAGCCTCTTAGATACCATGGGTCCCAAGATAATCCTCCTGCTGTGACACAACCACCTTTTTAATGACTGCCTACAAAAGGCAGGTTAGAGATAAGCCTATAGTTAGATGGATAGTTTGGATCCAAGGAGAGTTTTTTTAAGGAATGATCATATGACCACCTCCTTTAGAGGATCTGGAAAGACCCCCCCCTCCAAGGAACCCCAAACAATTTCAGCAAGGATCAGGCAGATGACGTTTACACAACCCACTAATAGGGGTGTAGGGTCCAGATCCAAACTATAGCTGGTTGGGTGCACAGTCTGGATGATTCTTACAATATCAATAAATTCCAGCCTGCTGAAGTCTGACTCCTGCTAATCCCCACAATCCCTCATAGGAAGAGCAGGGCCAGTGCTGGCCTGGATGCTGACCACCTTATCTGCAAAGAATCGAGTGAGCTCATTGCACTTCATCTACGAAAAGGCTCCTCCAGGTTGGAGACAGATTGGATTGCACAATCTGTCTACAGTCCAGAAGAGCTGAGCCAGTCGAGTCTGCACAGTAGAAATCTTCCTGGACAGGAATTCTACCTCCTTACAGGCAATTTCTTTTTTTTTTTATTCAATTTACTTTATTAACACAACAATGTTACATGAAGCTTGTGGCCTTAACCAGGCCAGTACATGAATTATAGGTGATTTCTGATTGACAGTCCTCATAATGTTCCATCAACCTAAGCTTGTCAGCATCCAGGCTGGACTTCTGCCATGCTCTCTCCAGCCTTTGACCCCTTCTCCTCAGCTCCTTCAAGAACCCATCAAACCAAGGGCTGCTTGGGCGAAGAGTACGGGCTCAAACATGAAGAGGTGCAATCTTGTCTAAGGCATCTGTCACTGCCCTATTATAGGCCAGTACCAGATCCTCTGGACTCATGCATTCGCTCAACAAACCCAATAGATCCATCATCACCACTAGGCCTTCTGGTGTAACCCCCTTAAAGGGCATAACTGGACCATCTCTGTGGTGGCAGACCCTTTGGGGGGAGCCCTGAAACTAAACCTTATGTTGTGATGGTCGAACTAACCAACTGGTTCCACCCTGAAGTCTGTGATCTCCATCCCCAGGAAGAACACCAGGTCCAGTGAGTGACCCCTATATGGGTAGTGGAGGAAATAACCCATGTGAGGCCCAGCTTCAACATAAGCTGGAGGAGATTTTGTCCAAAATGCGAGAGTTCATCATTGACCCAGGTGCTGAAGACCCCAGAATTAGCTATCTAGGGGACTCCAATGCCACATTGATGATGAAGTCCGTAAACTCCTTCAGGAATTCTCCACCATCACCTGGTGGATGGTAGAGGATTTCATTCATAACATATACTGCATGAATGTAACAATCAAAGAAGGAGCATTGCTGTATTTGAAAGAGGTTGCGATGGACACCATCCCACCCACTCAGGTATAAAGCAGCAGGAGGTTTAATCAACCCAGTTGCTGAATTATTTGTTATGCATTGTATTAATATGGTTTGTAGAAAAGGGAAACCAACATGGCTATCTGTGAGAGATATTAGTTAAGGGGTTGTGTGCTAAAGGAGTAAAAGGGATGGTTGGTATGCAAAGGGTCTAAGTGGGGTGAACAAAGGGGGAACACTCTCTTCAGTACTGATTTGAGCTGTAGAATGAAAGGTAGAGTGATGTGGGATTAATGGGTAGATGGTAAAAGGGAAGGGGAACAGTAGGTAAAAGGTGAATTTGTGAAAAAATAGAGAATAAAGAAAAGTCCTGTGTACTGGCCAACTGTTAAGGAGCTATACCAAGCCTTTTAATGATGACTGAAACACATAAGAGGGTAATAAAACAAAGACAATGTGGTCAGTTTGTGCCTGAAATACTGTTTTAACCTTGTCTTTCGTTACAGCATTCAGAAGCCACTGTGGAGTCCTGATCTTACATCCTGACCAAAACATAAAAGGATTTACATATTTATTAGCTCAGATTGCATCAGGTTGAAGCATGCAGGAGCCAATCACATTAAGCACTGTGACCTGATGACTACTTCCAGGTCCTTGTGGGACAGAGAGATAGTTTGACTTGTGTAAATACTTTCAGTGGATGTTTAAGTGAGTTTGTACAGGTAACCCGTGAAGTGGGTGCATGAGGAAGGGCCCCATCCACTACAGTTACACCTTCATGGTGCAATCCACTCACGGCGATGGAAAGGTAGTGCGACTGGATGAGGGGGTGGGCATCCATACACGCACAGGGGGTGTGGGAGCGAGCACAGTGAGCGTGGGCAGGGAGGAGGTGGAGAGGCTGTAGAGGGTGATGCTGCAGTTGCCAGTCATGCTGCGTTGTGGTGTTGGGGATTGGCTAGTGGCTGGGGTGGCTGAGGTACCGGGTTCGGGTCCAGGCGCTGGTGTGATTTTTAGTGCACCTGGCCTGAACCTTTTTGGTTTTACTGTTTCACCCCTGCCCGACACACCCCCTAGTCGAGAATCCTTAGGTAGGGAGGTGCGGGAGGCGAAGCCCCCCCCCGAGGGGGTGTGTGGGGGTGCACAGCCACCCCAAAGAAAGCAGTAAAAATATGTCCTGATGCTGTCGTGCTGGTGCACTGGGGTTGTCAGAGTGCTGAAAATGTGTTTGGCACTCTGACTGAGCGATAACAGTGATCACCTTTAGGCATTCACCGTTATCACATAGACCCGTTTGTACAACCATACTGGTGAGATACCAATATTTTATATTGGGAAGGCATACATTTTTTGTGGAGGGTGCAGTATTCAACTACATACAGATTCTTGTGGAGGCATATCTTCCCACATGGGAGAAAGTGGGGGAAGGTTCTGTATTGCTGTGCCGGAGGAAGTATATTTGTCTTAAACACTGGGGTCATATCCCTGTGGAGGTTTCCTAGCCTCAGGTCTGCTTCTCTTACATGCAGTAATGTAATTAGAGGTGTGTACAGAGAAGTATTTATTGCTTGTGGAGTAGAAAATGCTTTTCCTAAGGACTGTGTTCCATGTTTATGGTGATGACCAATTAGCCTGTAAAGTTTTGCATTTAACTGCAGTGGTAGCTTGTTTTTTCGATGTGGATGTGCTTATATGGGACACCAGGTGTGATTCATGAGTCACAGGGTCACGTGCAGAAGTATTAGCAGGCTCCTCCCTGGAGAACTGTATTTTTCAATAAGCGTTACTCTCAATGCCACCTCTTGTACTATAGGGGAAGCTTTTAAAGCTTATATACGGGGCAGGATTATAGGTTATGTGGCAGCACAGTGTAAGAAAAGAGATCAACATAGAACAGAATTGGAAAACAAAATACAAAGTCTTGAAGCTGAATATAAACAGGAAAAAATAAAATGGAGGTACTCAAATTCAAAATTAGGGGAAATAAATATGAATTAAATAATCTACTATGTAAAAAAGCAGAATGGCTTATTTACAAAACCAAACACCTTTATCGAGAATCAGGGGACAAGTTTGGGAAATTACTGGCACACAAACTTGGAAAACAAAAAGCAGTGTCTTACATTTTGCCTCTTCAGGATAAATGTGGAAAAGCACAAAATATTCCTCAGAAAATTAATGATATCATGAAAGCATTTTATAAACGATTATATACTTCTAAGGTTACTTTTAATCAAAACGATATTACTGACCTTCTGAAAGGAGTTAATATCCCTCAACTAAATCCTCAACAAAATAGTATGTTAGAAGCACCAGTCTTAGCTATGGATAGTGGTGGCGTAGTGGCCGGAATTCGCTCTGTGAAGTGATTCACAGAACAACACTGAATCCGCGAAGTACTCCACAATGCGAAGTGGAGTACTTCGCGTTATAATGGGGAATGTGAAGTCCATTGAAAACAATGACTTTGTGTCATTCCACCTTCCCCAAACCACTTCTCCACCAGTTTTAAGGTGAAGTACATTGAAATCAATGTAGTTCACCTCACTTTGCCTTGTTTTTGAGCTCCAAAGGCAAATTTTGCAGTGCTTCATGGGATAGCAGGTCACATAGGCTCTAGACTGTTCAGCACAGCCTCAGTTCTGTGTATTGTGTGTAGCGGAAGATGGAGACAGTTTCCTTTCAGAGCTCTGTGATTCATATCCTCTAAACGCTGTTAAAAAAGCCTTTTTGAGCAATTTTTTTGCTCATAATTTAGTACATCGATTGTAGGTAACCCTCCTGTGCTCATATCATCAAGTGTTTATTGTTTGTGTGTGGATTTTGAATGTTAATTTAGAACAGTCAGTCTGTATACTGTGACGTGTGCTTTGGGGGATGGGCATATCTGCGGTGCAGGTAGATGAACTGGGAGAAAAAGGCAGTCTTTCTGTTTTGGCTATATTTTTCTTGTATAACTGTGTTAATATACACACAGTACTATTTTCAGTAATTCTTGACTTTTTTTGCTGATTGTTGTGGTGCAGCAGTGTATAATTTCAGTTTGTTTAAAACATTTGGTTATATTACTAAAGGTTTTCAATTTGCTACGGAATACTTGTCGTGTGTGTGAGTGTGTGTGCGATGCGTGCCATTAAATCAGACACCTTTTATTGTGCCACAGAGTAATTGCAGCAGTGTGAACCTGCTACCCACTGCACCTGCATGAATTTTTTAAACTGCTTTGTGGTATCTTTACTGGTAGTGGACTGTTACTGCCGTGCACTACGCCCCCAACCAGCAAAAGGTATTCTTTTCCAGATTTGGATTTGTGACTTGTGAGCACTGCTTAGGTGTTATGCTTTTGCGTCTGCATCTCTTGAGTAAGCAGCACAATCTTAATCTGTCTGAGCATTTGTAGTACACAATTAATTCTGGGAGACTTTGCATTTCTTGTTACACTCTCATTTCACTTTGCGAGCACTGGGAAATTTCCTGGACATAAGACAGTAGCATTTTTGGGAAGCACATTATTTCTGGTGACTGTGTGTGACCACTGCACACATGACGGAGTGCACCATTAATTCTGGGAGGCTTTGCATTTTCTGTCCCCCTCTCATTTCACTTCATCAGCACTGGAGAATTTTCTGGACACAAGACAGTAACATTTTGGGGGTGCAAATGAATTCTGATCACTGTGTGTGACCACTGTGTGCATGACTGAGTGTGCATTAATTCTGGGAAACTTTGCATTTTCTGTCACCCTCTCATTTCACTTCATCAGCACTGGGGAATTTTCTGGACACAAGACAGTAGCATTTTGGGCTGAAAATTAATTCTGGTGACTGTGTGTGACCATTGCGCGCATTATGGAGTGCACCATTAATTCTGGGAGACTTTGTGTTTTTTGTTACCCTCTCATTTCACTTCATCAGCACTGGGGAATTTCCTGGATACAAGACAGTAGCATTTTGGGGATGCAAATTAATTCTGGTGACTGTGTGTGACCACTGCACACATGACTGAGTGTGCCATTAATTCTGGGAGACTTCACATTTCTTGTTACAGTCTCATTTCACTTTGTCAGCACTGGGGAATTTTCTGGACACAAGACAGTAGCATTTTGGGGATGCAAATTAATTCTGGTGACTGTGTGTCACCACTGTGCACATGACTAAGTGCGCCATTAATTCTGGGAGACTTCACATTTCTTGTTACGCTCTCATTTCACTTCATCAGCACTGGGGACATTTCTGGACACAAGACAGTAGCATTTTGGGGATTCACATTAATTCTGGTGACTGTGTGTGATTACTGCACGCATGACGTCTGAGTGTGCCATTAATTTTGGGAGACTTTGCATTTCTTGTGCTCTCATTATACTCCGTTAGCACTGGGGAGTTTTCTGGACACAAGACATGAGCATTTTGGGGATGCACATTAATTCTGGTGACTGTGTGTGTGAAAGGCTGCCAATATTGTTGTCACTTCACCTTACTTCGCGTTAAGGCGGAATGACAATGCAAAGTAATAATCACAAGGTGAAGTGAGTCTTTTGCATTGGCCACTTCACATAGCAGAGTGACAACACGAAGTACCCACTTTGCGGGCACTTGGCCGGCGGAATTAAAATTTGCTGCATCTCTAGCTATGGAACTCCAAGCTGCTATCACAAAGTTAAACAATGGCAAAAAGCCCCAGGCAGAGACGGACTACCGCCTGAGTATTTTGTACCCCAATGCCAATAATTACACCACATTTATGTAACATATGTAATGAATCCCTAATTAACAAAACTTTTCCTTCTACACTTAAAGTGGCTATTATTGTATTACTACCAACAAAAGACAAAGTTCCACTAAAATGTGAAAATTACATGCTTATATCTTTGATAAACATAGACGTTAGACTCATAGCAAAAGTTTTAGCATTATGCCTAGAAAATATGTTACCTGAGTTGTTGCACAACTCACAAACTGAATTTATTAAGTTACAGGCAAGAGCAAGTAAAGTTAGAACTCTTATTAACTTAATCCAGTATTCTCAGCTAGTGAAATTAGACACATCAACTATTCCAATTGACTTTGAGAAAGCATTTGATTCAGTGGAATGGTTTTATTTAAAACAAATCTTGACAGCTTTCAACTTTGGTATGAATTTTCTGAACTGGATAGATGTCCTTTATAATGAACCCATAGCATCAGCAATGACTAACCAAATGATATCCTCCCAATTTACTTTAGAGAGAGGTGCTCACCAAGGTTGTCCTCTGCCCCCCCTTTTCTTCTTCCTTGCACCTTTATTAATTAAATTCAGATTTGACCCAAAGAGATGAAGGATTAAAATAAATAACTCACACTATGAAGCATTATCTTTTGCAGATGATCTACTGGTTATCATAGCAAGCCCTAAACTATCACTTCCACTGTTAATATCAACTCTCCACTCTTTTGCCTTATGCTCTGGACTGCAAATCAGTGCAGACAAAACAGAGGTATTACCCCTGAGCTCCTATAGTAATCATCTCCCTTACCTACAAGCGGGACTACAATTGAAACAAAATATTACCTACTTAGGAATTATGATCACCACGTAGATATCAAGTATGCCCAAAATGAATATACTCTCAGTTCTACAGCACATTTAACAAGACTGCATCAGATAGTCTAAAGTGAATCTATCTTTTGAAGGGAAGATCTCAGCCAGTAAAATGATGGTTATGCCAAAAATTGCATACCCTCTCTCCTATATTCTACTAAAAAAAAAAAAAACTATTTTAATAAATACAATAAAATAATTTTAAAATTCATATGGGAAAATAAAACTCCACATATTAACTGTAAAAAACTATTTATGCACTGGAAACAAGAAGGATGGAATTTACCATGGATCGAAGGGCACTACTGGGCATATCTAACCAAACAAGCTTTACAATGTCTGTATTGGGACCCAGTACACTCCCCTATGTGGGTAAATTTGGAAAAGATCTGTCCAAAACATTTCACCCTGCCAACCTCCATTATAGAACACTGACCCCTCCACAATTACATTTTAAGACTATCAATAATATCAGAAAAGCATGGCATCACTGTTTGGCTCAGTGTTGGGGAAGTGATAAGATACTACCTCCCTCTTAACTGACACTTTGGATATTTAGAAACTAAATCACCTGGAACACCATGAATAATAGGTGTCATAGGTTTATAGCTGTTAAGTATATATGTTTAGTATTTTTAGTGTTAATAATGATTTTATCAACTCTGTTAATCTTTGCAATATGTACTCCTTGACTGTTTTTTCTGTATTTAAAACTTAATAAAACATTTTAACATACAAGTGATGTTCTATATTAAACCCTGATTTGAGCACCATTATACTGTAACCATCCTAGACCCTAGGTAGTGGAGGCCATGCTTATTTGGATCTCCTTAATTTTCTGTCTTAGGTGTTCTCCCTCAATTAAGATGTTTAAAAAAGGGCTGATTTTTTTTTTTTGTTCTTTATAGTATGTTAGCATTTAATCTGTAGGTCATTGTACAGTGTCAGCAGTTTTATCTTTGTAAACCTTTTATTTAATTTATGTATGGTTACTATATATGTTTAAATGAGCTGATACTTTATTTTTGGTTGATTTTTTTGAAGTGCTCAAAGCCCAGTTGGATTAGGAGCTACAGTACATAAAAATAAATATTTTGCCTGGTCAAGACAGAAGAGTCTGAAATTTAGCGTATCTATTTTTGGGCCCAGGATCCTGAAAAATTGGTAACAGCTGGGTCAGTGGTATAAAAGTTCTAGAAGGTTATAAACATGAACAGATATATTTTGTAAAACTATTATTTGCTCACTAATCATGCAAATTCAGCTGTGAGTTCAAGCCTGAAATTTTCAGGTTAGTTGGAGTTTGGCCCAAGGATGACTATACAGTATGCGGCTGTGTGAGGCATAACCGACAACTTTGTAGAGTTTAATAGTTACAAATACAATTGTTTTTCCATTTTCATGCATGTGCACTTGTGGCATATTTTGTCATAATATGCTTTTTGAGACAATTACAAAAATTATATTTTTGTTCAGTAATCATTTAAAATCTACTATGTTCTGAATAAAGCCATCTATCAAAGAATCATCCGTGGGCCAAACTCTAATGAACCTGGAACTTTCTTGTGTCAACTTACAGCTGTGTTTATGTTTATTTATTTATTTATTCATTCAGTTTTGATAACCGGGTAAGCCCAGCAGAACCCCAAATGTCCCTTTTTCAGGGGCGACCTGAGTTAGTTACACAGTAGAACATTTCATTTACAGAGAAAGTACAAAGCAAGCATTTGACCATTTCAGGTAACAATCTGGTCATCACAGTGTGGAAGTCAGGTGTTATTGGGACAAAGTGAAAAAAGAGGTCTTATAAGCCATTTTGTTTTATTTTCAACCTTCTAGAAATTTTAACTGCCCAACTGACCTTTACCAAGTTTATAAGATCCAGAGATTCAGACGTCAGCTACAAGCATGGGGGGCTATGCACAGTGGGGTGGGAACTATGCGCCAAAGGCACATATCCTGCCTGCTCTACTCCGCATCTGTGGACAGGTGCACATCTGGCAGCATTCACAACTACCAGCCACCTGTCCATGGGCCCGCCCTCCCAGCACGTGGGTACACACAGGTTTGTGCAGGGTGGACAGGGTGGAGCTGCACACCTGGGCGGGCATCCAAAGGGTTGCCCAGCATGGATCCCTTAGTGGATCCCTTACGCAGTGGGGTGCACATTGGCTGTGCTCCCCTGCAGATGTCCACACAGCTGGCAGATGTAGAGGTGTGAGGTGGGCTGTGCCACTGGCCATGCCATGCCCCTGAACCAATGGGGCAGTGTAATGAGGGTGCTTGGGTGAACACTGACCACCACACCATGCCTGGTGGGGCCTGGATCTGTGGTCAGAGGAGAGATGGGCAGGCAGTGCAGCATGGTGGAGGTCTGCAGTCCAGGGGTCAGTGCCCCCATGCATGTGTGTGGGTGTGGGTCAGAATACATGGGGAGAGTGGGGGCACATTTGGGTGCTGGGGTGGGTCACCCTGGGCAGCCTGTGGAGACATGTGCTGGGGTCCCGTTGTTGAGGGATGGTGGCATGGGGCATATAGGGGACTTACAGCAGGGTTATTCTTGATGTAACCCTGGCCCTTCTCCACCTGCTGTAAGCACTACACGCCATTATTATAGCATGTAATGTTAGCACCCACCCCACCCCACCTGCCTGCATGTTGTGGGCCATCGTCATGGGGATGGTGCTATAGGTGCATAGTGCTACTGTGACCCATATTGTGCATCCCAAGTGGGGGTGCATTGGGTGCAGAGT
Source organism: Neoceratodus forsteri (assembly GCA_016271365.2). NCBI lineage: Eukaryota > Metazoa > Chordata > Ceratodontiformes > Ceratodontidae > Neoceratodus > Neoceratodus forsteri. Next base: position 723,108,171 of record CM028130.1, on the reverse strand, counting down.
GTGTCCGTGCCACACATAGGCCACACGGAGGCACTCTGCACCTTCCTGTATAGGCCCCATGTTGAATTTCAGATTATTTTGTATGGAGACAGAATTAAGGTGTATAAATCATGGTTTAACATACAAATACTGTACCTTCTTAACCTAAGCTATAGGAGAAGTACTGTACCATGCCCCTGTATTGTATAAATTGTGCATGTGAAGGTGCTTAATTCTTTCAATATCCTCATATTTCTTTTGCTTATAACTTTTACATTTTTAAATAGCTTATTTTGTCAAAGTTCTCTAATCTTCATGTTACCACCCTCATGACCACCTCAGTGGAACTGTAAATTAAATCCCACCCAAAAAGTACATTCAGCACTGTAGCCTGAAAACATATTTCAGGTAAGATTTAGAAGTTGGTACTTATGTGGTCATGGGGGCTGGTAACTTGAAGATTGTTGAAATGCTGAAAAAATTAAAATAAAAAAATGTAAAAGTTATACACAAAAGAAAATTGAGGTTAAAAGGAACCTAAACCCCTGCACATGCTCAGTTCATATTTTGGAACTTATTTTTTTCCCACCTTAATTTTCTTCAGCTCACAACTTTGCCATTTTTAAATGTTTTTCTTTAAAATGTTACTAATCTGCAAGTTATCACCCTCCGTTAAGACCTCATAAGTGATGACTTCTAAATGCCACCCAAAACGTGTTTTCAGTTTTGCACCTAAAACACACATTTTGAGTGTGATTTAAAAGTTACCCATATGTGATTGTGAGGAATGGCAGTAATGTGCCCATTAGTGAGAGCTTCATGGTAAAATACTAAAAAAATGGCAACATTATGAGTAAAAGAAAATATGACTAAGAAAAAAAAATAAGTTCATGTACATGTGCATTTTTAAAGTAAAGCAGGTGCAATTCCCACTTTCAGGCACATCAACAAAGTCCAAGAGGGTAGCATCTTTCAGAAAAAGAGACGTGCAAGAAAAAGGGAATACAATTTAAAGATAGGGGGGCGGTTCAGGGGCAATGTGTGGAAGTATTTTTTCACAGAGGTGGTAGTGGATGCATGGAACAGCCTTCCTGAGGAGATTGTGGGGTCTAAAACTGTGGGAGAATTCAAGAATGCATGGGACAGACATAAGGTAATTCTTGTGGGGGGTAGGAAGACATAGGCTGTTGGTTAACTAGGATCTGCGGCTTATCCTGTAGGTAGGAAAATGGGCAGACTAGGTGGGCCAAGCGGTCCTTATCTGCCGTCAAAGTCTATGTTTCTATGTTTCTATCCTGCATCACAACTGCATCAACATTTCTGCAGAATTATTAAAAAAAATGCACACATTTGCAATACTTTTCACACTTTAGGACAGAAAAGTGACATATGCATCATTTTGTAATGCATGTGTCTTTTTTTTACACATGCATTTTTCTTTTCTTTGTTGCTGCACAACTTGTAGTACCTTGTGGCTCTGAGTTAGACCACCATTCTTTGTTCTAGCAGTCATGTTGCAAGTAGTGCAGTTGCACTACAGGCATGACACAAATGTTTAAAATCCAGCCCTGAGTCTTTTCACATGTTTTAAAAAAGCAGTTGAAAAAAATCAGTCAGAAAACAGTGAACTGCACATGCACACATAGTTAATTTTTTCCCACCTCCATTAAAAGTGTGTTATATTCCAATGACAAGCCTTACAGGTCTGTACAGACTCCACCCTCTCAAAGTTCAGTCTTGGTGCAGGCTTCAAAACCACTCACAGTGCTCCAGATGTGGGTGCACCAGGGATCTGTACAGTGGTACGATCACCTTCATTTCAACAGCTAATTCTCCTGACTGTGCAACCTAGTCTCTTGTTTACTTTCCCCACTGCCTTGCTGCATTGTGCAGTAGATTTCAGACTGTCTGATATTAACACTCCCAAAGTTAACACCAATACTATGTCAAGTGATCATTCAAACCTTATGAAATCCACACCACTGGTTCCCCCAAGGATCTGGTGACTCCCACCCCCACAAAAAAAATGTATTTTCCTTACTTGTCATGCTTTGTTTTTTAATCTGAACACAGATACATTCACATTTTTTCCAGGACATATATAGTTTTATATATATACATATATATATATATATATATATATATATATATATACACACACACACACAGTGGCCCAGATATTCAAAAGGGTTCGCATGATGCAACAGTGTTGCACCATGCACAGCCACTAATCGCCCGACATGATATTCATAAGGGAAAGTGCACGCACAAATCGATGTGCTGGGACGCACCAGTAATGTATGCAGGCACAGGTGGGGGGCATGCCCATGCATAACCTGCACAGCTCGATATTCAGCCGGGATGTGCAGAGCCGTATCGCGCAACTCTACTTGTGCCTGCACAAAGTTAACCAAAAAAAAAAAACAAATGATGGCCACCCACAGGTGAGTTGCCACATTGCAGGGTGCAACATGGCAGCTGCCACCCCATGTGGGTGGCCACCCGAGCTCCACCTGCCACACCCTGGCGGCACTTCATGCCCCTCGGCTGGCATCTGTTTAAATAAAATCCCCCATCCTATATACCTGGTGGTCCAGTGGACCATTTCCATGTCCATGAGCATCTGTTTTAATACAGAGAGCGGACCACCAGGGATGTTGGTGGGGGTTCACTAATATTAAAACAGATGCCCGTGATTCAGCGGAAATAGTCCACTGGACCACCAGGGATATAGGGACGGGGGGTTTCTCTGTATTAAAACAGATGCCCATGATCGGGCACATAGGGTCCACTGGACCATCAGTGATATAGGAGCGGGGGGTTCTCTGTATTAAAACAGATGCCCACGATCGGGCACATAGCGGTCCACTGGACCACCAGGGATATTGGCCGGGGAGGGGGTTCTCTCTATTGAAACAGATGCCCGTGATTGGGCTGCAGGGGGCATCAGTCCCCGATGGCTGCTGCCTGGCAGGGCACCAGGTACAAGTCGTCGGGGATCGGCGCACCTGCATGCAAATGGAATGCAAATGGGGCCATAATGACATGCAATTGTCCCCATGTGTGCCTTGCATAAATTATGGCACCATTTGCATGTCACCTTTTGAATATCACAGGTGCTGTGAATGGCGCAATGGTACTTGCGCTAGCACATCTCCATGCTCCACTTTGGCCACTTGCGCTGGCACAGTGCCACTGTGCCATGCACAGTAGAGGTGGCCAGGGTGCGATATTCAAAGCTGCTGAGCCATAGTGCAGCTCCATTGAATATCACCCAGGCGTAGCCAAGTTGAGCTGCGCACAGGCTTGCACCACAGCCTGGCGCAGTTTGAATATCCGGGCAAATATATATATATATATATATATATATACACACACATATATATGTTACCCCCCCTTTAGGGGCTTACCTATGTTACACTGTGATTTCCCCATTTTCTCCCATTTCCTGGTGCCGTGAGTCCCCTTGGTTTCCTCGGACAGCCCAGCATGTGGTTTTTGCCAAGTTCGGGAGTGGAATCTTGACCGTGAGATGCTGGCATGCTTGCTCTGGGCCTCCACTCACACATGCCCAAATGGCGCCTTTGATATGCTGACCCAAGATTTTCAGGAAAACAGAGAGGGACACAGCGGTCCCAGCACCTCTGCCTTGCTAACTGAGGGCAGGTGACTTGGAGAATGAGGCAGAGAAGCTGTGTTGGGGTTAAAAGTGAAAGTTTGGCAACTGGGCTAATATGAGTGTTCATACATATGTATGACCCTCATGAATGCTAATTAGGTTTCTGCCTGCCACCTGGGGTGACAGAGTTTTGGCAGCAGCAACAGCTGTTTGATAGGGGTCATTCTTGTACCAGTGGGCTTGTTTGGACAATTGGGGCTACCAATTGGTGGAGTTGTTGACCAAATACTGTAAGGCATTGTGTTGGGCTGTACCAGGCTTTTGAAGGGGAGAAACTGCACTAAACTGTGTGGGACTCCATGTAAGTAAATGGGAGCTGACATGTTTGCGACACTTGACCTCAAAATTGCAGCTAATCAGTGACATAAGAACCCAAAACTAGGACAAACGGACTCCAGGGAAAAGGAGACGACTAATTCAGGTGCCTAGATCATGCCCCAATAAACAGGCAGGAAATATTGATCTCTATGGTTATTAATTATTGACAGACTTCAGCAGCCAATCAGAACCCTGGCTTTTCAGATGAAACTGTGCGGACTTTCTGTGATTTCTTCAGTCTGTTCCTGGGCTCTGTTCGAGTCAAGAGAATCCTGTGAGAGTGGATTCTGGACTTCAGGGGCTTTCCCAGGCCCTAACTGGAGATCGCTGTTAGCAGAATTGGATTGAGAAGGGGAAAGAGAGAAATGAGACTGAACTGAGATTCGGATTCCCCAGGTACTGAGTAGTTGCCAAATATTATTGAGAGAAATTAGATGCTGCAGAAATCCTGCACTAGCTAGCTGAGTTGGCTGAAAGGACTGTGCGAATTATTTGAAGACTACAGTTGCTATTAAGAGTTTGGTTGCTTGTGTGGGACTGCAATTGCAATACTGAAGAGGCAAAGTGTCTCTGGTCCAGGCTGCTAGCCAGGTTCTGTACATATCCTGACTGAACTGGTTAAAGTTGCTGAGAGCTGTGCCTCAGCTACAGCTGAAGAACAGGCTGTGGACATTTGCTCAGTTGGAAAGGAGGACTGGTGTGCAGGGCCTGTTGTTCTTAAAATCCCCCTGTTTGATTGCCCCTGCATTGTTTGGATATAAGGCTAGAAACCACTTCAATTGACACTGGACTTTATTGGGAAAACTGCCTATGAACTGTTCATGTGAGAGTTCAGTGAAGGGAGTGAAATAGAATCCCCACCATTTGGGAGTTCTCACCCAGAGTCAGGGAGGGAATCTGTTAACCCCTTCCAAGTGGGACTTCCTGTCTCAGGAGGTCACTGGTGCTTGCTGGGGTGCTAGGGCACCTACGGCCCATCAGGAGAGCCAGGTTGTGGAGCCAATCCCAAGTCTGGGACTTCTGGGGCTGGTGCTGTCCTGCCATAGAGCTCTACAATGGGCAGAAGTGGCTGAAGTGGACAAGCAGCCAGAGCTACAATCAAGGTGGCCAGCTACAAGAGCAACAAGCAAGTTCCATGCTGACTGAGGGATCAAAGCCAGACCATTTTCTGCCTCACTGCACTGAATAAGGAGCTCCATACCCCAGGTGTTGAGATCAACAAACAGTGAGTATCCAGGACCTGGCTCCCAGAAAGACCAAGGGGAATTGGTATGGTTTTCATAAACTATGTTCTTTATGATATTTCAGGGCTCCATCAGCCAGCCAACTTGTGGTACCAATCAGGCCGGCACCTAGTGGGTACCTAGAGGACTGATTGGGAACACTGGTACCAGTGGGGGTGTATTCAGTCTGCAGGCCAAAATGCTTATTAGTGTTACTTACTTCACTAACTTTCTTTCTTTCCACAGTAATCTTTTGTCCCAGTATCCATTCCCTAGTCCTTACCCCTGAATAAAGCTGTGAAATTGTTTGTTGCAGTCCCTGTGTTAGTGAAGTTCATTGCTGAGATTTATGGTTTATGGTGGATCAAAGTTATTGGGGATACTGTGTGCAGAGTTTTTGGTTGGGGAGGTGGGGATGTACAGTATCCCAGGGGGCTGTACCAGGTGGATACATGGCCCACTAATACCTTTCTCTGGGTGGAGGCACTGTGCTATTATTAATATTTCTGGGAACAAACCCCAAATTGTCATCATAGGAGGACCCAGACCCATTGGCTGGTATCAGGGACATCAGGCAAGGGGGGGGTAGCGCACTTGCATACGGCACCTGGGCTACATCTTGGAGGCACTGCTGGGATCTCCTGTTCACCAGCCATGCTTGCACTGGAAAATTTGAGTGCTGGGACCCCTGACTGGACCTGTGGGACCAAACTCACTCTGCTCCAGCCCAAGTTTAAGCTTTCCAAAGAAGATAAGATGAGGATGGTGGAATGGAGTGGGGGGTGATGAAAATGGATCCCCAGAAGTCTTTTCTTTTGATGGGGGTACCCCAAAGATGAAAGAGGGGGATGTTAAAAGTGTGTATCCACCATAAAGAGACTGGGAAAGGTAAAAGTACAAGGGAAAATGTTTGATTCAGCTAGGGGTACATTGACTATGCTGATAGAGAGTTCTCACCCCATAGAAGCCAGTGGGATGCCTGGGGCTTTGGTGGTGAAGGGATTGGCTGTGGCTCTACTGGCAGTAACATCCTTTAGTGTGACCTTCCGAGGGGGAGGGAGGGGGTCAAGGAGCGGGATCTATTTCAAAGGCGCAAATGTTTGAGAAGCCCCAGTCTGGTTCTATGCCTGTGGCCTTCAAGTCATACCATAAATTGAGGATGTTTTCAGGGGTAAAACCTACCCTGAATAGTAAGGATGACTTGGAGGTCTGAATATATGGGGCCACCCCTCTAGTCCAGGGGTGGCAGTGTTCTGAAATTGAGAAGCAGAAACGATTAGTGGAGAGCTTAAGGGGTCCTGCTTTGGAGGTTATATATTCATTACAAGCCACAGATCCAGACACCCTAGCCCAGATATACCTTACGGCCCTGGAAAGCATGTTTGGAAGTCCCAAATCCTGTGAGGACCTCATGTGGAAGTTTAAAAACACTAGCCAGTGGGAGGGAGAACTGTTGTCTGCTTTTTTGACCTGGGTAGAAAGGGTATTGCAGGGGGTGTTTTGGAAAGGTGGGGTAGTAGCCCAAGACTTGAATCAGATCTGGATAGAGCACATAGTGAAGGCCGCTTGTTATTCCCCATTATTGGTGTTACAGTTGCATTTAGCAGACAGGAAGAATAACACCCCCCTCCATGTTGGGTTTTGGTTCTGAAGGTCTGGGAAGCCGAAGAATAGCAGGATCACTGGGTGATGCACAAGAACTCCACAACTGTGATGCATATGGAACAAGAGGCACCCCCTGGTGAGGTACAGGAATTAAGGACTTTGTTGGGGAAATACAAAGATATAGTCATCTTGGCTAAATTATCTGTGGGTTTGCATTCAACTGAGGCTCCTGGGATGAGCGATATAGTCCCTAATGTAGGCCCAACAACATTTGGCACTGGGTCAAGTACAGGAATTAGTCCAGAGGGTAGCTGAGTTAGAGAGGGTGGTGGTGCCGGTTGTTACTCAGGGAAGTGAGCGGGTTGTAGAGTGGAATCACTCAGCTCAGAGTGCCCTAGTAGGATTGCATGGGGCTTGTCTGGCACCGATAGACCAGCTGTGGCCCTGGAACCCATCATTTGCTATAGTTGTGGCGGCAAGGTCCATATACAGAGTGGGTGTAGCGCAACTTTAGATCATTCATCTAACCAAGATAAAGTACCCATCAACCCAGCCCGCAAACAGGGAAACTACAGAGGGTCCCAGTACAGGAGCACACTGGGGCCCCTGGCAGGTCCAGTTCAATGGCTCACACAACAGTTTCATTTGGCAGAGCCACCACATCAGAGCCAGTACCATGTGAAAATTAGTGGGACGGACAACCAAGACCTACATCACCATCAACGGAGTCCCCACCCGGGATGTGCTGGAAAGCAGCTCCCAGAATACCATAATTTTTACATTCTGGTATGATCAGCATTTACCAGACATGGAGTTACAGCCACTTGGGGGACTGCACATGTGGGGCCTCAGCAAAAAGGCATACCCTTATCTCGGCTATGTCAAAGTATGGATGGCATTTCCTGCTAAAGTGGCTGGAATGAGTGAAGCTGTAGTGACCCTTGCTTTGATTTGCCCAGAAGCTAACATCTTTGATGGAGTGCCTGTGTTAGTGGTCACAAATGCCCATACATTTGGACTTCTGGCCCAGTTGTGTCATGCTCGAGTGGCTGAAAGACGTGGTGAGAATGACCATTACATCCTGGTCCAGGAGGCCTACAGAAGGAAGGGGCAATCCCCTGTTGAGGAGCTTGATGACCCAGTGGGGATAGTTTGGAGAAGAGACAGAAATGAAATTGTGCTCCGGCCAAATGTGGAATGCAACATTGCTGTTGTGGTAAGGTTAAGAAAGGATGTCAAGAATCAGATAGTGATGTTGGATGCTCCAGATGAACATGAGTTGCCGGTGGGACGGTTGGTAAAGCTCAGTGTTTTGGCAGCTGGAGCACATGCATATATTCAGTGGGTGAATGTACAGGTGAAGAATATCATGGATAAGGAAGTGGTGGTGCAGAAAGGGCAGACCCTGGCTCAAATATATTGCATCAACATGGCAGAGCACATCATTGCAGTGAGCAGAGGTGCTTTAGTGGGAATTGATCCAGGATTGTTTGACCTGAGTGACTCCCCCATCCCCGAGAAATTGAAAGAGAGACTGAGAGAAAGCTGGCTACACGGATGGATGTTTTCTCCCTGCATTAATGGGATGTAGGGTGTGTGAGTTGAAAACAACATTGGATATGATTCACAGATGACAAGCCTTTTTGAGAGAGGTCAAGGCGGCTGGTCTCAACTGATTTTGATGATGTCCAGCAGTACTTGCAAGAGATGCTGGCCGTAGTGATTATTCAGGAATCTAGAAGCCCATATGAGTCGCCAATTGTGGTTGTGAGGAAGAAAAGCGGGGCCATATGAATGTGTGTGGACTATTGCACATTGAATAAGTGGATGGTACCGGATCAATATATTATGCCCAGAGTACAGGATGCACTGGACTGTTTGAATGGAAGCCAATGGTTCTCAGTTCTGGATCTGTGGAGTGGTTACTAGCAGATTCCAATGACCCCCCCCCCCCCAGGATCAAGAGAAGATGGCTTTTATATGTCCCCTTGGAATTTATGAGTTCCTGAGAATGCCACAGGGGATCTCAGGTGCATCTGCCACCTTCCAGCACCTGGTGGAGAAAGCCATAGGGGATATAAACCTGCTGGAGTGTTTGGTCTACCTGGCGATGTCATCATGTTCAAGAAGACCCTGGAGGAACATGAGGCCCAACTGATGAAGGTGTTGGACTGCCTGGGAGAATTTGGTCTGAAGCTGTCCATTGATAAATGCCAGTTCTTCCGGACCTCGGTCACGTATGTGGGCACATAGTATCGGAAAAGGGTATACAGACTGACCCCAGAAAAGTTGAGGCCCTTACCACCTGACCAAAATTAATAACTCTGAAGGAATTACAGCAGCTACTGGGTTTCTGTGGCTACTATAGAAGATTTGTAAAGGATTACACCTGGGTGGTACGGCCCCTCTTGAATCTGTTACAGGTGTATCCGCCCAACAACAAAAGTAAGAAAGCTGCTATGCCTGGGGACTGCTAAACCAGCCAGCTATTTTTGGCCATCTGAACCTTTTGGTGAGAGGTAGAATGGGGACTGTGATAAAGCATTTGAGGACATAATCTATTGCTTGACCCATGCCCCAGTGCTGGCTTATGCGGACTGCATAAACCCTATGTGCTTCATACTGATGCCTTTTTTAGTGGACTTGGGGCCATGTTATATCAAGAGCACCCTGATGGTTTGTGTCCAATTGCATTCACCAGTTGGAGTTTAAACCCTTCAGAGCTGAGGTATCCTGTTCATAAATTAGAGTTCCTCGGTCCATAGTCGACCAGTTCCATGACTATCTGTATGAGGCCAAGATCTCTGTGAAGACAGGTAATAATCCACTCACCTACATGCAATCCACTACTAAGCTGGACACAGCTGGTCATAGGTGGCTGTCAGCCTTGTCCACCTATGATTACTGCATGGAGTACTGCCCGGGCCTGAACCACATAGATGCTGACACTTTGTTAAGGCAGCCTCAAGCCTACACTGATGAGAGCTCCAGCTGGATAAGAATTTTGGAACAAGCTGTAAAGGCCTTGTGCAAGAAACATGACAGTGAAGAGACTTTTCCCCTTAAGGACACCCACTACCTGGTAGAATGTCTGGGGGCCTCAGGAGACTGCCTCCCAGTTGCCTATTGCCAGCTGGCCACCATAGATTTAAGATCCCTCCCACAATTAACTACGCAAGACCTACAATGGGAATAAAGGGCTAGCCCAGTCACCGGGCAAATCATATGAGTGCTTCAACAACAGGGGAGCCAGGAGCAAGTGGACATCATATATCCCCCAGTACAGCTTCTGCTACCCTAATGGCCAAAGCTGTGGCTGAATAAGGCATTGTTGTACAAAGAGTCCCAGGACCAGCAGGGGCCCCACAGGAGCAGTTGATGCTACCAGAAAAGCATGTTATGACTATGTTGAAGGCTATACATGATGATATGGGGCATTTGGGCATTGAACACACTTTGGACCTGGTTAAGAGTCAGTTTTATTGGCCAAAGATGGGGCAGATGTAGAGATGTATTGCAAAAGCTGCATGAAATGTCTAAAAGGGAAGGCGTTTCACCAGAGGGCTGCTCCCTTAGTCAACATCAAAACTAGTGGCCCCATGGAACTGGTATGCATAGACTTCCTTACATTAGAACCTGACTCACGCAGTATTTTCAACATAGTAATTGTCACTGACCATTTCACCTGATATGCGCAAGCTTACGCCACCAAGAATCAGTGAGCTTCCACTGTGGCCAAGATATTGGTAGGAAGTTTTTTGTGCATTATGGTGCCCCCCCCCTGAGGATCCATTCAGATCAGGGCTGTGATTTTGAAAGTCAGCTCATCAAAGAACTAGTTTCATTGTGGGGTATCAGGAAGTCCCAGATCATGCCTTACCATCCCCAAGGTGACCCTCAACTGGAGAGATTCAACAGGACTTTGTTAGATATGCTGGGCACCTTGGATCCCCCGGACAAGTGCACATGGAGTCAGCGGGTGAGCACCCTGGTTCATGACTACAATTGCACACAAAATGACGCTATGGGGTCCTCTCCCTACCAGCTTATGTTTGGGAGAGAAGCCCGTCTGTCAGTGGACCTGTGCTATGGAGTCTCCTTGAAAGGTCTGGGGGCAGGAGACTATTTACAGTATGTGAATATGCTGAAACACCAATTAGATGATGCATACCACCTCGCTACAGAAATGCCACTAAGAGGAACCAAGCTAATAAAGAGAGCTATGATAAGAAAGTGTGGGCCCAAGATTTGGAAGCAGGTGACAGAGTGCTACTACGGCAGCTGGGCATACCAGGGAAGCATAAGATAGCTGACAGATGGGGAGACGCCACGTATGTCATTGTGGAGAAGTTTGAAGGCCTACCAGTGTACAAGATTTGGCTTGAGGGAGAGATTCGAGGGCACAAGGTTAATCATCGTAACCATTTGTTGCCTATTGGTGACAAAGTGGTAAATACTGAAGATGTTGCAGGAAATCCTTCATCACCCCCACCACTTGAGCTGCTGCTTGCAGGAGACAGAGGTGAAGAAGTGATGCCATGAGGGTTGGGCCTGCCTAGGGTGAGGGGGTCTCAGATAACGGAGACACTGATGATAAGTCTGAGGGGGAAGACGGTGATACCCCACAGTCATTACCCTACCCCAGAGCTTGCCAGGTTATTTCAGGGACAGCCCTTGATAAGGGATATGCCTAGAAGACAAGGTAGGGACAGGGAGTCTGTTCCGGCTGTGCCCCTCAGGGGGACCACTCTGGACTTGAATACTGGTCAGGCTGAGCCACTTGAATAGTACCAGAACAGCTCTCCTGTAGATACACCCAGGGAATGGTCACAGGGTGGTTCTGAGGATCAGGAAGGTGAGGGGGAAGAAGCATCCTTTGGATGGCCCACATCAGAACTGAACACTGATCCAACTGTGCCCTTTGAAGGAGCCCAGGTTAATCCCCCTAGAGCTGTAGATCATGTTAGAGAAGTGTTGGAATCATTCATCCCACTAGCTGAGGAATAGGATGAATAAGAAGAAGGTGAGGATGAAGAGGAACTCACCACTGACCCAGGGGTATTTAGGAGTTTAAGTATTCAGGAGACCCCTAGAAGGACAGGGAGAACAATATGGCCTGTCCTTAAATTGATGTATGATGCCCCTGGGGTTCCTACAGACTTACCTTTATTTGTAGTACATAAGTGAGTGCATGCACATTACCTCTAGGTCCCTACAGAAGGTGGCTATGTGCCCTGTTCCTGCAAAGCCCCTTAGGTCTGAGAAGTAGACGATCAGAAGAAGAAGAGGGAGGTGAACAGGGTACCTAGAAGGGTTGAGGAAAAGAAGTGTATTCTGTGGGACTTTAGTATCCTATGGTTGATGGGTTAATCCTATGGGTGCCACTTTTTATGTGGCCAAGGGGCTCGTAAGAGGGAAAGATCTTTACTAAAATGTACATAATGTACTGTGTTTGAATGTTCTCATGGTTACTACACATTAGATAGGAATCAGGTGTATAGTTAGAAATGTTATTACGGTTCATGTTCAATTGGGTATCTTTCCCTTACGCTTGTCGTGAAAGTCAAGCATTTGGAGGGGGGAGTAACCTCCCCTCTGGGGGCTTACCTGTGTTGCCCCATGATTTCCCCATTTTCTCCCATTTTGTGGTGCGCCTGAGTCCCCTTGGTTTCCCTGGATGTCCCCACATGTTTTTTTTTCCCTAGTTCAGTTGCAGAATCTTGACCACAAGCTACCAGCATGCTTGCTCTGGGCCAGCACTCGTGCATGCGCAAGCGGCACCTTTGATTCGCTGACCCAAGATTTTTAGAAAAATGGAGATTGATGCAGCAGTCAAGGTACTTCTCCTTTGCTAACTGAGGGCAGGTGACCTGGGGAATGCAGCAGAGAAGCCATGATGGGGTTAAAAGTGAAAGTCTGGCAACATGACTAATATGATGGTTCATACATATGCATGTTATGACCCTCATGAATACTAATTAGGTTACTGCGTGCCACCTGGGGTTACAGAGTTTTGGCAGCAGCAACAGCTGTTTGATAGGGGTCATTCTTGTACCAGTGGGCTTGTTTTACAGGTGACAGTTGGGGCTACCAATTGGTGGGGTTGCTGACCGAATAAAGTATTGTGTGGGGTTGCACCAGACTTTTGAAAGGGAGAAACTGCGCTAAACTGTATGGGACCATGTAAATATATGGGAGCTGACATGTTTGTGACACTTGACCCCAAAATTGCAGCCAGTCAGTGATCTAGGCACTGAAAACTGGAACAAAGGGACTCCTGGGAAAAGGAGGGGGGACTGATTCAGGTGCCTAGATCATGCCCCAATAAATGAGCAGGAAATATTAATCTCTATACTTATCAATAACATAGAAACATAGACTTTGACGGCAGATGAGGACTGCTTGGCCCACCTAGTCTGCCCATTCCCTATGTATTGGATCAGCTGCAGATTCTAGTTAACCAACAGCCTACTTCCTCCTACCATTCACTATAATTGCCTTATGTCTGTCCCATGCATTCTTGAATTCCCCAACTGTTTTTGACCTAACGACCTCCTCAGAAAAGTAGTTCCATGCCTCCACCACCCTCTCCATGAAAAAAGACTTTCTGACTTACCCCTGAGCTGTCCCCCCTCTATCTTGAAACTGTGCTCCCTCATTGTTGCACATCTCTTTCTCTCAAAGATGCTCCCATCTTGGACTTTGTTGAGTCCCTTGAGATACTTGAATGTTTCTATCATGTCCCCCCTCTCCCTCCTTTCCTTGAGGGCATACCTAGTAAGCGCTTTCAGTCTCTCCTAATATGGCTTCTGTTGCAGACCCTGCACTATTTTAGTTGCCCTCCTCCGGACTGCCCCCATCCTATGTCCTTATGGAAATGGGGTCTCCAGAACAGCACACAGTACTCTAAATGGCATCTCACCAACTGTCTGTACAGAGGGATAACAACTTCCTATTTTCTACTTTTGATGCCTCTCCCTATGCATTCCAGTATCCCTCCAGCCCTTCCTACTGCATTCTCACATTATTTCCCTACCTTAAGGTCATCTGATATGACTATCTCAAGGTCCCTTTCCATTTTTGTTGTTGTTAGTGCCTCCCCCCATTGTGTACTCTTCCCCTGGGTTTTTGTTTCCCAGGTGCATTACGTTGCACTTTTTTGCATTGAATCTAAGCTGCCATATTTTTGACCATTCATCTAACCTTGCCAAGTCCCTTCTCATCCTCCCCCCCCCCACATATCAACCCTGTTGCAGATTTTTGAATCATCTACAAAGAGGCATACTTTTCCTTCCAGCCGCTCTGCAATGTCTCCTATAAAGACATTAAAAAGGACCTGTCCCAGTACTGAACCCTGTGGTACCCCACTAGTAACCACCCTTTCTTCAGAGTGTACTCCATTTACTATTACCCTCTGCATCCTTTTGTTCAGCCAATTTGTTACCCAGACTATCACCCTGGGACCCACTCCCAGGGTGGCTAACTTGCTTAATAAGCTTTTGTGTGGGACTGTGTCAAATGCTTTGCTAAAGTCTAGGTAGGCCATAACCAAAAGCCTCTCCCTGGTCTACTACTTTGGTCTCCCAGTCAAAGAAATCTATTAGATTCATCATCTGACATGATCTTCCCACTGTGAATTCATGCTGCCTCAGGTCCTGTCCCTCGCTGACCTCTAGATACTCAACAATTCTCTCTTTCAAAAGTGATTCCATCATTTTTCCTACCACTGAGCTTAAACTAACAGGTGTGTAGTTCCCTGCCTCTGCCTTTCTCCCACTTTTGTGAAGAGGGATCACATCTGCCCTCCTCCAATCCTTAGGTACAACACCATCCTCCCACGATTTGTTAAAAAGGGTAGTCAGTGACGTCACTGGGTCTTTCCTTAGTTCTTTTAGAATTCTAGAGTGAATACCATCAGGCACCATTGCTTTATCCACCCCGAGTTTTAAGAGTTCTCTCAGGACCCTTTCTTCTGTGAATGGACTATTATCGACCCTCCTATCCAGAGATCTTCTATTACTTGGTTTAGGTACCACCCCCCTCTTCTTCTTTTGTGAATACTGAGCAAAAGTACTCGTTCAGTATCTCTGCTTTTCCACTGTCATCCTCTGCCCACCTCCCCTTCCCTTTATTAAGTCTCACTATCCCTTCCTTGGTCTTCCTTCACTCCCTGATATACCTATGAAAGGTTTTATCCCCCTTCTTAACAGGTTGGCTATCTTTTCCTCTGTTTGGGCCTTCGCTATTCTGACTGCCTTCCCTGCTTCCTTCTGCTTTAACTGATACAGTTCTCTGTCCTGCTCATTCTGTGGTTTCTTATACTTCCTGAATGCTATATTTTTCTCCCTAACCTTTCCCACCACCTCTTTTGATAACCATAGTGTTTTTTTATTTTGTTTTGTTTATTTGCTTCAAATAAAGACTTGTTGCCTCTATGATGGCAGTTTTGATTTTCTCCCATTGTTCTTCTACGCCTCCTTCCTGCCCATTCGCTGGAGCATCCTTAGGCAGTCACCCATTTTGCCAAAATCAGCCCTCCTAAAGTCTAGTACTTTTGTCTTTGTATGGCTTGACTCTACAGGTGTGTATATCGTGAACCACACTGTTCGTTGGTCGCTAGTTCCCAGATGGCTACCCACTTCTAAGTCTGTGATCCTCTCACCATTTCCATTTGAGAGTACCAGGTCTAAGATTGCTCTCTCCTGAGTGGGTTCCAGCAATAGCTGTCAGAGGCATGCCCCCTGCGGGGCATCAAGAATGACCCTGCTCTTGGATGTGGCTACAGCACATGTGCTCCAGTTAACATCTGTCATATTCCTGTCCCCCATCAACAAAATCTCCACTTTTTCTGCCATTCTAAGAATGCCTTCTAACATTTCTTTGTCCATTTCCTCCCCCTGAGATGGGGATCTGTATACAACCCCTGTGTGGATTATGGTGCCATTACCAGTCTCCAAGGAGACCCACAGTGCTTCCTCTCTTCCCCCTTACTCTTTAGTTCTGTTGCTTTGATCCCTTCTCTTACATAGAGAGCTACTCCTCCTCCTCCCCTTTTACCCTCCCTGTCCCTCCTGTAGATTGCATACACTGATATGTTTACATCCCAGTCATGGTTCTCTGTGTACCATTTTTCTATGACTGCCACGATATCCAGGTGTCCCTCTCACATCAAGGCCGCTAAATCAGGAAGCTTGTTACCCACACTACGGGCACTGGTACTTATCACCCTCAATTTTTTTTATGGTGTTAGCTCTTTTAGCCCCAACCCTGCCCTTACTGTCTTTGGCTGTTTCTCCATTTACCCCTGTTCTGCTCCCTACATACCTCTCTACCTTGGTGATTACCTTGCTGATGACCTTGTTTTGTGGGGGGAGGCTGGGAATCCACCACTTCTCACCAGTGCCTTCCCCACTTGGCTAGTTTAAAAGCTTGCCAATAAAACATTTAAACCTATCACCTAGGAGCCTGCTTCCCTTCCTTGGCAGATGTAGACCATCTTGACAGTATAGGCGTGCATCTCTCCAGGTTGGGAGATGCCACTTTGCAGGTGAATTTGGCCTGTCACTGGAATCTACTACCTAATGACCTGAAATCTATAAAATCAATTGTAATTTTTAAAAAGGCTTTAAAAAGACACCCACACAATAATTACAATTGTTTTCAGCATGATGTATTATGCTGAATATGTTACTGTTAGTTAATCATGTAAGTTATTTTATGTGGTACTAGCTGTATGTTTTAAGATAATGTATCTTTCTTCTTTTCTTGTGTGCTTGTGTAATGTACATTACCTGACAGGACATTGTTGAAATTAGGAGTAAAATCCTAATACTTTATCCTGTATAAAAATATAATTTGATCAAATCAAATCAATTATTGATAGGCTTCAGCAGCTAATCAGAACCCTGGATTTTCATCTGAAACTGTATGGACTTTCTGAAATTTCTTCAGTTTGTTCCTGGGCTCTGTATGAGTCAGCAGTATCCTGAGAGAATGGATTCTGAACTTCAGGGGCTTTCCTAGGCCCTAACTGGAGATCACTGTTGGCAGAATTGGCTTGAGAAGGAGAAAGAGAGAAAAGAGACTGAACTGAGATTCTGATTCCCCAGGTACTGAGTAGTTGTCAAATATTATTGGGAAAAATTAGATGCTGCAGAAACCCTGCACTAGCTAGCTGAGCTGGCTGAAAGCACTGTGCGAATTATCTGAAGACTACAGCTGCTATTGAGAGTTCATTTGCTTGTGTGGGACTGTAATTGCAATATTAAAGAGGCAAAGTGTCTCTGGTCTGGGGTGCTAGCCAGGTGCTGTGCATGTCATGACTGAACTGGTTAAAGTGGCTGAGAGCTGTGCCCTAGCTATAGCCAAAGAACAGGTTGTGGACGTTTACTCAGTTGGAAAGGTGGACTGGTGTGCAGGGGCCTGTTGTTCTTGAAATCCCTCTGTTCGATTGCACCTGCACTATTTGGATCTAAGGCTAGCACCCACTTCAATTGGCACTGGTCTTTACCAGGAAAACTGCCTACGAAGTGTTCATATGAGAGTTCAGTGCAGGGAGTGCAGCATTCAGGAGTTCTCACCCAGAGCCAGGGAGGGAATCTGTTAACCACTTCCAAGTGGGACTTACTGTCTCAGAAGGTCACTGGCACTTACAGGAGTGTTAGGGCACCTATGACCCATTGGGGGAGCCGCGCTTTGGAGCCACTCCCAGATCTGGGCTTTCTGGGGCTGGTGCTGTCCTGCTATGGAGCTCTGCAATGGGCCAGAATCGGCTGAAGGGGATAAGTGGCCAGAGCTACAATCAAGGTGACCAGCTGCAAGAACAATGAGCAAGTTCCATCCTGCCTGAGGGATCAAGGCCAACCCATTTTCTGCCCCGCTGCACTGAATAAGGAGTTCCATACCTCAGGTGTTGAGATCAACAAACAGTGAGTACACATGACCTGGCTCCTGGAAAGAAAAAAGGGAATTGGTGTGTTTTTCTTAAACTAAGTTCTTTACAATATTTCAAGGACCCAACAGCTGGCCAACCCATGGCACTGATCAAGCCTGCACCTAGTGGGTACCCAGGGAGACTAATTGGGAACACTGGTACCATTGGAGCTGGGTTCAGCCTGAGGGCCAAAATGCTTATTAGTGTTACTTAATTCACTAACTTTCTTTCTTTTCACAGTAATCTTTTGTCCCGGTATCCATTCCCTAGTCCTTACCCCCAAATAGAGCTGTGAATTTGTCTGTTGAAATCCCTGTGTTAGTGAAGTTCATTGCTGAGATTTATGGTTTATAGTGGA
Source organism: Neoceratodus forsteri (assembly GCA_016271365.2). NCBI lineage: Eukaryota > Metazoa > Chordata > Ceratodontiformes > Ceratodontidae > Neoceratodus > Neoceratodus forsteri. The sequence goes on along the minus strand of CM028130.1, from coordinate 723,090,076 downwards.
TCAAAGTTCTTAAGGATACTGTGTGCAGAGTGGTTGGTTGGGGAAGTGGGTAGGTATAGTATCCCAGGGGGCTGTCCCAGGTGGATATCTGGCCCACTAATACCTTACTGTGGGTAGAAGCACCACACTATTATCAATATTTCTGGGAACGAACCCCCAATTGTCACCGTAGTGGGACCCAGGCCCCTTGCCTAGTATCAGGGACAGCAGGCAAGAGGGGGTAGCCCACTGGCATACAAAGTCTGGGACACACACACACACATATATATATATATATATATATATATATATAACATAGAAGTTGACAGCAGATAAGGACCACAAGGCCCATCCAGTCTGCCCATTTCTTTTCTACCTTATAAATGTGCCATCGGTCTTTGCTCTGTCAGTGGCCTATCTATTCATACTCATTTGTATTGCTCCCTTATGCTTATCCCATGCCTGTTTGAAGCCTGCACTGTATTCATAGCCACCACTTCCTGAGGTAGACAGTTCCATGCATCCACCACCCTTCCTGTGAAAAAGAATTTCCTCACATTCTCTCTTAATTGGCCTCCCTCTAATCTCATGCTGCGTCCTCTTGTCCTGCTATTTTTCTTATATTTAAACATGTTAGACTCTTTCACCTTGTTAATGCCCTTAAGGTGTTTGAATGCCTAGATCATATCACCTCTCTCCCTCCTTTGCTCAAGGGTATACATATTGAGCTCTGTTAATCTGTCCTCATATGTCTTCTGATGCAGTCCCTGCACCATTTTGGTTGCCCTTCTCTGGACTGCCTCAATTTGGTTAATGTCCATGTGAAGGTGTGGCCTCCAGTACTGCACACAGTACTCCAGATGGGGCCTAACCAGTGTCTTGTAAAGAAGCATTATTACCTCCCTCTTATGACTTGTGATACCCCTACTAATACACCCTAACATCCCCCCTAGCCTTACCTACTGCTTTAGAGGTCTGCTTGGATGATTTCAGGTAATCGGTGGTGATGATGATGCCCAAGTCTCTTTCTTCCTTTGTGATTGCCAGCAACTCTCCCCCTAGACTATAGGTGGCTTCAGGGTTTCTCTTCCCTATGTGCATGATCTTGCACTTCTTTGCATTAAATCCCAGTTGCCACTCTTCTGATCATTTTTGCTAGTTTATCCAGATCTCTTCTCATTCTGCCACCCCATCTGGATCATCTACTCTGTTGCAGATCTTGGTGTCATCTGCAAACTGACAAGCTTTATCCTCTAGTCCATCTGCAACATCACTAATAAAGATATTGAAGAGGACTGGCCCCAGGACTGATCCCTGAGGTACCCCACTTGTGACTTGCATCTCTTCTGACTGTATACCATTTACCACCACTCTCTGTCTTCTGCCCATCAACCAGTTTGCCACCCAGTTGACCAACTTCTGACCCACCCTGAGCCTACCCAGCTTATTTATCAATCTTCTACGTGGAACAGTGTCGGAAGCTTTGCTGAAGTCAAGGTAGGCGACATCAACTGCTCCCTTGGTCCACCACTCTGGTTACCCAGTCAAAGAAATCTATGAGATTAGTTTGACAGGACCTTCCTTTGTAAACCCATGCTGTCTTGGATCCTGTGCCCCTATGGATTCCAAATGTTGCACTATCCTTTCCTTAAGGAGTGCCTCCATAATCTTGCCCACTACTGAGGTAAGACTGACTGGTCTGTAGTTCCCTGCCTCCTCCCTGCTACCATTCTTGTGGAATGGGATCACATGAGCCCTTCTCCAGTCTTCTGGGACCTCTCCTGTGCTCAGAGACTCACTAAACAGTTCTGCTAATGGCTCTGCTAGTTCCACTCTTAGCTCCTTAAGTACCCTGGGATGTATGCCATCAGGACCCATTGCCTTGTCCACCCTGAGCTTAGTGAGCTCTTGTAGGACCCTTTCTTTTGTGAAGGGAGTAGTGCTCACCTCCCTCCCCCCTGTGTCCATGGTGCTGAGCTGTGGGCCCTGCCCTACCTTCTCTTCAGTAAATACTGAGCAAAAGTATCTATTTAGGATAGATGCTTTTACAGGGTCCTCCTCCTCACATGCCCCCTTTTCTCCTTTGAGCTTAGCAATACCCCCTCTGGACTTTCTCCTTTCACTAATGTATCTATAGAAAGTCTTGTCACCTTCTTTTACTGTTCGTGCTAGTGTTTCCTCAGTTTGGGACTTTGCTTAGCTTACTGCCTTTCCTGCTTCCCTTAGGGCAGTTTGGTATGCCTCCCTATCTTCATCCCGCTGTGTTCCCTTATATTTCCTGAAGGCCATCCTTTTGGCTCTGACCTTTCCTGCTACTGTATTTGAGAACCAAAGTGGTTTCCTTCTTCTTTTGCACTTCTTTTTCTGTCTAACACAATGGGATGTTGCTTCAAGTATTGCATCCTTAATGCCTGCCCACTTTGCCTGTACCCCCTCACCTGTGTTTCTTTTTTCCAGAGTTAGCTTAACTCTGTTGGCCCTCTTATCAAAGTCAGCTCCTCTGAAACCTCATATTTTTGCCTTGGAATGGGATGATTTAGATGTAGTGGCCAAATTGAACCATACCATGTGATGGTCACTGGCCCCAGAGGTGACCTTCTACCTGGAGATCTATGATCCCTTCCGTGTTAGTCAGGACTAGGTCTAGGATAGCCCTGTCTCTTGTGGGTTGTTGTACCAGTTGTTTGAGGCCCTCCCTCTGCAGGGAATCCACCATGTGTCTAGTTTTGGCAGATGTTCCTGCTGGTATTGACCAATCTGTATCGGGCATGTTGAAGTCCTCCATTATCAGAATCTCTCCTTTAGCTGTCATGTTTTGTATATCTTCTAACAGTAATGTGTCTATGTTCTCCCCCTGGTCTGGGGGCCTGTAGACAACCCCAGTTCTTATGGCTGTCCCATTTCATGTTTCCAGGGTGACCCACAGTTCTTCTGGCTCCTTATGTGTATTCTGAATTTCTGTAGCTTTAATATTGCCATTGACATACAGGGCCACTCCACCCCCCCTTTTTGCATCTCAGTCTCTTCTGAATAGTACATAGCCAGGTACTGAAGTCTCCCAAGTGTGGTTACTATTAAACCACGTCTCACTAATTGCTACTATGTCCAGTTTAGCCTCTGACATTAGTGCCTGCAGGTCTGGGATCTTATTTCCCAGGCTGTGTGCATTTGAGTACATGATTTTCCATTGGCCAGATTTCAGTGTGTTAGTTGTTGGGTGAGGTTTGGCATTTCTCCTGTGCGTCGTATGGGGAGATGGACCTTTTTTCTTACCTGGTGATGCAAATGAACTGCAGACATGCTGAATCCCTGTCTGACTACTAGCTGAGGGGGAAGGGTGTTCTTCCCATTCGACGTATTGGGTGCTGCAACCCTCTCCCCATTTGCTAGTTTAAATATTCTGAAAAGATGTCAGACTTCTGCCCCAATGCACTGACTCCCTCCTTAGTCAGATGCAGTCCATCAAATTTAAAGAACTTTCACTCCCAGAACTGTTGCCAGTTCCCTACAAATCTGTGTCCTTTTTCCTGGCACCAGCACTTGAGCCACATGTTTAGCTCCCCTATCTCCCATTTTCTGACCTTCCATCCATCTGCCCCCCTCTCCCAGACTGGCAGGATCTCAGAGAAGGAGATGCCGGATGAAATGGATGATAGTTTGTCACCCAGCCTGGTCAGGTTTTCCTTGGTCTCCACAACTGACTGGCTGGCGAGATCATTAGTCCCTATGTGTACCAGGATGTTAATGTTTTCTCCTGCTTTGTGAACAATTTTAGCAATACAGTCAGTGTCTCTCCATGCTGATGTACCTGGGAGACATCTGACCATTACCCCTAGCTGAAGATGGGTATCAATTCCCCGAATCATGGAGTCTCCTATGATCAGAAGTTTTTTGGATTTCCTTTTGCTTTTTTTTGTTTTGGTTCCTGATTTGGGTGAGTTTTGTTGTGCTAGCTCCTGTGCTGCAGTGTCCTGCTCTGCAGTGTCCCCTGCTTCTTTGTTTGATTTCAGAGATAGAGGCAGATGCCTGTTTGTAGTGTTTATATGTTTTTTGGAGGTAATATGTTGGAGAGTACAGAGTGATGGGGCACCCAATTTGCCCCTCCTAACCACCTGCCAATCTCCTGGACCAACTACCCTCTGCAGTCAAGGTTCTTCTGTTGGATGTTGGGCAAATGTCAGGTGGTTCTTATAATGTATTTCCTCTTGAATATGAAATTTGAGGTGCGTAATCTCTGCCCATGCTGCCCGGAGCTGAGCCCTAAGATCTCCAATGGCCCAGCATGTAGGACAGTGTCCTAAATCCTGTAAGACTGTCATTCTGAAAAGTGTTCCACAGTACCTGCAGTTAATGATATCCATTCCAGATAAGTTGCTGGGTTTATAACCCGGTCAGAGTAATTAGAAGGAAGAATGGTTTGATTTTGAGTTTTGTGTTTGTATAACTTGTTATAACAAGTTAAATTACTAGTGCCCCTGTAAATGAGCTCACCTTGTGGATGCCCCACTGATCCGCCCCTTCCTGCTTTGCCACAGGAAATGTCCCAACTGTGGTACCCTATAAAAGGAGTGTAGTGTGGGGTGGTTGGGGATGGGGGTTGGTAGCTGGACCCGTTCCCTGCTGAAAAAGAAGAACCATGGATGAAAGAACAAGGAGGTAAGAGCAGAAACAATAAGTCAACAACAAATGCAGTAACCCTGAAAGTTTATCCTAATATTAGATAAAACTGTAAAACCTGTAAAGCACCACCTGTAATAATTTCAGAGAATATATACCCTGTAAGAAACACTTTGCTACAGAGAAAAATAAAGCAGTAACAGACGATATACCTTGCAAAAGACAATTTGAATCAGAAGATTACAGTAGTAATCCGTTAGCACACACCTGTAGGCACACCTTGTAATAATGCAGAAGAAGGTATACCAGCAACAACAATTTGAATCAGAGAGAAATAAAGCAATGAAATGTTAGCAACAAACAGTAGCAATCCCTGTGAGTACAAAATAAAAACAACAATACACAGTAAATCTGCTTAGCCAAAAGAAGTCTTAATCCTTTTCCCTTGCTCTGGTAAGGTTCTCTGCTCTGTCCTTTCAAACAGTCTTAGAAGGAAAGAGCTCAGGTGAAGCTAGGATCCTTGGCCAGCAAACCAAATCTTCTACCTCCAAGATATCAACTAACCTGACCTTTTAACCCTTCTTTCTGTTGGAAATTACTGACAGTTTACCAGCTCCACCCCCCAGATACACACCTAATCCTCTGGAAGAGCTGTGGGAGGAAATCAATTAGCTCCTTCAATGTGAGAAGGAGACAGAAGCACCTCTGAGACAACAAACCTTTTCAACAAAAAAAGAATAAAATAAGACAGTGTCAAACAGTAATTTTGCTTAGCCCAATGATAAAAAAGTCACAAAAATGTAAGCACTACCTGTAATAATTCCAGAGAAGATATACCCTGTAAGAAACACTTTGCTACAGAGAAAAATAAAGCAGTAATAGAAGATATACCTTGCAAAAGACAATTTGAATCAGAAGATTACAGCAGTAATCTGTTAGCACACACCTGTAGGCACACCTTGTAATAATGCAGAAGAAGGTATACCAGCAACAACAATTTGAATCAGAGAAAAATAAAGCAATGAAATGTTAGCAACAAACAGTAGCAATCCCTGTGAGTACAAAATAAAAACAACACACAGTAAATCTGCTTAGCCAAAAGAAGTCTTAATCCTTTTCCCTTGCTCTGGTAAGGTTCTCTGCTTTGTCCTTTCAAGCAATCTTAGAACAAAAGAGTTCAGGTGAAGCTAGGTACCTTGGCCAGCAAACCAAGTTTTGTGTGTGTGTGTGTGTCTGTGTAACTTGCTCACCTACTGATTAAAGAAAAAACTACAGCAGTTAGTCCTTAAACAAATTTACTGCTACTTCTGGCTTTTATACATCTAGGCCTATTTCTAAAGGAAGCATTGCACAAGTTTTCATATCAAAAACCCAATTAAATTAACAACTACTTTATTTTATTTTAATGAAACTAGTTCTAAACATTGATGAGTAAATAGCTTTATAATGTGTGAATTTTATAATACAAGAATGGAGCACTAAAAATGCCAGTTCCATCTGTGACACAGTACTGCTGAACTGCAAAAAAAGCCAAACACTTTAACATTAATCTTTCATACAAGGCACATGGGACCAGTTTTCAGAATATTTTACACCTGCACATCACATACTAATATGACTGCATTCAAATTAACTGCAAAGCCACACTGAAGATCATTTACTCACAAGTGCAATTTTAAAATGTGCCTGCAATACAAAAACTGTACATATAGTCCATTTTTTATCATTCAGTGTATTCACTTGACACTGGTGCTGCCCACCTCTGGTCTGCCAGCTCCTAATCCTGTTTCCTCCTTCTCTGTCTCTCTTACCCCACCTTTCATAGGGTCCACAGAGTATATCTCCCTAATGGCTTATCAAGTATGGAAGGGATGAGCAGTTAGTTTGTGGTGCCTGAGAGAGCCAGCTTATTGTTGCATTCAATTGCTTTTCTCTGCTTTTTCTTGACCCCCTCTGGATGCAGATGGCTAGGATGCCATGAAGCACATTCCCCTGTGAGGCATCTTGGCATTCTGGCATCAGTCTGTGTCCAACCACCCTCAGGGAGCTCTAACTGCACCACCAGCACTTGGAGTCACCCAGGCCATGGTATGACAGCAGAGTCTACTACTCTCCCTACCGGTGTAGGAGAACATCCTGTGGTATACTAGTTCCTTATTCTTCAATCAGCCCTGGATTCCCTGGGCTCATTCCCAAACAGTTGTTGCTGATATCATTAGTGGCAGTTAATGTTATATGAAAATAAAATTCTGCTGGTGGAGTTCCTTTGAAAGTTGGAATTTCTGTTCTGTGAAATTACAGAATGCACGCTGGCAACTTCCATGAAATTCTGACTAAAAATGGTGGAATGAATGAATGAATTGTAGATTGATTTGTTCCGCAGAACTAATCAGTGAAGTGCAGAATGATTGTATGTATTGCAGACTGATGTATTAAAATGTGGAACAGAATTCAGCAGAACTGCCATTAGGCCATTCAGGTATACAATTGAAACAATGAAATTTTGACAGAGAAAGTCATTACAGTGACAATTTCGACTGAATTAGAAACTGTTGCTGTAATGGTCTGCTAGCAAAATTTTTCTTCTTTCGACACTGTTGCTCCCCCTTCGAGCAAACTCCAACTTGAAGTTTGTTATCTAAAAAATTGAGGCGTGTGGGGGCAGAGCCCCCTGCAAAAAACAGTGTTTTCATGACGGGGAACATTTTGACAACCATCACTGTCTGGGACTTTGACAATTTCATTGTCAAAGCGATTTGATGGAAGCAACAGCTCATGTGTATCATTCTGCAATTCAGCCTAACAATTTCATGGAATGGGGTGAAAACTCACCAAATGCATTTGGAGAATATGGATTTCACCAAAGTCTGAATTTCAGAAATGTTAGCAAATTCAGAATTTTCAGTTTCCAACCAACAGTAGTGGTAGCCCTTCTGCTATGCTGACAGGGTGACAGACTTTTAAAAGCAAAGGTGTGGTTCATGTAAATATTGATCAGATCAGTCACTTCAAAAAGGTCACCTATCCTGCCTCTTCTCCCCCCCCCCAAATCTCTAAACAATTAATTTAGAGGCTGTGTTTTCAAAATACATGATGAAGGGGCAATTTCTGATTTTGGATGCAGCCTACAGCATGTCAAATGTGCCAAAATGTTTTGAGGCAGTTTTCAAACTTTTTGATACATTCATAACAATGTCTGTACTTTACAGAAAATAAATGGCACATGCATCTTTAATGTGATGCATGTGTCATGTTTTTGTGCAGCTTGCAGCACTTGCTGGAAGATGTTAACAGTTGTTGTATTGTCGCAAGCAGCACAACTGCACTACAAACATCACACACCTCTGAAAATCCAAGCCCTAGGTCTCTTGTTTCAAAAATGACAATGGAAGGGAAATATAAATTCTCATGTAAATTAGAGTTCCTCATACTGTGTATTGTGCCTCAACCACAAATGCCTTCTACAGCACAATTCTTGGTTACCTAGAGGTTAAAGAGCAGCTGATGCCTTTGGGGAAATTTTGGAGAACATAATATTTAGACACAGTTAGCTTGTATTTCATGTATCTAATATGGATTTCACCTCTTAGTTATTTATTACTAAAGAACTCAGCAAAAAAAAAAGATCTTTATTCCTTAGAGTTCATATGCCTCTATAGTTTATTCCCTTCTTGAAAACATAATGCTATGTTTTGACATCATAGTTTGTTGTTATGGAAAAAACTGTGATGTCACAGAGTATTATAACATCAGGCTGGGAAGAAGCAATAGGGGCCGATGAACCCTCAAGAAACAGATGTCCTGTTTTCATGCATTTGACCCAGTAATAAATAATGAGGATATGAAATACAGAGCTTATGAGAAACAAACTGCTTTGTATCCAAATATTATGTATTTCAAAGTTCTTCTCAAGGCATTGGTGGCTTTTTAACCATACTGGGGTGCATTTGCTCACCGTTGAATTTTCAGGGTCTGCCATTTTGATTTTATCTGTGTGAGCAAAATGGATCGCAAGTTAGTTAATATGATTAACAATGAAATTAATTTTGACAGTAAAGTACTGTACCAACAAGGTATATGCTACCATACAAAAATGTTGATAGAGGCAGGTAGGGTAGCAGGCAGGTAGACCAGATAAAATTAGCACTATACTGTACTGTAGTTCTACAGCAAGGGAATGTTGTTGAGGCAGTTTTGTGATCAGAAAGAGCATCTTGGAAGGAGACAAAATAGGTTTCACATAGCAAAAGAAGAGACATATATGGCAGACAGTTTAGGTGGTGCTCAGAGGGCTACAAAAATAGAGTAAGTAAGTAACTAACTCAGTAAAATTTATTTGTTGAGCACCCTCATCCCGGAGGCTCCGAGCATTGTACAGGTAAGCAAGAGAACAGTGCATCAATAAATAGACATAAAAACAGATTCAAATCCAGCTTAAATACAGTATAACTAATATGTTGCAGTGGTTCACAGAGTACTTATGAACATAAGGAGATGAGAGAGAGGAGAGCACTAGGGTGGTGGTGCAGCCATTCACAATAATTCCAGTATGTCAATCAATGAGAGAATGCACTCATCATCAGCACAGAAATCCTGACTCAAAACTGTTGTTGCTTTCACAAAAATGTGTCCAGTTTATTCCATGGTCGTTATAAAGGTTACAACAAACACAATGTTGCAGTGCGGCAGCATTGCTGAGCTTAAGTTTCTCCCTAATTCAAGGGCTTCTTCAGAGCTCTGGTTGAACAAACAAGCAAAGGACACAATTCAGGCAAAAGGAAAGCTTTCAGGGTCTACAAGAGGGAACAAAATGAGGCCAATATGAGGTGTAAAAGGAAAACCTAGAGAAAAGCAAGCTGCTTATTAGGAAGATGAGGTCAAACACAGAGCTAAGGTGTACCTGGTCAAAACTGTGCGGTGAAACAGGTGCAGTCAAAAACACGTGGGCATAAAGTGTGCACTGTTTCAGAGCTGGATAACAGATGGGGTCAAAGAGAAAACTATAGGACAGTCTCCATTTTCATTAGGGAGAAAGATATGCAAAAGATAGCACTTAAAGGATGTATAAACGTGAAAAGAGTGTGAAGATTGTGGAAGAGGGTTAGAGGAAAGCAAACATATTGAATGAGTACCATAGTTTTGTATTTACAGTTGAAGCTACAGGGCCACTACCAGACAGTCTGATCAATTTGGGGATACAGTGAGTTGTAAGTTATAGATTGGACTGAATAGACAGCACTATAGGGTCTGTGGGACCTTAAGGTAAAGAAATCACTGGGCACAGATGAGATGATCCCTGTGGTGCTGAGGAAAACAAGGCAGACTCTGGTTTTATCCCTGAAAAACCTATTTAATGAATCACTAGTAAAGGCCATATTGTCATTGGACTTGAGGCTGGTGAGTGTGGTCACCACTGCACAAAAGCAAGACTAGGGAGAATTCAGGAAATTATAGTCCAGTAAATGGGATTATGGATGAGCATCAATATAAGTTTATGATGGGAAGGTTGTGTCAGGCAAACTTGATTAATTTTTTTTTTCAATTCAGTGGCACAAAACATGGATGGAAGTTAGGCAGTCAACATCCTCTAATTGGATATGAACATGGTCTGTCATTCAGTGACCCATCAGAGACTAGTGAAGAAGATAGAATACCTTGGGCTGGTGGGGTTTTAACTACATGAATAAGAAATTACATGGCAGGTAGGACCTAGAGAGTGGTTCTGAATGGAAAATTCTCTTACATGATGGTGGTAACTAGTGTGGCACTTCAGAATCTGTCCTCTGCCTGCTGCTGTTTTACATGCGTATAAGTGATATTCATTGCAAAAAAAAAGGTGTTAATGCACCAGTTAGAGTTCAACTTAATGCCATGAAGTAGGGAAATGTAGTTTTATGGTTTCCAACCCTAACTCCTCACCCCTCACCTAAGCAGCAAAAGGACAAGACCATACAAACAACTACAGACAGCCATCAACAGGCAAGAGAAGCAACATACAGCTGTTTCCCAATGACACAAATGCAGTACCAGTGATGTGCTACCTTTGTGGAACTATATCTGTGGCTGCAAAACACAGGCCCCATAGGGGTCTGTGCTCCTGCAGCCACACCTGTGTATCTATATGTCATACAGCATGCTTGACTAGCTGTTGCTACAGAAGGGATGATCCTATAGGGACCTGAGCTTCTACAGACAAAATAACTCTTGTAATGTTGTAATCCCTTACAGAAACAGAGTTTCATTTTACTGACCTATATGATATAGGCCGAATCCTCTTTGCTACACTTACGTATAACATTCCGTTGCCACATTTTACAATTTTACTAGGAATACTATCAAAGTATGGTATTATTTTAAACAACAATCGACTTTTCAACAGTTTTTTTTATTATTGAAGAGTACTGGAAGTTGATGAAAACTTCCTCCCATCCCAAATGGACTTGGTGTTCCATCGATGTCTCCAGCTCAGCCTGACACATATATACCAGTTTTTGGGTACCCATGGGGTTCTCCCTTTTGAAACACTGCAGACAGAGAATGGGCTAACAGATAAAAAACACTACCAATATTTACAAATTAGGACATATTTGCTTCACAAACATAAAGCTTATACTAAATTACCAAAGCAGTCACCTGAGCTCATGGTAATGATTCTGAATGTTCAGAGAGGGTCTCTCTGGGGTCACCTCATAGGCAACTTCTATTACACCCTCCAGCAGTCCTTGGGGGGACTCGACTCAATCTGTACTAGACACCTAGAACAAAGAGCTTAATACTACACTAGACTATTCTTGCTGGGTTAAGTATGCTTTACCTGCCATTAAAATTACCTCTTCCATGCAGTGGCAAGAATTTGCATGGAAGAACAGGCACAGATTCTTCTGAACTCCAGCTGTTCTGGTAAAATATATGTCAGAGCCTATGGATTTTGTTGGAGGTGTTGCGGGACCAACCCATCATGCTGTGGTCATATTTTTTGGTACTGCCCAGTGTTGGCTACATTCTGGGAACAGGTCCTCCTTCAAATGGAAGAATTACTTGATGACCCTTTGAATCTGACCCCAGAGTTGGTCCTCTTACCCATTCCTTTGAGTGGCCTGCAGCTATCATCTCACTCCCCCATTTCATTATAGCTGTTGGCGCCGGAAAAAGCAATTACAAGACACTGGATGAAGCCAGACCCTTCATCTGTAGAGCTTTGGTGAAGTATCATGAATGATACTGGCAGTATAGCCTAGAGGTCACAGTAATGAGCTGTGAATGAGCTTGGTACATCCAGCAGACCTGGGTTTGATTCCTACAACCTCCACTTGCATACTATGTAACTCTGAGCAAGTCACTTAACCTCCCCAGTGCTCCCCAGTCACCCTTGAAAACAGGCACTTGTGCCTAGTGGGCCTTACCTGGTTACCAAAGAATGAAAAAATAAATATATTATTTGGAAAAGATAACTGCTATAGTTCATGATACGCAGGCACAGGTTAATATTGAAGTGGCAGAGATGGGTACCTTACTCTTCTTTATTTGATGCAGACTTTGTTCCTTGACAAGGACTGTAAAAATAAAATCCACTCTGGATTAAAAGAAATGGGGGAAAACACAGAAGAGAGGGAGGGGAAAGGAGGGGAAGGGGTAGAGGGAAACAAAGTGGACAGAAGAATGTTTCCTTTTCTTTCTCTCTCTCTTTCTTCACTGGGACTGTGTGGACCGTTTACATAATTTTTAATATTCCTGGTACTATGATGGGGTGGGATCTGCTGCGGGAGGCCAAAGTTAAATCTGTTGTTTCATTTTGTGACACATAAATCTGTCATGCTAATTTACACCCCCCCCCACCCCATAGTCTAACTGTTGAATTACAATATGTATATGTGCTATGAGTTTTGGAATAATATTACTGGCCCCGGTCTTCTAATCACAGCTCTGGATTAACAGCTGTATACCTTTTGATTGTAGTACTTGTATCTAATTTTTATTGCTTTGAAATGAATATTTTTGTCTGTCTTTTAAGCCTCAATCAAAAACATTATACAAAAAAAAGCAACTCATAATTTTGGTATCATGCATTTGTATGTGTGGCTGCAGGGGTCTGTGCTTCTGCAGACAGAAGTAATGTCTTGATTTGAGCATTGTGGAGTTCTATCTGCAGTTAGAAAATAATGTGTATGTCCTCACTCACACTGTCACCTCACACCTCTAGTACACAAAGTGGAACTCTCCACCCAGACCTGGCTCATGCCACCCAGGTTATTTCCCTCTATTTCTTCCTATCCTAATCTCTCTCCTTTACAGGCCAAGGGACTTCATGGTCCACATCCTCATGGACACTGCTCCACGGGAAAGTGTTATGCATTAAAGTGTGTCGGGGTCCCAGGGGTGGCACCAGGTGTATTTTCTGCCAATCTGGAGCTCCCCCGTTGACCTACACTCTCGAATCCTGAACTTGTCATGGACAAAGCCCAAGGCAGGGAAATAGGACTGATGTGCTACCTTTGTGAATCTGTATCTGCACCATGCACACTGCAAAACATACACATTCTGGAATTTCAGTCAATCAGATTATACTAGGAGCAAAGATGAACAAATTCATTCATTCATTCATTCATACATACACTGGTGTCCATACTGACTGAACACTGAACAGAAGAGAAGCTCTGCACTGGAAGACCATTTGCTTCATTATACAGGTTATCAGGGGAAACAATTTTTTCTAAGTGTTGCTGGACTGGTGGATGAGGAGGGTTGTGAGACCCAGAGGGGGGTTGGCTGGAGGGGTCCAGGCAGGTCATCTTATTAAATAGGGTCAGGTCCGGTGGGGGGAAGGTTGGGGAGTGTGTTTGGCATGGGGTGAGTGGAATGGGAGCTAGATAGATATTGATTGTATATATATATATATATATATATATGAGAGGCAGTATAGTGCAGTGGTTTAAGGCTCTGAGTTGCAAATCTGGTGATATCCAGCAGACCAGACTTGGGTTTGAATCCCACAGCTTCCACTTGCATACTGTATGACCCTGAGCAAGTCACTTAACTTCCCTGTGCTCCCAGGTTGCACCTGCAAATATATATATAAGCTATTGGAGTCCCACATGGACTTTTAAATTCAACAGAACAGGGGAGTAGGGTGCTAGCAGGGGGAATGGATGATTATACATTAAAGTGTTTCAGATGTGAGAGAGGATGGCATTAGAGCACAGCTGATGGGTGAAGTATTGTATTTGTTTTAGGACTGCAATTTGTATATTTCTCACCAGCAAATAGGAAAAAATTCTACACAAGCTGCCTAATTTACCCACAAATTGGTAATTCCCAAAGTTTTGCCATGGAATTTGGGCAAGTTGCCTGGTGGAAAATATGTGAATTGTAGTCATTCATAAAGCAAAGTTGCAGAAATTCATACATTTTGGCAACTTCTCCCATCTCTAGTAGTAATGCAATAAAGTATTCACCATCTGTAACTGAAATTCATCCACCCCAATGCATAGCACTTCTAGTATTCTTTTTCTTTAGTCCATTAGTCTGGTTTATTACTATGTTTTCCCATTGGTTTCTGATGATGTTATGATATTTTCATTCAGATTTCTTCATGCCTGATCAGATAATTTACTTCAATAAGTCTGAGCAGAAGCTGGACCGGTGGTGATGAGGGTTGAAGAACTGGATGCCACACCTCACGCTACATCATTAACCCATGTTCAGAGGTGAGCACAGGCCACCGGAGGTTGGCTGGGGGGGAGCTGGGAGAGGACTGTAGCAGCTGCTGGGCTGCTCTCCTCTCCCAGATTTGGGGGACTAGTCAACTCGCTGTTGATTGACACCCAGTGGAGCCTGGATGCCAGGTCAAGGGGGGGTCCAGGGGGCTGATGAATGTTGGGTGGGTGGAAGGAGCACATGGCTTCTGGGAGTGTGTGCTCACCTCCATGTACATGCACTTGCTTGTGCTGCCACTGCTATGGGAGGGAAGGGAGAAAACCAACAAAAAATCTATGTCTCCCTGTGGACATTTGTGATGACCCCTGCACTCTCAAGGCCTCATCCTTGCAGATTCCCATTGGCCAAGATGATGGGGGGAGAGGCTAGCGGAGTTGGGAGCAGAAAGGGTCCAGTGACAGGAGTAGGTGGCCATGCAGGAGCAAACAACTAAACACACACAAAAAAAAGAATTAAGTCTGAGCAGAGTCAATGACTGCTGAAAACAAGAAGGTGAACTTAACCCAAGACAGACTACTTCATTACCATAGTAGTAGTAAGAATCCTTATTTTTAGACAGGATTAAGATGACAATATATCATTATAGCAAAATAATCCCTGTTTACAAGGTGGCCCTTTGCTGCTAAATGCATCAGTTACATTTTTTAAATGAAAGCAACAAATATACATAACAAAATTATAAAAAAGAATACAAAATAAATAGGCCAGCCCAGTGGCATGGAGGGCTGAGGCAACCATGCATTACCTCCTGTTACACTGGTGACCTGTGTTCGTGGTGCAAGTGGGCTGCCAGGGGTCAGCTTGGGAGGAAGATGACTGAGCATTCAGAGGACTGCTCTGCTCTCCTGGGGAGGGAGGGTTGGTGCTCCCACTGAATGACTGTCCCCGGATGGAAGCCTGAAGATAGTGCAGGTCTGCAGGGTGCCATAGAAGGGACTGTACTGCGGGACTTCTGTGGATGTGTGAATGCCTCCACGTATGCATGTCTGGTGTGTGCACCCCAACAATGGGGTCAAGGGAGGAAATGGAGGAAAAATCCCCTGGCTGTGGATGACAACCAAGCTTCCGCAGGCTTCACACCCAGTGACTGGGCAGCAAAGAACAAGTAAGTCCTGGTGATACCGGGTGGCAGGCTGGGGGGTCAGTCAGAAGGGGTAGCCAGGGGTGAAGGTGATAAATACAGTATAAAAATGAATATAAAATAAATATATTAATTACACACGCAGTCATGTTATTATTACTATATATACAAATAGAAATGATGTATCTGCCAAGTTTTTGTGTTTGAAGGAATCCATGTTTTCACCTGAAACAGTTGTATCTATGAATCAGTTTTTGTGGCATGACTATGTTGAATGCCCTAGATGTCCTTGCAGAGGATTTAATGTTTTAATTCACCATATTACATAAACTAAAAGGGCATAAGAAAAAGTCAGCTCCCCATACTAATCATTAGGTTTTGGATTCTGGAACTCCCTTATTTTGTTTTTTCCCTAGGTAATACTTATGGTCGATTTTAACCAATTTTTTACCCAATACACTGGTTTGCTTTGAGATATAGTTTTGAATACCTAGTTTACCAAATGAATCTTCTTCTGTTTTCAGATAGTAGCTAGCCACCCCCAACTCCTCATATATAAAACAATGATGTGTTTTGAAGTCACCGAGTAGCACAAATCATACTAAACAGTTGTAGGTAACCTTGTTTTTGTTTTAATTAGCCTTACTTGCAATGCCATAGATATTCTGTCATAGTCAAGGACAGGAACTAATAGCTGTTTGACAATGGTCAGTCTCCTACTTTTGTCCATACTAAATGCAGCATGCCTGGGTGCCCCTATCATACTGAATTTTGTATAAACACAAATATAAGGCAGAACATTGTCAACAAGCTAGTACCATCAGTCCACAAACTGTGCCCAATATTCTCCTCCATGGGAATTCCATCACTCCTCCATCCAAGCTACATCATCCACCCATAAAACCATTACTGACAAGTTATATGCTGCTGATTCAATGATACTACATAACAATCCTTGGACCGCATCATCATCACCATTACATGAATTCAAATCCACTGCAAGATAACCCTTCAAAATAACCAGCTTTTGTGACAGCAGTAGAGCTGTGTGGAATATAAAATTCTGCTGGTGAAATGTCAGTGGAATTACCATTCTGATTCCATGGAATTTCACAGAATTTGCATAAATATGTTGCAGAATCCTGCCATGATTTAAATTTCAGTTATTGTGGTATAGTTTTTAAAGTACGAATCCAAATTATACCAGTTTTCAAGGAATACAGGTACTAATGGCTTGCATAACTGTACCAAATGTATGTGTCCTAGACTGAAAGGAAGCTGAGTAATGGGTGACCAAAGATTTAAAAGTAATTTAATTTTCAGTTTTTTTCCATCTAATTTTACAATTTGTTATCAAAATGTCTCAACATCTTCAGGATTTAGGGAAACATGCATCATGGTTGTGTGCACCAAGTTTTAGATTTCAAGCTTTAAAGAGGACTGTGCTATAGGTAGTTAAACATTTCGCCAAAAGTTAATTTTTAGTTTAGTATAATCTTGAAAGCATTTATCAAAATGTTATACTGTAGCACTGTGTGGGTGTATGGGATGTTTTGACATTTATATATGTGTCCAGTTTCAGATTTCTAGCTCCAAAGGTTCATGAATTATATGCAGATAAAAATGTTCAGGGAATTTCCCACAAACAAAAATGACAGACTTTGAGCACTTATTTTGAGATGATGTGTGCTAATGCTTTGATATTTGGAACACAATTAGAACTTCTATCAGCAAGTAATTGTGCCAAATTCCAGACCTCTACCTCAACAGAAGGCTACATTATGGCCAAATTAATACATTTCAAAAATCCATTGAATTTTATGAAATTTTAAATTTCAGTTATTATGGTCTAGTTTTGAAAGTATGTATCCAAATGATACCAATTATGGCTAATATACAGGTACTAATGGTTTTGAAAGGTATACCAAATATCAGAGTCTTAGATTAAAAGTGTTGTGTTCTGGGTGTCCAAACATTTAATCAAAATTTAATTTTCAGTTATTTCCATCTAATTTTAACCATTTTTATCCAAATTTCTCCACATTGACAGGATTTAGAGACATGAGCAACAGGGGCATGTGCACCTAGTTTTAAGTATCAAGCTTTAAAGGGGATGTGCTATAGGTAGCCAAACATTTTGCCAAACTTTTTATTTTAGTTATTTTAGTATAATTTAGAAAGTATTCATTGAAATGTTAATATTTTACAGATATAAGGGTTATTACTACAGTGATATATGGACTGAGTTTCAGTTTTCTAGCTCCAAAGGTGCATGAGGTACATGCAGAAGCACATTTTCATTACATTTCAACAAAAAATAAAATGACAGATTTTGAGCGTTAATAATTTTGACATGATGCTTTCTAATGTAAAGATATGTGGCACAATGTTAGAACACCTATCAAAAAGTGTCACATTGCAGATCTCTAGTTCAGTTGACAGTTGTGTTATGACAAAATTAATACATTTCAAAAATTCTGCAAACTTCTAATGGAATCCCACAATATTTTACATAATTTATTATTTATTTATTTATTAAAAGTTGTTAACTGGACAAGGCACACTGAGCCAAGGCTCATTTCCAGGAAAGTACAATACAGGGTATGAGTAGCACATAAGGAAGAAAAAGCAACCAAGTACAGAAAATACACTGAAGGTACAGTTGAACCAGTGCAGAATGACTGATTGACAAAAATAAAATACAGGCGTTAACAGCAGCAACAATTTTTTAAGCAAAGACAATATCAATATGAAAAAAAAATGCCTGAGTAATATACAGGCATTACATTTATACAAAGTAATACAATATATACATGAATTGATATGAAGCCCCACCACCAAACGTAGAGGCCACAGTTTATGTTGACAAAGGAGCTGGACCTATGGGGAGTAAGGAGAGCAGGAGGATGAGGAGAGGCACATACAGGTAGTGGCGGGAGTGGCACGAAGCAGGGACCTGAGGGCATAGAAGGTAGGGGCATCACTGGTGGCCAATGGGAGTTGATTCCAGAGGTGAGGGAGGTGGTAGGAGAAGGCCACTTGGCCTGAGAAAGTGTGAGGGACAGGAAGGGAGAATGTCTGGGCATCCCTTGAGTGAAGGGAGTACTCTGAGTTTCTTACTGGAGAAAGACATGAGTTAAGGTATGAAGGGAGAGTCCTGAACCAGAATTTCCCTATGAAGGTAAGAATGTCAAAGAATTCCATCAAAATTCTGCAAATTCATAATTTTCTCATTCTGCACATCTCTAGACATCAGGTAATGTTTTGGTACCATACCATCAAATTCAACTCACTACTAAGTATTTTATTTCATGCCACATGTCTCGGATAAGCAATATCAGGACAACAGACAATGAACCAGATATTATATAGAGAATCTGACTCATAGCAGATATACTTTGGACAAGATTAATTTCCAGGCAACTAGGGAAACTGTCAGATTGCACAAAATGTAATTAAGACCCTTTCTGAGTAATGTTAGACATTACTTATTATTCAGATGAACTACTGAAATCTGAATTAACAAAAATGATCACATTGAATAAATATTTCAATAAAATCTTGTCTTGTGTATTGTATAAGACATCTCCATGCGTAATGCATTCGTCTTTTATTGGAGATATTAACTGAAAAATTATCATGCTTCAGGACTAATGGTGTCACATTGCTGAAGCTAGGGAGACCTGCATCAAAGGCTGCATAAACCAAATAGGCTAGATGTGAGTTGGGGCAAGCAGATGAGAGAACTACTTCCAAGCATACATGAATAAATTTCATATAATGCTAAACTTAAAGCAGTGTTATAAATTATGATGATCAATATTTATTTTTTCAAACTGAATGGATAAGGACTGCCATGCAAATTATAGGAAAGGGAAGTACTGTACCATACATTTTCATCAACTATTACAATGTTATTCAACCTACAATAAGGTAAGATGATGTGTTGAAAATAAGTTCAGTAAAAATGCTTACATTGTTCATTTCTACACTTTCCTGACTGTAATTCTTTTAATATGAAAGTAAGATTTCAAAATCAGGTGGTACTACTTTTTTATAGCTTGCAATCACAATGGAGCTACAGTAGGTATAAATATACTGTATATAAACCATAAATTTGTTCAGAGGTATGACATATAATTAAGCAATGATGCAAAACAGAGTGTGTGTCGTGTTGGGATAACATCACACCTGGGGTGGTTGTGCATGAGGCCACAGGCTGAGTCTGTTCAACACCCAAGAAGTGATGTCATCCCAGCATGACACACACCCTGGAGTGCATTACTGATATCATTCAATGGCTCTTCTATAAAAAAAAAGATACTGTTTTATAAGTATTATTAGCATTTCTTTCTGTGTTTAGGTGTACATTTATTTAAAAAAGTCCATTGCTACTGCTATTAGCCAGTAGGTGGCAATGTCATTATATCCCTGTTTCCCTGTGTTATTATTTTAACCTCCCTGTGCTGGCTGTTTGCTATTTGTCTTTTGTGCCTCCCACTACATGGTGATCCCCCCACCCCCACTGGTCCAATCCTAGTCTGTGGTAATTTTTATTTAGGCTGTAGCATTCTGTGAGGGAGGTTGGGGTAGGCTGCTAAGTGACAAATTGACAGCTTTCAGAGTTGTGATGCTGAATAGGCTGGTGATCACAGAATGCCTCCCAGGTATGTAACATTCTCTTCTGGTAGGCTACTGAGCAGGGACTGCAGGGAGGAGAAAGGCTTTTGAAAAACTGAAGAGTTTCATTTTAGTAGAAAAAATACCACAATGTTGACAGACAAAATTTAATTACATTTTCATGGCTTCTTTTTTCCCTGTGAATTGAGTGATGTTAGTGAACCACATGACTGGCAGTTACGGTCTCTGTGGTTCACTGAAGCCACTGGGTTTGGGGAAGAAATGGCCATGAAAATGTAATTTATTGGGTAAGTTTTTTGAGCTGCAGGATTAAAGTGTGTGACTTGGTGGGAGGGAGGCTTTAGTTTTAATAGTAAAGGAGCTGGGAACACTAATAGTGACTTGTGAGTAGGAATCACTGAAGTGTGCTATGTAGAGATTCCAGTAATGGTTGATGCAGTCATATGTGTGCTGGGACTAGACTCGTGATGTTATACTGGAATAACATCACAGGTCCAGTCCCACATTGATCAGTCACAGCCCAGGATTCTTTTCTGCCATTGTATAATATAATTTAATATATAATACATATGAAATATGAGAGGTATAAAATTCAGAGTGAAAATGATTGCTTTAGCTGAAAAAAAAACTATAGTGTTTGTTCAAAATGTTCATGTCACTGCCCATATTTATTAAAGTGGTAAGTACTACACTGAGGGAGAATTACTGCTAATACATGTAATACATATTGTGCCCCATAGTTAGGGATGAGTAAGCAGTTTAATGTTAAACCCCAAATGTTGCACTTTAATAACTTTGCAACTGTTCAACAGATTTGCACAACCTTTGGTATACGCTGTTGTGTGGGGTAGATCTCTGGACATGTCAAGTTTTGTTTTAATTGGATGTGTGTTTTTTGCACAGTACATAGTGAAAAACGTGTGTTTTACACTTTTTTTGCCCATTTGTGCTGATTTTTGCCCATTGCTCTACGGCCACATGGTTTGGAATCTGGGTCTGAAATTTTCAGTGTAGAAATAGGTTGCCCCAAAGAACAATCCAGCATTGTTTTGGTGAAAACATATTAATCTGTTCCAAAGTTACTTTATTTTGAATATTCAGGTTCTGAGCATGCTCAGTTCAGTCTTTGGAATAGGTGTAGGTTTTGCAAAAGAGGATTTGCCTCACAGTCAAGGATTTTGTCACCTCACAAACAGGGATTTATTAAATCCCTGTTTGTGAGGAAAAAATCCCTTTTTGCGAGCTGCCATCTTGTTTTCATTATTTGCTACAAAGAAAATGTTTCAACTTGCCCCATGGATGTGTTCTGTGGTAATTGAAGTATGGGTTTTGTTCAGGGTGACACTCTGTACAAACCCATGCCTTTGGTTCTGTTCAGTTTTTTCAAAAAAACGGCGTTTTTTTATTTTAAAAATCCTTGTTCATCATTCGCTTTCGATCCTTGTTTGTGAGGTGTCATAATCCCTGTTCATGAGCCAATCCTTGTTTGTGAGCTGACAAAATCCTTGTTCGTGATTTCTGGACCAGGTGGACCTATCTTGAGAACAAGGATTGGCTCGCGAACAGGGATTTTGTCAGGTCCCGAAAAAAGATTGGCTTGAGAAAAGAGATTTTGACAGCACGCGAAAAGGGATTTGTTTTTTAAATCCCTTTTCATGAGCTGTCAAAATCCCTTTTTGTGAGCTGTCAAAATCGCTTTTTGTGAGCTGATCCTTGTTCGCGAGTTGTCAAAATCCTTGCTCGTGATTTCTGGACCAAATGGCCCTATCTCACGAACAAGGATTGGCTTGCAAACATGGATTTTGTCATCTCATTAAAAGGGATTGACTAGTGATAAGGGATTTTGACAGCTTGCAAAAAGGGATTTTTTTTAAATCCCTTTTCGCGAGCTGTTAAAATCCCATTTTGTGAACCAATCTCTTTTCGTGAGCTGTCTAAATCCTTGTTTGAGAGATCAGGACAAGATGGCCAAAATCTCACTAACAAGGATTTCTCACGAACAAGGATTTTGACAGCTCACAAATGGGGATTTGTTTCACGAATGGGGATTTTGGCACCTTATGAACAAGGAATTTAAAAACTTTCCCAGTGTACTGTTAAGAAATGGTTTAGTCTTTTGGCTTGAAATTTGCAGGGTACAAATGGGGTGTCACACAGATGTGAGTTATGCTATTTAGGTGTAAACATTTGCATCAGTTCTATAGTTATGCCATTATGAAGTTGAAAAGTTTCTCAAAGGATTACATTGTGGCGAACACAGCACCTTTCAGCATATCTTGAAAACGCTTTGAGATACAAATTTTTTGCTAAATGCAGCTTAATACACCTTTAGGTGTACTAAGCATGTATGAGTTTACCAGTCCATGATTACAACTGCAGTAGAATTTTTTCAAAGGTTGCTACGGTTACTGAGATATTGAGCCATTTGCAGCACAGGGGTCACTTGGAATGTGTCTAGGCCTGCACTATGTCTCCATAATTATAGGTAGGAGGCATGCCCTGCACTCCCACATATGGTTAACATTATGCATGTTTGTGCATTTGGTAAGATTACACTTTCTCAAAATGTAAGATGTAGTCTTTGACATGTTGGTCCTATCCAGAAACAAATGATTTGATGCATTTTATTGAACCAACATGGATGTAACAAAAAGAACAAAGTGCTTTAGCTTTCAGACCAAGTCCTTCCTCAGAAGCTTAATGACTATTACTCCATTCTCCTATACCGTATCATGTAAGCTTTGTTACACATGGAATGGGGTGAGAGGCCCAATGACCCCAAGGCACACCCCATTACCTGTTGGTCTGTGGTGGGTGGGAGTGGGTTGGGGTGCCTCATTTCCCTACTTTCATCCCTTCAATCCTAACTGATGCATTAACAATTTTTTTACAATGTATATATATATATATATATATATATACACACACACACACACATATATACATATTTGTTTCTATCTGTACTCATTTTATCTACCTTTTTTCTCTCACATTCTCTGATTCCCCAAGTCTGCAGTCAGGTCCTTGGTTGGGACACCTAACCACCTTCTTTACTCCAACTACAAGGACTCCTGGGAGAATTCCAGAAGAGGACAGGTACAGAAAGCAGGAGTGAGCTTCCCTTATATACAGTACATGTGTGATGTCATCTTGGGCTACACAATGTCATGTACCTTTGCATCTGATGTCAACACCAGCCTCCGCATCAGCTTGGGATATGGTGTGAGAGGAAGAAGAGGAAGAACTCTGTTGATAGAACCCTTTTACCTCATGAGAAAGTCAGTTAGTGGCAGATGTGACATTCTCAACCCAAATGTGTTGTAAATCATCTGGAACTGCACATCAGCCACCTGTCTACCTAACTGGGATCCTTGGCTCAGGATGCAATCTTAGGCCTCCTATGTGATAAGTAACAGCATTTAATATTAGGACAATGCACTAGTCCCAGCTGCCAGGATTGAACAGAAGTCATGTCCATGATCAAAGTGAAAGTTTAAGGAGAATCACACTGAACCTGTAAGTCATGTTTTCTTGTAGAAGTTGTAGTTTAACTAATAGTCCCAATAGTCCCAATGCTGGCATTGTTCCATCTGTGCAGACCTTTTAGTAAGCACAGTGGGTATTTCTTATTTACACTCTTGTGGTAAGGACTAATTCAGAACTGTATGGTGTAGTATATGTCCCTTATAATCACAGTGTTCTATATTAGAAGCAGTATGTATTGTGCTAACAATGGAAGCACTGACCAAAGATATAAGCTACATGGGCAGTTCTAAAATAGTAATAAACAACAGTGTGCAAATCAGAAACATCCACTGTGTTTACTAAAAGGCCTGCAGTGAAGGAGCACTACCAGAGTATGAACCAGAGTGTCAACTAGAAAATAAACTTGTGCTAGCTCATTGGCACAGCGATAGTGCTACTGTTTGCATTGCAAGTGACCCAAGTTCAGAAGCAAGCTCAGGGCATTGAAAGACCAGTTGGGGGGAGGAGGATTGAGCATTCAGAGGACTGCTCTCCTCTTCTTTGGGGGGCTTGTAGAGCCTGGGATCTGTCTGGCTCCTAGTTGTAGCTGAGCGAATTGCACCTGGGACTGCTCCGGAGACAGGAGGTATGGGGAAGACACCAATGTGTAGTGAACAGGAGTGTGTGTGGTGCACATCATGGTGCCTTTGCATGCCATGCCACTTGGGATAACCAAGGGGGGAAAAACACTGACAGCAGTATGGCTCTCTGACACCTGCAGGCCCCACACCCAACTAGTTGGGCTTGACAGTCTGAATTACTGGATCTGATTCCCAATGGGGACTGAGAGACCCCATTGACCCCACCGGGGGGGGACAAACCTGGGGGTACTGGGAGGGGGCAAAAGCATAAAAAAAGAAGCTTCTCAAGACAACACAGGCTTAGAGGTTAAATTTAATTATTCTTTAAAGAGCTAGTAGTGCCAAAAGTATTAAAACTAAAATTGTATTCGTTTTTAAAAGCCGCTAGTTGTTAATTTTTCTTCCTGAAGTATTTTTGTTTCCTATTTGCTTATCAGAAGGTTTTGTATCAAACTGTATTAGGTGGTAAGTGAAGAGCAGTACTTTACCCGGATGCTGACATATCTAGTTCTGTTCCCCTTCATACCTCAGCAATAATGACTATCCTTATTATTACAAGTGACTAATATCACAGCAGGTAATTGATGCATCTTGTTCAGTTGTGATGTTACTGTCAGTGAAGTCACAATGCTGATTAGAAATGAAGAGTACTAGAACTTGATATTACCACCTCCAGCTAGACTATAGTTCCAAACATCTCTTCTAGTACTGTCAGGCTGAAATCATTTTAATAAGGAAATGGGAAAAGAAAACATTCTTCAGCTATGAAAAGCAACATCTAATTACTTTTAAAAACTAAAGTGATTTCCTGTTATCTGTAATATATATATATATATATATATATATATATATATATATATATATATATATATATATATATATATACACACACACACACACACATAATATATATATATATATATATATATATATATATATATATATATTATCAGTAGAACTCAGATCTCAAAATATTCCCAAATAATTTCAGTTTCATGACATCCAGACTTTATTACAAAATACTTTTGCTGGAAATCAAGATTATTTCCCTTATCCTTCATTTGTCCTCCTGCTTTTCTTTCCATGAATTTAGAATATTCTGCTTTGACATCTCAACTTGTAACCTCAGAAATTATTATTATATCAAAAGCAAAAGATTGTGACTTGGAGGCAAGAAATGCAGCAGCAACAGACAGTTTAAAGGGGGTAAGAGCATGTTCCCAAACAAAGTGTCTTTAATAATAACATGTGGCAAAACATAACACATACTGCATGCCTAGGTGGAGGTCTCATGTTCTGCTCTTCTACTTCCACATTTCATTCTGGAGAAATGTTATAATAGCTCTTATAGTACATTAACTAAAGCTACAATCTATAGCTTAATCTGGTTCAATTTCAGTTGGTTTCCATCTGTATCTCCCCCTTCTCCCTATGGCAAGACTTAAAGTAGGCATAATTTCCAAGCTCTG
The DNA here is from genome assembly GCA_016271365.2 of Neoceratodus forsteri. Taxonomy (NCBI): domain Eukaryota; kingdom Metazoa; phylum Chordata; order Ceratodontiformes; family Ceratodontidae; genus Neoceratodus; species Neoceratodus forsteri. Next base: position 723,064,469 of record CM028130.1, on the reverse strand, counting down.
TTTTCCTAGACACCAAAAATAAATTCTGTATGTTATGCAACTGAGATTTTGGTGGGAGTAGTTTGGCATAGACAGATGTAAAACATTTTTACAACTACAGGGTGAATATAGTGTTTTCTAGGAGAAAAGCAAGATTTAAACCATGTACTTCTATGGCATTATTGTTAGAAATGTAGACAAGCAGTGCATAACTTGTTAATGCAGCCTTTGCATTCTCTTTTGGTTCTCCATATGATTTTTATTTGTGCCCGATAATTGCTTATTTGGATTTATTCTCTTCTGACAATGATGCATGTAAATGTATTTACATTTTTTTCTAGAAACAACTGCATAGTTAACATTTCTATAGAGAAAGTAATGATTTTCTGCACCTGAAAGAGAACAGCTTTTGTTGTTAAACTGTCTTTTAGTAAAATCCAGATGTTCAGCTACATCAAGTATGTTTCTGAAATATGTTGGAGTCTTATATTTATTCTAAGCCCCCATACATGTATAGGACAAGATTGATAACACAGGTCTCACACACTTACAAGTATTACAGTATTTAACCTATGTGCACATAGACACACACTCATACTGCAAATAAAATAAAACTAAGGGGAAGCAGTAGTTCCACTTGCACTATATTTTACTACAGCTGTCAAAGACATTCTTAAGGTCATGCGTGATTTTGCTTGCATTGCAAGGGTCTCAGGACAGCAGTGCAAAGCTGGGTAGTTGTATTAGTCTGACAATGCAGGTTAAATCATTTTGCAACTTCAAGAGTATCTTTTGGTGCTATAGTAAACAAGTATGCAATTTAAAACTGTATTTAATTACATTGGTAAATAGTGCAAGAATTGTGTTTCCAAGATACAGAAAAGAACTATAAAGACTTTTACCAGAGAAAAATGTTACATTTAAAAGTAAATAAATGAGAACTTTTAAAAATAAGTATTTGCTTTATAAAGTTAATTAAACAATGGACTAATTGTAAACAATTATTAAAAACTATATCACTGAGGTACTGAGTCCAGATGGTACTTTTTACCTAACACAGCACAGATTTACAAGAAATAGGTTAGGTGTGACTAACTTCATCACTTTATGCAAACCCTTCAGTGATCTCATAGATAAAAACATCCTTGGTGAATAAATCTTTTTAGATTTCAGCAAAGTTTTCAACAAGGTATCCAATAATAAGTTAATTTATAAACTGAGTGAGCTAAATTTGGATTGGAGATTGATAAGATGGGTCAAAAATTGGGTGGCACACAGGAAATAGTGTAAGGGTACAAAGAACATTGTTGGAGCCCATTGAGGTAAGTAGTGGTATACCAGAGGGATCAGTGCTTGGGCCTAGGTTATTCTTCATGTCTAGCTCAGATATGCACAAAAGTATAAATAGTTATCTTTCAAAATTTGCAGATGAGAGTAAATTAGGTGGAGTAACACTATCAAAGTGTGATACTAAAAATACAAGATTGCTTAAATAAGCTAGGTAAGTGGACATATAATTGGGATGGCACTTAAAAAGGGTACAAAGAAGGATAACAAAATCAATGACAGGTATGAAAGACTTTGAATATGAGCCCGATGGTGCTGAGGGCTGAGGCACTGGATGCCTTACCTCGCACCATGCCAGCGACCTGTGTTCGGGAATAAGCATGGGCCACCGGGGGTTGGCAGGGGAGGAGAAGGATTGAGCAACCGATGGCTACTTTTCTTCTCTGGGAGAGGGGATCTGCAAACCCCCACTGCAATACCACCACCTGGGAGAGCTTGGGTGGTAGGTGCAGTAAATGGGGAAGCAGCATTGGGAAGGGCTAGATGTTGGCAGAGGGCTGGAGCAGGAGGCAGGTCTCAGTGTGTCTCCTGGCTCATTGACCCTCATTGCAAGCTGACATTCAGGGGATGGAAGAACAGAGGAAAAACACCTCTATCTTTCCTAGAGGATGACCTCTCAGAGCAACACATCCACCAGCCAACAGAGTAGACTCCACTGTGAAGCCCACTCCTCTGAAGATGTTGAGGGAGGTAAGGGGGATCTCTCATCACCCCATCCAAGGGGTTATCTGCACATCAAGGATTACTGGAGTTGAGCTGTGCATGCTAGGGGCAGACCCTGTGACAGGGGGATTGTGCGGGAGAATTGTAGAGGTCTGAGAGAGTGGAGAGATGGGGCAGAAGGCAGGGGTGAAAAGGAAGAAAGTAAAAAAAATAAGTAAATAAAACCCATAGTGGGACTACACAGTTTAGAGAAGAGACATGTCAGTGAAGCCCTTGTATTGTTATATGAAATACTAAAGGATGAAACATTGCTGGTGGAGTTGGGGTTGAATTCAAGACAAGTAAACACAATGTAAGGGGCCACAGAATGCATTTAACAGGACGGCATTATAAATCTACTGATAGGGGACATTACTTCACACAAAGTCAGCGAAATGGTGGAACATCTTGCAAAGTACAGTTAACAAAGCAACAGATATGGATATATTTTAACAGTTCTTGGATGATTACATGATGGAAATCAAAATCTCAGCAATAATAGGTTAGAAGTGGGGAGGTAGTTGTGATAAGTCATGGCCTTCTTCTACTGCTAAAAAAAACCTAAGTAACATGAGTATTGAGGGGATATAAGAAAACAATATGAAACAACATAAACGAGGAAGTATTTTTGCTCAGTTATATTTAGGACTAAGAAGAAGTGTTCCCGTACAGAGAGAAAGTGAGAGAATCTGCCAGCTCACACTGATAAATGTTAGGGTGCTCACTGTCCAGTGGCTAATTCATACAAGACAAATTTGGTAACCCTCCAAATAAGGGGGGCACACCTAGTAATAAACAGAAAAACATTTCTGTATGGGAGGATGTTGGTAAAAGATATTTGAGAAAAAGAAAAGTGGGGTCTTGATTGAAATAGGGAGGTGTAAGGGGGAGGGGAGATGTGTTTTGGAGATCAGTAAGGAGAGACTTGGTACATATTAAGTATTTATTGAGAAAATTAATAACTTTGGGGAGGCAGAGAAGAGGAAATTAGCAACATGTAATATGGGGGTGCCTAGCTGTAGGTGAGGGTTAAAAATATTTCAAACTACCTTCCAGAATTTGGGCGGATTGTTTATGTCCCCCTTCCAGTCTGGGTTCTGGAAGTACCACTCCACTGCCACCTCCCTTTTCAGGGTCACGGACTCTATCCATTCTGCCATGGCTAAAGGCCACATCTTTGTCGACCTTGCTAAGGCTTTCGACACTGTCTCCCACTCCCTCCTTCTCAAATCCTTCTCATCAGCTGGTCTGTCAGAGCCTATCTGGGATTGGTTCAGATCCTACCTGGTAGGTAGAACTCAATCTGTCAGGACTGCTGACGCTATGTTCCCACCATTGCCAATCGCTACTTGTGTGCCTCAAAGCTCTGTTCTTGGCCCATTTCTATTCTCCATTTTCCTAAATGACCTTCCGTCAGCATGCTTTTCGTCCCTTATCCATATGTATGCTGACGATACAGATTTGTTTGCCTCTGGTCACTCACCCTCCGATGTGACTACCAGACTTCAGCTTGTCTTTAGTAATGGTCAGTGCTGGCTAAGTTCTCATCAACTCCCCCTCAATGCCAAGAAGACCATCTCCATGACCTTTGGCACTAGGCAGAGACTCTCTTGGCTGTCCTCCTTTCCCTGCTTCCACACCCTTGATGGGACAAGGTTAGAGGACTCCACCTCTTTTAAATATTTGTGTGTATGGCTTGACCAACACCTAAACTTTTCTGATCATATTGATGCTGTTTTGCAAAAACTTCTCCCCAAGCTCAGCGCCTTTTACAGAAACCGCAGCTCATTACCACTACCAGTTAGGTGTGAACTTGTTCAGAAAATGATTCTCTCCATAATCGACTACGGTGACATTGTCAACAGTACTGCTACCAAGTCTTCTCTTGCCAGACTGGAATCCCTCTTTGATGCCTTCTGTTGTTTTACCCTCGACTCCCCCATCCGCACTCATCGCTGCATTCTATATCACTCTCTAGCGCTGCCCTCCCTGGAGAACAAGCACCTCTCTCATTGTGCTAGTTTACTTCTGATTTCTGGTTTGGGTCCTTCCCCTCTTCTTTCTCCTCATCTCTCTCTACTCCCCCTCCCACCTCCTGCTCTCTTAGGTCCTCTGACTCCTGTACTCTTGCCATCCCTCATCCCCACACCTCCATAGGTCAGGAAGCATTCTCCTTCTGCTTCCCCAAACTCTGGAACTTGCTTCCTCCTCCTCTGATCCGACTCTCTTCATCCCCATCATCTCTCCACCAAGCTCTATGCAACTTCTACTCCTCTAGCTGCTCCTGCCTGTAGCCCCCCCTTTAAATCCACCCCCCCACTCCTCATTCTCTCCAGGTAGCCCTCCTTCTGTTGGTCCTCTACCCCATCTTCCCTCTCTAACCTTTAGGCACCCACTGCCTTCTCTCTCTTACCTCCCCTCCCTCCTCATCTCCATTACCCTGTTCCTGCCCTCCTTACAGGGTTTCCCACATACCCTGAAGGGGTTTCCAGTCAGGGTAATCTGCCCCTCTCCTCTGCCCTCCTCCCACCCTTCTCTATATGGTCTTCACTGCACTTAACAAAGCCCAAATCCCAGCTCTAGACACTTCTCCAAATTCTTTGTTTGCTTCTCTCCTGGCCTCCTGGTCTCTGGACCCTAGTTACAACACATAGTTCTCCAACTTTATGTTACTAGTATCTAGGCCTCTGGCCATTGTATTATAGGATATTAGTCTGCAACAATGTATGTTAAAGAATTTGCACCTGCATTGTTGATTTTGCTTTGTATTCTTGTATTCCCTCACCCATCTATTGTACTCTCCCCCAGAACACTTCTGGAAATGAGCTGCTCGTCAGCTCATGTTGTCTTTCCTGGTGAAACAGTTTATAAATAAATAAATAATAAATGTTGGCTTGAACATTGTCTTAATAGTGATTTGCATAGGCAGCACACAGTTGCCTAAGACAAGTATTGCAGAGTTGTCAGTTTTGTAGGAGGTCATCATAGAAGCCTGAGGCCTAGGAAAGGGCTGAGGCTGCATCATGGGCCTTACCTAGAGCAATAAATCTTCTGAGAGTAAGGAAAGGTGGTAGTCTATTATTGTGTTCTTCCAGAGGGATAAACATGCTGTGGAAATAGTCCAATGCTTCATAGGTAACCTATGAGATAGTGATTATGGGGGGGGGGGGTCACTCTATATACCACAGAAGTCAAGCAGTAGGAAGATTAAGTCCAGAGTATAGATGAAGCAGGAGAAGACAGTCTGAAGGGGTACTTTGTGTCTGGGGATTTTCTTACACATAAGGTGGGTTGATAGTGACTGAAAATAGCCAGAAAGCTACCTGTTTGACAATATTGTGTGGGATGATGGAAAGAATTCAATCACTGGTGGAATGATTAGAATACATTAGGTAGGTTCTATGTCATAATAGTGACTGCCGAACAGCAATTGCTATTATGGCGAGTGCATATCGTTGAAAACCAAATTGGCGATATGCACTTGTAGGTGACTCAACATCCAGCATTACGTGAAGTGTTTTTGTGGGCAGGGGCGAGCCCCCACCACACCCATTACCTTGGGGTTCTCCACAGCCCCCTGCTTTTTAGATTCTCAACTCCAGGGTGGTGCATGTCGAGGAGGGGGCACAGTACAGACCCGCAAAAAAAAAATAAAAAAAGTCCTTCAGCCATAGGCAACAGCAAAATTGCAGGCTTCCTGGCACCAGTCCCAAACACAGGACCTGCTACACAGGGGCCAGCCTCCATCACCACCACACCACATAGCTGGCTCAATGGCAGCAGGCCCAGTACATTCTCTTAAACTACTTCCCTATCTCTTCCCTTCCTCTCACTAACGTCTCTTTCCGGTTGCCCTCTCCTTTCTTCTCCATCACAATGGGTCACTATCTTTGCGGTTGCCCTGTGATAAAAGCACCGACTATGAGTAATCATTTTTGCGGTCGCCCACATTTGGGTACTGTTATCACTGGATACCCCTTAGGTATAGACAGGTGGGCTCTGCAATTTACTAAGTGAGGTGGAGGACTTGGATTTTACGTATGCTTTTTGTGGGGGATGGGCATGACCAATTTGTATATAAGTCCTCAAGGAGCTCCCCCGAGGAATTTAGAGAAACAGAGGTGGTGACAACCTCCAAGAGGCATGAAAGATAATACCAAGTCAAAACTAAGTGCCATTAATAAATGTATTTATATTTCTTTATTTTGAAAAATATAAAGTCAAACAATATTGTTGGAGTTGCAGATGAATTACTTTCTTTTTTTATTGGAATATGAATCAAGTAGGCATTGTTAACCTGAGAATGTTGTTAATTAAGCAATAATACTGACAGGGTGGGCTGTATTGGGCTATACTGCACTGTCCAGGGGCATAATGAAGCCCCTAGAAGGTATGGAATAGCCTATTAGGCCCAACAAGGAGGGTATTGTTGCACTTAGAAAATGGGTTATTGGTGACTTTATTAATATAATATTTATAAAACTAAAAAATACACTTAAAAATGAATACAGAAGTATTCTCTTGCAAAGTAGATCCTCACATGTGCACCTGCCTCTAGAAGGTGCTGCTGTTTTTTAGACACTTTTTTTAGACATCTGCTTTGGCTGTGAGCCAGGTTCATGTAGGTCAGTCCTCATCCCCATTTGGAGTGTTGTCATGCTGATCAAGAACAAAATCCTTCCCATTTGCACTTTTTTATTAACATTTGTATGAAAATGATCACTTTCAAGATAATTAGAGCAGTTGTGGTAAGTATGGCAGTGCAGCAGTGAAGAGACTGCAAAGTGCTAGCTTAACTTTTCATTTTGCAACTATTATTTATTTTAAATGAGGGTTACATGCCAGAAAAGCAGGAAAGGGAATGAGGTGCTAGCTTGCACATTGTAATGGCGTAATCTGATGATTGTGCCGAGTGCTCAGTTTACTTTCATTTTTTTGTGAGTAAAACTGCTATAGCGCTACAGTTTACTTTTCCTTGAAAGTTTGACAGCAGTTTTTCACTAAATTAAATTGCAACTTTTTATTTTTATTTGTAATGACTTTTACATGCCAGAAAGGTGGAGGGTGGAGTGAGGTGCAAGCTTGCACTTCATGGCGGCATGATCTGATGAGAGTTTAGAGCTCTCAGCTTTCCTTGCTTTTTGGAATTGAAGCTGCTATAGCACTACAGTTTACTTTTGTTTTGGTGATTCTTGTAATTTTTAATGTCCCTAATCTCTTACAACAAGCAGAATGAGCAAGTGAGGTGTTTGGTAAAATCAGGGCAAAACTTGGGGTGGAGAGCACTTGGTAACTGCACAAAAGAATGACTGCTATTTCAAATCTTAACATTCATTTGCAGCTCACCAATTTAATTTGCAAAATGGCAGGCAGGCACAAGGACTAGTCATTTACTAGTCTCTGTTGCCTGATACCTGCCCAGGTAGTAGGTGCTCTTGACCAGTCAATGAACAGTGTTTCTGTAACCCATTTTTATGTTCACCCTTGTGCAAAGTGAATATATTTTTATGTTAACTGTATTTCAGAGGTGTGTTATAAGTGGGGCCAATGCAGCTCAAGCTGCAATGTGCTCGACTGTGACAGTCCAATGATAATAGAAACATAGAAACATAGAATTTGACGGCAGATAAGGACCACTTGGCCCACCCAGTCTGCCCATTTCCCTACCTACTGGATAAGCTGCAGATCCTAGTTAACCAGCAACCTACTTCTTCCTACCCCCACCCCCTAGAATGGCCTTATGACTGTCCCATGCATGCTTGAATTCCACCACTGTTTTTGACTCCACAACCTCCTCCGGAAGGCTGTTCCATGCATCCACAACCCTCTCTGTGAAAAAATACTTCCTTAAATTACCTCTGAGCCGCCCCCATCTTCAAATTGTGCCCTCTTGTTCTCGCACACCTCTTTTTTTGAAAGATGCTACCTTCTTGGACTTTGTTGATTCCCTTGAGGTACTTGAACATTTCTATCATGTCCCCTCTCTCCATCCTTTCCTCGAGGCTATACATATTAAGCTTCTTTCGTCTCTCTTCATATGTCTTCCGGTGCAGAACCTGCACCATTTTAGTGCCCTCCTCTGGACAGCTTCCATCCTGTCTATGTCTTTGCAGAGATTGGGTCTCAGAACTGCACGCAGTACTCCAGATGGGGTCTCACCAGCTGTCTATACAGAGGGATAATAACTTCCTGTTTTCTACTGGTGATGCCTCTCCCTATGCATCCCAGTATCCCCCCAGCCCTCCTTGCTACCCTCTCACATTGCTTGCCCACCTTTAGGTCATCTGATATGACTACTCCCAGGTCCCTTTCCATTTTTGTTGTTGTTAGTATCTCACCCCCCATTGTGTACTCTTCCCCTGGGTTTTTGTTTCCCAGGTGCATTACCTTGCACTTCTTAGCATTAAATCTAAGCTGCCATACATTTGACCATTCCTCTAACCTTGCCAAGTCCCTTCTCATCCTTTCCACCCCACCCTTTCAGTCCCTCTGCAATGTCGCTTATAAAGACATTGAAGAGGACCGGTCCTTAAACTGAACCCTGCGGTACCCCACTAGTAACCCCCCTTTCTTCTGAGTGGACTCCATTTACTATTACTCTCTGTGTCCTATTCTCCAGCCAATTCTTTACCCAGGCTGTCATCTTGGGACCCACTCCCAGGCTGGCTAACTTGTATATTAATCTTTTGTGTGGGACTGTGTCAAATGCCTGCTAAAGTCTAGGTAGGCCATGTCACAGCCCTCCCTGATCTACTACTTTGGTCACCCAGTCAAAGAAATCTATCAGATTCATCTGGCATGACCTTCCGCTGTGAATCCATGCTGCCTAGGGTCATGTGCCCTCTGGCTTCTCGATGCTCGACAATTCTTTCCTCCAGAAGTGATTCCATCATTTTCCCTATCACTGAGGTTAAACTAACTTGGTCTGTAGTTTTTCTGCCTTGCCTCCCCAATTTTGTGAAGGGAATCACATCTGCCCTCCTCGGTACTCGGTACCACCCCATCCTCCCATGATTTGTTAAAAGGGTAGTCAGTGGTGTCACTAGTTCTACCCTTAGTTCTTTTAGAATTCTGGGATGAACCCCATCAGGCCCCATTGCTTTGTCCACCTTCAGTTTTAAGAGTTCTTTCAGAACCCTTTCTTCTGTAAATGGGCTGGTATCAACTTCTGTATCCAGAGTGTTTCTACTGTTTGTTTTAGGTACCTCCCCCTCTTCATTTGTAAATACTGAGCAAAAATATTTGTTTAGTATCTCTGCCTTTTCATAGTCTCCCTCTGCCACTCTCCCTCCCTTTATTAAGCCTCACTATCCTCCCCTTGGTCTTCCTTCGCTCCCTGATGTACCTATAAAGGTTTTATCCCCTTCTTAACTGAGTTGGCTATCTTTTCCTCGGTTTGGGCCTTTGCTGTTCTGACTGCCTTCCCAGCCTCCTTTGCTTTAACTGATACAGTTCTCTGTCCTGCTCCTTCCTGCGATTCCTTGTACTTCCTGAATGCTTTCTTTTCTCTTGAACCTTCACTGCCACTTCCTTTGAGAACCATAGTGGTTTCTTACATCATTTTGTTTTGTTTATTTGCTTCACACAAAGGCTCGTTACCTCTGTGATGGCAGTTTTTATTATTCCCCATTGTTCTTCCACCCCTCCTTCCTGCCCATTTGCTAGTGCATTCCTTAAGCACTCACCCATTTTGGCAAAGTCAACCCTCCTAAAGTCCAGTACTTTTGCCTTTGTATGGCTTGACTCTATTGCTGTGTTTATTGTGAACCATACTGTTCGATGGTCACTAGTTCCCAGATGGCTACCCACTTCTACATCTGTGATCCTCTCTCCATCTCCATTTGAGAGAACCAGGTCTAAGATTGCTCCCTCTCGAGTGGGCTCCAATACTAGTTGTCTAAGGCATGCCCCTGTAGGGCATTTAAAATAATCCCACTCTTCAAAGTGGCTGCTGCAACTGCACTCAGTTAACATCTGGCATATTCAGATCACCCATCAGCAATATCTCCCTTTTCTGCCATTCTAAGTATACTTTCTATCATTTCCTTGTCCATTTCCTCCCCTGAGAGGGGTCTGTATACAACCCCTGTGCAGATTGTGGTGCCATTGCCTGTCTCCAAATTTACCCGCAGTGCTTCTTCTTCTCCCTGTTTACCCTTTTATTCTGTTGCTTTTATTCCTTCCCTTATGTAAAGAGCTACTCCTCTTCCTCCTCTTTTACCCTCTCTGTACCTCCTGTAGATAATGTATTTATTTATTTATTTGCTTTTGGTAACCGGGTAAGTGCACTAGGCACAAAAATGCCTATTTTCAGGCACGACCCGGGAGAGTACATTTTAGATACACAAATTTTTTATATGTGACGCAGCACATGAAAGCAGTACATTACATCGTCAAGTCAAAGCGTCAGGTACAGGAAGAAAAAAAATTTTGACAACAAACACAACTAGGTTTACAACAGTAAGATGAAAATACAGCACAGTAGTACAGGGAATCACAATATACAGTTAAGTGGGAACATATGCGTTAGCAGTAGCAAGCATTCAAAGAGACAAAATATCAAGCAATAAAAGAGATGCGAGAGAGAAAGCAGAGAGGAGAGGGAAGGAAACAAGGATGATTGAATCAGAGCAACAGGGGAAGAAGAGTGGAGCTAAGGTGGATTAAAGCAGGTGCAGGGGTTGATAAAACCTAAGTGTATCCTGGTATGTTTACGTCTCAGTCATGGTTTTGTGTGTACCATGTTTCTGTGACTGCCACAATATCCAGATATTCCTCCTCCATCAAGGCCACTAATTCAGGAAGCTTGTTACCCAGACTACGGGCATTGGTACTCATTGCTCTCCATTTTTTGATGGCTTTACCTTCTGTTGCAGCATCCCCCACTGACCTTTCTACCTCGGTCTTTTTCTCATTTAGTACCCTGTTTTGTAGGGAGAGGGTGGGATTTTCCTGCTGCTTATCAGTGCCTCCCCCCTTGACTAGTTTAAAAGCTTGCCAATGAAGCATTTAAACCAATTGCTCAAAAGACTTGTTCCCTTCCTGGACAGATGCAGACCATCCTGCCAGTATAGGCTGGTGTCCCTCCAGGTGGAACCCCAGTCCCCTATGAAGCCAAACCCCTGTGCTCCACACCATTTTTTCAACCATTCATTAAACTGCATGGTGCTAATTACCCTCACCTCCCCCATGCCACTGACAGGCAGCACCTCTGAGAAGGATACTGTGTGTGCTACTTGTTTTAGGCCCCTCCCCAACTCTATGATGTCCTCCTGCACTGCTCTGATCTCATGATGAGCCAAGTCATTTGTCCCTAGGTGGACAATGATGTCCAGCTCAGACTCCCTTGCAGCTGTTCTCGTGATCCTGAGCAAGACTGATCATGATGCTGCTCTGCTGGTTGATGGGTGGAAACTTTGTGTAGTTGAAAAGCAGTAGTTAGGCTGGTCTGGTGGTGCAGAGGGTTGAGGTGCTAGCACCTTAGCTCAAACCACACCAGCAACCCACGTTTGGGAACGGACTTGGGCGCTGGAGGGTCAACAGGGGAAGGAGAAGGATTGAGCATCCGGAGGACTGCTCTCCTCTCCTGGGGTGGGTTAGGGACAGGCATCACTCTGTAGCATCCCCCAGTGGAGACCAGAGGCAGTGCAGATGCAATGCACAGGGGAACTGAAGGAGGAAAAACACAGAAAAATGGCGCCTTCAAAAAACTGTTGGATGATGGCCGCCCAGACCAGTGCCTCCTTGGAATTCTGAGAAGCTGACTCGACCTCAGCAGCACCCAGGGCCAATGCCTAGGCCTCCAGGCTGTTCCTCCTTGGAAGTGGAGGACCAATCCAATGAAGGGTCATGTCAGGTTACCCTAAGGTGACTGTGATGTGGGGTCGGGGATCCACGTCGGAACCATGGGGGAAAGCATCCTTGGCAATGGTCTGAAGGAGTGGCAGTTGAGGATGCAGGGGAGATAAACAAATAACACACAAAAAAAAGAAAAGCGGTATGAGACAGTGGCTGACATCCTTCATCTGCGTGATGCCACCCACCAAACAAGTGGTGTTTCTGCAGATCATGGGAGAGAGCTACTGTTTTTGTGCAGCTGAACCACTACACCCCAGCCATTCCAAGTCACAACTGTCACTTATAAAGAGAAAGAGAGACATCACTCATTTTACCTGTTATAAATGCTTGATCCCTCATACAAACCTACTGCCCACACAGAGAAAGTACAGCAAAGTTATCTGCTTTGCTCTTCACAGCTTCCCCTGCACATTAAGCAGCTGTGGTGCTCCCCACAGCCCTTCCCCACACATTAAGCAGCCAGTTGGTTCCATCATAAATGCAGTATGAATCTAGTTTTTAAGAGTTAATAATTAACCACCCTCAACAGAAGAAATTTTTAAATTGTTAGAGGCAGTCATGTGTCTCCATCTACCTTATCCAGTTGCCAACAAACAAAACAAAATGTATTGCCTTGAGTGAGTAATTACAAATCTAATAATATAAGCTATGTTATCAAAAATATCTGAGGTAGTCAAAATACAAACTGCTGCTGAATTTTAGGATTTCAGAAATATTTTTGCTAAAATTATGATTTTTTTTGTTAACAACAATCACTGCTTAAAGGCAGTCGTTCAGGGCCTTTCCCTGTAGTGTGCAAGGAAAAGACAGAAGTGGAGTAGAGAAAAAAAAGATATTGGATGTCATTGATGTGATAAAGGAAAGAGAATAGAAGGCCATACAAAACTTAATGAACTAGAAGCTGGATATAGTTGTATCTAAAACAGCCCTTAGTGACTGCATTGTAAAGGCATTGATTCACTGATTGAGCTATTGGTTGATTGAAGGAACATACTGCATGCACTTGTCTGCAACTATACATCTAAGGAACTGTAGTGAGTGCATGCAGAAGGTATTTATAAGGCATAATTTCTGCAATGTTTTGTTTTAATTAACCACAGTAAATCAGAAGACAATATTTCCAAATGTACTGAACATATTTGACAGCTGGGGGGTTATTACCAATCAGTAATGGTAAAGAATCAGGTTCAACCAATCCTTTTCCCCATTGCAGTGGGAAATGTCAGCCAATACACTGTGTAACCCTGTTCTAGATAGCATTTGCAATAATAAATACATATAAACAAACATTATTACACTTCTGAAACACAAGTGGTTCTGTTGACTGTCTCTGGCAATAACATCACATTTCGCAGCTCTCAAGCTTCCAAAACAATTTGGCAGGTGCTCTCAAATTGTAATTATAGCCACATGCTGACATCATGTCATTATCAACATCACCATCTCAGTTTTCTCTGATTGCTGCCTGTGGGTCTACTGATTCTATAAATTCACAGCCAACAGGCTGCGATTTATGTTTAGAGACTTGCACAGACAGAGTAGAACACACACAATGATTTTTTTTCTTCTCTCTGTAATAATTAATTAAGCAGCTGGAAATACTAGGATGGATATTTAGAATGTGGATGCACTGCCAGCCCAGTTCTTTAACTGTGATCACAAGGAGTGTGGGGTAAGCTTCATCAGGCAGTGGAGGGTGCAGCAGCATCTCAACTCCTACCCTGGACAGGTGAGTCAACTTCCATTGGGGTAAAGCATCTTGAGACCAGATTTTGATTGTGAACCCCACTGCTGCTGGAGTCATAAATGTTTACAAAAGACCATGGCGGAATGTGGCTAGTGGTCCAAGGGATATTTATTAGGGGTGGGTGTAATGGCTCTGCTGCACTTCTGAATCCCTCCTGGACCGGGCTATCTTGGCTTTGATAGGGAAAACCAAGCATTTCGTGGCTCGATCCGAATTGACTACTTGACCTGGTACAGAAGTGCGGTCTGGTCTAGGGATAACACTCTCACCACTAGTACTACATGGGAAAGGCAAGTAGGGTGAGAAATAAAAAAAAAAGCATTTTCCTCCAATGGTTGATAAATATTCCCAAGTCCCTGGATCATCACATGACCAACAAAGGCAAACACTCATGATCCTGGGGTACTGAAGAGAAGCAACCAATGAGGGTCTTGGTTCTGTGATTGACTGATTTTCTAACCAATCCTGTGTGTCAGCCACCACTGGACATCCCTAGTAAACAGTGTATCAAGCACATTTTGGGCTTTGCATTCAAAGGAGATAGGTAGGTATGTGTGTGTGCAGAGAGATTAAAAAAAATTACAAAAATGAAACAAAATGTTTTTCATTTTATTAAAAAGGGACAGAGGGAGAGTAAAGAGATCAATAAATTCAAAAGCAGACAACAGTAGAGTGCAGATGTTGCAGCAGAGCACTCTGTAAAAACATATTTCTTTTTGATTAGAAGGAGAGAGAGTAGAGAGAGAAACCAACAAATTCAACAGCAGAGTACAGAATAGACAAAAGCAGAATGCAGACGTTGCAGACTGCACAGTAAAAAATAAAAAAAAAAACCTTTTTGTTAGAGCGAGAGAGAGGAGAGAGAGAGAGAGAAAGAAAACAATGAATTCAACAGCAGACAACAGCAGAGTGCAGAAAAAATATTAAGGGGAGTAGCAGAGTCAGACAGTACATGAGGACTCTGTCTGAGGTTCATAACACCTCAGAAATTTTGAAAGAGGCTTAATGCCATACATACTGTATTTTGAAGGGGGATATCACCCACATCTCAGACTCTGTAGTGCCCATCTCCTGTGCTACCCTGAAAGGTCTTACTCTCATAGAATCAGTGCTGACCATCTCTGCTACTACTACTACTACTACTACTACTACAGTACTACGTCATACTGCCATACAGATTGTGAAAGGGGGAGTCACTTCTTAGACTCTGTGTTGCCCATCTCTGTGCCTGAACTGCTACTGGTCATGTTGCCTTGTGTAGTCTCTATGTTACCCACCTCTGTGCCTGAACTACTACTAGGTCATAGTGCCATACAGATTGTAAAGTGGGTGGCGTCACATTTCAGACTGTGTTGCCCATCTCTGTGCCTGAACTACTACTTGGTCATATAGCAGCTGCCAAGATTGCTATTGCGTTCACAGCATCTGCAGAAGATGTTACAGCTGGTGCCACCAGCTGTAACATTTTTCTGCAGCTGCTGGGATTTCCACCCCAACACCACTCACAAGCTGCTGTAAATCATGGACCCGGTCGTAAACTGGCTCCACTCTTGAGAATAGCATAGCTGCGGGAGAAATGATGGTTCCACAAGTGGCAACCCTCTTGCGCCTAGTTTTTCCTGCAGCTGCAGGATTCTCAAGAGTTCCAGCCCACTGTTTCCTATGAATGTCATGCAATGGCAGACACACAGAACTGGCAAGAACAACAGTCAGTTTATTTTATTGCTGTTGGCTGTTTGATGACCTTAAAAAAATACACGAAAATACAGATACAAATTATTTTTTTAAAAGGTTACATTTTTTTTAATGGAGGAATCTGAAAAAATAATAATGATGCATTTCTCATACTCAAAGGCAAAGGGAAAGAAGAAATTGATTAACCAGCAATGGCACACTAAGCTGAAGCTTGTTTCCAGGTGTGACCTGAGAGCATGAGGAAGTTAAGTTATTTGCTTAGGATCACACAGTATGCAAGTGGGGTCTGTAGGATTTAAACCTCGGTCTCCAGATAAGCAGCTTAGTGCCCTAAACCACTGCACTATATTGCCTCCTAATAGACTAAAATATGTCTACAATTCATCATAGTCAGAATGAGAACCGGGTCACAGTTGACCATCCCTAATATTTATGATACTGACCTAACAATGCTAACTAATTCACTCATTCTGAACTTTTAACTGGTTGTATACCTCATTTGTGTGACAAATGTGCAGAATATGTGACATATCCTTAAGCTTGGCATTGCAAGCTCAGAACAGTTTTAACTGCACTGTTTACAGTGTTTTCTGATAACTGAGTATGGTAGATTATTATGAATGTATTATGAATAATGTGGAATATTGCCTTCTCCTGTGTGAGATAAAAGGGTTCTGAGGAGTGAACTAAGTGATGTACCTTGTAAAGAGTAATACTTGTTAAAGGCATAAGAGCACTAGTGAGCTTCATTTTTATGTTCACCCTTGTGCAAAGTTAACATATTTTTGTGATAACTGAATTTCAGAGGTGTGTCACCGTAAGGTCCAGCAGTTCAAGATGTGATGGGCTCGACTGTGACAGTCCAATGATCAACGAGACTGATCATGACACTGCTTTGACAGTTCAGGGCTAGAAACTTTGTATACTTGAAAAGAAGTAGCCGTATGCCATCCTGGTGGTGCTGAGGGCTGAGGCACTGGATGCCTTACCTCACAATATGCTGGCTACCCAGGTTCAGGAATAACCTTGGGTCATCGGGGAGCTGGCATAGGGGGAAGGGATGGAGCGGAATTGAGCAGCTGTAAGGCAGCTCTCCCCTCCCAAGGGTGGTTGCTCACACTCCTGTAGTTCTGCTCCCACTGGGTGGCGGTCCGATGGGAAGTGTAGGTGGGTGGGGGCAGCAGTGATAGCAATGGGGGGGGCAGAAGGGGCCAAGCCAGTGCCTGGTGTGCACATATGCCTCCATGCACTCACATGTGTGTGTCTGCTGGGGTCCTGGGTCTGGGAAGAAAAATGGGATAAATATCTAAATATATACATATATGAAAAAAAAAACAAAAAACAAGGTAGCTGCACCTATGAAACAGCGGCTACCTTTATTCATCTGCATGACCCCAACCACCCACCAGATGAGCAGCATTTCTGCAGATCACGAGAGAGATCTACTGTTTTTGTGTAGTTGAATTCCCACCTCAGCCATACCATGAGTCACAACTATCCCTTAAGAGACAGACATCCCTCATTTTTCCCATTATAATTACTCTGTCCCTTTTTAAAAAGCTACTGCCTACACAGAGAAAGTACTATAAAGTTGTCTACTCTGCTCCCCGTAGCTCTGCCCTACACAATAAGCAGACGTTGTGCTCTCCGTGGGCCCCGTCCACACATTAGGCAGCCACTCAGTTCCACGTGAGTTGCCTCCCACCCACCTGGTTCACTTACAAGACCCACTCCCAGTGCCTTTCTTCCCTCTACCTGGTGCACATCAAGACCACCGCTAAGCTACCACCTTTCTGTGAGTTAATTTTGTTATGTGGGGTTTTGTGTAGGAATTGAATAAATTCATAATCCAGGAACATTAGACAGCCACTCTGCTCCCCATGGCTCCCTCTAGTTATTAATTTGGCATATTCCTGACTGTAACTATAGCTCTGTAACCACTCTGGACTCAATAGCTGCCCTTACTCCTTACTCAAGGATTATTAGCCCCACTGCAGAATGACTGACTATAAAGAGAATGGTGTGCAGGTTTTGACTGGTTACAATACTGCACCCCCCAACACCATCTGCTTTTTCCAGTTAATAACATGTGTAAAGTGCAGTAGTATGCAACATATCTTGATTGGACTGCACTGTGTGCAGTGGCACTATAGGGCTGTAGATGCTTGGTTCCTTCATGTAGGACACGACAGGGTGTAGGTTGCTGTTCTTGACCAGCATACCCAGGTGACTTCAGCTTCCTGGAACTGCAGTACAGGAATAGTAAGCTAGACTGTGAAGAATCTTACTGTACTTGTTAAATGGTTCTACTGCTAAAAAAAAAATAGCAAGCAAGTTTAACAGTGCAGTTACTATTCCGGCTGGAACCACACTGCTTTGAAACATTCTCTACCAGTCAGGAAGCAGGATTTTCCCTCTCTACTTAATAACTTGGAAGTAGGTAGGTAGGTAATCTTTTATTGTTCGACTTAAAATCTTTACAAATTTTATAAAAATAAATAATATTTAACACAATCATTAACATTGTTATTGCACATAACATTACACATAACACTATACCTGTCTATTGCACAAAAAATATTCATTCCATATGTTCATACACCAGATTTTTTTGAATAAAATTCCTAAATTCAACCACTTCATCTTATAAATAAATCCCTTTTAAGAAATTTACAAGCACTGTTACTATATTTCTGCTTTTTGTGTTAAACAAAAATACAATTATTTGTTCGGAGGGGAGACCAAGGGTAGCCAATAATGGTGCCAACCACTTTTTCCTGAGAGTCTCATATTTAGGGCAGTGCAATACTATATGCTTAAGATTATCTTGAAATCTCATCATACAATTACATTCTGAAGTCAGTACCCCATCACGTTTCTGATCATATAATATGTAATTAGCTGCATATATCTCTAATCTTAATCTGGTAAATATTCTTCTCTCCTGAGGATCAGTCAGAGTAGTCAAATAAGACTCCAGATCATATGATGTTTCAGTATTTTAAACCAGTGAAAATGTCTTAGTTTATTGATCTTTTCTTGGTCTGATGCCATTAATTGACTTCTGACTCTACTTAGAATTTGTTCCACTATTTTAAAAAAAGGGGCGCTATAGATTTCATACAACACATTTGTCATTCGCCATTGTAAAATATTTTCTTCCATGGTTTTAATTGTTCCCAATATAAAATTTAAAGAATGGTATTTTATTTGTTCTTCCAAACACAGCTTTGGCAGTCTGTGATCCGGGAGAAGAAACAAATATAATACAAAGATGATTCGGTGTTCAATTGCCAAGGTTGTCAAAGAAAGTTGTCTCAATTCCTCCCTTAGGATTTCTGCTGGCACAGATTGTTGTACTCTTAATAGGAAGCAATACATTTTATTTATTATCACTTTTAAGGGTTTTAAATCAACTGGAGACCATATTTCTATGGCATATGAAATACTTGTCTTTATTTTTGTATTATTAACTTTTAACAGTCCCAAGATTGAACCATGACCCATCTTTCCACTAAAGCGTTTAAAAGCTCCAAAAGTTGTTCTCAATTTTTAATCATAGCTTTAATATATAAATTCCATGAACAATTTGATAAAAATCTCAGACCTAAATAGTCATAATATGATTTCAGTGCTACTTTATTTTTTCTCAATAAATAATGAAGGTATCTTACTATTTTTTTTTTTTACAAAAAAAACATTATTTGTTATTTGGAGATTTATTCTTAATCCATCGTCATTACATAAGTCTGTAAATCTATTAACCTTACTTTGCAGGCCAAGTAGAGATGTCAATATAAGCACTACATCATCTGCATAGGTTAAAATCAGTATTTTTTCTGCAAAAACGTTTGGGGAATGAAAATCCAGATTATGTAGGCTCTGCAAAATGGAGTTGATATATAAACTAAATAACAAAGAAGCCAACAAGCACCCCGATGAACCCCCACATTAGTATATATTTTGTTTGTTAAATCCCCTTGTTGATTATATTTAACTTTAAGCCAGGTATTATCATGGAGCCGAATAAGAATATCCAATAAGGCAGTATCAATATTATATTTCTCTAACTTTGACCATAATCATTTCCAGCTTATAGAGTCAAATGAGGTTTTAAGGTCAACCAAACAGCAGTAAAATATGCTTTTTTGTATTTACATACTTCTAAATAATGTGTTGTAGCACAAAACAGTGTTGCACCATTGATCTCTTTGCTCTAAACCCATTTTGCAGCTCTGTTAATAGTTTTTTCTCCTCAATCCATTCTTGCAATCTGTTCAAGATAATCCTAGTAAATATTTTTTGTGAAGTATCTATCAAAAACTTAGAAGTAAACCCCAGCAGGGCATGTAATACTGATGTTTACTTATTGGACATGGGGGGAAGCTTTCACCCCTTACACATCCCAGCAATGCATTTGCTTTCTTGACTGTGGCAGCCGACTACCTCTTTGACTTCAGTTATCTACAATTACTCCTGGATCATGTTCCTTGGTTGTGCTGTCCATTGTTGCACAGCACATGGTGAATATGCAACAGATTTTTTGTATCTTGCAGTACCCACATTAAATCTAAACCCCTAATTCTCAGCCCATGACCCTTAAGTGTACAGACCCCCTGTAATGCATCCCCTTCCACTACTGTGTCCTGACTTTTTGCCAGTTTAGTGTCATATAGAAATTCAGCAGCCTGCTGCTGCCCCCCCCCAACAACATCTCCAGGCCATTAATAAATATGTTAAAGAGCAACAGACCCAGCACTAACCTCTAAGGATGTTTCCATTAGCTGTATGGCAGTCCTTGCTCCCCATTTATGCTTCCAGTTAAATCTGGAACCTAAGTTACTTTGGGTGTAAAGCATTCCAAAATACTGCATTTTCTAATTTACACAATTCCTGCCTCATTTACTGCCTGTATTACTCTTAGGGTAGCAGGGCTCTTGATTGTTTTTACTCCTTAGGAGTCCAGTACTCCTAAAATAAAACAAGCATATGTCAATGCCGAATGTTATCTTGTTGGCATTGGCACTGGTAGTGCAGGAGTTAGATGCATAATAAAAAT
Source organism: Neoceratodus forsteri (assembly GCA_016271365.2). Taxonomy (NCBI): domain Eukaryota; kingdom Metazoa; phylum Chordata; order Ceratodontiformes; family Ceratodontidae; genus Neoceratodus; species Neoceratodus forsteri. Next base: position 723,044,082 of record CM028130.1, on the reverse strand, counting down.
GACAGTGAAGTATTGAACTGACGCCAACTCCACCTCCACCCTGCAGAAACTGACAGGTATTGGTGTGTGCCTTTGGGTCATTGGCCATAACGCTTATGCCATTTCAACTCACCCTACCCTGCAGACACTGACAAGTGTTGTGGTGGGCCTTGGGGTCTTCAGGCCTTACACTCACATTATTCCATAAGGAAATACACTGAGTGTAGGAAAATGGGGTGAACTTTGGGGCTGAGAATTCCAAGGCACACCTCAGTGCCTGCCACTGGCTACAGGGTGGGGGTGGGGGTGAAATGGCATGAGCATTACAGCTGACAATCCCTAGTCACAACCTGACTCCTGTCAGTCTCTACAGGGTGGGGCATTATGGTTGGAAACCCTAACGCCCCCAGCATTTGTTGGTATTTTTACTCCAAATGTTCTACATGGGCTTTTTGTAACCCCACCTCATGGACAGCGGCACTATCAGTTCATTAGCTGAAAAATGATTTTGCACAGTGACTGCACCACTTGGTGCCACAGGTGCAAAAACACATTTTGGGCAGGATTTGAAAAATGACAGCTTTACTGTTCATGAGAAGGTATAAAAAAATGGCAATGTTGAAAATCTGGAGTGAAAATATGAAAAATTGATGAAGTCACGAGCGTGCATAGAAACTGCGCAATGTACGCCCGTACCACAATTATTTGGGGGACTTTTTTAACCAAATTTTCAACATAGGCATTTTGGGACCTCCACTCATGAACAGTGGTGCTGTGATTTTTTTTTAATCTGTCCTAAAGGTTGATTTCCCACAGCAACTGTGAAATTGTGAGCCAGATGTGCAAAAACACATTTTGGGCAGGATGTGAAAGATGACAGCTGTACTATTCATAAGGAGGTGTGAAAAAATGGCAATGTTAAAAATCTGGAGTGAAAATATTAAAAATTGTCAAAGTTAAGAGCGTGCGTGAAAACTGTGCAATGCACAGTCATAATGCAGCCATTTTTTTGGAATTTTTTCACCAAATTTGCAACATAGGCTTTTTGGGATGCCACCTCATGCACAATGACACTGTTGCTTTGTTACTCAATCCTGAAAGGTGATTTCATGCAGTGAAATCACCTTTTGGGACTGAATAACGAGATGACAGTGCATGTGTTCATGAGGTGGGGTCCCAAGAACCCCATGCTGAAAATTTGGAGACAATTTTCAAAAAAATTGCTGAGATATCCACCTAAGTTGAAAGCCCCCCATTGATGGCATTATACAGCTTTCCAGCATTTCTTCATTTTGCAGTTCAGCTTTGAAGAGTCCAGATGTGTTCCTGCTCCACTGAAGATTGCAGCGCCAGACCTCCGGAGGTAAGTATGGGGTGGGATGTGCAGAGGGTGGGTGCGGGTTGGGGGAGCAGAGGTGCCATAGACAATGGACCATTTTCTTTTTTTCAGGTGCAAAAAAAAAATGGGCACTGCACCGCAGGATGGTTTTCATTCTTTACAGGTGAAATGAAACAAATGTTGGGCACACTGTGGTGGGCTCCCAGTATTCCCCATGACTTTTGGAAGGGTGATGTTGGCCACACTGGGGTGGGTTCCCAGTGTGCCACACAATGTGGAGGGGCATTAGCAGAGGATTAAGGTTCCCGTTGTGTTCTAATTTGTTTTCACACAATATGGTACCTACGCAGAGTCATCACGCAGATGCCGCCACACACCAAAATTGCATGCAATGAGGCACCCAACAATGACAGAGTACCAAAAGGTGATATTTATTGCACACTATTGAACAAAAGTTGAAAAAAAAGGTTAAAAAAGCAAGACCATCAGGGAGAGAAATACCACGATACCAGAGGATTAAGGATCCCTCCTGTGCTCATGGTTAATTACAACACTTTCAGATGCCATCCACACCACACTTCTCCACCTATTGAAAGCAGACTGCAATAACTGACTGCAATATTAAACAAATATTAAACAAAATAATGCATCTAGTGCAGACTAAGCTAAAAACTATAAAAAATATAGTACATTTAGTGCTGAATGCTGAAACGAATTCAGGGGGCTGAAAATTCACAAACTGCAGAAAGGATCACTGCCGCCAAGTTTATTGAAATGTTTCACCAAGAAAGGCATGTGCGGGAGGCATGTCATCTGTGCCTCTGCATGATGAGCTTGTCTCCAATAACAATGGCACATTTCCTTCAAGTTGGTGGCAATTTACATAATACTTGTGTCAACGCTAGCATACTGGCTAATTGGGGGAATGAGGGATGCACCTACTAAAGTGTGCCCTGCATTCACCAACACTGACACACCTCTGCATTTCTCCTACTACCACAAGATGTTGCTTGTGCATGCACAAGACAACATAATAATGAAGCTCCCAAATCAAATTCTCAAAGTCCAGCAGTATTCCCCTGTGGTGGAAATGGGCACTGCCAGCCAAATGCTGGTACATTTCTATTAATTAGAGATTCCTGTAGTCAAGGACCAGTAGTCTGGTTTAAGTAGTTAGTCGAAATTTGTAAATGGTCATGGAAGGTAGTTTATTGACAGCACTGGAGCCTGAAATCCTCTAATCACATGATACTGTAGGTAGAGTATAGACAGTCAGCACTTGAGCTTCCTTACATTATCCTTCCAATGAGCCTCAGCTCTTTTTGTCCTGGGAGGGAACAGACTCTAGTGTGTGTGAGAGGGTAGTTCAGACTCCATGACTATTCAGTCCTTAGCCTTTCATGTGAGACTGCCAGAAAGGGTGCCAGAATAGTAGTGATGGTGGTATTTAAGATGTGAACATGAGTCTACATGTAATTGGCTTGAGACCCTAGCATTCATTTTACATAGGCCACCAGAAGACAGCAATAAAAGGCTTCAACTGCTTCTGATCTGGGCCTGGTTTGAACCAGTGTAAGTGAAGTTAAAGGCTACATATATATTGCAGCTCAGCTGAGTTATCCTGGTAAATACAGTACATTGCAACACTTTGTAAAAACAGAATCCTACAGCAGAACCCCCACTGAAAAGGAAATACTGCATCTAAGATTATCTGTCATGGAAAAAATACATTATAAAAACTGAACCCCACTAACAAAACATGACAACTAAAGGGGAGGTTCTGATAATGGGAGACTTCAACATGCCAGATACAGATTGGTCAATACCAGCAGGAACATATGCCAGAACTAGACAGATAATGGATTCCCTATAGGAGGAGGGCCTCAAGCAACTGGCACAACAACCCACAATAGACAGGGCTATCCTAGATCTAGTACTGACTAACAGGGAAAGGATCCCAGATCTCCAGATAGAAGGTCACCTGGGGGCCAGTGACCATCACATGGTATGGTTCAATTTGGCCACTAGAACTAAATCATCACATTCCAAGGCAAATATATGGGACTTCAGAGGAGCTGACTTTGATAAGATGGCCAACAGAGGTAAGCTAGCCCTGGCAAAAAGAAATACAGGTGAGAGGGTACAGGCAAAGTGGGCAAGCATTAAGGATGCAATACTTGAAGCAACACCTCATTGTGTTAGAGAGAAAAGGAAGCACAAAAGAAGAAGAAAACCACTTTGGTTCTCAAAAACAGTAGCAGAAAAGGTCAAAGCCAAAAGGCTGGCCTTCAGGAAACATAAGTGAAGACAGTAGGCTGAAGATAGGGAGGCATACCAAACTTCCCTAAGGGAAGCAGGGAAGGCAGTAAGGCATGCAAAGGTCCAAACTGAGGAAACACTAGCACAAACAGTAAAAGAAGGTGACAAGACTTTCTATAGATACATTAGTGAAAGGAGAAAGTCCAGAGGGCGTATTGCTACTGTAAGATCAGAGGGGATAAGGGGGCGTGTGAGGAGGAGGACCATGTGAAAGCATCTATCCTAAATAGATACTTCTGCTCAGTATTTACTGAAGAGAAGGTGGGGCAGGGCCCACAGCTCAGCACCATGGACACGGGGGAGGGACATGTACACTAGTCCCTTCACAAAAGAAAGGGTACTTCAAGATAGAGGATAATGTATGGTCCTCTATCGGTAACCAGTCTGATAACCATTGAGAGGTTGCCAGGGCAACTGTGTAAACCTCGAGAACCAAGCTCGAGAGGTTTACATCACCATGGAAACCTCGAGACAGTTAACAGTAACCGGTTGCCGATAGAAGGACCATACATTATTTTTTATAGTGTATGGTTCCAAGAAAAAAGAAAATGGCTCCTTACTTTTTGAAATATCATCACCACCATGGCCATTCAGTCCTTCCCTTACCGCTGCATGCATCCGTCAGTTCCTGAGTGTAAAAAAAGGCACGCACATGCTCAGACCGATCCCCATTGTTAACCTATCGATATGACGTAGCATTGACAGGTTAACAACATTTCTACGTCACATCAATGGTATATCAACCTTAGGAAATTATGATTTCCTTAGGTTAACAGCATTCTACCATACATTATAGCTCGCTAAGCTCAGGGTGGACAAGGCAATGGGACCTGATGGCATACATCCCAGGGTACTAAATGAGCTAAGGATGGAACTAGCAGAGCCATTATCAGAACTTTTTAGTGGGTTTCCAAGCACAGAAGAGGTCCTGGAAGACTGGAGAAAGGCTCATGTAATCCTGCTTCACAAGAGTGGTAGCAGGTAGGAGGCAGGGAACTACAGACCAGTCAGTCTTACCTCAGTAGTGGGCAAGACTATGGAGGCACTCCTTAAGGAAAGGATAGTGCAACACCTGGAATCCATAGGAGCACAGGATCCAAGACAGCATGGGTTTACAACAGGAAGGTCCTGTCAAACTAATCTCATAGATTTCTTTGACAGGGTAACCAGAGTGGTGGACCAAGAGGGAGCAGTTGTTGTCGTCTACCTTGACTTCAGCAAAGCTTTCGATACTGTTCCACATAGAAGATTGCTTAATAAGCTGGATAGGCTTGGGGTGGGTCAGAAGTTGGTTAACTGGGTGGCAAATTGGTTGATGGGCAGAAAACAGAGAGTGGTGGTAAATGGTATACAGTCAGAAGAGATGCAAGTCACAAGTGGGGTACCTCAGGGATCAGTCCTGGGGCCAGTCCTCTTCAATATCTTCTTCAGTGACATTGCAGATGGACTTGAGGGTAAGGTTTGTCTGTTTGCAGATGACACCAAGATCTGCAACAGAGTAGATGATCCAGATGGGGTGGGCAGAATGAGAAGAGCTCTGGATAAACTGGCAAAATGGTCAGAAGAGTGGCAACTGGGGTTTAACACAAAGAAGTGCAAGATTATGCACACAGGGAAGAGAAACCCTGAAGTCACCTATAGGCTGGGAGGGGAGTTGCTGGCAGTCACAAGGGAAGTCATCATCACAGATGACCTGAAATCATCTAAGCAGACCGCTAAAGCAGTAGGTAATGCTGGGATGTTGGGGTGTATTAGTAGGGTATCACAAGTCTTAAGAGGAGGTAATAATCCCTTTTTACAAGACACAGGTTAGGCCTCATCCGGAGTACTGTGTGCAGTACTGGTGGCCACACCTTCACAATGACATTAACCAAATTGAGGCAGTCCAGAGAAGGGCAACCACAATGGTGCAAGGACTGCATCAGAAAGCATGAGGACAGATTAACAGAGCTCAATATGTATACCCTTGAGCAAAGGAGGGAGAGAGGTGATATGACCGAAACATTCAAACACCTTAAGGGCATTAACAAGGTGAAACAGTCAAACATGTTTCAATATTTGAAAAATAGCAGTACAAGAGGACACAGCATGAGATTACAGGGAGGTTGATTAGGAGGTAATGTGAGGAAATCCTTTTTCACAGAAAGGGTGGTGGATGCATGGAACAGCCTACCTCAGGAAGTGGTGAATATGAACACGGTGCAGGGCTTCAGACAGGCATGGGATATGCATAAGGGAGTAATACAGATGAGTATGAATAGACAGGCCATTGACAGAGCAAAGGTCAATGGCACATTCATAAGGTAGAAAAAGAAATGGGCAGACTGGATGGGCCTTGAGGTCCTTATCTGCCATCATCTTCTATGTTTTTATGTTTCCATGTAACAACAAGATAACGCATTATACCTGTAATCTACTGGGTAAATGCAGTATAAAACTGTTTAAAATCAGGACCCCTTTGCAAATTATATTACTTCTCATCTGGACTATCTTGAGTACATATATAGCAAAATAGTGTACAAGCAGCACCCAGTACAAAAGCATGCAAGCAAGCATTCAGCATTGAGAGCCAGCCTAGTGGCATGGAGGCTAGGGGCTAAGGCATTGAATGCCTTACCACCTGCCATGCCGGTGATCAGTGTTTGGGAATAAGCATGGATTGCTGGGGGTCAGCCAGGAGGTGAGGGCTGGGAGAGGATTGAACGGCTGACTGGCAGATCCCCTCTCCCAGTTCAGGGTGATTGGCTGTCTCGGCTCTTGGCTCCCACCAGATGGAGGCCTGATGGTAGTCCATGGGAGCTTTGTAAGCAGATGTAAGTCAGGTGGTGGACGAGGGAGATGTGGACTTGGTACATGTGCTGCAGCTCTGGGAAGGAATGGGAGAAAAACAGGAGGAAAAAGGAAAGCACTGCAAGCATGTATGACACCTGCACATCTCACCTCCACCCACCACATTACCAGGGAAACCTGTTGGCAATTACTGGATTCAGGCACAGGAGAATGACCTCCCCCTCCTGATCCCGCCATGAGAGGAAATACAAGAGGGTACTGAGCCAACAGGTCAGCCCGGGAGTATGCTGGATGGTGGATGGTGGGGGTTGGGGGTACAGAGAGGGGCACATGACCTCCTCATTGGTAAGGAGGAAAACCAGAATATGGAAAAAAAAAAAACCTTTGGGCATAGACAAATGCTTGTTCAGCCTAGTTGGTGCCCGGCAACATGGAGTGACACTGTACGGTCTCATTCAAAACCTGGTCCTATCAAGCATATGTGCTTGAGAAAACAATTTTTCTTCTGTCAGGCAGACAAGTGACAACTGTGAGTGGCTATTAGTTTTAAGATTTAATCAATTTATTGGTATCAAAGTGTTCATTTGTAAGCTGCAAATTTATTTAATCATCAGAGAAAGTACTGTAAAGTCAGCAGTATATCTCCATTTTTGTTTAGTTGAACCCTATCCAGCCATACCTTGAGTCACAACTGTACTTTACTAGGACAGCCATCCCTCCTTTTACCCCTTATAATTGCTCTATCCATCATCCATCCTTCTTTAAAAAGCTACTTCCCACACAGAGAAAGTCCTGTAAAGTCCATAGTGCATCATATCATTTTTTCAATCTATGCACTAGAGACACTGATTTCCTTTTCGTGTCAGTCAGGCAAGTGCCTGTTGCGAGTGACAAGTTAGTGTTATAATTTAAATCAGTTCAATCTAGTGGGTGCCTGACAAGGAGGAGTTGCACTGCACTATCTCATTCAAAACCTGATCCCGTCAAGTATACTCACTCCAGACACTGCTTTCTCTTGCATGTCAGGGGAGAAATGATTGCAAGTGGCCATTACTGGTAACATTTAAATCAATTTTTGGTGTTACAGTGTTAACTTGTAAGCTGCAAACATATTTAATCATCACAGAGAAAGTACTTAAAGTCAGCAGTGCATCTTTGTTTTTGTCTAGTTGACTCTCCAGTCATAACTGTCCCTTATAAAGACATATATCCCTCATTCTGGAGCACAAGGGATGGGAGGGTCTCGGCACCCAACTAAGGATCTAGGTTCGAGCAGACTTGATAGACCATAAGGCCTAATCTGCTGGCAAATAGTATGTTAGTATGTTAGTATGTTACCCCTTATAACTGCTCTGTCCCTCATCCATCTCTCATTACAAAGTTACTGCCCACACAGAGAAAGTACTGTAAAGTCAGCTGTCCATTGTACCATTGTTTCAGTCTAGAGAGTACCCAGCAAGGAGTCACACTGCATGGTGTCATGTGTCCAGGCAGGACCTGGTACTACAGCAATACAAGCAGCAAACATTCGGCATTGACAAATGCTTGTCTAAGTAGATGGAATGTTAAGACAGTTTGCATGACACTGACACTTTAAAAAAGCCTTAATTCATACAGTAGTTTTGAAATCACAACTGTGAATTACCGGATATTTTACATCACAACTGTGAATTATTCTTAGAAAATACTGTATATGAGCTATTAGTGAATTACAAGGACTGACAATATATGATATGTTTAAAACTGTTTTTTATGCATAATCATCTAAAATGCATTCTTTTGCAACCGCATTATAAGGACTGTAGGTGGGTGAAGGGATGAAACTTCACTTCCTGAATCACTTTGCAATTACAGTGCAATTACTCACTCCAGACTGAGCAATCATTCTTCCACCCTTTCTGCATATAAAGAAAAGAGGGGTCAGACTCGTCTCCATAGGCTGCTTTTATGAGCCATCGTAAAGCTACTGATATTATTATTATTACTCTGCTCAGGGAATGTCGAACTGAACCCTGGTCCACCTGCACCTATTCAGGCACCTTTCAGCTACCTCAACTGAAGGGAATGAGCCTTCTACAATAAAATACCTGTAGCCTGTTAAAGAAATTTGACTCCATCCAAACCTGGATTAGTCATGCCACTCTTAACATTCTGGTGGTATCCAAATCGTGGCTTAAATCCTCTACTCCTGATCAAGAGATGAGTATTCCCTCGTATAATATATATTGAACAGACAGGATAACAAGAGGAGGAGGAGTGACTATTTATGTTCATAACAAATTTGATGGCACAATTATAGACACTACCACAGTGCCAAATGAATTTGAATGTCTTACTATTAAGGTCCAGATATCGCCCTCTGAATTCTTCCATCTTATTGGTTGTTATAGATCCCCTGTGGCTGGACTTAAGGCGCTGTATCACCTTTCTCAATTGATGGAAGCATTCGATTCAGAGTTTGTTATCAAGGGTGATCTCAATCTCAACTGGTTTTCAGCATGCTCAAAACCATTAAAGGAATTCTGTGACTCATTCGGGCTTTCACAGCTAATCATGGAAGCCAGCCACCCTAATATAAAAAACCCCGAATGCAGTAGCTTACTTGACATCATCTTGGTAAACAAACCAGATCTCTTCACCCACTCGGGGGTTTTCTTAAAAGATCTTAGCAATCACTGCATGATTGCTTCTGTAAGGTCTGCTCCTAAGCCTATGTCTATATTTAGATATATATTTAAGAGATGCTGCCGTAACCTAGACCAGCATGCTTTTATCTCTGACCTAGAGCACTGGTGATGGCAGGATTTCTATCTAGCAACCTCAGTGACCAAAGCTTATGAAACCTTCCACAGTATCGTCCTGGATATCATTGACCGTCACGCCTCAATGACCAAAATATGGACCAAAAATTATCATTCCCATGGTTCTATCCAACCCTCATATCAGCCTTACTCCATAGAATTACTCTCTGGAAGAAAGCACATTGACCAGAACTCCCTGCTGACAGGACTGTATTCACAGCAGCCAGAAACAGTTGTACCAAACTTATTAGATCCACAAAAAACAAGTATTGTAATAAACTAGACTCATCATCATCCAACTGCTCTGCGAAACTATGGCAGACCATTAAAGATATCGAGGGACACAGAACTACTAACTTCCTCCCTACCAAAATTATATCTGACAACAAAACCACTACTGCCAAACTGACAATAATGGAGCTACTTAACAATCATTTTGCTACTGCAGGGCTGGCCTTTGACACTTCTCCTGCTAGTAAACTACATGATCAACTTTATGGACAGGACCCCACAGAACCTCCCCCCTCCACACCCAGTCCAGACTTAAATTTCTCCTTCTCTTCTGTTGCCCTTAAGGAAGTAGAAGAACTCCTACTGCAACTGGACATAAAAAAAAGTGCCGGCACCAACCTCATTGACCCTTACCTTTTGAAGTTAGGATACCATATACTGGCTGTCCCCATAACACATCTTTTCAACTTGTCACTAGCCCAAGGTGCTCTCCCTACCATGTGGAAAACCACACATGTCATACCACTTTTCAAATCTGGAGACCCCACTAACCCAAACAAATATAGGCCCATCTCACTGCTCCCTACCCTGTTGAAACTCCTCAAAAAATAGTTAATTCACAGTTAAGAAAGTACCTAGAGTCATATAATCTCATTACACCTGCTCAGTCTGGTTTCAGACCATGTCATAGTACTGTCTCTGCACTGGCAAAAGTCTCCAATGACTGGCTGAAAGCATTTGATGGCAAGCAACACATGTGTGCCTTGTTCCTTGATCTAAGCAAGGCTTTCGACACTGTGGACCATGCACTGCTCTTGGACATCCTTTGGAACACTGGACTAGACTCGATGGCCACTAAATGGTTTCACAACTACCTTGATGGTCATTACCAGCAGATAAAAGCCAGTGACGAATTCTCTGCCTTAAATACCCTGTCGAGAGGTGTCCCACAAGGTTCCATTTTGGGCCCTCTCCTGTTCACTATCTGAATCAATAACATCAGCACTGGCATAAACTCTACTAACATTCACCTTTTGACAGATGACACTGTGTTGTACATTTATAAGCCTTCTCCTGAAATGGCATGTAGAGACCTCCAAATTGACTTTAACAGACTTCAGATGAACTTACTACACCTCACACTATTAATAAATGCAAAACAAAACAAAGGTTCAATTGTGCTTACGCAACTGGTTGAGATGATGCTTGTGTGACTTGATTTACGTTGTGGCTTTCCATCTCTCTATCCATGGGATATACCATCCTGTAGGGGTATGACACAAGGAACCCTAGAGGAGGGTTCCCCCCTATAGGTGCTGTGGGAATGATTCTATTGGCTAAAGGTAGCTTAGGAAGAAACCCAAAAAGAATACCCAATCGGGTGTCGAACATCAAAGAGGTGAGGATGATTAATGAGTGAATTCTGAGAAGATGATTAAGGAAGGAATTCCTAAGGAGAGAGGGGAAAGCTGGGGCCACCATCCACCTCCATCCAACAGCGGAACTTAAAAAAGCACTAACCCTAACTAATATTATGACCATTGGCATGGAGGAGAGAAAAAAAACATCTGAGGAGGAAACTTCTGGGGATCTAAGGCTTAAGTCGCCTTTCCTTCAGCTTGATGATGTTTGATTTAACAACGTATGTTGTTAAAGAGAAGAATATGAGTAGGGAAGATGATGATGGGCTAGGAAAAAAAAAAGAAAGCAAGGATCGAAGAAGGAACAGGAGGCAGCATGGACCCAAGAGGGGCATGCTTGAGTAGTCAATGGGAAGGAGTAGATCCATGTAAAATTCAGAGGAGCAAGGGGAATCCAGATGCACTCATGAGAAGACTGAGGATGATGAAGGCTGATGATGATTGCCACAGGAGTGCAGCAATTCAATATGAGAAGACTGAGGATGATGAAGATGGATGATGATAATTGCTGCAGGAGTGCAGCAGGGCAGTGAGGTAGCATGAGACCCAACGTGAGGTATGCTCGATTGACTGATGTGAGCAAGTAGACTCTGAGGCCAATAAGGCATGCTTGGAACTTGATGGTATGTGCCCAGATGGGCGTGAGAAGACAGATGGGGAGAATAACTGCAGGAGAGCAGCAGTGCAATGAGGAAGCAGTGGTTCGATGAGGTAGCATAGGATTCAAGGATGGAAATGCTCAAGTAAGTGATGTAAATAGATGAATCAAGAGGTAAGGATTAGTGAATGATGACCAGAGTCAGGAACCTGAGACATGCGACAGGAGGGCCGCAGTTCGATGAGGTGGCATATGATTCATGATAGGTACGCCCAAAAGAATTATCGATTGCGGGCCAGATGGAGTCAGCCTGAGACAGTGCGATATCCAAATGTGGACTGAGGATAATGAAGACTGATGATATTAACGCCACAGGAGCGCAGCAGGAGGAAGAGATAGCATAAGACCCGAAAAGAGTGATGCTCAAGCGATCGATGTGAGGAAGTGGACTCTGAGGGCCCAAACTGAGTTAAAAAGGGCACCAAGGTGCTCCATAGGATCCTTTTTGCAGCTGCCACATCCCTCAAAATGACTTCCTGGAAAATTATTATAGACTCACTGCTAGGATTATCTGGAGTTAAAGTGGATTCCTTATGTAGTAGAGGTTTAGATGCTGAGTGAGGGATATTGGCTGCCCCCACCCCTCGAGCTGGGAATGAGATTGACTGCTAAGTGCCTCTCAACTGGTTTCTGCTTCTGACAACTGAAGTAGTTCTAGCTTCTGAGAGTTCAGCTGGAATGGAATTAGCAAGATGAAGAGCATCGAAAAGTTTCAGTGTCAGTATCTGCAAAGAAATCATCAGCCAAAACAGATGCTATATCATTAATTTTATCCATAGCAAAATGGTTCATCAGATTTAGCTAGTGAAACAATTAATAAAGAGCACAATATACTTCAAATTCATCAATATCAGGAACAGGTACAAATGACTGACCATAAGGCAATACTTTCAATTCAATTAGGTTCCCAGCACAGGAAACTGCAAAGAACAGATGAGCCAGCCAGGACAATCGACAGGGAAGAAGGGGAGAGTGAAGCAGGAATGATGAGAATGAGTCACCAAAAACAGCTCAAGTGGGCTGAATGGTTCCCCATGGGAGACATTCGTGACAGGGGAAGAGCGAGCCCATGACAGCAAGAAGAAAGCAAAAAGAGGATGAGCTGGAGTGGTGAGGAACCACATGACATGCAGTAGAGAGGGGGACTGAGAGATGCGGTAGATCCAGAAGTGAAAGGCAGGGTAGAGGGAGGAATGAGCCAGAGAATGAAGAGGCCACAGCAATGTGAGAGCTGGAGGAAGGCAGCAGATGATCAGGTAGCAGGTAAGGAAAACCATGGCCTGAAGTGGACTAAGTGAGCAGCAGAGGGAGAGAGGACGGGAAGGGGATGAAACGAAGTAAGAGACAATAAAAGGCAGCTGCGGTGGGCGGCAGCGACAAAATATCCAAGGAGAGGGAAGGGATATGAAGAGACAGGAGGGAGCAATGCAGGGAAATGCATGAATGGCCGCAAGCAAGCTAACAGCAACAAAAAGGGGGGGGGGGAATGAATGAATGAGGTGGGACAAGCAGCACGGGGGATTGAAGCTGCAGCCAGAGGCAGAACAGAACAGTAAGGAAAACAGGAGAAATGGACTAGAAAAGGAGCAGGAACCAAAATGAGAGAGGCAGATACAGAAGCAAGGGAACATGAATGCTCAGTGAGGAAGGAGGGACAAAGCCTCTGGCTGCAATGAGAAATGAATTGTGGGGAGGCCCAGGATGAGTAATCTTATAAGCCTGATGGGGGAGTGATGTAGTTGCTTCACCCATTGAACCTCGGGCTTAAAGCCCTCCCACTACATTCTTTTTGCCATCAGTTAAAGCAGCCCATACCCCACCACTAGCCACATTACAGAAAACTACTACTGTTCTAGGCGAACTGCTAGAAGCAGTGGCCAAATTTAAACATTTGGGGGTGTGGGTCAACAGAATGTTAAGCTTCTCTAAACACATTGAGGATCTGACAAATAAACTAAAACAGAGACTCAGTCTTTTTTACAGGATTAAGCACTTACTCACCAAAGAAGCAAAAACTATGCTAGTCCAAGCCACCTCCCTCCCTCTCCTAGACTACGCAGACATCTTGCATGGACAAAGAACTAGCACTGCCCTATCCAAGCTAGACACCTTATAGCACCACACCTTAAGATTCATTACTGGTGCACCCTACTCTACACACCACTGTTCTCTCTACTCCATTGTTGGCTGGACATCTCTGTCATTCAGGCAGCAAAAAAATGCAGCTACCTGGACCTTCAAAGCCCTTACCAAGTTGCTCCCTCAATATTTCTCTGACTGCCTTCTTATCAGTGTGCCTCGTAACTAAGCCTTAAGAAGCTTATCATATATAACACTTACTATCCCCAAAGCTAGAACCAGATTTGGCAGATTATCCATTAGCTTTGCTCTGCCCTCCCTGTGGAACCAGCTTCAAAAAAACATTCAAACTGGCTTGCCCTGTGAAACTCCGCACCTTTAATACCTTATTTAGACAGTCCTTCAGTGCAATTCCTAACGGATTGAACTGAGGGTTGCCACTCGTATCTTTCTCCCCTTTACTTCTCTGTCCCAGTGTGTCTTCTCCCTATCTCTCCTATCTCTCCCACTCTCCTTCCTCTTATGCTACCCTACCCCACTGTATCTCCTTTTTCTATACCTTCTGTACCAAATTACTACTCCCTTTCCCTGACTAGGCAATCTGTTGCAACCTTATGTACAAAATGTATTTTTTCAGTGTTACTAAATTTATGTTGATATTATGTTCCCATCACCAATAATGTATTCCTTGTTATTTCAGAAATGTTACAGATGTTATGTATACTCTGCCCAGGTCCACCCTGGAAATGAGCCATAACTCAATGGTGTTTTGCCTGGTAAAATATAGATTATTGATTGATTGATTGACTTTGCAAAGCTGTCAAACTTTGCAAAGTGATGTTGCCAGTGAAGTAGGGGCTTTGTCAGGTGCAAAGAGACCACTTTGCTGGGACTTCACCAGTGAAGTTCTGAATTCACAACTTTGCAAAAATGGGTGAAGCTGGGTAAAACTTAACTAGTTGCCTTCATTGCCTTCCTCCTCCTCTACTGCTGGACCTTTATTTCCCCAGTCTCCTGCACTTTATGTTCTATTGGCTTGCGCTGTGAGTGGTAGTCTCCTCTTGGACAGACAGTTCCAATGTTGCTGTAAAGTCTGAACAAACTTCATCGGCGAAGTCACTTTCAAAGTATTTTGTGATGTTGGCACCCAACATGAAAACTGCATGAAGTTTCCTAAAGTTCAAAGTGACCCTCTGCAGCAGTACTTCACCAATGAAGTTCAAGTTTGCCACATCTCTAATCTGGACACATTCATGGCTATAGTGAGAATGATTTGCTCACCTCTTGGTTGATGAGGATGTAGTTCCCAGAGCAATAAGAATCACAAGAGAGCTCTCACAACCCTGTTTTGCATCTGGACATCTGCATAGTTTAGACTATGGATATGTCACACTGCAACAATAAATAATATTTAGTTTCATGTACACTTAAGATACTTTTATCTAAAAGAGGTCTTCCTATAATGAGATTTTGGATTTGAATTCAACTCTGAACACCCTCAGTAGCTACAAGTTAACAAGCTCTCATAGTTTCCATGGTGTACAGTAGTTCAGTTCTAGTCTGTTCTGTTGCTTTTTTTCAAATAGTAGATATTTTAACATTTTTGGCACAGTATAGCCCAGCTGATATGCAGCACCTCATTTTCAGTGGGGTCCTACTTCAACCTGCTATTACAGCTGGCAAGGGAACATTGGACAGAGGTAATTCAAGTTACTTATTCAAGGTCACATATGGCTGGCACCCTTAATGATAACCAGCCACCAAGGCCTCACCTCTCCCCAGCCTCAGGGCAATTGACTTGAACAGGTACAACATTTGCTATTAACCCCTCTGTAAAATCCTGCAAGACTATCATACCACCGCCACCCTGGGTAGCTGTGACACCCTGCTTAACCTAATCACATACTACTAACACCCCTCCAGAGAAGGTGAAATACCAGAAAATCTAGTTGGTAAAACCAGTAAAATTCCTTCTCAGTCCCTAAGGTGAATCCCCTTAGTGGGGCAGTGAGTTCCCTATCTCACATTGCATCTTTTTTGAGAGGAGGCATTGGGTGCTGGAGAGGGAGAAGCTGAAATGTGGGCAAAGCCCTCACAACATAGCTTTAAATCAACACTGAAAATAGAAAACAGAGTTAAAAATCTATGTTTCGACCATAGGTCTTCTTCAGAAAATATCTAAAAGAGAAAAAAACAAAGTTAGTGTCTCTTTTTTTTTTTTTTTTTTTTCTCTTTTAGATATTTCCTGAAGAAGACCTAAGGTTGAAACATAGATTTTTAACTCTGTTTTCTATTTTCAGCATGCATTTAATATAACCATTTTGATTTACTTTTAGACCACATGCTGACACAGCGTCTTGTTTTTGTTTCTTAAATCAACGATGCTTCTCCCCTTCAGCAAGTAGCTCCCACCCCCAAGAAACCCTGACTACCTGCCTGGCCCTGCCATTAGTGGGTAGAAGCTAACCCCTGCCTGCTCAGGTGTCATCTGGGAGTGTATCCACAGACAAAGCTTGCCTTCTGCCATACCTTTCAGGCTCTTCCATTTTATTTTTTCCAACAGGCCATTTTCCAGGGTATTGGCATGGAATGCTTCAAACAATTGCTCAGCTTATTTTCTGTTTCATCCTCTGATGAGATTTGAATTCACACTCACTCTCAACCCTCAATATAGCCATAGAAAGGGGGATAAAGTACAGCACTGGGTGGAGTACTGAAGCCTGTGCTTACCCCAGTCACTTGCAATTGTACATTCTCCTCCAGAGCACCAGGGAACTGTGTGATACAGTATTTCCAGTTCACTGTAGATCTCCAAATATTTCAGTATTTAGAACTTTCTAAAACCTCATTTAGTTACGCTGAAAAATATTTTTTATGCTGATTGTTTATTTTTTACAAAATGAATGTAAAAGACATCTGTAACAGTGACTTCTCAATATCTCCAAGCAGAAGCACTCAAGGGAGGTACAGTACCCAAACCAGGGCCTTATACACAGTTGCAGTTGCTGGTGGTGTAATTTCAGGGTGCAATATGATCTCCATTATGCCACCACCAAAATGTGCCATACATAAAATTTAAATTGAATCATCCATGGAAGAATTCTGTTAAATGACTAAGCTGCAATGCAAATAATGATACATGGCATGGTCACTGGTTGAAAATGGAGTTTTCTATGGCTAACACCTAAGATTCAACTCTCATGTAAGAGTATGCATGGCATAGCACCAGTTGCATGGTGCTATGCCATGGACAGTGACCAAGGTATATTATGCTACTGCATCAGTCCACCCCCCAATCACCACACCCATGACTTTAGTCCTGCTTCTCGACCAGAGAATGTTCTGATTTCCAATGGTTCCTGCAGCATCTCTGTTGATTCAGTGACCCTTCTTCCTATCGCCAACCCATTAGTCCTCCTTGGAATCTATTTAATTCCCCTTTCCCAAGCCCTATTTCAACACAACAACAGTGAAATGTCTAGCTCCCTCACTGATCTCCATCCCTTGCCTAATCTTATGGACTCTATATCATATTCAAACCCCTGTGCAGAACTGCTTTATAACCATTGTACATGTGGTGTACAACCAGGTTTGGGAGGTCAGCATGATTTCAAGCATGGCTCTGAACTAATTTAAATGTCTTTTGACTCCTCTTTCTAGCACAGTCACAAGGTCTCTTTGTGACTGTACAGGGAATGCTTGTGACCTATTTTGTATATTATAATGGGTACAATGTAAACTTGTGGTGCAATGTGGGTGTGCAGACCACTTTTGAACTTCAGCTGTGTATGGGGCCATAGTATTGTTATTATGTAGAAAGCTACAATTGTGATCCAACTGGACACTAAATAAAGCTGCAGTCCTGCTCAAATCATTTCAGGATATTCCAATTCAAATAAGGCTGGGACCAGGCTAGAATAGAATACTGGACACAGAGATAGAAGAAATCAATATCCTGTCTGCATTACAAAGCCACTTGCTGAATCTGCATGTGGAACAGGATAGAGCAGGAACCAGAACAAGAGAGAGAGAGAGAGAGAGAGCATGAACAATAAAACTGATTCACATATGGAAAGAGTAAAAGACATGGATAGGTTTTGAGAGGGTAAGAAATCCAAGTCTTTGACCCTTGGAGACTAGGCTGGAAATTTAAGAATGGGAAACTGGGTTCAGCAGAAGACATAGGGCAATAACAATCAATCTGCTGGTGTTGAAGAGGCTTAAGGAGGGCCAAACATATTGCCACTGATACCAAAAGTATTGCCACAATTACGCAAGCAATAATACACAATGAGGTGTGGGTTATCTCCTGATAAGAGCATTCCCAGGTGCATTATGAGGCACGAGGCGCTTTTGCAAAACCCTTATGCACCTCGGTGTGCTTTTATCAGGAGATAACCCATATCTCCGAGTTTGTGATTGCACTTATAAAATGGGTCCCCAAAAACCCTGCTAGTAAAGAAAAAGAAAAAAAAAGTGAAAACAAAAAAAGTATGGTAAAACGTGTTAAATATGAAGACCATGAAAAAATAGTCCATCAGTAGTAAACAGCATATATGTCATGCAGTGTCTATGTGTCCCTCTTTGTTTCTTACTAACGTGTTCCCCAACAAATTCTCTTTTTAATTGTCATTTAGTTTCTGTTCAGTGTTTGTTGTGTTTTTTTTTCTTTTGCAGCTATCAGCTCGATTGACAATTAGCTATTGTGTGTGCTACCGGCCGTACAGAGCGCGGTGGTGTATGTCTCTCTTCTTGCTACCCCTCTGTCCCTTAATATGTTGGGTTTTTTTGTTTGTTATTTTTTTTAAGTTTATTTTAGTTTTTTTTAATGGCCTTCTGTTTTAATTGCAGGAACTGACCCGCCTAACTGTAAGTGAGCGTGTACTTTAGTGGCTGCCGTACAGACCAGTTTCACTTCCATATTTTGCCTCCATGATGCATATGGGATTTTGAATTTAATTCTCTTCTGCCATGGATAGAGATGGGTGAGACTGGTAAAGGTGGACAACACAGAAACAGGAGATAGAGGACACATATGGCGATATCTCAGATCCTCCTACCATTTATGGCTGTGGTTTGGAATAGCAGGAGCAGAACAGACAGTCCGAGTGAGAGTGTCACTTGGTAGGGATAGACAGCCACTGATAAAACTGAATGCAAGGTATTACATTTGTAAACTTTGTTGTCCTGTGGGGGGAGGGGTGGATTTTTGTTTTATGCCATTATGCTGGTGGTGGAACCACTCTCCGCATTTACTGGCAGAGAAGCTGCATTGGGAGAGTGGTCCTGCAACTGTTTCAGTGAGCTCTGCCAGTCAGCATTTGTGTTTACTGTTGGCGGAGCTCACCGTTTCATTGTTGGTAGGTGGCTTCAGTTTGGACAGTAGTGCCGGTTGGCTACTATATCATCTGATAAGACCTGGGTCAGAGGATATAGTAGCCAGTCAGATTGATTGATTTTGGATGCCCATTTTATAAACACGAATAGCAACCAGTACCAAATGTATTGAACTGCCACCAATGCAACCTTATTTAAAAGGGACATCAACTACTGCATGACATGTGATCCCCAAAGCCTGTGTTGGAGGCATCTTTAGGGGACTAGGGTCCAGTAAAGGGCTAGAGTATCTTGGGATGCTACTGTGGAGGCTGGTAACATGATGGTCCTGAAAAGGAGCAGGTTGATGCTAGTGAAGGTAGAGGTACTATTAGCTACAGTGCCAGTACCTTATGACTCTCTGGAATAGAGCAATATGGTTTCAGCTGGCCTACATTGTAAATTACCACCACTCAGCTATTTGTACTGCTTCTCCAGATGGGCATAGACTACAGGGTCACAATACCCAAAGCATTACAGGAGTAGCAGATTTAGTGGCAGGGCTCAGGATAGGGCTGTAGCCGCTATCAAAGTGCAGTAAATAAGCACATGCCTTGGTTAGGGCAATGGCATAACCTAATTCAGTGAGCCACAGCATCCACTGGGGTACTCACTACTTAGCCACAGAGTGAGCAGAACAGGAGTATAGAAGAAAGACCGACCAAACCATGACTTGGAGACCATAGGTTAAGTTTTGAGATGACATACTGTCATGATATTGAGTTACTTTGCTTTGAAAAGGGTTTAAGAGAAAGAAAAAAAGAAAATATAAAACAAAAAAGACTTAACATAGCATGTAAGCACAATAGGGGCAATGCCTATTTTGTGCCTGTCCCAACATTCACTCAAATGTAACCAGTGATTACCAGCTCCATCACAAATACGTTTAGACAATTTTTAACTTCATTTCTGTTAACATCTATGACAGACTCTGTAAGAGAATTCCAAAGCCCAAATCTGTGAAAAAAATGTCCTACTCGTTATCCCAAATCCTTCCATTTTTAGACTTACTCCATGCTCTAGAATCCTACCATGGCATATTAACTGCCCTAAATGTTCTCATTTTACTTGAATACATCCCTCATTGACTTCCGGTGATGTCACAGAATGGCTAAGCAGCTAGATTATTGAGCTCAGCTCACACCCAAGACAAAACCTCCTCAAAATTCTCAAACATCCAAAGAAAATGCAAACAGATGTCTGGAGGGGGAACACAAAGAGATAAGAGCACCAGATCGAAAACAACAATATGAAAAATGGAACCAGATCAAAGGGGAACATTGTCTGTAACAAATACACACAGCTGCAGCCCATCCCAACAGCAAGACTCAGGGCCTAATTATGATATGGAGGAAGAGAAAGACAGGCTGTCAAGATGAAGATATGATACAATCCTGTCAGAACCAAGAGAGATGAGAGCTGAAAACCAAACAGAATTCAAGCAAATCAACCAGAAATTAAATTGGTTGGAGTGACAGGTCAAAGAGACAGAAGACTGGATCTCGGCAACAGACGACAACACTTTACGTATCTGGGAAGTAGTCAGATTCCTGTGTATACACACACTATAGACATGGAAAATAAATGCCTGAGTCTAGAAAGCAGAGCCTGTAGAGACAATCTGCAGATATATAGGTTGAAATAAGGAGTTGAAACAGAGAATATGGCAAACTTCCTAACTGACATTTTGAAAGATGTACTAGACCTGCCACCGGGCTATGAACTGCATATAGAGTGTGCTCACAGAGCTCTACAACCTAGGCCAAAAGTCCCTCATGCCAGACCATGTTCTGTGGTACTGAAATTTAATAGTTACAGAACAAAAGAAAACATACTTAGGAGAGCCTGGCAAAAAAAAAAAAAGTTAAATACCTGGACAGTCGCTTGTTTTTTCACCAGGATTATCCACCGGACGTACAAAGACAGCGTTTGGCTTACTCAGACATAATCAAAATCCTCTGAGCAAAACAGATACGCATACAAACTCTATTCCCAACCAAACTGAGAATCTTCTGAAAAGAAGGACCAGAACTTTACCTTACTCCACAGGAGGCCCACGATGCCTTAACCAGAAGGGAAATCGAGGTATTAGTTAGTGGCAAGTAACCAACACAAAAATGGAAGGATTCCATGGGCGACTGGCAGGAGGTTTCAAAACACAGAGCTGGTTCACTTAGCCCGCAGGCAACATCAGCCACCTTGAAAGTCATCCAGGACCTGATAAAAAGGCTCCCGGGGGTGCCTGAAGAGGAAAGAGCAAGAAGGAGTTTGAAACAAGAAGAGGACCAATTGTTTTGGCAGGTACTTCTGGCTCCACCCTTAATGAGGAGCTGACCACATTGAATGAGATAAAAGACTGGCTGGCTTGGTGAAATGTGAGAGAGAGAGAGAGAGAGAGAGAGTGTGGAACAGCTCCAACCACTGCTTCACTCGAGCCACCTGCTTCAATTTCAGGCTATACGTTTCAACATTTGAGCATCTTTCTGGTCTATTATAGCATATCAGTCATTAAGCAGTGTCAGTGGCTCAGTAGGTAGCACACTCACCTCTGAGGCCGGGAGATCAGAGGGCTGTGGGTTCAGTTCCCACATCTGGCACTTGGGTTAATATCCCAGTACTGACACTGTAGTGCAGCATGAGAGGGGTGCTGCACTTCTGAGGTGCCATCTTTCAGATGAGATGTTAAACCGAGGTCCCATCTGCCTGGATTGTTGGTAGTTCAGGTGGATGTTAAAGATCCCATGGCACATATCGAAAAGAGTAGGGGAATTTCCCTGATGTCCTGACCAAATTTCCCTCATTCACTAAAAAATACCACCAACAGCTTAATCTGGTCCAAGGTCAATTGGCATTCATCTGTATCCCCCTCCCCCGGGTCGTGCCTGAAAATAGGCAGGATTTGTCTAGTGTACTTACCCGGACAACAAAAACTAAATAAATAAGAAATTGCACCAAATGTCAGTATGTATTTTTTCATTTCCTTCTTTACAATGATATGGACAATTACTATGGTTAACCAATAGCTGGAGTTTGATATTGTTGCCTGCAGGCAAGAAGGCCTGTTTTTTTAAGTTATAAACACTCAGCTCAGCTCCAACAGGAAGCCTTATGGACAAGAGAATGTAGTTTATTTACCTGGGTTCAGACAATAATTTAACCGAAGGGATGATACCTTGGCAAAGAGTTCATTATGTCTTTGTGGTTGTTTTTCATTTAGCGAACCTGTGCATTAAGTAGAAATCAGGGTTATTTTTTTGTATAAATTCTCCCCTTGCTGGAAATAAATAAGAAAGACAAGGTGTAATTGGTAAACAATAGAAAAAATGGCAAGCAGAGCTAGAGCAGTCACACTTAATAGACACTCAAGGCAAAGTTGTAACAAAAGAAAGGGGAGTTTACATGTAAAGGTAGGAGAGAGCTGGACTATTTTTATATAATGCAACTCCCTCCTTCCTTGCATGCTGGTATACTGGATGCAAAAATTGATAGATGAAGTGGAAGCTCAGGGGGAAGGGAGATTAAAACCCTTAGGCTGCTGCTGACAAGATATCTTGTCCTAAAAACCTATGCGTTCTAAATCATCTGATAGCCTAAGGGTTAAGACAAAAAAGAAAGGCCTTTCTAAGAAAACAAATGAAGCAGCTGGCCCGGTGGTGCTGAGGGTTGAGGCGCTGGATGCCACATCTCACTCCGGGTTTGGGAACAGACTCGGGTCACCAGGGGTCGGCAGGGAAGGAGAGAGATTGAGCATCCATAGACTGCTCTCCCTCTCCCGGGGAAGGGGGTTCCCAGTCATCGATGCTCCAGTGACCTCTGGTGGAGACCGGAGGGTGGTGCGTTGGCACTGTAAGACAGGGGTGAGCTTGGGGCATGATGCCGGGAAGGAACACGTGTAGACACGTGCACGACCCCTTCCATTGGCGTCATTGCATGCCCCAGCCCACGTTGAGAAAAAGGGAAAGTGTGGTGTTCGGTCGCGGCAGCTTGATGGCCATCTGAGGAGCTGGCTGGCCTAGGGGGGGCACCACCACCCAGACACTGGATCCTGTGTCGGTGGGGAGTAAGGAGGGGCTCCCTGCCACCCCCACCGTGGGGGACAAGCCACAGGGGTAGATGGTGGTGGGGGTTTCAATGGGGCCGGGACAGAGCCAGCTTGAGGCCAGAGACAGGCAGATGCCAGGACGTGAAGAAACAGACTGAGAGCCACAAGGTAAAAAAGTACTAACTAAAAAAAAGAAAACAAAAGAAGCATTTGCCAGAGAAAGTTTGAAGCAGCTATTACTATAGGTGCCTTTACAAGCAATATTATAAGGTACCAGGGCATGAGTCACGAGCTTCAGAAATTCATATCTTGATTTATCCTTAGGTACACGCATTTGGAGTTGATTCTCCCCTTGTGTATGCTGGATAAGTTCCAGATGTCCTATCTCATTTTTAAGAGCACACTTTTACATCAAGGGGCTCAGTGAGAGGGTCCCATGATTCAGGACACATGAACCTCTCTTGCCTCTGCCCACTCAGCTCAGCTAATTAGGCTGGGGGAGAGGGCGGAGAATAGTGGTCTGAAATTATAGATCTCCAACCTTCGAAGTGCAACTTTGTTTTGCATTATAGTTATATGGTTACCACCAGTTGTAGAATTTGTTAGGCGTGTAGTTACTGTTGTGTTTCGAGCTGTCATTTCATACCAGATTTATGAGTCACCCTATGAAAATGCGGTGTGGGCTTGGGGAAAACAGGACCCTCATGTGACAGATGAGAGTTAGCAAAATGGCACAAGTTAGCACAACCTTTTAACATATAATGTACATGGTCTCACGCAACCTGTAAAAAGAAGCAAGTTGCTTTCTTCAGTTAAAAAGACAGGGATGGACACACCTATCAAAAGAAGAACATGATAAGTTGGTAAAATTTGGATTTGCACATGTGGTGGCCTCATCTTATAAGAGTGGTCATAGGAGGTGCACAGTGATTATGATTCTGAAGTGGGTCCCATTTGAGTTAAGGGACATGCTAGTGGATATGGAAGGATGCTATTCCCTTGTTAAGGGCACATATAATGGGCAGATGCTAACACTGGCCTCATTCTATGCATCACCAGGTTTGGACTACCCTTTTATAGTGGGATGTTCATGAAAATTATGTAATGGACTGAGAGCACCCTAATAATGGGAAGGAACTTAAATTTGGTCCTGAATGAACATTTGGACAGTACATCCCAGGTTAGGTGCACAGATCGTAGGGTGGCTCATAAAGTTGGAAAACTACTTATGGAATTGGGTTACATAGATGCATGGAGATATACACATGGGCAGAAAAAGGATTTTACATTCTTCTCTACCATTCATAAAACATATACTAGGTTGGACTACCTCTTTGTCCCAAAAGAGACAGTCTCTCAGCTTAAAGAGGTGTTGATTGGCGACATAATACTGTCAGATCATGTTCATGTCTCCCTAAAAATGATGCTGGGGCAGGCCAAAAAAACACCTTTTGGTGACTAAACCAATCACTTATACAAGCTAAAGATACCCAAACCAAAACTACATCCTGCCTGGACCTCCTACCATTACGGCTGTGCCTTTTCTTCAAGTGGCCTCTAGGAGTCACTATTAAGCACCTCTTTTTGGTCTCAAACCTACCCTGTGTCCTGGCCCCAGAACGTGGAGCACGGCTCTTACCTAAGTCCTGTGTCCAACTGCCCTGAGTTGGTCTTGAACCTGGTACCCTGGCCACCAGAGTCCGTGTCACTACCACTACTCCAAAGTGGCATCCACACTTGCTGAGTGTAACAAAAACAACTTCAACCTACCACCCAGCTGCAACCACAAGCAATATGTTAGCCCTCTTATTACAATGCCTCCCTTTCATCCTCACCCTGGCTCCATTGTCACTCCAACCTAATACCCCCCCTGGCACAATGGCACCTGATCCTACTATTCTTCTGGAGCTAGCCCAGCCACACCCTACTCTCATTGTCTGCCCCAGTCATCAACACCCTCCCCCCAGTCCTCTCCCTACTACAACTTCCTCAGGCGCCCACTTGAGACTTATCCTCCTCACGTTCACAGCCTGGAAAACCCTGCCCACCCCGTGTGCCCAAAAGCCCCCTCCACATGTCATACATATCGAAAGCTCACCCTCTACCGTCCCCTGGCCAGGGCTGTGGTTGTACTACTACTTCTGACAGGCAATATTCATCCGAACCCTGGCCCAGCTCCCTCTAAACCTCCTACAGGGACACCCGGGCTCTGCATTGCGTCTATGAATATATGCAGCCTGATGAAAAAACTAGATTCCCTTCAGTGTTGGGTCACCTCACATAGGCCAGATGTCATCGTGGTGGTGGAAACCTGGCTATCAAAATCCATGCCAGACTCGTTTGTCACTATTCCTGGGTACACCATCTACAGGAAGGATCATGTAGGTAGAAGAGGGGGGGTTGTGCGATATACACCAGGGAATCTCTCACTGGACTGACACTCCCTGCCCCGGTTCTCGCCCATAGAGCGCAGGCCCTTACCCTCAAACTGACTCCCGACCTCCAGGGGTCCCTCTATCTCACTGCTGCTTACATTCCCCCAAAAAACCAAACTGTGGCACTGGCTTTGCTAACTGATTATCTTTCAACCCTACCTCACACAGCTGACCAAGTCATTGTAGGAGACCTGAATGTTAACTGGCTCAGCTCATCCATCAACACCACCTGAGACTCTTTCGCAGCCATTGACATGTCCCAACTAGTCTCCCAACCCACCAGAATTAACACAAAGAAAGGTACCAGCACACTGCTAGATGTGGTCATCACCAACCGCCCACTACAAATCCATGATACCCAGGTCCTTCCGGACTCTATAAGTGATCACTCCCCTATCATTTTCCACTGGGCCACCCCCACTCCCAAACCCACGGCTCATCCCACTCTTCGTCGGCGCCTCAGACCTGGCGGGCTAAAAGCCTTAAGCTACATCTTGCCCAAATTAACTGCGGCTCCCATACACCATGCCCCAGATGTTGACTCCGCCCTTACCTTCTTCACCCAAACCTTCAACAATGCCTGCGACATCTTTGCCCCCATGACAGCAGTCTGGACCAAAGTTCGTAATGCCCCCTGGATTACCCCATCCCTGCTGCAACTACTCAAACACAGGGATTACCTGTGGCACCTGGCCACTGAAACAGGCCGTGCTGCGGACAGACAGGCCTACAATGCTGCTAGAAACAAATGCACATGGGCCATCAGGAAAGCAAAAGCCGATCACTATCAGGCGGCGCTTACCTCCTCCTGGGGGAGAGGCAGAACATTTTGGGACAACATTAAGCAACTAAATGGGAGCACACGCTCTCCTCCCCCTTCCCAGATCACCATCGAAGGCTCTGTCTCCACTGACCCTGCCCACATAGCCAACTTCCTCAACACATCATTCACCGACCTTAGTTCGGTCCTCCCCAGAGACTTCTTTGACCCTTCTTCAACCCTACCCGCCCCTGACTTTCAATATCCTAGCTTCCACTTACGCAGGGTGACTCCCCACGAAGCTAGGCCACACCTGCTTCAAGCTCTTAAGAGCAATAATATTGGCAGCGACTCCCTGGACCTCAGTATCCTCCGCCGGGTCCTGGATCAGGTTCTTGCCCCCCTAACTACCCTGCTCAACAAGTCCCTCTGCCTGGGTCAATTCCCTTCAGGCTGGAAAACAGCCTCAGTCTTGCCCCAACACAAAGGAGGTGACAGGTCCTCAGCCGGGAACTACCGGCCTATCTCCATCCTTCCACCCCTCTCCAAAGCCCTTGAAAAACTGGTGGCAACCCAAATCACAGATTACCTGACCAAATACAACATCCTCTGTCATGAACAGCATGGATTCCGTGCAGGTCACAGTACCAGCACTGCCCTTATTGAGTTCTCAAATTTTCTTCATTCCTCCCTAGACTCAGGCTCACTAGCAGGGGCAGTGTTTATTGACCTCTCAAAGGCTTTCGACACTGTCTCCCACCCCCTATTGTTGGATGCCTTCAACCGCATCAGCTTTGCCGCTGGCCCGGTGGCTTGGTGCTCCAGCTACTTGTCGGACCGCTCTCAGCGTGTTAGAATTAATGGGACCCTCTCCAATACATGTCCCATCTGATCAAGAGTGCCCCAGGGTTCCATCCTAGGCCCACTTCTCTTCTCACTATACCTCAATACCATGCCCAGAGCTTGCACGGGTAAAATCCTGCTGTACGCAGATGATGCCATCATCTTTGCCTCCCACCGAAACCCCATCTCCCTTCAAGACTCCTTGCAACTAGCCTTCAATGATGCTGAAGCCTGGTTCAAAGAGCACAGACTTGTGGTCAATCTAAAGAAAACCAAATCCATGCTCATTGCCCATCCTCAAAACAAACTCAGTAATTTCCCACTCCGTATTCTCCCTGGCTCTAAACTTCCTCTCGAGCAAGTCCGCCTGTACAAGTACCTTGGGGTCTCCTTTGACTCTGCCCTCACTTTCCACGACCACACTGATACTCTAGCCTCAGCTACAAATACTCGGCTAGGTATCCTTTATCGCTATAAACACTGCCTCCCCCCCCGAGGCCCTCCGACTAGCTGTCACCTCCTCAATCTTGTCCCTTGTGGACTATGGCCTGCCTGTCTATGGTGCCGCGGATATGACCGCCCTCAATAAAATTCGACACACCTTGAACAAGGCCTGTAGATTAATCACGGGAGCCACCAGATTAACCCATACCTGCCAGCTATATGACTTTGCTAAGCTGCTCAACCTGGACGAATGGCTCAGATACCAAACCTGCCTCCTAACTAAAAAAACACTCCTTGGACTATCCCCTCCCGGTCTGACAGCCTCTATCCACCTAGCTCAACCCTTAGTCCAAACTCGTAGCTTCTCCAAGGCCACCCTGTCTATCCCAAGAACCAGGACCACCCATGGTCAATGGTCCTTCTATTACAGAGCCCCCACCTGATACAATACTCTCCCCAGCTCCATCACCGATACCCGTTCAATCTCCAGCTTCAAAACCGCACTTCGAAGTCAACTATTTAACATGCGAGCTGTGCTTGTCCCCGCCATAGGTGTTCAAGGTCATTATGCCGACAAAACTCTCTGAGTAGCTTCACAATCAACAACTGACAAAACTCACAAAGTGGCTTCGCCTCTTCCCATCATCTACCCTGTCCCATAGCCACCTGTTTTACTAACCTAGCAGCCCCTGCTCAAGACTAATTGTCTGCTTAACCAATGTATGCTTACCCCTCAATCCTATCTGAATAACTGTATTAACCTGTGAATACCTAACCTGTTACACTGTTATTGTAAACAAAGTAATAACAGCATATATCTGCCTAAACTGTTGCCTGCTATGATGTAAAAAAAAAAAAAAAATGCTGTTATCTACAATGATGTAACGAAATGTTGTACTGTGTTTGTCCTCTTTGTGACGAGGTACCTTTGGAAACGAGCCTCTGGCTCAAAGGTTGTAAACTGATGTATAAATAAATAAATAAAAATAAATATTCAGTCCCAAATAGCCACATTAGAAACACTATAGAAATGACAGAATCGAAGGAGGTGATAAGGGCAGTAAGGGGAGCCAAAGCATCTATGGAACTCAGGCTGGCACAAGGCATTAAGAAGGGGGAGAAGGACTTCTTTAGGTACATCAGGGAGAAAAGGAGCTGTAAGGACCACATAGTAAGGATTAGAAAGGAGTGGGGTTGGGTGGAAGCAGGGTACGATAAGGCAGAAGCACTAAATGAGTACTTCTGCTCAGTATTTACTAAAGAGAAGAGAGGGGTGACACCCAAGGGGAGAAATGGCAGAAACGGGGGAAGGGGTGACAGATGGGGAAATCATGGAGGGCAGAGTCAGGAGGGTTTGATGGCACTGAGGGTGGACAAGGCGCCCAGGCCCAGATGGCATCTACCCCAGGGTACTGAAGGAGCTGGCAGAGGTCCTTGCAGGACCTTTGGCAGACCTACTTAATGCCTCACTACATTCAGGGTGTGTACCTCAGGACTGGAGGATGGCTCATGTGGTGCCCCTCCACAAGAGTTGCCCCAAGGATGAACTGGGAACTACAGACCAGTGAGCCTCACATCCATCGTGGGTAAGCTAATGGAGACTATCCTGAAGGAGAGGCTGGTGGCCCTCCTAGAGGCCAAAGGACTACAGGACAGCAGACAGCATGGCTTCATATGGGGTAGATCCTGCCAAACCAACCTGGTGGAGTTCTATGACTGGGTAACTAGGAGACTGGACAGGGGCCATGCACTGGATGTCCTGTATCTGGACTTCAGTAAGGTATTCGACTCGGTGCCGCATGAAAGACTGGGAAGTAAGTTAGTAGGCACAGGGGCAGGTGCAAAGCTGGTGAGATGGGTAGGAAACTGGCTTCAGGGAAGGCAACAGAGGGTGGTGGTGGGTGGTGAGATCTCATACCCAAGGGTAGTGACGAGCGGTGTTCCACAGGGCTCGGTGTTGGGACCAGTGTTGTTTGGGATATTCATTGCAGACATATCATGGGACATCAAGAGCAAGATCAGTCTGTTTGCTGATGATACCAAGGTAGGAGCAGTGGTGGATGACCTAGGGGGATGGCAGGGGTTGCAGGATGATCTGGCAAAGCTTGAAACCTGGTCAGACACCTGGCAACTGGGGTTTAATGCCAAAAAGTGCAAGGTGCTGCATTTTGGGATGAAGAACCCAAGGAGGAGTTACCAGCCAGGAGGAGTGCAGCTAGCCCAGACAGAGGAGGAGAAGGCTCTGGGGGTGCTCATTACAGGGTCAATGAACAACTTGGCACAATGTAGGAAGGCAGCTGCAAAGGCCAACAAAATGCTGGGTTGTATTGCAAGGGGTATATCCTCAAGGAGGGAGGAGGCGATTCTGCCACTGTATAGGTCATTAGTTAGACCACACCTGGAGTACTGCATGCAGTACTGACACCCGTATCTGAAGAGGGACATTAAGTTACTGGAGGGGGTGCAGCACAGGGTGACAAAGATGATCAAGGGGCTGGGGGACTTATCATACGAGAGGAGGCTGAGGGAGTTGGACATGTACTCACTGGGGGAGAAGAGGGACGGGGAGACATGATTGAAACCTTTAAGTACATGAAAGAAATAAACAAGACAGGTACAGAGTGGCTGTTCAAAGTAAGAGAGGGGAGGGACACCAGGGGCCATGATATGAGACTGGAGGGAGGAAGGTTCAAGAGGGAGATGAGGAGACACTTTTTTACAGAGAGGGTGGTGGCTGGGTGGAATCGCACCTGCAGAAGTGGTATCCAGTAGAACAGTGGACTGCTTCAAAAGGGGATGGGATAGGACATGGGGGAGGGTTAATGAAGGGGAAGGGTAGAAGGGAGGAGCAGCTGCAGAATAAGGGATGCTAGCTGCACATTCGAGCAGACTTGATAGACCTCTAGGCCTTTATCTGCTGGCAAATTTCGTATGTTCGTATGTTCGTACAGAAAGCTAAATATGACACAAAGAGAGAAAAGAGATGATTAACAGAAAGAAAGACCTAAATACCATGCTAGACTACCAGGCAGAGCAAAATTTGCTCTACTTAAAACAACGTTATTATGAAGGTGGTTCCCGTGCATTGAGATTACTGACCAATAGACTCCAGCAGAGAAAAGTGAAGGTGACGATAACAAAAATCTTTTACCCCACATGAAAGCCCTCCAGAATGTCACAACAGACGTAGCTTCCACATTTACTGACTACTGTCAGACTTTCTAAACACTTTAAAACTTCCTCATGTCCCACAAGGAGAAGCTCAGAAGCTAATTACACACATTAATAGTTTAGAAATAGTGGCAGAGATAGTGCGACTAAAAACAGGAAAATGACCAGGAACCGATGGATTCCCTGGAAATTCTATAAACATTTTTGGGACACAGTAGTCCCAATATTGAACAGGCCTTATAATGCTCTTCTAATGCAAGATGGTAAAAACACTCCCACTAAGATGGCACCTTCACGGACACAGCCAATAGTTGCTGTGCTGCCAAAACCTGCTAAAGACCCGGCAAACTGTATATCATATCGTCCAATCTCGATGTTAAATACGGACTATAAAATCTTAGCAGGCATAGTAACTAGATGTTTTAAAAAAATTATATCACAGCTTATTCATTTTGACCAGACAGGCTTTTTTCCGGGACGCTAGACCCAAGATAACATTTGCAGGGCAGTGCATGTCATAGATCACCTGAATCAAACTAAACAATCTGCTCTATTGATGAGCCTTAACACAGAAAAGGCTTTTGATAGAGTACAGTGGCCCTATCTACAGGCAACTTTGATGGAGTTTGGATTTCCCACACAATTCTGTCAGTTTATATCTCAGCTTTAGCAGTCCCCAGTGGGACACATGCGATTAAATGGACATATTGCTATGCTGTTTCAGTAGAGGAGAGGGACTTGGCAGGGATGCTTCCTTTCTCCCTTACTTTTTGCCCTATACATCAAACCCCTAGCCCAAGCCATTTGGTTAAACCAAACTATCAATAGGATAAAGACTGGGGAAATAGAAAATAAGCTAGGACTATATGCCGATGACATCCTACTTTTTTTAGGAAACCCTGACACATCCATTCCAGAGGTGATGAGGCAAATTCAGGTATTCTCTGGGATCTCAGGTTATTTGCTTAATACTGCCAAAACGGAGATTCTTCCCTTCTCCTATATGGCCACTCCACAACTAAGAGATAAATTTCTAATGCACTGGGATTTCACAAAGATGAAATATTTAGGAATCTATTTGGGGCAATCCACATTCAGCCTATTTAAGGATAACTATTCAATGTTAGTTAAGAACATACAGAGTGATTATAAAAGGTAGTCACTTCTTCCACTAACACTACAAGCTCGGGTACAGACAATAAAAATAAATGTACTACCGAGATTTTTATATCTCTTTCAGAATGTACCTTGCATTGCATCCCAGCAAGAGTTGGTAATGTGGCAGAGGCAGTTATTAAACTATGTGTGGAATTCTAAAAGACAGAGGTTGCAATGAACAATATTGTACTTGCCTAAAAAACAGGGGGGGTCTGGCTTTGCCATGCCTAACCAGGTACTGGGTAGCTGCCCAGATGAAAACTGTGCTTTTGTGGCAGAATGTACAATATCAGTCCAACTGGAAAACCAGGGAGCTGTCCACATTCCAGAACCCTCCTCTTCAGACTGTACCCTTCCATGTGGATCTGTTAAATAAAGGAGGAGACACTCAGTTAACGGGGGTTCAGGCGGCTCTGGAGAGTTGGAAAAGGGAAGTAAAGAGAGGCCATGCAGCACTCTCCCTTTGAAGATAAATGGTGGGTGTTTGATGAAAATTTCCCACTAGCTAAGCTGGACCCTTGGTTCATGTGCCAAGCAAAGAAAGGTTTTCATTTTCCATGGCGACTAATGCAGGGATCTACCGTCCTTACATTTGAAGTTGTGGCACAAAGATATAACCTAACAGGGGCTGACAGATTTCATTATTACCAACTTAGGAATTATATCACAGCCCAACTTAATAACCCTGCAACATTAAGAGGAATAGATACAATCCTGCCTCCCTTTGAGATTGCGTGGTTGTCTTTAACACCTAAAGGGGCTATCACCCTGTTATATGCCAATTATATAGAAGACCAGGAAATAAAAATTGAGCATATCAAATCAAAATGGGAGGGGGAGTTGGGTATACAGCTCCCACAGGAAGCATGGAAGAAGACTTGGTCTGCGGTGTGGTCCACCTCCTTGTTCCCTGATTGGAGAGAGTTCCTATGGAGGGTGAGAATTTGGTATTTCCTAGTTCCCTAAATTCCAAGCCAAATTAAATGGAACTGTATCTACAAACTGCTGGAGGCAATGTGGTGAGGATTGTGCCACACACGTTCACATTTTGTAGACTTGCTCACAGCTAAAAACTTATTGGGAGGCAGTGATGGCCCATATTAAAAATATAGTTTCATTAGAAGGGGACCAAATGGGCCCAGAACACATACTACTGGGTTTAGAACTGCCAAGGTTGAAAGGAAAGGAAGCTAAATATTTATGGCATATATTAATAACTGCTACCCTAAAAGCATTAACTAGGCATTGGTTAAAACCCACACCACCAGAGGAAAAAGATTGGGTCACAACAGTGCTTCAGGTACAGGAAATGGAACATATTACATATGCATTACAACATAGACAAAAAGCATATACCAATAGATGGACCAGGTGGGAAATGCATGCAGTAGACAATTTAACATAATTTTATAAAACCATTCCAAGTTGAGTTAACTTTATTTAATGAAATGAGGGACATGAGACCTTTGTGTTTTGACATATAAATGTTTTATTCATGTAATGAAATATGATCAGTACAGAATTTGTGTAGCTTTTGTGACTTATGATTTATTCTGTATACCTTAACCCATTAAGGTTTTCGGTCAGATATAAAACAAATATCTGTAATAAAAATAGTAAGTAGCAATTTGGGGGAAGGTGACAACACATCCTGGATCTCTGGTGCTCAATGCCAAAAATCAGAGCAATTACTCCAGGTTCCTTTAAGATTAGGATGTAATAGCTGTAATAATGAATAAATCCATCGGAGTAATAATTCAGATATTATTCCAAAAGAGGTGACTAAGGGGAGATGACAGCTTGAAAATCTTCTATTTTTTAATTCATGTTTGAAACAATTATTTCATTTTTATTAAAGTTAAGAAGCTGAGAACATAAAATAATTCTACATATACATGATATTATAATATAAGGCTTTATAATACATATGTAAAAGTTTTACATGTGTTGTTAAGCAAGGGAAATTTAAGAGTACTGTATAAGGTCTTGAATTCATTTGTACAATGTATGTCTGTACAATCTTCTTGATTTCAACAAAAAGAAGTATAAAAAAAAGAATGCATCCCTCATAATCGTATTTACAGTTATCATGTTTCACCCTCGATCTTCTGTAACCAAGGGAACATATCTGTAGTTCTTTTAACCATTAGTGGTATGCCATACTGTGGAGCCCTGTAGGCATTGCACTTGCACTTCTTTGTACACTTTCAAGTTCTTCCATTTTACCTCTGCAATATGGCCACAAAAACTGAATGCAATACTTTATTTGTGACCTCACATACTGTAGTGGCAGGAACACATCTGCTCTTAATGATCCTTTGGATACTTGTTAGGATTTTATTTGTTGTTCATGTTAACTTTGCACACTGATTTGTGGTCTATATGTACTTTTCCACTAATATCCCTATTTATTTTCCCTTATCAACAGCCTTCAGCCTTGGTGCCCTAATTTATAAAGTGTCCTTGGTCATTACGCCCGAAGTACATAAAAAAAGGAAAAATATTCAAAGGCACCAAAAATTAATATACAAAAAAAAATGTAACTAAAATTCTCAAACTAAATATATGGCACCTGAACTACACCCCAAACTATGCAGAGAAGAAGAAGTCCTATCTCATTACTTCCTTGTTGCCTGTGAAGTCACAATAGAGCCATTTCCAGCCCATTAGTACTTTCATATGTAAACACTGCAGTTTCTCATTCCAATAATGCCTTCCATCAACCATATGTCTAGTGACTAAGACAACTTAGGGTCATGCATTTAGTCAGAGGATACTAACACAGCCGGTTTTAAATGCCAGAGAAGAATATGGCTGCTTTACCCGGTTCTGGTTTAAATTCAAGGGCATGAGATGCTTGTTTGAGGAACAGAGACTGTGCAAGTGTCACCAGGGAATATACATATGTACGTGAATCTGTGACTTGATTGTCAGTCATTAGTAGTGATGGGAGATGTGGACAAAATTCACTCTGTGAATTAATTTGGGAAGATGCCAAAATTTGCAAAGTGCCAGCTTCACAAAATGTTCTCTTAAGTGGCCCTTTATTTATACAAATTGACCTACATTTGCTAGAAGAGTTGCCACTTCACCATAACTTTGCCTGACTTCAGTTGAAAAAGTGCCTCTTTTTCCAAGAAAACTCATAAGGAAGTGGTGGACTGACAATGTGGCAACTTATCAAAGTAATTTGCAAAGGCAAATTTTGCAGCTTCACAGATGAAGTAAAACTTCACAACATCACTAGTTGCTTGACTGGCATAAGGGGTGGTAACATAGTATCAGCACATACATTTGCAACCTTAATAAGCCATGTTTAATAGGGGTCACAGCACCTTCCTAATAGCCCACAAAAGCAATTGTAGGGAGCCAGTAAAAGGGACAAGGATTGCAGTTCTCATTGGCATGGCAGCCCTCGTGTAACACCACATGCCATTCCACTTACCAGTGGTTACTACCCAACACTGACACAGCACTGCAGGTGAGTGCACCATGTGCCACACATTTCCAGGGTTAGACTGTGCTTTAGTGGAGACCACTGGACTACTAGGTGGGCTGGGATGCTGGGGTTGGTGGAGAAACCACTAGACAATTAGTGAAATACACTCCTGGGGGAGCAGTTGAGGGCCCTACTGGACTACTATGGAAGCAATTCATTGGGGTGAGGGACAGGAGAACCACTGGATCAAAAGAAAATCAGATCCTGGGTTTGGAGTGTTAGGGAGAGGGGCACATTTCTTGGAGAGATACACATTTGCCCAGCATTTTTACCAAGTCACAGCTTAAGCTTGGTGACATGCCATGCCATGCTTGCCATGGTTGTGGGTGCATCCTGGGGTTGGATATATCAATCCCCATCTGGTCCGGCCAATGGAAGTTGCATTGCTTTACTGTGTTTCGGGGAACTCCTCCCTCCACAGTATGTGCTTGTAGTTTATTCCACCCTTTTATAAAGCTGAACATTTGACCCAGATTGTCTTTAATTTTTCATCCACCTTCATTAGGCAATAAGGAAAGACTGGGTTATGTTACTGTCCTGTAAATCACCCTTGGGGGCATAATGTGGAATGAGGTGTAGCTGAGTGCCACATGCCCATAGGGGTAATTAAATGTATATTAACATAACCTCTGGACTTTTTTATTGCTTCTATTATCATTAGCTACAGGGATTAGACATGATTGAATCATAATTTAGCATGATTTTAAATAAAATGGTTATTTTTAATGTACAATAGTCCCTCCACCTTACATCTGTAGATGCCCAATCTCTGTTTCTTGTCATACCACAGTTTGTAAGATATGCTTCTAAACAAGTTAGTGAGGAATTGATCTACTCATTTTGTAAATGAGCAGCCTCATTTTGAATGTTGTCAGTTTTGTTATAGACTAGCGATTGCTCTGACATTGTGACTCAACCATTGCTAACAGACCATCCATAGCTATATGAAAATGACAGCCTGCTTCTCCCTCTGCCAACATACTGCTTTTTTTTTTTAAGAATCACTTCTTGGACTAAATGCAGAATGAATCTAACATAATTTACCTAATAATAAACATGTCTGCCACAGAATAACAGCAGATGACCCATTGTATGGGGCTCCTCCCCTAGCCACCTGATGGACAGGTAGGGGGAGGGTCCCCACACCTGGAGGTGGGGACTCACTAGGGAGTTGCACCCCCAGGGGCAGGATCATTAAGGCCACCCATGGACTGGGGGCTTCAGGCCAGAGGGAGGATATTTTTTTTTTGTCAAATCTTTTTCCTTCCGGTCACCACTGACTGGAGCTTCTTCAGTCGCCCTGCCTTATCCCCTCCAGCCTGAGATCCTCCCATCTGTGCCTGTGTAACTTAACTCACCCGCAACACATCAATGGAGCCATTCCCCCCAGAATACACCCCATGGGGTGGGACTGCCTTCTGCTTCCCGGCGCTTTCTTCCAGCATTCCATGGGTGGAAGCAATGTAGGGACCAGGTTGCAGCGGGCAGGATCTGGCAGTGGAGGTGGGGCAAGTGATGTCTACCCCACAGCCAATGGGTGGTTTCCTTGTTCTGGAGCTTCCCATAGGCACCTGGATGTGCAATGTCACTCAGTGCTGCCAGTCCTGCCCCCACACCCAGCCCACGAACAGCTGCCGAGGCACCTTCCCCTTGCATCTTGTGCAATCCCCAGACTGTGGTGCTCACAGCTTCTGCTAGGAGCTGCTCATGCCAGGGAGATGTCTACCCACCCACCCCAGGAGAGGAGAGCTGTCCTCCAGAAACTCTATCCTCTCCTTCCCCACTGACCCCCGATGGCTCAAGCTCACTCCCAAACCTGGGTTACCGGCGTGGCACGAGGTGTGGCGTCCAGTGCCTCAACCCTCAGCACCACCAGGCCAGCCCAGAGGGAAGAGATTGAGAGGATAAAAAGAGCCAGGCCTGGAGGTTCCTCCTCACTCTTTTCCCCTCCAGCTGGAAGATTACTCACCTGCCCTGCCCTCTCAAAGGTGAGTTTAGGGGGCCAGGCTAGACAGGGAACCCCATGTCTCTAATGGGAGATCATGGCTAGGGATCAGGGAGGAATTTACTTGGTTTTCCCATAAAGGCTTTTTTTGGAGAGTTTTGCCTCCTTCAAGGGGGATTAAAGGTCAGTTAGATTGTTAGGTTAACTTTTTCACAGTCACTATAAGGGTGGAGGCTTGGGACTCTCATAAGATGATGGTACAAGGGGGAAATGGAAACAGAGTCCCATTCTTCCATAAGGCTCTATTCCCCAGTTGACAAGAGGTGGGGGCCACATGAGCAGATTCCTGGCTTGGGGGCCATGGCCGACCTGATCATGCTTGCCCACAGGTACAGCACCATGAGGTGGGGTGGATGCTCAACACCCGGTCAGAAGACCTCCCTACTCGCTGGGGTTTGAGGTTCAAGCCCAGGGAGGTACATCCATTTTCAGTCTGTTTGGTCCTTCAGCAAAGGGGAGCAAAGGCCTTGAGGTCAACTTGAAGAGATTCCTGAGCTGTGCACGCCACTCCAAGTCTGTACAATTGTTCAATAACTGCATGGCTGCTGCCGCTTCTTCCACATAAGTGTTATAGTGTGTGTTTTTTCAGGGGTGGGGAAATGGGGGCCAGACAGTATTCTATTTAAGGGCTTTCAATTGGGTCCTTTGAAGTGAATGCCAGAGCTCTTGTCTTTCAGTGAGGAACAGTTATTTCAAGGTACAACAGTAAAACTGGATTTCATGAAGAAGGGAGAAAGATGAAAAATGATTTGTTAATATTTTAAAGCAACTTATGGCTGTTTACTGGTATTTAATGGTATTCATATGAAGCAGCAACTGTGTGAGTTATGACAGTAAATGTTATTCTTCATTGTCCACAGACCTGCATGCATTTTTAAATGGAACATGAAACAGTTATGCTGCAAACCTATCACATATAACAGAGCTCATGGGCCTGATTCACAAAGCCACAAAACTGATGCAAGGATCAGGGTTGACATAATTGGCACCTTGCATGATAAGTTGTACTGTTTCCAATCAGGAACACAGGCTGCAGTGACAGTGAGATCTGTTGCACTGAAGAAGGCTTGAGGCAGGGTTGTGCCTGACTGGGGGTGTGCCACTGCACACAGAAGCATGTGACAGATGCAGGCTGCAACATCTCCATTTGTGGGATTCAGAAAGCCAGACGGATCTACCAGGGCTTAGACCAGCCTGGGGCTGGTCTTATGGCCCATGCACCAGTCCTGGAACTGTTGTTGGGTGGGAAGGTACCTGTGCAGCTGCCCACATGTAGTATCCCATGTCTCCACAGCACTAAGAAATGTCTGAGGTGTGGTGCCTGTAGGGTCCCTCTTTTGGTGCCATGCAATTACCCCATCTGGGACCTGTTTCAACCCCATGCCACCAATCTGTGATCTGCCTGCTCTTCTCATCCCCCTGTCCTGTGCTGTATGATCCTGCCAGCCACCCAGCAGGTCTCCATCAATGGTGCCATTGCCACCCAACCATACTGCAGCTTGTGGCAGACCTCTCCCTTGTGCCTTGACTTTGGTGCATGGCAACATTTTGCACTGGTACCACTCCTGATACAGAATTGGGAGCAGGATCCTTGGTGTATTCGGGATCGACCAAAGCTGTGGTTTGTTGCAGCTTGCGTTGATCTCTATGGGACCTTCTGAATCAGGCCCCATGACTTTGCATCATAGGTATGCGTGGGGGAGCACCCTGGCCCTGGCCCCCACCTGTTAAAAATCACCCTCCAACTAAATTATAATTATATATGCCCCAGACCATCCTAGCTTTGTGGGGATTCTGGAACCCACTTCTTCACAGACTCTGTGCACACCTCTGCTTTGCATACCTTTGTCATACCTGCTGTGATAAAACTTAGCAGGTATGTTGTTATAACAATAACATACTGTAAGGCTTTAGGAATTATTTGAACCAATCAAATTGCTTGGTTTTAGAGACTCTTATAACAGTAGTCCTTATAGAATAGAAATTGTATAACTCTTTTTTATAACAACATGTTGATTATAGTATTAGAAAAAATTATCTGTTTCTACTAAATGTATGCATATTTATTGCATTTTGGGTATCTGTTAGTCATGCCATTTGATTTAAGAATAGAAGTAAAAGTTTCTAAGTGTGTTCTGTATTACAAATTAAACACTAGTACTGAACACTATTACACTGGATTAATTTGCTGTCAGGATATACTATGCTAAGTATTCAGAGATTTACAGAATTCTCTAGTCAAAGACTGACAGCTATGTGCCTGTGGTCATAAAAGGAAGACCTCTCCAGAGAGTAAAATTAATGAAGAAAAAAATTAACTATCCCAAATAAAGATGAAGTTAACAAGGTTAAGTAGACTGATGGAATGATTAAGGTTTCATTCATTTTGATGTAGTGTAATTGGTTAGTCAAAACATTATAGTCTTGAAATATCTTAGGTTTGTAGCAGTATTATGGTTAGCAACAATTAAATGCACGTTTCTGGGCTGATACAAACTCACCAGAATTATAAGAAACTTGTTTTGGACTAATATGGTGGATGATGGTGTGGTACTGTAATAAAGGTAGTCTGGGTTGCAAAGAGGTTAATACAGTACTTTAGCAAATTATGTATTGTACAAAAAAATGTGTAACTGGAATATGTCTGCAAAGCAACAGCCACTACCCTTTTGGAGTGAGAATTGAACATATTGCCCAAAATGTTTGCATTATGTATATTTATATGTAACTGTACAATTTTACCTGCCAACAGCAGGTCCACCTTGTAAATGAGCTTGCTCAATGGTGATCGCCTGGATAAATAAAGATTTGATTGATTGATTGATTGATTGAAAATGCAATTTTTCAGGGATGTAATGACAGCACCATTGATATCACAACTTAAACATACTACACTAACATTTGGTGAAAAAATTGTCATTTATAAACCACCAAAGACCTCTCAAGCTGGATATAGAATATTTTATGCAAACCAGGATCCTTTTGTAATATTTTTGTCATAGTTTTACTGAATTAGTCTGTTGGGTAGCAGCAAGATCAGAAGAATTGCAGCTCAATAAAGGGGATAGTATTCCTGACCAATGGAGTGTCTGGGTCCTGTCACAGTCCCAAAGATTAGAGGCAGTAAGTGGGGTGAAAACTGTTGCCCCTTTGAGCCCCCATTTTTTAGGACTATACACAAAGTCCCTTGTTAGTCACAGAAGAAATGGTCACAGCTGTGACCATGTTTAATGCAAATGGAGCATTGGATATTACTGAGGACAGACAGGTTTTGCAGATGCTAGCATGCTAGTTTGTGACCACCCATGATTTGTGACAGCATGTCACAGTGCCAGTTGCATGGTGCTATGCCATACTACACTGGCATGTGGACCAGCACTCCCACTAAATGTTTACCCCACCCACCTGTTCCATATCTGTAAGCCCTCATCTTGTCTGGTACATCCATGAAATAGCCTGACCATCAGGCTTTTTTCCTTCTGATTTAGTACCTGCTACCCTTCCCCTGTCCAAGCTGTTCCTGGTGTACGGTGTAAATCAGCCCTCCCTCTAGTCCTATTTTCCACTACTGGCACTCACCAACAAAGGTTGCATGCAAATCTTTGTTGCCTGCTGGCTTCCATTTCATTTTTCATTGAGTTTTAACACCTCCACTGCCTTGATCATGATGCAGTGGAGTACGAAAACACAAGTATTGCTTAGTGGCCATTGTAGCCACTAAGCAACTGCCTTTGGGACTGGAAATGGGGGCCTGTCTTTCACTATTTCATGCATTGTCTTGTGGGGTAGTAATATAGTCCTAGTATACTAGTTCTGTGCTGCATTTGTCCCATCATACTTTAAGCCTAGATACAGTTATATATATTTTCCTTTGTTTCAGAGAAAATATCTCTTGCATTCATAAAAAGGCTAACCATTTCTTGTTGTCATGCATAATGACTGGATGTGGAGATTCAAAACAAAGGAGCATTTTTGTTGCATCTTTTAAAATCACTGTAGCATGCACAGAATTAAACGCCTTGGGAGATTTTCAGAAACTCATGTCCAATTTTTGGATTTCAGTGCCAGAATCCATCCCAGGAGTTAGACCATGAAAAGTTGGCCTACCTCTCAGCATAGAATTCTGCACTTACATCCAGAAAAAGGATGTGATTCCTGCAGTTGCAACAAAAATCACTGTAAACTATAGGAACTGTTGCAAATGCATCCAGATGTCTGTGAATACAGATGGGCAAAGTCAGCAAAATTAGCTCCATGAATTTCACACAATTGGTGAAGCATGGATCA
Source organism: Neoceratodus forsteri (assembly GCA_016271365.2). Lineage (NCBI taxonomy): Eukaryota > Metazoa > Chordata > Ceratodontiformes > Ceratodontidae > Neoceratodus > Neoceratodus forsteri. The sequence continues at coordinate 723,002,445 of CM028130.1, read as the reverse complement.
ATCCAAGAAGTGTGAAGATTTGTTGCGAAGTGCAGAATTTCACCTGCAAAATGCAGAATTTCTATGCAAAAAAAGAGACATAAGGTGCAGTAAGTGCAAACAGTGCAGACCATAATGTTCTGCAGCTCTGCTTGGCAATTTTTCAAGGGGATACCTGCAAAATTATTAGCCCCTGTAACTTTAAAACTAGATAGCACAGTGTCAGCAGGATTGGCCAATTCATAAACCCTACAAAAAAAGCAAGTATTCAAATGTTTTAATTACCAGCTTAAAGAATGTTCATGTTATAAGCAATCAAAAATTGCAAAATAAGATCAGTTTTTGCAAAATACTGATCAGTATTTGAAGTTGAATATTATGAGTTTTTGTTCTGAAGTTTGCTAACAGAGGTAGGGTAAAATCATATTTGGTTCTGCATGTGGGAACAAATGACCTAGCGGGAGAAACAGTAGAGGTAGTTCAGGGGAGGTTTGAGTAGCTGGGGCCAATATGTGAGGCAGCAGGGAGATCAGTAGCATTCTCAGAAGTACTTCTGGTGTCTGAGGTGGGCACTGCAAGGAAACTGAGGATAGAGGAATTTAACATTTAGCTAAAAAATGGTGCTGGTCTAAAGGATATGGGCTGGTGGGTGAGCGGGGAGGTACGTGGGAAGGCAGAGTGCTCTACGCTAAGGATAGACTTCATCTAAGTGAGGAGGCAAGAAGGTATTGAAGCAGAAGATGGGAGATTGCATAGCAGGAAAAGGGCATTTAAACTAGGTGAGTGGGGTGGCAAGTGTGCAGGAGGCAAGCAAAGTCCACAGGAAGGGAAGCCATATAAGCTTATCCTCCATACCAGAAGCAAGGGTATAATGGGGAGTACAAGAGGGGAGACTAGGAAGGGAGAAAAGGAGGGGCTAGGGGAAAAGGAAAAAGAATGGAGGGTAGTCACCCTGAATGCTAGGAGCCTGGGGAACAAAACAGCAGAGTTACAGGCTTTCATGGCAGAAGGGGATGTGGACATGGCAGCCATCACCAAAACCTGGGCCACCCACTATCAGGACTGGCACTTGGTGTTACCAGGGTATAAGTCATTTTGATGGTATAGGGTAAATGGGAAAGGGGGCACCACTGTTTGTGAGAGAAGGACTGAAGTGTGTTCATGAGGAGGGGAAGGAGGGTAATACAGAATCGCTATGGATGAAAATTCAGGATTCCAAAAATAGGTCCCTCAGGTTGGGAGTAGTGTACAGATTACCCTCCCAGACAGAGGAATTAGACAGGGAACTAGCGGGACAGACCAGAAGGACCTGTGGGAGGGGTAGCATGGTAATTGTGGGGGACTTCAACCTGCTGGGAATAGATTGGAGCACCACAGCCACCATGAATAGAAGGGAGCACATACTTCTGGACACATTCCAGGACAGCTTCCTCATGCAAATGGTTGGCAAGCCTATCAGGTTAGGGAACACCCTAGACCTCATGCTAGCAAATGAGGAGTTTGTGAGGGAGCTGGAGGTGGACAACCACTGGCAGGGAGTGGCCACCACTCAGTGTGGTTCGCATTGAAAAAAGGTAAGAAAGGAGCAGAAACAGGGACAAGGGTGTTGGACATTAGGAGGGCTGACTTTGGGAGGATAGGGGAGGTAATAAAGGGGTATCTGATGGACATTAGGAGGGCTGACTTTGGGAGGATAGGGGAGGTAATAAAGGGGTATCTGACCAGAATCCAAACTAATATGGACACTAACCAGAGGTTGGAAGTAATAAAACTGAGGATTGAAGAGGCAACCAAAGATAACATCAGGGTCCAGAGTAAGAGAGCTAGGGCCAAGAAACCCAGCTGGTTGAGCAAGGGGGTCATGGAGAAAGTAAGAATGAAAAGAGCCACCTTTAGGAGGTTCAAAAAACAGGGGAGAGGACAGAGAGGTGTAACTGAAGGAATCAAAGGAGGTGACAAAGGCAGTAAGGGTGGTCAAGGAGTATAAAGAGCTCAGGCTGGTGCAGGGCATAAATAAGGGGGAGAAGGAATTCTTCAGGTACATCAGGGAGAAAAGGAGTTGTAAGGACAACATAGTAAGGATTAAGAGGGATGGGGGGTGGAAAAATGGGCAGAGCAGGCAGAAATTCAGAAATTTCCATGAAAGTTGTGAATTTGGTACAGAAGTTCAGTTAAAGTGGAATTCTCAACTTTCACCTAGCTCTGTTTATTAGCTGAAGTGTCCTTCATATTTATAATACTAAAGATATGAATATGGAAATTAAATCAATGATTGTCAAAAATATGTTGAAAAGACCATTTAAATATCATCAGGTATACTAGAACATCTTGATTAAAGCAGATTATGGCCATATTCATATTTAGATGGCAATTAAAATGGATTTGGAAAAGTAACACTCTGCAAAGTGAGTAACAGAGAGGGGAAGCAAAGGGTAAGAGATTTTGAGACATCTTTTATACAGTCCACTAAAAGTGACTCTTAAACAATTTAAAACATGTTTTTGCTGAACATTGCATTCTTTGACACATTAAGAAATATTAATGATAAACTTAAAAATTAGAGACACTCTTATCCAATATTAAAATTAAGTATGGTAATGGTTCTTCTAGATTTTTATTTCTCCTTAGGTTGCATGAATGAGAAATCCTTCTTGACAAAACCATGGTTCTATCCGATAAGAAAGACTGGAATAGGTTCACAAAGTAACTTTACTGGCAAATTAGTCTACCTAAGCAAAATATTATGTTTTGATGAGAATGGGAGACACAGATCATTTCCCATATATTAATTGCATAAAACTATTATTATAATTTCAGTAATAATCAGAGCATGCTTTTTTCCTCTTGTTGTTTCTATTGTTGATACTCTTTACTTTCTTTTTAGCATGGTATTTATACTTACAAAACAAGGTTTTCCCTTACAGATTACAAAATTAACACCTAAACTGTGCACAAAATAATCAGTAAAAATGTTTAGCATTATATTAATTTTCTGAGAATACCTTAACAATCAATATACTAATTGGCTTTGATAATTTTTTTCTAGCTGTTAAAGCATCCCACACTGAACAGACCTCTGATACTGTGGCAAAAAGACTTCAGAGACAATAAACTGCTAAGTGAAATTTCATTTCAGGTGATGAGATGTGAGACTTAGCATAATAGGAACTAAAACTGAACTTAACTTACGTCACTGTTAACAGCTAAAAGGTATTAAATCAGTGCAGTACTTCATTAAAATTGTTCTAAATACAATGTCCCAAACTAATTTCACAGGACCTAAAAATATATTTCTAGCTGTAATAGAGTGGTTCTTTTAACAGTACGGATATCTAAGTATAGAATTAAATCAGTTACTGCTTTAGAATTTGAGGTCCCTAGACTAAATTCTAATAATGCATTTTCATCCAAGGAACCAATAAAATGGATTAAGTTACCCAGCTGTTTTAAACCATGCTCTGTCTTGCCCTCCTCCTGACAGAAATAAAAAAAAAAATAGTTTACAGAGTGAATCCAAAAACAATTGTACCTGTTGGGGCATAGAGTAACATTTGGAACTGTGGTTTATAAATAATGAAATAATGTAATGACTGAAGCTGAATGTTATATATAATTGTACATGTTTATGCATTTTTATTATTGGACTTTTTCTTAAATTGTATTTTTCTATGCAATGTATTGATTGTTGCAACTTCTTTTGGGAACTGAATTTTATGCTACCGTGGGAAGCCATTGGGAAAATGCCTTGGCTCAGTTGACTGATGAACCTGTTTTTTTTTACAATACATACACATAAATATAACTTTAGGATAGAACAGTATCTTGTAGATTGTTAAAACCTAAAAACAATATTCATGCTTTCTGACTGGTTGATTGCTTTAACTAGCAGTCACAATATTAAAATACACAATTACTGCAGTAATCATAGTACAGTGTAGCTAGCTGGTGCAGGGACCTGTGTTCTCCAGACATGGTATTCTGTTACAGTTATGTTGGTTCAGTTAAATATATCACACTATTCAATAAGTCTAATCATGTCACATGTTATATGTTTATTGTCTTAAACTAAGTATCTATTCATAATAGTACTATAATTATTGGTTACCACCTTAATTCCTTGACTCAATCCATGCTTCAAATGCCATAATAAGTGGCTTACCTGGTTAGTAAAACATTTTGTTTCACTCCTGGTTCACTTCCATTTGTAGCATGCTACCTCATTGGCTCTTACTCTGTGTTTGGGCAGGCTAAGCACTCCACAAACAAGGCAGCCCAATTTCTCAGTTAATGAGCAACCACACAGTTCATTTGCCTCTGTTCACACTCATTATGGATGGGGTGGGGGTGTGGAATTGTTTATCCATAGAAAGGCACACTAAGCAGAAACTTGTTTCTAGGTGTGACCTGGAAGCAAAAGGAAGTTGAGTGACTTGTTCAGGGTCACACAGTATGCAAGTGGGGGCTGTGAGATTCAAACCCAGGTCTCCAGTTTTGTAACTCAGTGACCTAAACCACAGTGCCATACTGCCTCCTAGTTATTTTTTTTTTCAGTATTTATCTGGTTGATCCTGCCTTTACAAATTAAAAAGGTCTATCTGATCCTGGTGTTTGTCAGCTTTTGGAGACAGTGATAGCAATCAGGAATGGGCCGGAGCTGACTACCTATAGTGCTTCTTATGCATGATTCCACACACTAAGTTTTTTAAAAAAAGAGAAATACTTCAACACTAGAACCTGTTTTTCATAAACCTATCTGAATTTCATTCAGGATCATTTAGAATCTGTGCAATCATTCACTAGCATTTTTGATGGGAATGCTGAAGAGCAACACTTATTTAATAAAATATATAAATAACATTTCATACATTGCATAGTTATTGATTGTGTGGTCTGCCACATCAATACTGCTAAATGTTGAGACTTTCTGTTCCCTGTGGTAATCATCATATCTCTGCCCTAGTGATGTCATTTGGGGTGCTATTCTCATTTATCTATTCATAAGCTAGGGAGATTGTCACATTGCTGAGGTCTGTAAAGACTTTTGCCCTCGCGCTGTGACTGTTGCAAGAATCTGAAAGCTGTTTGACTGTGGTTGTGTCATGCTCAATGCCAGTAATGCATAAAAATAGTTTAAATTGATTGTTTCAGCCTGTGCAGGAGTCAGGGACAGTAGAACAATGATGTAAAGTTTGCAAACTCTACAACTCTGTTGTGTTGAAAGGCATGAGTTCTACTGTCATGTTAGAGATTGCTATGCATATTCATATCTGACATTTAATAGAGATGATTTCTCAGGATGGTAATAAAACAATGATCCCATCTCCATGTAAATGGGCTGGGAGAATTAATGCTGTTTTGAAACCTTGCTAAGAGTTTCTTTGCACTGGCCAGCCCAGTGTTTTCTCCCTGACAGTTTATTACTTGATTTACATTCAGGCTCAGCTGTTCTTTATTCCAGAATATAACATGTCTTGAAAAACTGTACTGGTTTGACTGGCTTAAAGCACCTCTGAGGCATGTAATTATTGACCCATAATTACATGCCAGAACTACTTACACCCATTCAAATCCAATTACATAAACATAGAGAAGGTTCACTACTTTCCCACATTCTAAAAGGAGCTGCCACTTTTTCATCAAGCAGTAAAAGTGAAACAACAACTACACAGAATGGAAAATTATCTTTATCCTACCTGCATTACAAAAAACAGTCTTCCAGAGGCTTTCTTATAAACTGTACTGCTGTAAACACTACCCATTTAGGAGACTGCATTTTGATTACAGGGGTAGAAAATCACCTATTTTCTGTATCCAAAATGCCTCACTATGTATTTTAGTGTACATGCTATTATATTTCTGCACTCACTACAGAAGTAGGAGACTACATCCTTCAGTAACAAAATTGTGTGAGCAATATACTGTATGTACGATTACTTATTTTCAAAATAAACATTTGAGATCTTCTATTGTTGTAATCACTACAAAATAGGAGATTGCACCTCCTAGTAAGGAAAATGGAAAATGGCTTTATATTGTACCCACAATGCCTTGATATGTACATTTACCTATTAAGTGCTATGCTGCAGTCAACAGTACCAAAATAGGAAACTGCACCTCTGAGTAGGGACAATTTAAGTCAACTTCATAGTCTACCCAGAATTCCTTGTTTCTTTATGTAAATCAATACAATATTTGTTACAATTAGCTGATTTAGCAAAAAGGGACTACTTTACTGAATTGTTTCTCACTAAAAATGTCATTAAAATAGTAGGGACTACTTTATGTCCAAATGCAGTTACAATGTTTTTGCAAGCAGTATTATAATTTTATTCTTTCTTATGTTACAGTTTTAACAATTTTTCTACACATGTTGTAAGAGCAATAAAGCACTCCAGGGTGTGTGATTATGGTTGATAATCACACTTCTCTTTTGGTTGTTTAAAAGCACTCAGTGCAAGTGCCTTTTGCCTAATAACACAGTTGAGAGTTGTACGATTATTGACCCATAATCATACACCCTGTCATGCTTTATTGCATACTTAAACTTATCTTTTTACCAGGGCTAACACATCCATCCTTCATATGAATTAGTGAAGATAAGGTCCCTTTTAAATCTAAATTATTGTAAAGCAACACTGACCAACTGCAGCAAAGTTACTAATATTGTATAACTAGAAAGCAATACAACTTTCTAACAGGCACAGTTAAGTAGCATTCCAAATTATATCAGCAGCCTGAAGGCATGACGACTCAGCATCCAGCAACCTTGAAGAAATGGACCACAACAAAAAGACACTAAAAATGTATTAATTTGTTAAAAAATTTGGAACACACACATATGTTTTATAGCAATGTTTATCGATCAGTGCTGCCTCTTTTAGTTTTATAAACCTTTGCATATGACCTTTAAAACGTAATCATTCAAAAGCATTCGCACATGGTTCATTTGAGGTATAACCTTGCAGCATATTGAATATGCAATGGAAAATGAATGGCTACAGGACAGATAAAAAAGTGCTGTGAGGACTGTATACTAGTCTGTCTGGTAATGAATATGACTCTTGAAGAACTTCATGATGTATCCAAGATGAAATGCATAATGATGTGAATATGTCACAATGAGGTCATCATATAAGAAACAAATGATTGTTTGATTTTTATGATTAATGGAACATGGATAAAATAAGGAGCTGGGAGATGGATCCTTACCCTAAGCAGGCACTAGGGGGTGCCATCTTACAACTTTTTTTCAATTAAGTAAACTTTCTTGAAAACACCAATATACAGTGACAGACCAGTAGTGGAAAGAAATCTGGCTATAGGTAAATATAAGATGTTAATAGTAGTAACCAGAGTGGTGTAGAGATGTGGAAGTATGTCTATACAATCATGTATGGGTTACCATTTGATTAATTTAATAATGATTACAAGAAATATGAATTGTTCTTTAATATAAAAAGTGCTTAAATAATGTGTTAAAATGTTTTTAACCCTAGCTTCACCTCCATGATGAAGCCATTTAATGAAACCTTGTGTCTTGATGGTTCCATGTGATAATGGCGACTGCGTAACAGTGATTGCCATGTGAGGCAGTCTGCATCACCAAAAATGAATTTTGGCAATGTAAACTCACAGCGAACAGCAAGATGGCACCCTTCACACCACCCTACTAAAGGATTATCAACTCCAGAGAGGTGCAAAAAAAAAAAAAAAACAAGCTAACCCAGCACAAAAATGAGCATGCCCAGAACAGAACCTGGCACCCTCACAACCCTGCCATCAATCCACAATGCCACATGGCCAACTTGGTAGCCCACTGCCACACTACACCCCACAAACCCTCCCTCCCCTTCCACCCATTGCATGGTGTGGTCCCTCCCCACCTCACCCCTGTGCATGGGTATACATAGTGATATCCTGTCGCTATATGTGCTGAACCCCCTATTCGGTCACCCTCCCTGTCAGGTAGTCCTGTGCAAAAGCATCATTACTGAGTCACCCTTTTTGAAAATGCTCAGTCACAGTCACCTTTACACAGGATATCGTCTTGAAGGGGAACTGTGTAATTAAACTAAAATAAACTATATTAATAAATGACTATGTCTTCTGGAGTGGACAGTTTATTATCATCTCTGGATTTTTAACTTTTTCCTTCTGGCTTCCACTTAATTTTGAGTTGAAGCTACATCAGGAGGGAACCTACTTTGAGCATTTGTTTTGATCCAGGTATTTGTCAGCTTCAGGAAACAGTGACAGCTACTGTATCTGGAACGGGCTGTGGCTGACTACCTATAGTGCTACTTATGTACAGTTCCACACAGTAAGTTTAAAAAAAAAAAGAGAAAAGAATGTCCGTACTGTAGAGGGAGAGGGAGAGGGGGAGAGAGAGACAGAGAGAGTGTGTGTGTGTGTGTGTGTGAAGCAGAAGAACTGATCAAGGGGTAGCTCGGATCACAGCATAACTGCTTCGGTGACTTTCTTTGGCATTGACTCCTTGAACCAGTGATTATAAAAAAATATAGATGACTGTGTGTTTATGAAGTTTTTTTACACACCTTTGGTGTGTGATGACTTAATAAACCTAGAGCTTCACTCTTGAGGTTTATGGGTCATCACATACCACAAGTGTGTGAAAAGACCTCATAACACAGTCGCCTATGCATTATTCTCTATTTCACAATCAGAGTAAGGAACAAAAAGGTGTGACATGCTGAGATAATATAACATCTGCAGTGCAACAGCCATCAGCTGTTTGTCTAGTGCCATTCCACATCTTATCTCACAATCTTTATTCATTTATGTATGTATATATGTATTTATTTCTTTAGATATTTTCTACAGCAGTGCAAACTGAGCAGAAGCTCATCTTGTGGTTCTACACAATAATGCTTGAACTTACAGATGGACCCAGTCTCATCTCCTGCCTTGGTATTACAAAATAAAGTGCAGAGTTCATTATATGGATAATATCACTCTTTAAAATTGCCTCATAAAAGTCACTATGAGACAGATATTGGAACAATTCTAGATTTGACCAAGGGTTCTGATCAGCTGTAATATGTCTGTAAAAAACATAAACCTGTGGCAACATAAATAAGCAATAATGATTAATGCCTTTCCTGTCAGTTCCTTAACAGAAGGTATGCATAATTAGAAAACTATTACATCTTTTAGTAGACATCATTATTACATTTAGAAACCAACATTTTCCTCCTAAATACCATAAAATACTATGTTTCTAGACAAATTTTTATTTTAACTGTCTCTTCAATTTTCAATGACTCAGAAGTTAATTTAAACATTTTTATTTTCAGATTACAAAACAGAAACACACTGAAATCTGATTCAGAGTCACAGTTGGGAGACAAACTTTATGAGCTGAACAGGCTCCCCACTTGGCAATCCTCCCCAAACTTCTAAATACAAAGGCCTGGCTTAACCAACAGAGAAGGAGTCTCCCTCAGTGCTAGTGACTTAGTCACAGTTCAAATGATAGTAGATGTTTGTTACAACCAACAGGGTTTTCAACCATAAACAGTAACATGGCAGCTAACACAGCTGTCTGGGCATGGCATTGCATCAATCACATGGTACAATGCCATCATCAGAGTTCATGGCATGTAGTGCTAGTGCCTTAGTCATCACCCCTTGGCCTGTAACCCACAGGCCTGCTTTTTATTTTCTTGTCCCTTGCTGGACATCCCTTGTGGTGAAATACCCCAACCAAAGGCTCAAAGTCCACTATTTCATCCCTGGCGTCCTGTTAATCCCCATCCAGATTCTTTTCACCGTGCTTTGCTTGTTGATCATTCATCCCTAGCCAGTCTCAGTCCTCCACTGAGTTCTTTGAGAGTCCTTGTATGCCTTCCTCAACCCTTGTGGAACTACTTCTTAAAGTTCTATAGGACACAGAGGCACAGTGTTCCATGAAAATAAGGAGGGAAAAAGAGCGAGTCAAAAATAGTGACACAATAATGGGGAATGCAAGATTAACTACAGTATTAGTACAGTATGGCACATGGTCACATTAGTGATATATATAGTTGCTTTAGCAATGTAGTTACTAATACAGTGAAGGGATGTAATCCAGCGGTTATGCTCTCAAACTGTGCTGCTGCTGTAGCTTAGTGGTTAGAGTCATCACCTGTGTGTTGTTGCTTTGTGCAAGACACCTACAGTGAAGCTCGCCAGGATGAAAGCCACTTCTACAGCATTCTGCAGCATGCTGCAACAGAGTTACTGCAGTAAACAATGTAATTTCAATGGAAATGGATCTCTTTTGTCATGCAGGAAAATGTGACACTGCCAAGATGAAGTGAATGTCACAGTTTCCTGCATGACAAAAGGGACTGATTGCCATTGATATTATATTGTTTTCCATAGTAACTCTGCTGCAGTATGCTGCAGAGTGCTACAAAATGCTGCAGAATTGAGTTTCATCCTGGCGAGCTTCACTGTAGGTTCGAGACTTGTGGATATTTGTCTTTTTTTTAATGTTCTCCCTCCCTTAACTGGCCCTGCCTCAGATTTGCAATATTAAATTTGGGTGGTATGGGGGTGTGGGGAACAAAGCCTCCCACAGAAAATTATTGGAGGAGGAAAACTTACTGTGCACTCTGTCTGCACCCGAAAGTTCTGTGGGTTCTTTGCCATTCACCATCCCAAGTTTCACTCCCCCCTGGAGTTCAGAGTTTTAACACTCCCCCCCCCCCATGGCTTTGTGTCCTCCCTATCCTTCACCTTCCCTATGGAGTTTGTAACACTGTGTGCTTCCTTTCTCGATTTTTGCTTATTGCTGCACTGCCAGTTCACAGTCTTGACGTTCGTGAATTTGTCGGCACCATTATTGACTTCACTCTTTTTTTCCTTGCTCTTGTCACATGCAACCCAGAGGCACTGGGGTGAGCAGGTAGCTATTCCTGTGCTGGGAAGCATCTGTCTATTGCATAGTGTTTCATTAGCATCCAAGCCCCAACCCAGTTCCCTGTGCTGGTGCAATGTTAATTATGATGGCATATGAACAGGCTTGCGAGTCTTTGGTACATAAGGGTGCAAGATAGAATGATGGTGCAAAACAATTATGGGACAACTTTGCCCCACTCAGTTGCAAATTGTATTGGGCTCCTGATCTTGCATGCTCAAACAAGTGATGTATACTGTATGGATCAGTTTTATGTTATACCAGGCAATTATTATAATTTAGAAGAAAAAGTTCTGAAGCACAGTTTCCTGATGTAACTACTCAGTGGTTTAGAATATTTAACAATGTTAGCAGTTCTTAATAGTTTTTTTTTCAGGTTAGTGCAAGAACCATAGTTTGTACCACATTTAAACCCTTAAGTAATCATACTTGTCTTGTTTTGTTTTAGCTCACTTTAATTGCTGCAGCATTGACCTTTTTCAGCAAACATTCTTAATTACCCTAGAGCATACACTTATTGTTGTAGTATTACAAACAGCTTGATTTTTCTTGATCTGCATTAATTCTTCCCTCATTGACTCATTTCTCATGCCAATATTAATTTGGTGACCAAGTCAGTCTTGGTTATTGCTCGTTACTATGTAATGGATCCTAACTTTAAAGGAATGATACCAGCTCTGAAAATAAACTGGTGATTAAAGACCAATGAACTAAATACAGGGGACTTTGAGGGAGCTTCCAGCTTGATGTCTAATTGTATGTATGTATATATAGTGTATATTGCCCCAACATTGGCATGCATGGTCTGGTTGGCAAATTCACAAGATGTGGGAAGTTTTGTGATAGCCACAAATCTGGATTCTTAGATCTGGATAAATTGCAAATAGAGATGCAGTGAATTTAAAATCTGCCAGCAAAGTGAACACGAAGTGGTCACTTCACATTGGCACTTCGCTACACAGAGTGCCCCATAGGAAAGGCTCACTTTGCCTTGTTATTATTACTTCGCATTGTCATTCCACCTTAAACGTGAAGTAAGGTGGAGTGACAACAATATTGGCAGCACCCCACCCACACAGTCACCAGAATTAATGTGCATCCACAAAGTGCTACTGTCTTGTGTCCAGAAAACTCCCCAGTGCTGACAAAGTGAAATTTGAGCATAACAAGAAATGCAAAGTCTCCCAGAATTAATGGTGCACTCAGTCATGCGCCCAGTGGTCACTGACACAGAGTCACCAGAATTAATGTGCATCGCCAAAATGCTACTGTCTTGTGTGCAGAAAACTCCCCAGTGCTGACGAAGTGAAATGAGAGCACAACAAGAAATGCAGTCTCTCAGAATTAATGGTGCACTGCAAACACACAGACAGATTAAGACTGTGTTGCGCACGCAAGGGATGCATACGAAAAGGCACAACAACACCTAACCAGTGCTCACAAGTCACAAATCCAAATCAGGAAAGGAATACACTTTGCCAGTTGGGGGATTAATGCACAGCAGTAACAATCCACTACCAGTAAAGATACTACAAAGCACTATAAAAAATTCAAGCAGGTGCAGTGGATAGCAGGTTCACACTGCTGCAATTACTCTGTGGCACAATAAAAGATGTCTGATTTAATGGCACACATGGCACACACACACTACAAACAATGCATAACAAATTGAAAACCTTTAGTAATATAACCAAATGTTTTAAACATAGAGAATAAAGTATGGGTCGGGATGTGTAACGAGAAGTTTACACACACCCCAGGGGTTAGATGCTACATAAACCCCGAGAGCGAAGCTCGAGGGATTTATTAAAAGCATCTAACCCCGAGGGTGTGTGTAAACTTCGAGTTTACGCACACCGACCCATGTTTTATTTTATATAATTGCCGAGTTTGCCATTTTTGCCTCAGCAATTATATAAAATGAATGCAGGTTGCTCCGCAGCCCGTCCGGTTCTGAAGAGAAAAGCAGTAGTGTGGGCATGCGCAGAGCGAGGGAAACCATGCTCATGTTTGCTGTTATAAACGCTCTTTTATAACGGCAAATTACGCCACAGTTTCCCTATGGGAAAAAGGCTAAGCCAGTTATTATAGACAAATTATACACTGCTGCACCGCAACAATCAGCAAAAAAATGTCAAGAATTACTAAAAATATTATTGTGTCTACATTAATATATTTAAATAAGAAACATTTAACAAAAACAGAAAGACTGCCTTTTTCTCCCAGTTAATGTACCTACACCACCAATACACCCCTGCCCCAAAGCTCACTTCATAGTACACAAACTGACTGTTCTAAATTAACATTCAAAATCCACACACAACAATAAACACTCGATGATATGAGCACAGAAGGGTTCCTACAATCGATGTACTAAAATTTGGGCAAAAAAAAAAAAGACTCAAAAAGGCATTTAAACAACTTTTAGATATTTTGAATCACAGAGCTCTGAGAGCAAACTGTCTCCCGCTACCATTACACACACACTACCCAGGCCAGAAATGAGGCTCTGCAGAACATTCTAGAGCCCATGTGACCTGCAATCTCATGAATCACTGCAGAATTTTATTTGGAGCTCAATTACAAGGTGAAGTGAGGTGAATTACATTGATTTAAATGTACTTCACCTTAAAACTGGTGGAGAAGTGGCTTGGGGAAGGTGGAATAATGCAAAGTCATTGATTTCAATGGACTTCGTGTTCCTCATTATGAAGTGAAGTACTCCGTTTCACATTGTGGAGTACTCCGTGTATTCTGCGTTACTCCGTGAATCACTTTGCGGAGCGAAGTGGGGCCACTTCACCCACCACTACTTACAGTACTGTAACTCATATGCAGTTCAAGAATGAACGCGAATGCCTATGGCTGTACTTCCCTGATGAGCTGAGCCTGTATCATAAAACTCCCCAATTTAAAAACTCTTACTAATGAGTACAGTAGTGGGGTGGTGAAGCCTGGAGAGATACTACAAAACAGGCTTACAATACATTCAAGTAACTAGTAAAAAATTTATGTTGTGATTCGTGACATGATCGTGAATTGTGATTTGTGACTGCATTTGTGACTGTGATGATGAAGAACATGATTCGGTGTCAATGGTATGAGATAACCAATATGGAACTGTACTGGGAACATGAATGCCTATGGCTGTACTTCCCCGATGAGCTGTAGCACAAAACTCCCCTACTTAAAAACACGTATTAATGAGTACAATGGTGGAGTGGTGAAGCCTGAAGAGATACAACAAAACAGGCTTACAATACATCCAAGTAACTAGCAAAAAAATTAATGTTGTGATTCGTGACGTGATCGTGAATCATGAATTGTGCCTGCATTTGTGACCGTGATGATGAAGAACATGATTTGTATTACGAGTGACTCGTGATGATGGTCCTGACTTCAAAACGCATATTAATGAGTACAATGTTCATGCAGAATTATGCACCACACCTGGCCAGTACTCTGAAGGGAAGCCAAAGAAACATCTGTGACTTAAGTTACAGATGGAGATTGGGCCCTAAAAAGATGCAAATGCACAGACAGATTAAGATTGCACTGCGCACTGAAGAGATGCACATGCAAAGGCACAACACCTAACCAGTGCTCACCAGCAGTAATTCAAATCTGGAAAAGAATACCTTTGCCGGTTGGGGCAGGCAGCGCGGGGGTGGGGTGGTAGTGCACTGCACTGCTGCAGTAACAGTCACTAGTACTAGTATTAGTACCAGTAAAGATACCACAAAGAAGTACAAAAATCACACAGCTGCAGTGGATAGCAGCTTCACATTGCTGAAATGACTATGTGGCACAATAAAAGCTGTCTGATTTGATGACACACGTCACACACATACTCACACACACACTAAGTAATGTGTAGCAAATTGAAAACTTCAGTAATATAACCACATATTTTAAACAAACTAAAATTATGCACTGCTGCACCACAACAATCAGCAAAAAGATGGTAAGACTTACTGAAAATATTACTGTGTGTACATTAACAGTTATACAAGAAAAGTATCACCAAAACAGAAAGAACTGTCTTTTTCTCCAAGTTAATCTACCTACACCACAGAAATACCCCTCCCCCAAAGCACACTTTCACTGTCTCTCAGTACTCAGACTGAATGTTGTACATCAACATTCAAAATCCACACACAAACAGTAAACGCTCGATGATATGAGCACTGGAGGGTTTCCTACAATCGATGAACTAAAGTTTCAGCAAAAAACATGACTCAAAAAGGCTTTTTTAATGGCTTTTAGAAGGTTTGAATTGCAGACAGCTCTCAGAGCAGACTGTCTCCTACAGCTTCCTACACACACTACTCTGAACTGAGTCTGCGCAGAACAATCTAGAGCCCGTGTGACCTGAAATCCCATGAATCACTGCAAAATTCACCTTTGGAGCTTAAAAACAAGGTGAAGTACATTGTTTTCAATGTACTTTGCCTTAAGAATTGGTGGAGTAGTGGTTTGGGAAGGCGGAGTAATGCAAAGTCATTGTTTTCAATGGACTTTGCGTTACCCATCATAACGTGAAGTACTTCACTTCGTGTTGCGGAGCATTCCGCGAATCCGCTTTTGCTTTGCGATTCACTTCATAGAGTGAATTGAGGCCACTTTGCTCAACTTTAATTGCAAATACACAAAAAGCTTCACTGTTGTCCCTTTTTGATCATTTGTTTGCTCTCAACCACAGCCTAGACGAATTGGGGCTAGATTCATGAAAAATTGCAACGTGCAGCCAAATGTTTGCGTTTGACTTTGCAATTGCCCAGGTGGTAAAAAATGCTATTCATTGACAGATAGCAAAGAGTACTATCCAACTGTGAATAGGGGTAGGCAGATGCAGTGGTAATCCCATTACCACTACCTCTAACCCCACTAGCACCGCCCTAACTTGCATTCCTTTAAACGGCCCTGCAATGAATAGTGCCAGTGTGCTATTTTCTATATAGGAAAGCAGCCATGCAAATGATTCCATTGGGCATGCAAAGCGCTAGCTGACCATTTGCATGCCCATTATGGGCCCATTTACATGGACTGCGAGGGAGTTTTGCACCCCCCCCCATTCAGACTGCCCTTCCCATATTAACACAAAAGACTCCCTGGTGGTCTAGTGGTTCCTCCCCATCCCCAATCACCAACTGCCAACCCGTTATGCATGAAAAAATCTACCTGGTAGACAAGTGGTGCCTCCCCTCGCCTACATTCTCCAATTGCTGTCCCTGGGGAGGGACTTCTTGGGCCAGCAATCAGCAAGAAAAGGATCATGGGTCAGGACATTATTTTTTTCACCTATGGGATGTCAATCGGAGAATGGGAGGGAGGGAGGGGAGGGAGGGAGAGGGACCACTAGACTACCAGGGAACTGTATTGTTCTTTTTTTGGGGACAGCGATCAGAAGCCGGGGAGGGGGAGGGACCACTAGACTGCCAGGGACACATTATTATTATATGGGGATGGTGATCAGAAGCTGGGGAGAGGAAAGGGACCACTAGACTGCCAGGGACACTTCTTTTTATTATACAGAGATGGCAATCAGAACCCGGGGAGGTGGGAGGTATCACTAGACTTTCAGGGAAACTTATTTTTGTGATATGGGAATGGTGATAGGAGAACAGGGAGGAGGAGGGACCACTAGTCTACCAGGGAACAGTATTTGTATTATATAGGGATGGAGATTAGACAGTGGGGATTGGGAAAGGACCACTACACTACAAGGGAAACAGTACTATGAGTGTGGGAGTTGCTGAAGTGCCTCTGGCAGCCACTAGGGTTGGATGGAATATTGCCAGGTCTTGGTTGGCAGTATTTTCTCCACACAAGGGACTGCTGCAAAAGGCCCTTGCACAAAGAAAATGGTTTGTGAATGGCACAGTGCCATTATGCAGGTCCCATCCCCCAAATTTGAATTGTGACCCCCTGAACCCTTTGCCCCAGTGCAAGCCCATTCTAATGGTGAAAACTGGGCTTTTGTGAATAACACTATGGTGCTAAACCTAGTTTTTACCACACAAATTGGGTTTTCTCTGGGGCAAATCTTTGTGAATCTAGCCCATGGAAATTTGTTCTAAAATGTTTAGGACTGAATGGGCTTCTGCCAATAGTGTGCCTTTTGAAGGTTTAGTGAAAAAAATATTAATTTGTTCCAGAGTTTTAAGGTTTCAAAATTTGGCTTCTGAACATGCTCAATAGGGATTCAAGATAACCCCTGATACAACATATAAATGGACCTTTCACAAGTGGTTTTACTTTTGCAAAGTTAGCGCTTTTCACATTCTCAGATTTTGACTATGCTATTTACATGACCTTACCTCATGAACAAGGATGGTGGGAATTTTCAAATATTGGTCAAAAGGTGAGCTTCTGGTAACCAAATAAGGCCCACTACACATTAGTGCCTATTTTCAGGGGCAACCTGGGAGCACTGGGGAGGTTATGTGACTTGCTCTGAGTCACACAGTATGCAAGTGGAGGTCATGGGATATACCAAGCTCATTTATGCAGACACAAGGGCTAAAGAATGTAAAGTGCACAAAGTAGGGAAATGAAAGAAATACAAGAGTTTTGTGTCTCCGGAGGTTTGGTGAATCAATGGTGGGGTCTTCCTTGTGGTTGTCAACTGCAATGCCCACTCCCCCAAGACCATAGCCTCTTTATCCAAATCACAAGGTACAACTCTAAGCCAGTGCTTCATAGTGATAGTCTTTAAAGGTAGAGAAGTATGACTTAACACAGGTTGCCAACAGAATCAATATTAGCTTTTTCATTCAGGGCTCTGTGGGCCCAGTGGGAAGAAAACTGATCACATCTGACCTTCTTTGCTCAAGGAAGGGGCTAGGCATTACAGTGGACAACCCAAAGGAACATTTCACCATTGATGCACCAAAATTCTGGAGACTCAAAACCCTAATATTTTTTAATTTCTCTACTTTGTGTTCTTCAACCCTAATTTCTGCATTAACAGTTTTTTGTAATGAATTTCCCTTCTTTTTCAGATAGTGGAATCATAACATCATTTGTGCAGGTCCCAGAAATAAACAGAATGGTGGATACTGTCCTGATGCAGTGCATGGGCCTATTAGGCCTTGGCATCCATGTTAACCCCTTGTGAGGGAAGGCTCCCTGGTCTGCCATAAGGTGTTGACTGTGTGCCAGAACACTGCTCTGTCCTTCCACAGGCTTGGGCCAGTGTCACATTCTGCAGCACCTTTCACCAAGCTTCAGCCCATTCAGCCCACTTACTGAGCTCATACCCAAGCTCAGGTCACTGGCATGGGAAGTCAACGTGGTCCCCACTGGGCCAACAGCCATTTCTGCAAACAATATTAGTTCATAAATTTGTTTTGACAGCTTGACCACAAAACTTCAACATAGTTTTTTTTTTATGATGCCTCTTTCTGAACATGGCAAGTGTAATTTATAAAATACCGGCCAAAATGTAATTTTGTGGCAAAAGTGAGAAAACACATTTTGGCCAGGATTTATAAAAATGACACCTGTCACATCCATGAGGTTGTCTGAAAAAATATCTATTTTTAAAATTTGCTGTCAAAATAATAGAAGCCAAAGTTATGAGTGAGCATTGAAAAATAACAAAGTACCTTCACAACTTTCTTGTTTTAAAACATGTTACCCAAATGTTCAACATAGCCTGATTATGACACCATCTCATGAATCCAGTAGGTGAACTTTTTCGAATCCTGCCCAAAAGGTGATTTCACAGAGCAACTGTGAAATCACCATTCAATCTGGATTTGAAGACGTTCACCTACCTTAGTAATGAGGTGCAGTACCAAAGAGGCCATGTTGAAAATGTGGGAGAAAAATGTAAAAAAATGACGAATTTATGAGTAAAAGTTCAAAATGCATTGAAATACATTAACCACCCTTACTTGATTTTCTCAGTTCCTAGTCTGGTGCTGAAGAGTAAAGATCTGTCTCCAGTCCATAGAGGATTATGGGTTGGCCTGAATTTAGGCAAGTGATGGGTGGATGAGGGGTTAGGGGTAGTGGGTACTGAGTAGGGGGTCAAGGTTGGGTGGGTATGGGAGGGGATGGCAACAACACAGACAATAATGGATCATGTTCTTTTTTTTCTGCAAACATAGTTTATTGAAAACTTCCAAAAGTACAATACAGGGTATTAAGCAGCACATTTGAAATACCATTGTCAGCAATGCAGTAATTAACAGCAAAACTTCTGTAGGTACTTGCAACATTTCACAGCTGATCAAGTATTAACATGTATACCTGTGCACAAGATACCACAAGAGATTTAGACTCTAAATACCCACCCCTTGAAGGTTTTAGACAACTCTCGTTATAATGTCAATATACCATCCTCTAGTCCTTCAAGCAGGGGTTGTTAATGTTTGCTGAAGTAGCTTATCTTGCCCATTAGCTAATAGTTGGCATCTTTCCAATGTGAAACACATTGTTAAGTTATTTATCCAGTGAGCAGTAGTGGGTGGAGTGTTACTCACCCAATGCTGAGCTACTGTTTTTTCTGGCATTAACTAGTGCCATTTCCCACAGTCTATGCTTTTTATTCCTCCCTAAATGGAGTTTGGCATTGAGCATCAGCTCCAAGGGAGAGTTAGGTAATTCCGGCTTCAGTTACTTTTGCATTAAGGTATGCACACTGAACCAACATGGGGCTACCCTGCTACACATTAAGGCTATATGTAGGAAGTCTCCTTCCTCTGTGTGACACTTTGGGCACAGTACTGATTCAGAGATATTGAATCTGTGCAGCATTATTGGTGTTAAACAAGTTCTATACAGAAAGTTTAATTGGACTCTGTGGAGCTTATTAGAGTTTGAACATGTATGTACATTTTTAATTGCCTCTCTCCAAATCTAATCCTCAATTTCAATGTCCAGGTCTGCTTCCTATGCTGTCCTGGTTTTGATGATTAATGAAAGAGCAGACCCTGCAAATAATTTGTAAATAGCAGATAAGGTGGAAACCTCTGTCTGTGGCCTACATAGTAATTCCTCGAGTGGAGAAGACAATGGCTGGCTATCTATCAAATACTGCCAGACTCTCAGGTATGCAAAAAAAATCACCTGCTGGATACCATACTGTTGTCTTAATTCTGTGAAGGACTTAATCATCCCACCATAAAATAGATCTCCTATACACACCAAGCCTGCCTTCTACCACTGAAGCAATACTTTGTTTGTTTGTTCGTTTGAATTTTGGTAACTGGGTAAGCCCAATGAGACAAAATGCCCCTTTTTCAGGGGCAACCCGGGGGAAGGTAAAAAGGGAGGTACAGAGATACAATGAAAAACAGATACAGAGATACAATGAATAACGGCAACAGATAATTGTGCAAGGACACTTTACAGTAGTTTGCAAGACACAATATACAGTACATAGATACATAGATACATACACAGTGTCGGCAGGTAAGGGCCTATGGCCCACCCAGTCTGCCTATTTGAGCTTGTAAGTTCAGTTTATGTTTTCCTAGAACTCTGTTGCCCCTTACTCCTGACCTCCAGAATTCCTTTGTGTATATCCCATGCATTCTTAAATCCCATGATTGTTTCAGCCCCCACCACTTCCTCTGGCAGGGTGTTCCACTTGTCCACCACCCGTTCTGTGAAGAAATTCTTCCTCATGATTCCTCTGAATTGTCCTCCCTCCAACTTCATCCCATGCCCTCTAGTCCTGGAACATCTTTTTCACTTAAAAATTGTGTATTCCTGCACCCTGTTCCTCCCTGTAAGATACTTGTATGTCTCTATCACATCCCCTCTCTCCCTCCTCTCCTCCAGGGAGTACATGTTCAGTTCCTTCAACCTGTCCTCATAGGACTTGTGATACAATCCATGCACCATCTTTGTTGCCCTCCTCTGAACCTTCTCTACCCTGTCTATGTCCTTACATAGGTAAGGTCTACAGAACTGTACATTGTATATACAAACTGCATGTACAGTATTTACAAATAAAACAGCATATACAGGCACTGAAGTAGTAATTTACAAATATATACAAGGTGCAAGGGCAGAATTTAACAGTAAATTCAGTAACGTTTTACAGATAATACAGCAGGTACAGGCAGAGAGGTGGTATTTTCAATTGGCTGGATCAGAAAAGAAACACAGTGAAACAAGGGTAGCTCAGAATCAAATCACAGTAGCACAGATGTGATGCTTTTGGGCAGAGCATGGACAGAAACAGGAAGGGAGTAAGGGAGCAGGTAGGTGTGGAGGGAGTGAGCTAGATTCAATAGGCAGGATAACTTAGGCACAGGTGTAGAGCGGAGGGGAGACAAGATCGGATTTAAGAGAACTCTTAAAGGAGTAGATAGAAGGGCAGGTCAGAACAGCTGCTGGAAGTGAGTTCCAGAGAGATGGCCGGAAAAACTGAAGGCAAGTCGACCCACTGCAAGGTGAGGTTTTGGGATGGAGAGAAGAGGTAGGTCAGATAACCTTAAGGACATCTTCATGTTTTTTATTGGACAATGTCCATAAGGAAAGGAGGGGTGAATGTATGTACTAGCTTGTAGGTCAGGCAAAAGGTGGGGTATCGTAGTCCAGCTTCAAAGGAGGGACAGCCAAGGGAGTTAAGGACTAAGCAGTGGTGTATCCTAGTGTTGGCACCAAGGGCAAAGCGTGCGACCCTGTGTTAGGCTTGCTTGAGTTTGGCAAGACAGGAGACCTGAGCTGAGTAGAGTATGGGGACTCCACTGGAGATACATGGGAGAACGGATGAGGAAGCTATGGCCAGGAAGGAGGAGACAGGTAGGGCAAGAGGCGGTAGAGCAGCCCAAGCTTTTGGTGAATGGTCTTAACCACAGTTGAGACATGAGTGTCAAAGGTGAGGTGGGAGTCCGGCGTGACACCAAGGTTTTTAATGGATTGTACCTGATCTAATGTGCCACCGTGGGATGAATTTATCACCAGTGGAGGCAGGGAGGTAAGCTTAGGGGTCCGGTGACAAACGAATATCGATTTAGTCTTTTTGATGTTGAGTACCAGAAGATTATTGAAAATCCATGCTTCGAGGTTAAGGAAATCCTGCTGCAACTGGTGGTTTAGCAAAGTCAGGTCACGAGAGGACCAGTACAGAATGGAATCATCTGTGTACATTGGACAGTGGCACCTCCACAGTGCAGAGGGAGCTCATTAATAAATAATGAAAATAGAAGAGGGCCAAGAATACATCCCTGTGGGACACTATCCTTAATGGTGCTAAAAGGGGAAGTGTGACTGGCCCATTTCATGCATTGTGTTTTGCTGGAGAGATAGCTTGAGAACCAGTTTAATGAAAGGACATCGAGTCCGACAAACAGAAGCATGTGGAGCAGAAGATTATGGTTGACAAGGTTTAAGGCCTTGGTAAGGATGACACATTTTGCACCAGTGACAAGTCCTTTGTCCATACAGGAGAGGATGTCAGAAGTTACCTTAATGAGGGCAGTATGGGTACTGTGGGATTTATGGAATACTTCCTGGTTCATGGAAGGCGAACTGTTAAGGTCCAGATGAAACTGAAGTGGCGAATGTATAATTTTTTCCTGTATTTTATCTAGGGGGAAAAGTATGGAGATGGGCCAATAATTATCAAATGCAGAGTTTGGGCCACTCTTGTGAATAGGGACGGCTATTAGGCCTTCCACTTCCAAGGCACCATGCTTGAACAGAAAGATTTGTTAATTAGGTCTCGTACAGGAGAGGCAAAGGCAATAGTTCCAAGTTTTAGGAAGTGGGTTTCAAGGAAGTCAAAGTCAGGTGAGGAGGTTTTCTTGATGCTCCTAAGGTGATGCAGTACCTCTTTCCATGTGGCCAATTTAAGGTGAAGGAAGGGCTAGTAAAAATGGAGGATGGGGAGGGAGGAGAAGGTACATGGGCAGGGAGGAAGGTCTTATGTTTCAAGGGGTCTGTGAAGGCCTGATTGAACTTGGAAGCAATAGCTGTGGGGTTGGTGACCTCACTGCCATTAAGGTGCATGCTGTTGGGTATGGGAGAGGAATTACCCTTTAGTAGGAAGTTTTCACCATATGTGATGTAAGAAAATATTGTAACCTTTTTGTGTGACAAGATCTGCATGTATGGTCGCATATGGTGAAACTGACTTCTGGTGCCCAATGTAAGGACATACACCAATCCGAAGTCTGACCAGGTGGTGTGTGAAGGGATTTTGACATTTGATAGTGGTAGTCTAACTTAAGCATGATGCTAGGAAACCTTGGAATATACCCTCTAAGATGTAGTAATCTTCAATAAGTCTCCAGGTGGGCAATTTAGGGGCAAAAAGGTGCTCAAGAAAGGTGAGTAGTGATGCCCAGTAGTAACATTTGAAGTTTGGCAGGGCCAAATCCATTTCCCACCAGGGCATCAGCAAGATAGTTCTTTTTATTCTTGCTGCTTTCTTATTCCATAGGAACCTGTGAAATATATTATTGAGTTGTTTAAAAAAAAATATCCGGTACTCAGGTTAATTTTGGAATAGGTAGAAGCATTTGGGTAGAATATTCATTTTAACAGTGTTCATCCTACCAATGAGACTGATAGGTACAGTGGTTGCTACAGTAAAGTTGCATGGTAGCATGGTATGCCAAGTGGTGCGCAGTTGCAGTACCCACTGAATAACTTGTATACTGCAACTGTGCAATTTGAGTGGTAGCGTGGTACCGAGCAACTTTACTGTAGCAATCATTGTAACCCTTCCCACCTTTCACAATATCTTTTATGTTGTTCAGTAAAATATTATAATTTTCTTGATATAATTGTGATATGTTTTTAGTCAGCATGACTACTAAGTATTTCAGTGATTTCACTAATTTTATATTTAGAGAGCTATTGGATACAAATTAGCCATCCCCCTTACTGATCACCAGCATTTCACTCCTGAATCAATTAATTTTATGACTGGTAATAGCACCATATTTCTGAAATAGATTTTGCAGCACAGGAAGGCCCTGTTGAGGGTTGTTCAAATATACTAATAAATTGTCCAAAAACAATGCCACCTTGTGGTGTTTGCCTCCTGTCACCAGCCCCTGTATCCTATCATCTTGCCTGATTGCACCTGCCAAGGGTTCTAAGAACATAACATATAGAAGGGAGGACAACGGACTTCCCTGTTTGGTGTGGTGATAACTAAAAGGGTTTTGTAAGGTTGCCATTAACCTGGATTTGGGCACAAGGCTGCTGATACAGTGAAACCTATTCATTTACAGCATGTTGCCACCTAGCCCTAACCTTCGCAATGTCCCAAACATATAGTATACCTCATTCCACACAGTCGAAGGCCTTTTAGGTGTCATCAGTTAATATGGCTGGGCTTCCCCCAATTACGCCTCTGGATCATCTCCAGACCACATTTAAAGTTTGTCTGACATTTAGTTTCCCTTGTTACCCCTAAACAAAGCCTGTTTGGTCTTCATGTATTAGTTCTGGTAAGATTTTTTTCTAATCTGTTTGCAAGCAGGTGAGTTATGATTTTATAATCCACCATTGGAAGAGAGATTGGCATATAGGAGGTGCAATATTGGGGACCATTGCCTGGTCTGGGTAGAGCAGTAATTGTAGCTGACAGCATGGATGGGGGCAAAGTTCCCCAATTAAGGCATTCTTCAATCATATCATGTAAAGGGGCCCTGAGTTCTTGATAAAAGGTTTTGTACAAATCTATTGGGAAACCATCCTACCCTGGGGCTTTTCCACTTTTTAAATGAGCTATAGCAGCTTTAAGTTCATCCCCATTAAGGGGCAATTATAGTTGGTTCCTGGTTTCCTCATCAATACAGGGCAAGTGACATTTAGAGAAAAGAGAGTCATACTGAGTAACAGTTAGAGATACCTCAGACGTATATAAGGTGGAAAAAAACCTGCAGAAGCATTCATCTGTTTCCCCATCCCCATGCTGCACAATTACCCCCCATCACCTGATATCAGGGAGATATTTTTAGCCCCCTCCCTACTTTGTAGTTGCCAAGCTAACCATTTCCTCCCAGTGTCTCCCTCAAAATAGGTGCTTGCTTGTATGACTAACATTGCTCATTCAGTTTCGGTACTGTGGGCTGTGTTAAACTCCCACTTAAGACATTGTAGGGCTTGATATTTTTCTGGTGAGGAGGCAATTATGTAAACTTTCTCTGCCTTTTGTATCTGTTTGACAAGCCTAGGAAGGTACTGATTATCTACATTTTCTTTTGAGATGTGTAGAATATTATAGCCCCTCGTAGTACAGCCTTAAGGTCGTCCCCTCAAGTAGCAGCTGAACTCAGCCCAGCTTGATTATCCTTCAAGTATTCTGCTATTGGGGTTTTCATGTAGCAAAACAGAAGGAGAAATTATGCTGACTGGGGTTGATTAAAAATAGTGAGAGAACTGGGATTATCCTGAGAGTCAGGCTTTGTTACCTAGGTAAAATCCCTTCAGACATGCTTGCAGGATCTGTTGCCACTTTGCCAGTATAAAAACTGCCGGGAGATAGACATATCACTGGTCAGGAGAAAGGCAGATTAGCCATTGACTAGAAAAAGAATAGTGCCTGTCAAACTTACAGCTGCTACCAATTTGTAAGTTTCCCCACCCACAAAGCATCAAAAATGACAGAAGAAACTGAGTTATTCAAAACAACCCACCTGATAGTCATTTTGAGCCCTCATGCTTGAAATGTAAAATAGAATAGTGCACTGGCAGAGAAGCACAATTTGTATGAGACTTGACTTTGTCCACACCCCCTCGCTCACCACACAAGCTTAGGCCTTTTATATTGCTGAGCTGCTATGTTACCAGTTTCATAGAAACATAGGCTTTGATGGCAGATGAGGACCACTTGGCAAACCTTGTCTGCCCATTTCACTACGTATCAGATAAGCTGCAGATCCAAATTTTACCAACAGCCTACTTCCTCCTACCTCCTACTAGAATTACCTTATGTCTGTCCCATGCATTCTTAAATTCCCCCACTGTTTTTGACCCCATGACCTCCTCAGGAAGGCCGTTTCTTGTGTCTGCCACCCTTTCCATGAAAAAATACTTCCTCACATTGCCCTGAGTGGTCCCCCCTTATCTTCAAATTGTGCCCCCATGTTCTTAACACATCTCTTTTTCTGAAAGATGGTACCCTCTTGTACTTTGTTGATTCCCTTGGAGTACTTGAAAGTTTCTATCATACCCCCCTTTCCCTCCTTTCCTAGAGGGTATACATATTAAGCTCTTTTAGTCTCTCTTCATATGGCTTCTGGTACAGACCCTGCACCATCTTAGTTGCCCTCCTCTGGACTGCTTCCAACCAGTCTGTGTCCTTGAGGAGATGGGGTCTCCGGAACTGCATGCAGTACTCCAGATGGGGTCTCACCAACTGTGTCTGTACAGAGGGATAACAACTTCCTGTTTTCTACTGGTGATGCCTCTCCCTATGCATCCTAGTATCCTCCTAGCCCTCCTTACTGCCTTCTCAATTGCTTGCCTACTTTTTGGTTATCTGATATTACTACCCCCAGGCCCCTTTCCATTTTTGTTGTCTTTAATACCTCCCCCCAACATTGTGTACTCTTCCCTTGGGTTTTTGTTTCCCATGTGCATTACTTTGCACTTCTTTATATTTAATCTAAGCTACCATACTTTTGACCATTCCTCCAACCTTGCCAAGTCCCTTCTCATCTTTTCCACCCCTCCTTGTGTATTAACACTGTTGCAGATTTTTGAGTCACCTGCAAAGAGACATACTTTTCCTTCCAGTCCCCTTGCAGTGTCACCTATAATGACATTAAAGAGGACCGGTCCCAGTACCGAACCCTGCGGTACCCCAGTAGTAACCCCCCTTTCTTTGGAGAGGACGCCATTTACTATTACCGTCTGTATCCTGTTGTCTAGCCAATTTTTTACCCAGGTTACCTCTCTGGGACCCACTCCCAGGCTGGCTAACTTGTTCATTAATCTTTTGTGTGGGAGTGTGTTAATTGCCTTGATAAACTCTAGGTAGGCCATGTCCACAGCCCCTCCCTGGTCTACTGCTTTGGTCACCAAATCAAAGAAATCTATTAGAATCATCTGACATGACCTTCCCACCGTGAATCCATGCTGCCTTGGGTTCTGTGCCCTACTGGCCTCTAGGTACTCAACAATTCTTTCTTTCAGAAGTGATTCCCTCATCTTCCATACCACTGAGGTCAAATTAACAGGTCTGTAGTTTCCTGCCTCTGCCTCACTCCCACTTTTATGAAGGGGAATCACATCCACCCTTCTCAAGTCCTCAGGTACCACACCTTCCTCCCATGATTTGTTAAAAAAGGGTAGTCAGTGGTGCCAAAGGTTCTCCCATTAGTTCTTTTAGAATTCTTGGGTGAATCCCATCAGGCCCCATTGCTTTTTGACCTTCAGTTTTAGCAGTTCTTTCAGCACCCTTAGCTAATTGTCTTATATAGAATAGTTGTAGAGGGCGGTCACATGAAATTGCTTTTAGCAGCCATGTGGTCAGGCACTCCACAGCCCCAGTGCCACAAGAGGGGGGGTGACATATTTCAGGGAGGACTCACAAAACCCCAGCCTAAACCATACAGAAAAAATAACTTACTGGACCCATTCTTCAGGGAGCATGTGCTGTGGATCTGGGGTGAGATCTCCCTTCTGTTGCAGCATCCTCCTGATTCACGTAATGCTCAGCATATTGCAGCTTAGTGAAAAACATTGGTAGGCATCCTGGCTTTATGATTTTTAACTTAGCTGGGTACAATAGTGCAAACTCCCACACACGCTGGTGCAGGTTAATTTTTATGCCCACAAAGTTTTAATGCTGGACTTGCAGCTCCTTTGTATATTCCTGGAAAATGGACACTCATTCTTCATCTACCTGGATGGGGCCATGTGCTCTGGTGTTCCACAACATATTTTCCTCCTTGGGGAACTGGAGGTATTTAATTAAAAAATGCCATGGCTTATCTCTGTGCTGCAGCTGGGGACTGGTTCTATGAGCCCGCCATATCTTATAAGACTTTGTTGCTTCATCTGGACCCAGTTTCTCAACTAGCCATTTTGGACAGCCTGACCTCCTTCTTCGCCCTCCAGACCCTCTGGTAGCCCAATGATCTGTATGTTGGATCTGCAAGCTCTGTTTTCTTGATCTTCAGCTCTAGTTAGGAGGTGATCCACTTGGTCCTGAAGCACTTTCCAGTTCCAGGACAGGTCCACAATTGTGTTTTCCAGTTTGGATAGCCTCCATTCTTGCTTCTCAAATTGTGCTTCATGTGCAGCCGATGTCTCAGCCAGTCCAATTACCACATTCTGGAGGTGAGTAACTTGGGAAGTGAGGTTGGTGAAGCCAGCTTTGACCTCCTTCTGCAGATTTACAACCGGGTCCACTAGAGCTGTGATCGCTTTGTCAGAGGTGCTCTTTCCCACTCCTGTTTTAGCTGGCAGGTTGCAATTGCATGCGACCCTCTGAAGCACTGGCAGATGTTTTTTCTGACCTTTCAAATTGGAGCAGGGTCTAATTTGCATGTGTTTTGGTATTGCCATCAGTTCAGAGGGTTGTGTTCTTTTCTTTATGCTTTATATTCACTCATTTAGAAGTCTTATTTTGCCTAAATAGTGACCACCATGCCAGATAGCCAGGCCATGCCCCATCATTTTCTTTATTACAGGTTTCAAAAAAAGGAAAAAGACACTGAGGGACTTTTCTTTTATTACAGGTACTGACACTTGGGATTGGGCAATCCAGTGGTGGCTAGATGTTTGGTGACACTGGGAGTTGGCATCCTGGAGTCACAGACTGTTGGATCAGAAGGAGGAGTGGTCTAAGACAACAACAGGGATTGGGCACCCCATTGCTTGGATGCTTGCGTGGCAGGTGGAATGTGGGATCCTAACTGGAGAGAGGGTGGAACTAAACTGGTACCAGGGTGGTCACACCATGTCAGACTCTATAACATTTTAGCTGGCAGCAGGGATTGGGCACCCCAGTGTCCAGTTTCAAGGAATTAGGTCGATGATATAGCTAATGGCTGATAAATAGCCATTGAAGTAAACAAACCCCATAAAGGTTCATTCAGCAGGGTCATGGCTATGCACTGTCGCAAAGCCCTGTCCTCATGGAGTGAACACTATTAAAATACATTTGAACACTGTTGGCATTACTTAGACAAGCCCCACAAATGCATTCTCCTAAACTGATCATACTAAGAAATGTGGTCATAAAAATTCAGTTATCCTTGGACTCTTATTTTTCCAACTGTGCATGCTCAAAAACTGAACTTTTTTGAAATATTTTGAAAACTACATTACATTGGGAGAGGTAAACAACATAAAGCACACACCTTGGGCCAAACTCTATCAAACCTGTATATTTTAGGTTTCAAATCCTCCTAGTTGTTTTAGTTATAGGTGGGTTATAGGTGAGCAAAGTAAATCTTAATTGATATGATTTTTATATGTTTTGCACATCTATAACTTTTCCCCTGGTGAACTGATTGCCCCTGGCACTGACTCTCTGACTTCCAAATTTCAGGTAAATTGGTTGAATGAGGGCAAAGTTATTAAGGTGCAAAAATCGGGGTTTAACATTAAATTGCTTATGCAAACCTTATATACAGGCATGACTGTGCCTATATCATACAAACATACAGTATATATACAATACAAATTGTTAGTGTTGAAGTGTAAAAAATAAAATGTTGGGAAATAAACAAAAGAAAAATTCCCTAAAGAATTTATGAAGCTGTGGGTACTGTTGCTTAAGGTTTGAATAATCACACCGTACAGCATTGGTGTTACCCTAACTTTAACCCTCCATTCTGTACTAGGATTAATGTGTCATTATTGTACATACTCAAATTCTAAAGCCACACAGTACAGGCTGGATAACCTTTACAACAGGCTGTGCAGACCTGCTCTTCAGAGTAACATAAGGGCCTGCAGTTGACTTTTGTACAGTATATCCAACTTGCCTGGCTTAGCCCACCACCTGCAGTGATTACCATGCAGTTCTCCATAAATGTATCCACTCTCCAATCTCAACACACAATACACCACATCCCTATCTATCCCTCTATGTACCACTTGTTCCCAAAGACTTAGTACAGTAGTATATCCAGATTTTAGTTAAATGACATAAATACTTCTGCAAGATGGGCATTTTCCTTCTCAGGCCAAACAGCATGGGATGTCCTTCAGCACCTCTTTGACAAACCCATATCTTCTACTTTCTGAAGGTTGTTGATTGAACAGTTCAAAGATCGATATACAGTAGATTCCCTCCCACATACTCCACCACCCAATGTTTATTGATATGAATACTGTGCATCAATGGGGCAACAGTCAATATCAAAGACTATATCATCTTTTTAACCTGCTGCATGAGTAATTGTCCTCCACTGTTACCAAGAAATAGTTGGTACTGGGCAAAAAACTTGGATTTGTAGATTCTTTTGAAAGTAGAACATCTGAATCCTATTTGCTTCACTATAACTTAAACACTTTTTGTACCTGCTGCAGTTCTATGTGATAAGGGAAACTCTGAAATGGTGAACCCAGAATCACGATGTAATTTTGGCAAGGACACAAACTGTGACTTTTTTGGGGAGGAGGGCTTTGACCCCCTCACCCCTTTACTTAATTAACCAGCTCCAACGTTGTAGTACCTCAGGGAGGTGGCAAAACACTTGTCATCATTTTGTCCTCACTGTAATTGCCTCACTGACTTTTGGTCTCACTGCTTTGTGTTCACCGACATCACAGGACACCCTCTGCTGTACCAGTGATCCCCAAGAAAATGACATATTTTATCTTATTGGGCCATGCTGCCATCTGTATATGAAAAAATATAGTGCCCTGAGTCCTCATGTTTGTGTAGTTTGTATACTAAAAGGAAAAGGCCATTGAAGTATGTTTTGCTGAAATATATTTTTAACATATAGTATTATAAAGTTTGTAACTAACAACAATTTTGCCAATCAATTAGTGTAGCTTTGCTGAAAGCGATACAGGCCATGGACTTGAAACTTGAATCTCTTTGCATAAGGTGATGGTCCTACATATAAAAATGATTACATCTAAGCAGAGGCTAAAGCCTCCAACCCAGCAAACATTTTAGGCAGCCTGATGATCTGAAGATGGCACTTCAAAAACAGCAGGTGTGACGTGTTTGCCTTGCCCAGCACACATGCTGATCATTGGGCTGCCTGCAATGTTCGCTGAGAGAATGCACTGATTAGTGCCAGTGCTCTTTTGTTTTAATTTATTGTTCACACAGTCTTTGCCTCCGTACTTAACACTTTTTCCTCATGTATAAGTTGCACTCATTGCACTTTGGAAAAGACTTGGAAAAGGCAGCACTGCACTGAATGAAATAAAGGACTGGCCATCATGATATTAGGCCATAGTTGTTTGTGCTACTGATCTCCAGGGCTGCCGTGACACCCCTTTCCTTTATTTATCTAACACTGAACAGTACATACCAGGCCAGCGTTACAGTATGTATACTTAAAACCCCTCAGTTTTGTTTGTTGTGGCTTGAATATCCTGGGATGGAAACCTAAGGGAAATGTCAGTTTGACGTTGCTAGTTCCTGTGTGTTAGAGACAGTTTTGAAGTCCATATGAACATCGATTTGGCATCAGCAGTGTATATACTGAATAAAAAATATTACAAATGAAGCCACAATGGAAAAATGGAAATTAGAACAGTTTCATAACCCAAACAGGGGAATGTCATCACCTGGGCTATTTAAAGATAAAGGATGCATCCTGATTGTTGCAGTAAGTCACAATCTTAAGAGCTAATAAGCAATTGTCGATCCTTCAAACAACTGTATTCAAGCAACTGTATGCCCACCCACAATAATATAATGTCAATGTTGTTAGGACTTATACAATACACAGCTGCTGGGGCATTTGACGTGTGACTATAGACAGGCCTAAAGAGTGACAGCAGCATGATGTGCTCACTCCTGAAAGACTGAGGATTATGAACAAGTCCCAGAATCCCATGCTGGAGTCAATTGGCAGTCAATGGTATTGCCATGGTATGGCATATGTCTCTCATGGAAAAGTGATTTGTGTATCCCCTGCTGTGCAGTGCACAAGTGTCAGTAGGATTAGTTGTGATAACCTGGCCTCTCAGCCATTCATAAACCCACATTTTAGATGATCAAGTTACTATACCGCTAGTTGTTCTTGTTTAAAGGGACACTGTCAACCATTTTCACATCATATTATTTCTATTCAAAAACTCACATTTTATAATTGCTTGCATTCTCTAAAATTAATTGATGCCGCTAGTTGTGTTATCTGCTTTCTTTCTTAGTAGAACTAAAATGCATAGCAATGGTGTCATTATG
Source organism: Neoceratodus forsteri (assembly GCA_016271365.2). Classification (NCBI taxonomy): domain Eukaryota; kingdom Metazoa; phylum Chordata; order Ceratodontiformes; family Ceratodontidae; genus Neoceratodus; species Neoceratodus forsteri. The sequence continues at coordinate 722,970,235 of CM028130.1, read as the reverse complement.
CCCAACATTGTTTTGTTTCAAATCCTTGATCAAGTCTTATGGCATACAGTACCTCTTGAATATCACAAACATGCCCAAACAGTGTAGCAACTCATAATAACAATAGTCTTCTCTCCACATACTGTATCATGAGTGGCTAGACTGTGTGGGGGTATTCCTAAGTCCAGGAAAGATACAGTTGAAGCTGATCAAGGAATGTAAACAAACATGTTTTTGTGTGGTAACACCGGCATGGTTGGCTGGCAGTTTTTCACTTTTAATTCAATGGGCCTATGCAACCAGAATAATATTATGCTTGCACAACTGTGATAACTGGCCATCCACACTCTCTGTTCCATGGGTAATTACCACCCTGTAGGGGCACCGAAGGCAAGGAACCCTCAAAAAGGGTCCCCCCCCAGAGGTGCTGCAGGAAAGATTATCTTGGCTAAAGGCACCTTAGGAAGGAGTCCCCTGAGGAGAGAGCCACTGGAGGAGAAGGGTGAGGATGGTGGAGCAAAGAAAAAGTGCTTCAGAAGGAGACTACGAGGAACTGCTTGTATAGCTCAGGAACGAGGTGTGATTGATTGCTCACTCCATTGAACTACAGGCATAGCCTTTCAATCCAATGGGCCTAAGCAACCAGAGTAGTGTTATGCTTGTGCAGCTGTGATAGTTGTTTGGCCATTCACACTCTCTGTTCCATGGGAAATTTCTACCCTGTAGGGGTACCAAAGGCAAGGAACCCCCCGTAAGAGGGTTCCACCCCTAGAGATGCCATGGGAAAGATTGCCTTGGCTAATGGTACCTTAGGAAGGAGCCCCAAAAAGAACATTGAGCAGTATAAATTGACTACAAGGTAGAGAAGCAGATTGACAATAACAAGACAGCTTGATGAAACACAATACGATGCACAGGTTGTCAGGATTGCACTGATAAAATGGATTGCACTGATGATATCATGGGGCTTCCTAAGCAGAGAGGGAATGGTGAGTAGGGCCACCATCCATCTCCATCCAACAGCAGAAATGTACCAAAGGAAACAAGGGAATATACTTTAAACTAACTATATATTATGACCTTTGGCATGAAGGAGAGGAAAAACACTGTTTTAAAAGGAGGAAACCTCTGGGGATCCAAGGCCAAGTTGCCTTCCCTCCAGGTTAGAGGGTATTTTATTTAGTGACAGCTTGGTTACTGCAATTTGGAAACCCAATTTTTTTTTGGGGGGGGGTCAATTTGGAGGAAGGCTCTTGCTCTATCCCTCTACGAGAAATGCTGTGTGTAACTGCAAAGATGGTTCTGCAGCAAAGGGATACTCCTGTACAGGAGGCCCTCATGCAAGGTGTTAGGAAGAGAGCAACAACTACTGGAAGGTGCTCGCCTGGCCTCCACACAAGAGACCTAAAATGGAGGTAGACATTTGAGGGGCTTCCCCTAAGGACCATCTGAGAATTGAGCTGTGCTGGGAAAGGGAGGTTGAGGAGTTCAGGTGAACCATAGACAGTTGTAGGGAGAATAGCTTTTGAATGTGCCATGGCAAAGCCATAGACAAAGGAACACTCTTGGGCTTGAGGGCCTCACCAGCAACTGAAGTCTTAAATTCTACATCGAGAGGTGTCACCAATGAATTATACAACTGATGCTCCAACCAGTGTGAGGGCAATTATTTATTTATTTAGTTTTTGTTGACCAGGTAAGTGCACTAGACAAATTCTGCCTATTTCCAGGCACGACCTGGGGGAGGGGAATATAGACAAATGCCAACTGACCTTGAACTAGATTAAGCGGTTTACCAATATGGGCCAGAAGAGAAGGACCACACCCCGAGATTCACATATTCAAGATGCAGACTTTGCAGGTGTAGAGCAAGACCATCAGCAGCAAGGCAAGCCCTGAGCCAGAAAAGGTAATAGTCTTGGTTGGCATGCCTTCGATTTATGAGTGACTGCATTAATCATCTTTGATATGCTAGCTAGAAGGAGGCCATTGAAGCTGGTGGCTGTAGATTAGGTAGCAGGTTATTGATGAGGAGGCCAGGTGAAGCCAGCAGCTGCAGATATTGATGAAGATTCTGGGCTGGAAAAGTTGTGAGTGAACTCTATAACAATGAGAACTACCAAGGCAGGCCTGAGTGAGGAAGGAGGCTACAGTGTGAGCCAGCATTTGGTGGTTTGATAGTAGTAGCAACCAGCAGAAAACAAACCAATCAAGTCCATTATGGAATCTGAGTTGATGGTGACATAGAAGGTTGATGCTTAGGCACTGAGAGGCTGTGATGCGATGAATGAATTAATGAAATTTAGTGTAATTGTATTGATGAGGTTTAGTATATGATTGCTATGGTTTCAGCATGAATAGTGAACTGATATGATTGGCCTGAATACCTTATATGCCAGTAAGACAGAGTTAGGTTATCCCAGTAGGGAGCATTTACAGGAAGTAAGTATTTGCAATGCAGTAATGAAATGCAATGAATATTTGAAGCCATGTAGGCTGAGAGGTAAATGTATTGAAGCATGATAACTGAAAAATAAGGAGGCAGGGGAGCAGGGCAAATATATAGCTGACATAATAGCCTGCTTCCACTACATAGAGCCACAACGCCTCTCTGTGACATCACAGTCCCCCACCTTGGGAATAACAGGGAAGCCACAAGCTGAGCACCATGAGACCAAAAGCAACTGTAATGTTGGTAGGGTAGGAACCCAGCATTTGCCTGAGTGGAGCAAGAACTGAGTGAATGAAGAGCAGAGATCTAGAACACAGAGTGGCAGCTAGCTGAGCAGTATGAGCTTGGATCAGGTGCAGGCCATTAAGGTGAAAGCACATGAGACAGCAGAGAAACAGCAATGTGAGCTAAAGCATGCAATAACAATTGCAGAAAAACTGAGGACTGCTAGACAGGAAAGGATGAGCCTTAGCTGAAGCATACAGGCTTGAAAAATCTATTGAGCAAATGGGAGCCTGATATCATAGGCACAGTGCGGCTTAAGGTGAGGAAACAACAATATGAAACCTGATGCACAAATAAGCAATATATATACAGGGCACTAGAAAACTAGAAAAATCCAAAAGAGACAAAAAAAAGCAAACACAAGTACAGGACCAGGAAGGAAACAAGCACATAAGGAAGCATGTAACAGCCGGAGGCAAAGCAATACTAACCAAAGTAGGAGAAACACAAAGAACAGAAATCTAGCACAAACCAAGCAGAGGCCCAAGCACAAAGTAACACTGGGGGGGTTGGGGACAAAAGACTAACCAGGCCCCAGAGGAGAGACAGACTGAGAGAATCTCTGGCCAACAAGAAAAACTGCTTCAGATGGAGGCTAGGAGGAACTGCTTATATAGCTCAGGAAAGGGGCATGTCTGGTTGCTCACTGCACTGAACTACAGGCATAGCCTTTCAAAAAGAAAAAAAAAGAGTCAGAATTAAACAACCAGCTGAATCAGCAATCTTTACAGAATGCAAGCAATCATAAAATGTGTTTTTAAGCTGTGGACAATTTAAGGCCTTAGAAGGTTGCAGTGTTCTTTTAACGTGGTCAATTAAATTGCTCATGTGTAACTTTAAATTTTTTTCTAGAACTGTAGGAAAACATCATTAGCCATTTGTAAGTCTGCATTAGAATTTATTTTTTCATGCTTGAAATAATAAAAGGAGTATTATTTTAATATGTCTCAAACCAGGTTTTCATCAGTTTTCTCAGCTGCCTTATACACTTGTTGTCCCATAAGGTCAGGGAGAAATGTCCCCTGCATGATGGTTTATTATAGTCACAAGAAAGATAATCTTAAGCAAAGGGTGTTCAGAAACAACAGAGAATACTGATAAAAGCCTGGTCTAAGCCAGATTTAAAGGAGCATTCCTTTTCTTATTTCAACTGTAAAAAAGTGACAAATCAGACTCAAAATATGCAATAAAGGGTATCATACAAGTCAGGAGACAGGTAGCAATCCAAAATGAAAAAATAAGCATAGGTCAAAATGTTCACTGTCATAATGCACTGTTGCTTTATTTGTAAAATGCAGCAGTATTTATAGATGCCAACATTTGTATTATATACTGTATTTATAGGTGCATTTCCAGGATCTCTTATAGTGCCTATAAGAGTGTCTTCATAAGATATTTGGATGGAAAACTAGTGAAGCAAAGCTGAGCAGTTGTGGCCCAAAAAAGGACCTAAGAAGGCACTCACTACCATGAATGATGCCAGAACTGTACATATGAACTTATTATAAGTTATGTTAAAAACAAAGAGAAACCCTTGTGTGGGAAATAGGCTATGCCAAAAAAAACAAAGAATATCAGGGGCCCAATATTCAAAAAGGCACAAAGTGCAGCGCAAACATTAAAGCTACCCTTGTGGTTGTCCGGGTGACCAAAAATGCTATATTCAGTGGAAGAGCACAGTGGCACTATTCGACTGAATATAGGGCCATGTGGGCCCAGCACCAAGCCACTTAGCACTGGGCAGAAATGGCCCCCAAAATAGGGTGGCACAATGGCTTGCACCAGCACTAAATTGCTGATATTCAAATGGACCCATGGAAATGAGTTCATTAGGCATGCAAGGCACTTAGGGGGCATTTGCATAGCCATTATGGGCTCATTTGCATGGGTAGCCCAGTAATTTAGCAGGGCGCCAACCCCTACTTTCCTGGTCCCAGAGAGCTATCCTTGGTGCTAATGCCCCCCTGAAGATCACCATCTCGATGTGAAAAAGTAATCTTTCACTGGAGTCTAGTGGTTCCCCCCTGCCGATTGCCAACCAGATGTGACAAAATAAAATTGCTCTAGTGTCTGGTGGTTCCCACTCAATCCAGGCCTGCTGTTATGAAGTAGACTTTTCCTGATGTTTAGTGCCTCCCCCCACCGCTGATTGCTGGCCCAATGCAATGAAGTAAACTCTCCCTGGTGTCTAGCAGACCCCCCCACCCTGGCAGACAGTGCACCACAACTCCACTCCCCCATCCTGACCCCGAGCTGGTGACTGACATAGCCTTCCTCTCTCCACCATGTCTGGCCACCAACTGAGCTGCCAATGAGCGTGTACTGTACAGTACACGCTCACTGAATGTTCACTCAGCAACCAGCGTGGTAGAGAGTGGAGGGATCTTCCAGTTGCTGGCTCGGGGTTGGTATGGGGGGAAGCAGGGTGGTAGGGCACTTCCTGCTGCAGTGGGGGTCTGCTAGACACCAGGGAAGGTTTTCATGATAGCACTGGGCTGGCAATCAGTGGCAGGGGACCACTAGATACCAGGGAAAGTTTTTTTCACATTGGCCCAGTGATCAGTGGGGGGGACCACTAGCAACAGGGAATGATTTTGTTATTACATCGGACTGGCCATCATTGGGGAGCACCTCTATATACCAGGGACCACTGTGTTGGGGTCGTGGGGCCAACACACTTCCTCCACCAACTGCTAGGGTCGCATGGGATTAAGTTGAAATTTCGACTGGCATTATCTTTGCCACACAAGGGGACAATGCAAAATTGCCTTGGGAATCACTGCTCCAATATTCAGGTCCCCACCCCTTCATTTGCATTGTACCCCCCTCTGAATATTGCCTGGGTGCAAACCCTCTTTGCCCATGCTAACTGGGCTTTTCAATATAGGACATCTGTGCAAAACCTGATTTGCAAGAGCTAACTCAGATTTGAGCCTGGGCAAACTTTTGGATCTCTAGCCCCAGAATTGTAAAACTGTTTGCATACATGACTTACTTATGGTTGTATGAGTGCCTGGAATCTTTAGACATGAACAATCCTGATTGTCATGCAATGATGTCGTAATTTTTTATCACATCAAACACTTGGTTATTGGCGTTGTAAGGCTTTTTTGTAATTAATAATTTTTATTGCTTGAACATTTTTAACTTTACAAGTACATATCTGCAATCTGGTATGGCACATATCGCTTTACAGTAACTGAACTGTACAGCCCTGGCCAGGTAAATACCCATGGATGAACAGGCTAAAACACATTCATGACCAGACTCACTCATATATTTACAGACTACAGGTTTTAAGACCTGCAAGTTAGGACAGTAACTGACATTCCTCGCTATATTCATGAGAGAATTTTAGGACGAGGCACTAAACGTACTTCATAGGCTTCAGGTTCAATGTCACTTCTCTATAGTATATATGAAACTACATGTTGCCTCTTTCGTAACCCTTTTCTGTTGAGGGGTCCTTTCCTGTAAGTTCCCCAAGTGGGGTCACTAATCTTCTTTAAGTCATAGTAATATTCCTGTGACTACTATGAACCATTGTGATACTAGGCTATAGCTGTAAACTAGTGTGTTCTTGGGCTTGCTTACAATCTGCCTACACAGGCAGCACAGGAACTTCACTGGCTTCAAGTAATTTACATAAGGGGAATACTAGGAATCCTCCCCAATGGCTTGGCACGGGGTAACTTGTTCTGAACTATGTGGTGGACTCTTTCATAGCTGGCTAATTTCCCCAGTTTCTGTAGCCATTCCTGAGGGTCTGGAGTATGTGTGTCTTTCCAGTGTCTAAGAATAATCCTTTTTGCTGTGTTGAAAGTTCCTAATAGCCATCTTTTTTTTCCCCTGGAGGTAGACTGGGCCCTATGGCTAGGGATAGGTAGTAGTTTAACATCACCAGTAACACAGATAGCAGTGTTCAGGCTGACAATATACTGTTTAGGATGTCCTGAATGGTGTTCCAGAATGGGGACGGTGAGGGGCAGGACCAAAGAATATGTTTGATTGTGCCACAGTCTAATTGGCATCTCCAGCATCTATCCAAGGGTGACATACCCCAGTCAAATAACTGTTGTGGGTTTCTGTGCCATCTGAGAAGCACTTTAAATTGGATTAATCTGTTTTGGCTGTCTCTTGTGAAGCTTTTTACAGAGTTCCAACAGGAGTTCCACATTTATGTGGTGATATTTAGACCCAACTCTCTAAATCATTTCTCTCCAACTCTGCGTGCTCCATCTGAAAGCAGACTCAGGATGTGCCCATATATGGCACTACTACGTGAGGGTGGCCCCTGGTCAGGCCGTAAGAGTGTGTCTAGGTCATTGCATTCCTTCTCCCAGATTTGAAGGCCTAGGGTATTTGTGATGGAGTGTCTGACTTGGAGGTATCTCAATATGTGGTGCTTAGGTAAACCATATTTACACTGCAGTTGTTGGAAACTCATCATGGCTGACAATTCCCTGTGTTGGAGATCCCTATGGTAATTTAAATCCTTACTGGCCCATACCTTGTCCACTATTGATTTGTTCCCAATTGTCAAGTTTGGTTTTTGCCAAAGTAGACAGTATTTTGCCCAGCCAGGATCCTAGTGGCTTAATTTGCGATAGGCCTTCCACATCTTCACTGTTTCTTCTATGGTAGGGGGTAGCAGTTGCCCCTTGGAGATTCCTTGAAATTGTACTGCCAGCAGCAGAGGTTGGCCCAACACTGTGGCTTCACATTCCACCCAATGGGGTGGTGGGGAGTTCTCCATACCCGGGGCTGCCCTTGCCATCTGAAGTATGGTGTGGGCCATGACTCGGCACTGAAAGTCAGGGATTTTGAGCCCTCCAATAGTTAAGGGGTTTCTGAGTTTTGCCCAGCTTATGTATTTTGGGCCCTTACCCCAGGAGAAGGAAGTTATCTTTGCATGGAGTTGCTTAATGATCTGTGGCTCTATGCACAGGGGGAGGCTGTCCAGCAGGTATTGAAGTTTGGGGATGGCCTTCATTTTGAAAGCCTGAACCCTACCTCAGTGAGAGAGGTGCAACAATTCCCACCTCCTGATGTCTTTGTCAAGTTTCACCAGCAGGGGGTGTAGGTTGTCCTCTGCCAGCTGCTGGAGGCTCCAGTGGTATTTTACTCCCAGGTAGGTGATCTCCTGTGTAGCATGTAACAGAACCCAAAGATAGTTGGGCACCTCCCGACTGAGGCATTTGAGGTTATTAACTGGGATTTAGCTATGTTCAACTTGTATCCCAATAGATTACTATAGGTGTCTATCAGTCTGAGTAGGGCAGGGATGGATTTACCTGGATCTCTGAGGGTGAGCAGGATGTCATCCACTTATGCCAGTGCCTTGTGCCCCCCCATCTCAATTCCTTTGTTATGGTCTTAAAATTTCTAATGGTGTGGATTAGAGGTTCAAAGTCTAGTATAAAGAGGAGTGGTGAGAGCAGGCAACCATGTCTGGTGCCCCATGCAGTGGAAAGACTGTTCATGATGACCTCTGCTGAGACACCGGAATGTAGTACTTGGACCCATGATCTGAAAACAGGGCCTATATTAAAGACCTTCAGTGTTTTCTGAAGAAACCCCTATTCCACCCTGTCAAACACTTTCTTGGCATCTAGAGACACTAGGGTGAATGGGGGGAGGCCTTTTTTGTTTTCCATAGAAGGTTTACTAGCCTTCTGGTGTTGCCCCTCCCTCTTCATCCCAGGACAAACCCTTCTTGGTCCCGAACTACCAGTGCTATGATTGTGTCTGTCAGTCTGGTGGCCATAGCCTTTGTCCATAATTTACAGTCAGCATTTATCAATGAAATCGGCCGGTAACTAGACAACTGGTCTGATCCTTCTCTGGCTTAGGGATGAGTGAGATCTATGCCGCTCTCATGGATAGTGGAAGGGTGCCTGTGGCAGCTGCTTCCTTCAGTGCCTCCATCAGTGGGGGTAGAAGGACATCTTGAAAAGACCCCAGGAACTCGGCTGGTAGGCTGTCCCCCCAGGGGCCTTCCCTGGAGTAGTGAAGCCTAGGGCCTGGTTCAGCTCCTCCCTCTTCAGTGACCTGTCCAGCCATTCCAGCTTTTCCTGGCTGAGTTTTGGAAGCTTGAAGCTTTCTAGAAAACTCTGAATGGCTCCTCCAGGTGTCATGTGTTTCTGAGGAATATAGGGCACTATAGAAGGATAGAAACTGTTATTGATCTCATCCTCTACCCTAGTTAAGGTACCATCCTTCTTTTTTACCATGAGTAATCTAGAACGTTCCTGCTGTTTTTTGAGTTGATATGCTAGCAGTCATCCAGGCCTCTCACCGGCCTCCCAGATTATTTGTTTCAGTTAGAAGAGGGCAAATTCCACCTTCTGATGCAAGTAGGTGTTATTTTTGTATCTCAGGCCCATGACTGTTGCCCATAAACTTTCAAGAGGGTAGGGGGTGTTATAGAGTTATTTCTCTTGGGCATTCAGATCCATCTTATAGACTCTCAAAATGTTTTCCCTTTGCTTATGTGAGTAAGAGGCACGGCTGATGCACCTTCCCCATATAAAGGCCTTAAGGGCATCCCACCATATGACCCCATTTGTGGAGTACCTCAGGGTTCGGTCTTGTCAACAATGTTGTTTGCCAAGTATATGCTACCCCTGTGTGGGAGCATTAGGAAATACAGTTTGGAGTTTCATTGTTATGACGATGATACCCAGCTGTATTTATCCTTTGCCCCAGGACATCCAATGCGGCTGAAGTATTGAACAACTGACTGACCAAGATTAATGACTTGATGGCCTCTAGCTGGTTGCGACTGAACCCTGATAAGATGGAGGTACTGGTGGTGGAGTCGAATATGAGGTTTGATAGGATGGCCTCTGGGGCAGATACTGGATTAGTTCTGGGGTGTGTGCCTTTGAAGGCCTCCTCCAGGGTGCATGATCTTGGCATTTTCCTGGACAGCGGATAGACATATGAATGTCAGGTGTCGTCCGTTGTCCGGTCCAGCTTCTTCCATCTCAGGAACATTGCTAGGATCAAGCACCTGGTTCCACCCCTGGACCTCCCCAGCTTGGTACGTGCATCTGTGACATCTAGGCTTAACTACTGTAATGCGTTCTACCTCAGGGTCTCTGGGGGTACCCTCCATTGACTGCAGCTAGTGCAGAATGCAGCTGCTGGGTTGTTGATGGGACAGTCAAAATACTATCATGTCACCCCGGTGCTGCGTGAACTGCACTGGCTGCCTGTTCAATGGAGGGTACTCTTTAAGGTGGGCTTGCTCAGCTTTAAGGCCCTACATGGACTGGGCCCTGACTACCTGTTGGACCTTCTAACACCTGCTGCCCCAGTCCGCTCCCTTCCATCCTCCTCTAGGGGCCTCCTTGTGATTCCCAGGACAAGGTTAAAAACTGCTGGCGACAGGGCTTTCATTGTTGCTGGCCCCATCCTATGGAATTTGCTTCCTCCATCTGTAAGGGAGGCCCCTTCAGTTGAAGCATTCAAAGCCCACCTTAAAACCTGCTTATTTAACCGGGCATTCCTGCACACGGTCTGGTAGATGAAAATTTCAGCTATTTTAGATATTTATATGGGGTTATTTTTAAATCTTGCTGACATTAGACCCTCATGTGACTGTATTATTTTAAGTATTTATTGAATGTTTATTTTTCTTGTGTTTAATTATTTATGTCTGATTGTATGGCTCCCAGAGCCTCTCGGATTGGGTGCCTGAAAAACAAAATTTGCCTTGCCTTATTTATCAGAAAATCTTTAATCTCCTTTCTCAATGTGGCACAGAACAGGAGTCCCACAGCAGGGATGTATTCAGTCTCCACTTGCCCCTCCCCCCCTGGTGTCCCATGGGAGGCTGCCACAAGAAGGACACCGGCGCATGATCTGAAATTAGGATAGAGCTGATGCGTGCATCTATTATGTGGCAGGTTCATGCTCCAGGTGTGAGCCACATATCTATTCTATGGTGCTTCTTGTGTGGGGGCAAGTAGTAGGAGAAATCCCTCCCCGTAGGGTTAACCAGCTGTCAAATGTCCACCAAGTTAAGTTCCTGTACAAGGGCTTTAAGTGCTTCTATGGCCCAGATTAACGGGCCTTTGGGGGCCTGGCTCCTATCTAATAAATCATCCATGGTGGCATTTATGCCCCCCACTATCAGTTGACCCTTCTGTGTTTCTTGGAGGGATTGGGTGAGGCCTGTGTAGAATGAGGCCTCTGAGTCATTTGGCCCATATAGATTACACATGGTGACTTCAATGCCCCATAGTTCCCCTTGAACTATCACAAATCTCCCTTCTGGGTCACTCTTGATCTGATGTGGTTTAAAGGGGATTTGTCTGTGTATCAAAATCACCACCCCCTTGCTTTTGGAACTAAAAGTTGACCCAAATACCTATGCTACCCACCCTGTTTGAGTTTTTGGATCTTCCCCTCATTGTCAGGTGGGTTTCTTGCAGGAACACGATTCCTGCATCCTCTTTCTTAAGATGATATAGGAGCTTCCTTCTTTTCACTGGGGTTTTGATCCCCTTCACATTCCACAACACTCATTTAACCTCTGAGCTAGCCATTTTTAATTGTGTGATGAACAGTAGGGTCTTTGTTTAGTTCCAGAAAAAAATGGGGATTCCCTTGCCTTCTTAGTGGAAGTTCTGTTTGTACTCCCGGGGTCTTGGGCCTGGGAGGGAGGGTCTGCTCCCTTGTTGCCTTATGATTCTGTGTTGGTGAGGCTATTAGGTCCTTCCTGTATGGGCTGGTGCTTTCCCTCCTCCCTTGCAAGTATATAATTCCCTCTACGGTTTTCTTAGGTGTCTGTCTCCCTACTGGGTGTGTTGTTCTGCTCCCCAGCTGGTGTGCAGTTCCATATCCTGCTGTCTTGGTTGTCTGTCCTACTACTCATCAACTTGGGGAGTAAAGCTCCCCTTGAAAAAGTGTCCTGGCGAATCCCTTTAAACTATAGGTACAATGCATAGATTAAGAAAAAAATCATTAACACAAGTGAAAAAAATTTGCTAAAGTGCATACTTCTTATGGTTACTGAGGGGTCCGGTGCAGGGTGGGCTACCCCGATACTTTCCTCAGTTACCATGGGCATGGCAGAGTCTGTGATCTCTTCCACTCAGTGAGGTCTACCCACCATTGTCTTATAGTCTGCCAAATAAATCCAGGTTGGTGAGTTATGTCCACCCAATCTAACTTGTTAGGGCATTCTTGTGGTTTGTGTCCTGGGCTGGGGGGGTTCTAGGCTTAAGAAGGAGAGCAATAAAGCTTCTCTGGTGTCCAGTTCCGTGGTCTCCTCTGACTCTGTCTCAACCGGGGGGGGGGGGTCGAGCTATCCTTACAGGGGGATGGGGCTCTGGGTTATATTTCCCCTGCTCCTAGAAAACTGCAGCCATTCTATGTGCATTTGGAAGCACAAATTCTGGAGGTATCATCCATGGATGGTCGTCTAAGTTTTTGAGTGGTTTATTTATTTATTTTTTTTATTTGGTTCCCTTTCTACCAGGACAGCCCCCTAGGAGACCTTGCTTATGGGAGTGGGGCACCAGCTTAAGTACCAGGGTGCATTGGGGGATGGTGGGCACCACATGTAAATTGTCAGTTGTCTCTTCTGAGGAGCAAGAATGAGAGGAGAAAAGGAAACAGAAAATTTCTGTCCACCAGGTGTCTCTTGGTAGACTTAAATACACTCTTTCCTACTGCCCCTTCCACATTGCTTGTAACCTGTGTTTTCCCCCATTCTGACAGCTACCAGCTGTCATGTCCCATCAGCACATGTGGTTGTTGAAAGTGCGCTTTGCAGTGATCTCCTCGGTGGAGGGGGGGGGGCAGCTTCCTCTTGCAGGTTTGCGTCTTGAGTCCCTTTCCTCCTGAACCTCTCAACTGCTGTGTGGGCCTGGAACTGTACCTCCCCCTGTTTAATCCTGGGCATTAGCGTACATTGTAGTATGTCAGGAACACCATGTGCCCAGGACCAACTGCTGTTTGGTGAACAGCTCTCTACCCCCATCTTCTCACTGAACAGAGTCAAATAAAGTCAAGCTGCATTCAGCTGTGGCTTTCCAACTTGTCGGCCGTATTACTCTCTGGGGGATATGAGGTTGAGTTGACTCCGTCACCTTCCCTGGTGGCCATTCTGGAGGATGGGGGCGAGGACAGGTGGTTAGCCAGCTCCACCGACTCTCGTTTCATGTCCAGCATCCCAAGCCCCTCGAGGGCTGACTGCCATTGGTCTGAGAGTTGCGAGCCTTTAAACAATCACATTATGTGAGCCCTTAGCTCCGACTCCCAGGTGAGGTCTCGCATGACAAAGCCCTGCTCTCTGGTTGTGGCGGTACCTTAACCCTTCTTATTGTTGATAGTCATTCTGAGACCTCGCTGTTCCAATAGATACAACAAATATCATCTTCAGTTACAACTTATAATAAACATCCATCATACCTGTAAACATTCCCTTCCCCCAGCTCCTGCCAGACCCCTTTAGATCTCCCTTTGTCCGATGTCGCCTACCCTCAGACAGTGACATTCTCCAGTACATGAAAACCTGCTGAAATACACATTACCTTCACTCAAACCTCATATACAGAGGGAAAGTGTTAGATGAGGGGTGATGATGGGGAAGGAGAGGGGGTCCCTCTTGGATCTCTTGGAGGGAGAAACAGGTAAGAGGTTAGTGGTGGGGGGGGTTGCTTGTGCCTGCATTTGTCAGAGGGTGGGAGTGGGGATACAGTACCAGAGACCAGAAACTTAAGTGCAGAGGAGTTCAGAAGAGTGAGGGTATAGAAGGGAGAGGGGTAGAAGGAATTTTAGAAGAAAGGGGGCAACCAGAAGAGATAAGGTAGAGGGTGGGGTAGAGGCCAGTGCCAAGATACTTATGGAGGCTGCATCAGTTAGGAACCTAACAGTGTTCTGGTGCAGCTGTATTTAAATACCCAGTCCATTTAAGTGGTCTGTTCATCAGACCTAAAGTCCACATTACATGACTGTCAGCTGATTGGGAGCTCTCAGGTGCCTCTCCTTTCCGCTCTCAAAGGGCTTCTGTTTGGTGGGGTACTCCAGATCCCGGTGGATTCCAGTTGAGATGGCTCAGTGTTTGAGTCTTTGGGGAAAAACTTGGCTCACAACACCAGCCCAGGAGTCAATCATTTCCTTCTGAAGTAATCCATCATCTTCCTTGAGCTGCGGGCTGATAAACGTGGGTTCTGTTTGCCAGGCTCCCTCAGGGTCCAAGTTCAGGTCCTGCCCCTGCTTTTTCAGAGCTGGTTCATTCAGAGATTCTGACCCCATCATGGAGGATGCTCTGCTGTGCTGTCTGGATGGCCTGCCAGGAGATTTGACTTTGTTCTTTGTTTTCCTGAGGACTTTTCTGCTTCTGCTGCTTCTACTGCTTCTTTTTGTTTGTCACAGTGGACCACTCCATGTCCCCCGGGCAATTGTCTACGAGCACAGCAAATCTGTTGGACTGGTCCTGGTGCTGTCGGCCCCATGCATTGTGGGGGTTTTGCATCGGTGGTGCCACTGGTTGCTGCTTGTGTTAAGGGTTTGAGAGGGGGGGTGCAGGACAGCCACTGCCTTTCTATATATTCCATTGTTTCCTCAGGAGACTCTAAAGTATGGTAGATCCCATTCCGGAGTAGTTGTAATTTGGCTGGGTACACCAGGTAGTGCTGGACTTGGTGGTCTTGCAGTATTTTCCTCGCCTCAGTGAAAGCCTTATGTTTCTGGGTCAGTTAATTTGAGTAGTCATTAAATATGTATATACAGTGACCCTGCCACACAAGTTGCTTTCTGTCCCATGCCAGGCTTAAAATGTGTTCCTTCTCTGGGAATCTCAACATTTTTCCAAGATGGACCTTGGTCTACCCCCTTCTTTCAGAAGCAGTGCCAAGGTATGGTGTGCCCACTTAATTTCTAGGGCTGGGTACCACTCATACTGCAATAGCTGTGGAAGTTCAGTTTGTAAGAAGTTGGCTGCATCTTGCCTCTCTGCCACCTCCGGGAATCCCACAAACTGGAGGTTATTTCTCCGCTTCCGATTTTCAGAATCTTCAGCCCAGGCCCATAGGAGTTAAACCATGTGTTGCAGCTCTTGGATTCTAAACTCATGTCTGGAGTCTTTCTCGTCAATGTATGAGAGGTAGGTCTCAGCATCCAGAGTACAGTGATTTAACACTTGTACCTTATCTTCTAGCACTGCCACTGAAACTTTCAGGTTCATTAGCCCTATATTTCTTGTAATGAACAATTCCAAAACCATGTTTGAGAATATGCTGGATTTTGTTTCCGGATAAAATTAACCAGCTGGTGGAACGCAGCTTTCAGTTAGGCATCCATTCACTTTTCTGGCTCATGCATGCACCCTGGTGTTGTAAGGTTAAACAAGATTTGACCTTGCTTTTGGTTCATTCAGCTTAAGCTACAGTAATAAATGTACTAACCTCTTTTTATGTTTCCAGTATCAGATACTTCTAAAGTAATATCAGTTTAAAATGTGTAGGGTGCTATATCTCTCTTTAACTTAGGTTTCATGGTGCATGTCTTTAAAATGTTCTGATTTTGCTTCAGAATTCAAACTCATCCTGACAAAAAAATGTAATGGAAGATACTCTACAGGTTGTACATGTACTGTGTGATGACTGCTCTTGCCTAGTAATTCCATGGGGTTTCATGCTGGAGATTTGAGGAGAAATGTGGGTTATTCATAAATCAGTCATTTAATTTTTTTTTCAAATAAAACACATTTTGTTGAGAGACCTTTGGTTATTTCATTTAACTCAACTGTGGTCTCCTAGGGATGAATTTATATTGGGAGCACTCTTCACTTTCATAGTCCTTAAGAAGACAATTATGAACTTTGGAATCTTGCGAAACTATTATTGTCCCCAAAAAATTCTGTATCATTGTTCTATTTCTGCTGAAGTAGGCCTGAGGCTGTCCTCATTTGAAATATCACAATGTTCTTACTAAAATGGAAGGAAGCTGACTTGTTTTGAGGTTTGCTTTCAAGATAGAAATGACATGCACATTTCTCTTAAGATTTTTACGTTTTTCACTCCAAACTAATGTGCTAAATTTAGTGTTTAACTGAATGTTCACCGCCATGAATGCCAAGGTAAAACTTTTTAACTTGCTTATGCAAAACTGAAGAGAAAATGAAAACCTCTGAAGTGGATTAATGGGCCTATGAATATTTTTGTGAATTGAGTGCTCAGAAATCTTGTGTGTGTCCACCATTTCCCAAAATATGACATAGCCCTATGTTTAGCAGACTGACCGCTCAGCATCTTTTTAAAACTGTCAATAAACCTAACTCAGAAGAACTTCTAATTTTGAAAACAAAGGCCATCAAGGCAATGGAAAGACAGGGGAAGCAGGGGAGGGCAGAGGTACTGTGGGTCACCCTGAAGAAAAAGAAAGGGGATGTCATTCACGTAGGTGTGATCTACAGACCCCAGCACAGGTGGAGGAAGTGAATAAGGACATAATGAATGATATTCAAAGAATGGCTCAAAAGGGAGAGGTACTACTAGTTGAAGACTTGAATCTACCTGAAATGGATTGAAGCCTGCCTGCAGCAACAACAACCAGGAGTGGGGGCATACTGAACTTTCTACAAGGATCCACTTTTAGGCAGCTAGTAAAGGAACCCACCTGGGAGGTGGCAATACTGGACCTGGTATTGATGAATGGGGAAAGCACTGCTGACGACATGGTGGGGGACCACCAGGGAACAAGCGACCACAATAAAATATAGTTTACTATTAGCGCTGGGATAGTAGTAAACAACACCTAGAGATCTAGACTTCAGGAGGGCCAACTCTGAGGCAATGAGAAAATGTCTAAGGAACAACCTGGCCAGGATAGGGGAACACCAGGGAATCAAGAGCCAGTATGCTAAATAAAGGAGGGTATCAAAAAGGTTACTAATCTCTGCATCTGGCAGGTTAGCAAGAGTGAAAGGAAAAGGAGACCACTATGGTTCTAAAGAGAGCTAGCAGATAAAGTAAGGGCGAAAAACAGGCCTTCACGAGATACAAAGTAACTCAGAAGGAGGAGGACAGAGTGATCTTTCAGGAAAAAACAAAAAGAGGCAGGGAGGGAAACCAGGAAGGCAAAACCAATAGCAGAGGAAAATATTCCCAAATCTTTGAAGAAGGGAGACAAGACATTTTTCAGCTACATCAGGGACAAGAAAAAGACCAAGGGAGGGGTAGTTAGGCTAAAAGAGGAAGGAAGGGTCTGTCTGGAGGAAGATCACTAAAGCAAACATGCTAAATTGATACTTTTACTTGGTATTAATGGTGGAAGGGTGAGGTAGTGGTGCAGGGATGGAAAATAAGAGCACAAGGTAACGAAGATGGACACAGGCCCTTTCACAGTGGGTAAGGTCCTAAGTGAATTACAACACTTAAAAGTGAATAAGGCAATGGGACCTGATGAGGTGCAACCCAGGGTGCTGAAGGAACTCAGGGAGGAGCTGGCAGCTCCTCTAATGGCCCTTCTCAATCTGTCACTGGAAACATGGGTGGTTCCAGGAGACTGAAGGAGGGCTGATGTAGTCCCACTGCACAAAAGAGGAAGCAGGGAGGAGGCTGGGAATTATAGACTTGTCAGCTCTACTTCTGTGGTGGGCAAAGTTATGGAGTCACTGCTGAAGGAAAGGTTGGTGGAATACCTGGAGGCCAACAGACTACAGAATCTGAGGCAGTGTGGTTTCATAGGGAGAAGATCCTGCCAGACAAACCTGATCAAGTTCTTTTACTG
Organism: Neoceratodus forsteri; assembly: GCA_016271365.2. Classification (NCBI taxonomy): domain Eukaryota; kingdom Metazoa; phylum Chordata; order Ceratodontiformes; family Ceratodontidae; genus Neoceratodus; species Neoceratodus forsteri. The sequence continues at coordinate 722,952,771 of CM028130.1, read as the reverse complement.
GGTGACCAAGGTACTGGATCGGGGTGGGGCAGTAGACACAGCCTACCTGGACTTCAGCAAGGCCTTCCACACATAAGCAGCAGAAAACTGACTAGAAAATAGAAGTCAGAGGGTGGTGGTAAATGGTGTCCACTCTGGGGAGGGCAAAGTTATTAATGGGGTACCACATGGGGGTAATGCTATGCCCAGTACTCTTCAATATGTTTATCAGTGATGTTGCAGAGGGACTTGTAGGGAAGGATATCTGCAGATGATACTAAGATGTGCAACAGGGTGAACACTCTGGGGGAGGGTGGAACAAATGAGGGACAATCTTAGAAAACTAGAGGAGTGGTCAAGGGTCTAGCAACTGGGTTTTATTTATTTATTTTTATTGTATTTATTTAAAATTTGTTGACCAGGTAGGCCCACTGAGCCCCGAAGGTCCCTTTTTCAGGTGAGACCCGGGATAATAATACATATTTTCATGCAGAGAAAGACTTGGGTTACAGATTAGTTTCAGGTGTGTTAGCAGGTTACAGCCATGTTTATCATTATGCATCAGTCTTTACAAATATGTTGACAGCAGACTTAACAAAAGGTGCAGAAGAAATGTAATTTTACAAGGTAAACTCATTGTTTACTCTGGTATGGTTCAGTGGAAAGTTAGCTGTGGTACTATGTCTAGGGGGAAGCAGCTTTAGCTAAAGCTTTAATGAAAAAAAGTACAAAATCATGCACCTGAGCCACAGAAACCTGACAGCTAAGTATGAAATGGGAGGAGAAGAACTGACAGTAACAAAACAGGAAAGAGACCTGGGGGTAATTATATCAGATGACTTGAAGGTGGCTGCACAATGTGGCAAGGTGGTGGGGAAGCTAACAGGATGCTAGGCAGCACAAGCAGGGGGATCAGCAACAGAAGGAGAAAGGTCATAATACCCCTATACAGCACACTGGTAACGCCTCACCTCAAGTACAGTGTGCAGCTCTGGAGGTCTTACCTCCAAAAGGATATAGAGAGGGTCAAAGGGGTTCAAAGGAGAGCAACCAAGACTCTGCAGGGCCTGCACGTGAAGCCCTATGAGGAAAGACTCAAGTAAATAATTATGTATTCCCTGGAGGAGAGGAGGGAGAGGAAGGGCCATGCTAGAGACATATAAATATATCGCGGGGTTAACAAGATACAGGAAGGGAGTATTTTCCAGAAAAAAGGATGCTCGAGAACTAGGGGTCGCACCATGAAGTTGAGGAGGAGAGGCTGAGGGAAAATGCTAGGAAGTACAGTATTTATTCACAGAGAGGGTGGTAGAAGCCTGGAATAGATTCCCAGCAGAAGTGGTGGAAGCTAAAACAATCACAGGCTTTAGGAATGCATGGGATAGACATAAGGAAATCTTTGTACCAAAGCAAACATGGGGGAAATCTGAGGACTTAATGGGGGCTGAAGTGATACTATAGGCAGGTATAACAGGGGAGACTGGGTGGCAAAATTGTCTTTATCTGCTGACAAATACTATGTTTCTATGTTGAATGGAAAATTGACTTGAAGAACATGAACCATGCTATAGCATTGGGGACTATAGAGACCAAAGAATTTTACATCTACAGTACATGACAAAATGGAGCACCTTACTGAACAGTACAGGATGTGTACTGTGGTGATGTGTAAATCCTATGCTTATTTCATTTCTAACCCCTCAAGAAAATGTACAGTCTGTGCATATCAAAGAATTAAAATAATGCAGAAATGGTTATAGAGTGTTCTCAACACATTTCATATATTCATGTAATTTATAATGACAATCCACCCTCCACTATCACTGTCACCCACCCCCAATTCCTCACTCATCATACTACAACATGAAGTGGGGGTGGAGGAATGACCACTGATTTCTGGTAGGGGTTCCAGAGCACACTGGATGGATGTGCATGTTGCATCTGCATCTGCATCTACCCAACAGTGTCAAAGCAGACTAGCAGCTATTTTTATAAGATGACTCCATTTATGACAGTAAAACATGATTTGAGATAAAGACGTTTTGCTGATTTGCATTACTGTTTCCCAAAACTGCCTTTTTGGATGCAACATTCAGATGCTGTAAGACCATTTAATAGTGAGTCAAACAGTCTGGACACATTTACAGTGTGAAACTAAATGTGTATACAGCTCAGATGAATCATTTTGAAAATCTTACCCCCCATGTCTTTATTTGCCTGCACCTTTTGAATTTTCTAAAATGCATTCATGTATTCGGTAGGAACAGGGAAGTGAAAATATGGTAAAGAATAATGTGTAAATATGGACCGTGAAAACTGTACAAAGTAAAAATAAATACAAATGATTACAAGAAGCATACTGAAACTTAACAGTAATAGAGCAGTCATATCCAACTGTAAATTTGTTCTCATGACTGACAATTGGATCTGGCTATTGGCTCAAAAGTAATAGAACAGGCAGCTTTACTCAATTGTCAGGCATGAGGGTAGACTTACAGAAGGGATCAGGTGCATGAGCAGATTTAGTGATGTGCGAAATTGCCGAATTTCATTACGCAAAATATTTCACGTAATTTGGCCGTTTTGCTAAATTTTTCACAGAAGTGAAATGCAGAATTTCACCCACAAAATGGTGCAATTTACCACTTGAGGGCAAAGATTTTGCCATTTACAGGTGAAATTTTACATTTTACGGGTGTAATTTTGCAACTTCACTCTCCACAAAATATTTTGCGGAACGGCCGAATTATGCGAAAAATTTCGTGCAGCAAAATTGCCGGTTTTGTGGGAATTTCACCCTCAAAATTTTATTTTGCAACATCAGCAGGATCTTCAGGGTAGAGGGAGAAGTGGAGGAGTGAAAAGGAAAGGGGAGGTTATATTACACCCAGGAGAAGCACTATGAAACAAGAGCTGGAGAGCAGCAGTTTTTACTCAGAGGAGAACAAAATAAGAACAAAAAAGCAAAAACTGGGAGAGCATATCCTTCATTTGGGGTGATTAGGCACGAGGCCGCAGGCCGAGTGTGACTAATCACCCCAGAAGCGACGTTATCCCAGCACAACACACACCCTGGAGTGCATTATTGCTATTATACAATGTCTTGGGTATAAAGAGAAAGAAAGAACATTAAAATGTATATTTTTAAAGACATTTTCAGTTAATTTTAGGGGAGGTATACATATTAAAAAAGTTCTGTTTCAGCTGTTCCTGTAAGCAGGAATAGCAAGAGTTTGCTGAATTGTGCTGAACTCTTGTGTACCCCCTCCCAAACACACACGCACACACACACACTAACTACAGGAAGCTGGGACTCTGGAGAATGTGACTTCTTTCACTTTTTTTTCTTATGATGGGCTGCTGTTGCTTTTGGGAACAGAGCAGGTGGAGCTGCATTCATGGTACTGCAGAGCTCAGCAGAGCAGGTATGTTGTAAAGCTACGTTTACTGCGAGTGAGCTGGAAGAGTGCAACATGAAGAAATTCAGAGAAAAATAGGAGCGATCAGCTTCACAACCACAGTAAAAGAGAAAGAGTCTACATTTATGGCTGTGAAAGCAATCACCCTGATGGCGTAGTCAGTTTTTTTTTTAAGCGCTGCTTCAGTTCTGCTGAATAATATGCACCATGACAGAGCGGTGTCAGTGAACAGCGTGACCGGCAGTTACAGTCTCCGCGGTTCACTGAAGCCGCTGGCTAAGAAATTCAGAGAAAAATAGGAGCGATCAGCTTCACAACCACAGTAAAAGAGAAAGAGTTTACGTTTGTGGCTGTGAAAGCAATCGCCCTGACAGCTTAGTATGCACCATGACAGAGCGGTGTCAGTGAACCGCGTGACCGGCAGTTACAGTCTCTGCAGTTCACTGAAGCCGCTGGTTTCGGGAAGTAAGTAAATGGGCATAAAATTCATGTTGTGGTGGAGTAAAGTATCTGACTTGGTGTGAAGGAGGATTTTTATTTTAAATTATAAAAAAGGAGGGAGCACTCAGCCAAAGCTTGTGAACGGGAATCACTAAAATAGTTTTACCGATCAGGATGGGGATCACTGAGGCAGACTGCATGGAGTGATTTGGCAAACAGTTGATGCAGTCATGTCTGTGTTGGGACTAGATCTGTGATGTTGTACTGAGATAACATCACGGGTCCAGTCCAACACTGACCAATCAGTGTCCAGGATTATTTCATGCCATTGTATAATATACAGTACAGAGGTTTTGAAGTTTAAACCATGTTCATTTGGCTAAAGGCACAAGAGTTGCAGTTACAGGTGGGGAAGGCGAGTTGTCAAAGTTGAGATTTAATGGAGCTGTGCGAAGGTAAGTTTCTAAGGGGCTGGGGAAGCTGGTTCCATAGGTAGGGGAGATAGAAGAAGAAGGCAAATTTGCCAGGTTATGGGCATGGTTTGGGGAGGGAGAAGGAGCAGGAGTCCCTAGAGTGCAGTGAGTAAGGAGAAAAGGCTGCAGGGGTTAGTTTCTCAGCCAGATTGAGGAGCAGTAGGTTGAACCAAAATTTTGAAATAAATGAAACAGAGTGGCAAAAACGACAATGGGAGAGGGGTGCTAACGCAAGGGAGGAAAAGAGCATGCAGTGGTGTGGTCTGAAAGGGGAATTTGTTGCAAAATGGCAAAAAGCATGGAATAAGGAGTCCAGCCTGGATAGTGAGGTGGAGGTGGCAGTGTTGTACACAATGTATGCATGATCAGTGATGGGAGTTTCCATTTTTGTTAGCAGTGTGCATCTAAAAGATAGTGGGAGGGAGTCACAGTTTCTGCAAAGAAGACAAGCTTAGGGTGGAGCCTCGAAGTGATGACACCTATGTGAGTTGAGCAGTTTAGCGTGGGCTGCAGCCATACTGCTAGGTATTTATAAGAAGAGACAGTGCTTTATTTGTTTCCATCCAGAGTGGTGATTAGTGGGGGGATGGATGTTCTTGCCAGTTTTTGGGCTGACCCAAAGGTCATGGAAACAGTTTTGGAGGTATTTATTTTGAGATTGTTTGCATGAAACCAAGACTGCAAGTTGTTGTATTCGTGCTGTAGTAGAGAGTGGACCTCACTTAGAAAAGGGCCAGATGCGAAAAGTATACTGTCATCTGCATAGATATGTATATAGGACCTTGTGCAGACTGTGGGGAGATAGTTGATAAAAAGGGAGAATAAAATTGGGCCTAGGATTGATCCTTAGGGAACACCAGCAAGGATGGGGAGAGGGAGACATAGAGTTTGCGATCCTGACTGTTGCCTATTTTTGAGGTAATATTCGAACCACTGTACTGCAGGGGGGTGGGGGTGGCAAGTCCAGCTCCCATGAGTTTGTCAAAAAGCATGGGGTGAGAGATACAGTTGAAGGCCTTAGCCAAATCAACAAAAATAGCAGCAGTTAGTTGGCCTTAGTCAGAGGCAGATTGGATATGTCCAGTGACGTGGAGGAGGGAAGATATTGTTAAGTGGTGCTTCCTGAACCCAGATTGGTATGGGGAGAGGTCATTTGTGGACCAGAGAAAGTCAGTTAGTCTGGTCTGAGCAAGTGACTCATAGAAACATAGACTTTGACAGTAGATAAGGACCACTTGACCCACCTAGTCTGCCCATTTCCCTACCTAATGGGTAAGCTGCAGATCCTAGTTAACCAACAGCCTGCTTCCTCCTACCCCCCCCCCCCCCCCACTAGAATTGCCTTATGTCTTTCCCATGGGACTCTTGCAAATTCTGATGGAACAGAATTCTGTGGAATTTTTGAAAATTCTGTGGCATTCCATTGGTAGTGGAAATTAAAGGAATTTTCACATTTTGTATGTGAAATAGTTTTCAAGAATCGATAATCTGTAGTTGACATAAACTGTAGATTCTGTGTCTGTAATCTGTATTTTGCAGTATATGTGATCCATTGAAAATGATTCTGTCATTTATACAGAAATGCTTTTCAAAATTCTGTGGAATTTAAAAACCAATTCTAAAAAGCATTTCAGAAGAGGAATTGTCCTTCTAAATCAATTCCATGGGCAGAATCTACTCAGCTGTACAGAATAAGTAAACTTGAGAGGAATTTTTTTTTTCCCAATTGTTTAACCAGGTGAGACACACCAAGCTGCAAGCTGGTTTACAGGTGCAACCTGGAAGCACAAGGAAGTTAAGCGACTTGCTTAGGGTTACACAGTATATGTAAGAGGGGACTGAGGGATTCAAACCCAGGTCTGCAGCTCAGAGCCTTAAACCACTGCACTATACTGCCTCCCTATAGAATAAAACAGATTACTTTGTTCTTTGATTGCACAGACATCCACCACTGGTGTTTTTATCTCCATAGCACCAAAATCCATTGAAGGCATTAGCAACAATGCCCATTTAACAATGGCATCATCTATTTCACACAATAATGAGTACTGTAGCTGCCTGGATGGAAAAGCATGGGCACGATGGAACCATAGCCTTGTTTTTGTCTAGTATTTTCTTTGCTTAAAACTATTCCTCCATTAAGAATTGCACTCACAAAACAAATCTATGCTTTACATAAAAAGACACAATATACTTTCAAAAGTTCATGAATTTTACACAAATATTCTAAAAAGCATTTTAAAAGTGGAATCACCATTCTGCCAGTCATTATTCCACACACCTCTCCTATTCACTGAAGGAAACAAAATCACATCACACCACCCCTAAACATTTCACTGGCTTCCCAATTGGATTGTTTATCAAATGTCCCTTCTTTAGTAAATGTTAATATTAATCTTTCCAGTTCATTTCATCAAAATCCCCTCACTGCCCCTATACTCTATAGCAGCCTCTCAGGGTCTCTGTAGCTCAGGCTAGACTCACCTATCCTGTTTAATTCCCACAAAAAATCACTTTTTTCCTTTGTGTATTAGACCCATTTTACTGCTGTTCTTCTCTGTTTCCTCATCCCCCATTTCCTACCCAATATACTGTATTAAGTTTGTACAATCACTCTCATGCCTTTTCATTGGGTCAGAATTCAGCCAGCTGCTAATGCTTTATTCAACCATGATTTATTCACTTTATTTTATTCCTTTCTGGCATGTTATATTGTAGTATCATACTTCTAATTATATATTATTTTATTATAGTATACATTTTGCTCTTTTTATGCAAACAAATCAGGGGCTACTCCAAACTTATGCACATTCCAAAACTCGTTGTGCACATTCTAAAAGTTGCTGTGCATGTTCTAAAAGTTATTGTGCACGTTCTCTAATTAATATTCAGCAGCTCTCTTTTATTGGCCACCTGATTGGACTAAGTACTGCTTTTCACAGATTTAAACTAACATGGCAGCACTGCTTACCAAATGGTTTACTGAGAGGGTTTGAACATAAATAGGTGTAGTAGGCTCTGTGTTTCCAAACCAAAGTAATTTGACAGTTTTGTTTTAAATCAACTGCTTCCGCAAATCTCTGGAGAGTCAGGAGCAGAGTGGGACTGCACCAACGGACTTCTCAGCAGACTGAGCTACCAACAAGTGGGAGTGCAAACACAAGGTATGAAGCCTTGTGAAAGTTTCAACATTCAGAAGTGTAGCTTTGTTTTTCAAGCTTGGGAACCATATACTATAAAAAACAATATATGGGCAACCATACACAGCAAGGCTGTGTTTACATCTCAGGGTTGAGATGACATCGGGACCTCTGGAGCTTCGCTCTCAAGGTCTCTATGATGTCATCTCAACCCCTCATTGAAAACACAGCCTTGCAGTGGTGCCCGTACACTATTCCTTATGTGTATAGTATTACTTCAGTCTCTCAGCGCCTTCTAAGGTGCATGATCTGATGACAATGCAAAGTATTTTGTAACACATTTCGAATAACAGGAACAATGAAAAATTGTATTGCATTGTATCTGCCTGAATTAAACACTTTGAGATTACTTAGAATCATAGAAATCTGGTGGTAGAAAAGGACCCTATTAGCCCATCAAGTCTGCCCCTTACCCTCCTCCCTACTTGTCTCTTTTGTCTAGAGATATCCCACTCCACCCACCGGTCAGTCTCTTGCATCTGTCCCATGCCCTCTTGAATCCCTCTAATATCTTGGCCCCCACCATCTCCTCCAGCAGACCATTCCAGGACTCCACCACCCTCTCAGTGAAATAATGTCCCCTCACATTGCTCCTAAACTTCCTCTATCTAATCTTAGACAATGACCCCTAGTTCTAGTGCTTACTTGTCTTGTGAATAAGCTCCCCCTTACCTTATTAATCCCCTTCATGTACTTAAATGTTTCTATCACGTCCCTCTCTCTCTTCTAACCTCCAGTGGGTACAGATCCAACTTCCTTAACCTCTCATTATAGGGCTTCACATGCATACTGTACACCATCTTGGTAGCCCTTCTCTGAACCCTTTCAATCCCATCTATGTCCTTGCGCAGGTGAGGTCTCCAGAACTGGAACCCGAACTCCAGGTGAGGCCGCACCATGGATCTATAAAGGGGCATCAGCACCTCCCTCCTTCTGCTAGTTATTCCCCTCCCTATGCACGCCAGCATTTCATTCACTGTGCCCACCACCTTGCTGCATTGGTTCTCCACCTTAAGGTTATCTGAAATTATAATACCTAGATCCCTCTCCTGCTCAGTTACCTTAATTTCCTTCCAGCCCAGTATGTAGATGGCTTGTGGGTTGTTACACCCCATGTGCATTACTGTACACTTTTTGGCAGGGAACCTCATCTGCCAGGTTTCCAACCTTCCCTCCAGAATCTTTAGATCCTACCTCATTGCCTCCACCCCCCCTGAGGTGTCCACCCTATTGCAGATCTTTGTATCATCTGCAAATAGGCAGACCTTCCCCAGCACTGACACCTGGGGCACCCTGCTCATCACTCCTCCTCCCTAGAATGCACCCCATTTACCATCACCATCTGGGTTCTGTCCTTCAGCCAGTTTTCCACCCACCTTGTTATTTTATGTCCCACCCCCAAACTTTCCAGCTTATTTACCAGCCTTTTTTGGGGTACAGTGTCAAAGACTTTCCTGAAGTCCAGATATGCCACGCCTACTGCCCCTCTCTGATCGACCACCCTCATCACCCATTTGGAAAACTCAATTAGGTTCATCTGGCATGACCTCCCTTGTGTGAAGTCATGCTGTCTATTGTTCTGAAGTCCACTGTCCACAGGGTACCTGACCACTCTTTCTTTTAAAAGTACCTCCATTAGCCAGCCCGGTGGCACAGAGGTCTGAGGGGCTATGCCTTACCTCGCGTCACACCGGCAACCTGGGTTTGGGAATGACCTTGGGTAGTTGGGGAGCCAGTACAGTGGGGAGGGTAGGAGCAGGATTGAGCAGCCGTTCTCCCAGGGGTTGTCAAGCCTCCATAGTTCCACTGCCACCAGGTGGAGGTCCGGTGGCTACATAGGTGGGAGGGGGTGGCAAGTACCGGGAGAGTGCTTGTAGCCTTGTGCATAATGCATCCACATGTGCATGTGCCCATCTGGGGGGCGAGGGGGAGAAAACTAGGGCAAAAATGTTGGGGGTAAAATCATAATTAAAAAAAAAAGGTACCTCCATCACCTTACCCACCACAGAAGTGAGACTGACTGGACAATAATATTCTGCCCCCTTCCTGCTTCCACTCTTGTGAAGTGTCACCACTTCCACCCTCTTCCAGTCTCCCCTGCATTCAGGGACAAGTTAAATGTCCTTGCTAGAGGTGCATCCAGCTCCTCCCTTAGTTCCCAGAGTACCCTAGGATGGCATCCAGACCCATAGCCTTGTCCACCCTCAACTTTCCTAATTCCTCTCTTACCCTGTCCTCATTAAATATGCTAGGATCTACACTTATGTCCTCCTTTCCCCTTCCCCTTAACTCCAGTCCTTTTCCTTCCCCCTGCACCATGAAGACTGAGCAGAAGTACCTATTCAGCACCTCTGTCTTCTTGAAGTCCCCCTCCACCTGTACTCCCCGTCCCCTTCATTCTTACTGTCCCCTGCCTTGCCTTCCTCTTCTCCCCTACATACCTAAAAAAGTTTTATCTCCTCATAAGTGAGGCAGTATAGTGCAGTGGCTTAAGGCTCTGAGCTGCAAGTCTAGAGACCTTGGTTTGAATCCCACAGCCCCCTTTGCATATACTGTGTGACCCTGAGCAAGTCACTTAACTTCCCTGTGCTCCCAGGTTGCACTTGTAAACAAGCTTTCAGCTTAGTGTGCCTCACCTGGTTAAACAATTGGAAAAAAAAAATGGCCTGCCTAGCAATTCTCTCCTCTGTTTCTGCTGTTGCCTTCCTAATCTTCTTCCCTGCCACCCTCAGCTTCTCCCTGTAAATCTCCCTGTCCTCTTCCCTCTGGGTTATTTTCTAAGTTTTAAACACTCCTTTTTTTCCCCAGTTGCCCCCCCCCCTCACCTCCCTGGTGATCAAGAGCGGCCTCTTTCTTTTTCTGTTCTTCCTTACCTTCCTTATGCAGAGTTCAGTTGCTTTCAGTAACCCCCCAACTGATTTCCATAATTCTTCCACATCTACTATTGTCTCCTTCCCCTCCATTTCATCCCTGACTATCTCCCTCATTCTGGCAAAGTCCGCCTTCCTGAAGTCCAGAAACTTTGTGATGGTCTGACTTGTTTCCTTCCTCATCCTTGCCCTGAAACTCACTGCATTGTGGTCGCTTGCACCTAGGCTGTCCCCCACTACTACTTCTTTCACACTATCCCCATTGGTGAGGACCACATCTAGTATGTTTCCACATCTAGTGGGTTCCCCAACCAACTATTTCAGAAAAGCTCCCTGAAGGGACTAGAGGATCTCTCTCTGCTTCTGGTTGATGCAGCTGATGGGATATCCCCGTCGACATCTGGGAGGTTCAGGTCCCCTACCAGCAGAAGTTCCCCCTTGAGTGCCATCCATTGAACTTCCTGCAACACTTACCTATCCACTTCCTCCCCCTGCACAGCAGGTCTGTACATCACACCCAGTCTTGATGATGCACCAGACCATTTTTCCAGCATGACCCAGAACTCCTCTGCCTCCCCCATTCCTCCTACCCTTCTATCACTGTTATGTCATCTCTTATGTATAATGCAACCCCCCTACCCCTTTCTGCCAGCCCTGTCCCTCCTAAAAAGCCTGAACCTCGTGATACCTATTTCCCATGTCTGCTGCACAGGCCACCAGGTCTCCGTTATGGCTACAATGTCCAGGCCCCCATCCCCATTATAGCCTCTAAGTCCACCATTTTGTTACCCAAACTCCTGGTATTGGCTGATAATCCTTTCCACCATATACCCCCTTCCTCTCTGCCATCTTTCCCTACCCTACCCGCTCCTAGTCTGCTAGATAGTACATTCTCTCTACCTGTAAATCCCTCCCCTTTACTAGCCTTGTACTCCTCCTTCACCAGTTTAAACCCCCTTAAGATGTTATCTATATAACCATGTTTACTCCCCCAAACACTCTTGCCCCCCTCACTTAGACATAGCCTGTTCTTCCAATATGAGTCCTCATCCTCCCATGTGTCCCCACCACTCACCTATAGTAAGTTAGTAAAATGTATTTATAAAGCGCAGTATCATGTATCAAAGCACTGCACAATCACATTCTAAAACAAATATAAACAAATAATAGATAAGAAAACCCTAAACATTATTAAATATATAAAATTGCATAATAAAATTATATATACTAAAAGTCAAATAAATTACAGGTGAACCCTTCTTTCCCGCACCATTCCCTGAGCCATTCATTTAACTCCCTAATTCTTTGTCGTCTAGCAGTGCTGGCACAGGGGACTGACAAGACTTCTGAGAACATCAAGGATCTTACTTCCTCCATGCATCATCTTTCCAGTGCTCTAAACCTTCTCTGGACCTCCCCACTTCATTGCTCGATGGATCATTTATCCCCTAATGAATGACTAGGTTTGTTTTTTCCCCCCCACCACCCTTGCACATTCCCTGATTTTTTGCATTGCCCACCCAGCCTCCATTCCTGATTCACAAAAGATTCACCTCCTCTTGTAGGTAGCCCCCATCCTGATCCAATTTATTCCCTTGATAAATGGAGTTGTTGAAGACCATGACCTTCCCCACTTCCCCTGCTAATGCATCTGAGCTTGTTCCTGGGGAACCCACTCTGTTTCCCCATTTGCATCCCCCTGACCTGCACTGCCTGCTTGCTCCCCCTGCTTCCCCGCCATTTCCTCACTCATTCTCTCCCCAGCAAATGATTCCTGCCTTTTTTCTGCTGATCTCCCTCTCCCCCTTTGTACCCCTAGTTAAACTTCCCTGGTGCCCCTTGCCTGCCTGCTTCCCCTGTTTCCCTCCTATGTTCCCATTTGTTACCCCCTCTCCCTTTTCCATCCAATGCTCCCCAACCCTACCTCATTTCCCCTTGTGCCCCCCCTTTTCCCTTCCTCTTGTTCGCTATCCACCTCATCCTCTTCCTCTGTTTTTGTATCCCTTCCCCCTTGTCCCCTTTTTTCTGTCCCTTTTTCACTGGCTACCCCCATCTTGCCATTTCTCCTTTAACCTCACCTCTCTCCCTCCCTTCCACCCTGCCCATCCCCATTCCATGACCCAAACTTGTTGTGCCCTCCAATTCCTCCTGATCCCCCTGGCCCATCTTAGCCACTAATGGTGTGAACCTGTTCATCACCTTAATACCCCCCTCTGTAAGTAAGTAAGTAAAATTTTATTTATAAAAGTCGCCCTTCCATTGCTCAGAGCACCTTTACAATATAAATACAAACGATATAGTACACATCTTAAAATACAGACCATAATCCCTTTAAAACAACATACAAATCGAAGGCTGCTACATTCCCAGAAATGCCTTTCCAAGAAAACACGTTTTTACAGAGCTTTTAAATCCTTCCTTAGTCAGGCTCTCATGTATCTAATGAGGTAGAGAGTTCTACAGGATAGGGTCCATAAAGGCAAAAGATCTTCCCTCCAAACATCTTCAAGTGTACCCTGGGAACCTCTAGCAATCCCTCATCAGAGGATTGGAGTGAGCAGGAGGGATGATAGGAAAATAGGAGGTCTTGCAGGTACTGGGGTCCCAGCTCATGTAGGGCTTTATAGGTCAGCAATGTGACTTTGAAAGGGATTCGCCACTGTATAGGCAGCCAGTGCAGTTTGCGCAGCATAGGTGTTATGTGACTGGATCTAGGGGCTCCAGTTAATAACCTGGCCATCGCATTCTGCACTAGCTGCAATCAGCGAATATCCACTCCCAGTAGCCTTAGGTAAAGGGCATTGTAGTAGTCTAGCTGAGTGGTGACAACGGCACGGACCAATGTTGACAGATCCTCGGACAGAACCAGGTGCTTCACCCTGATGATGTTTCTGAAATGGTAAAAAGAGGACTTGACTACAGCTGACACCTGAGCCTTCAGGGTCAAACCTTAGTCAAGTACCACGCCTAGGTTCCGCACCTGGTTCGAGGTAATGAGCAGGCCACCCCCAAGTTGTAAACCAGATGGTTTTCCTGTCCAAGACCTGGCCTTCCTCAGATCTGGGTCCACAACCAACACCTCTGTTTTCTCTGGGTTTAACCTCAGCCAGCTGGCACTCATCCACTGCTGTATCACCTATAGGTGGTTGTTAAACATCAAGACTGTATCATATTACTGGCCATGTATAAAGGGCATGTACAGTTGAGAATCATCTACATAGCAGTGAAAACTCAACCCGTGCCACCTAATAATGTTCCCCAGTGGCAGCATGTACACTGCAAACAACATGGGGGGAAGCACAGAACCCTGCGGCACCCTATAGGGCAGACTCCGAGGGGATGAGGAATAAATTACTGATACCACCTTCTGCAGTCTGCTCTCAAGGAATGATCAAAACCAATTGAGGACTGCTCCCCCAGTCCACAAAAGAACCACAGGCATTCCAACAATAGCCCATGGTCCACAGAGTCAAAAGCTGCGGAGGGATCAAGGAGAACCAAGATGCTATTCTTCCCCTTGGTGTAAAGATAGTGGCCCTTCCCTGAGCTCCTGTCCCTGGAACCCTCTTCCCCTTCCTCCTTACCTCCTGCCATCCATTGTTTCCCCCAACACCTGGTCTGAGACCCTTTCCCCCATGTCTCCATCCATTATCATCATCCCTCCCTCCTTCCATTTCTGCAGCCCACCAGCTCTCCCTGCTTCCATTTTAGTTGTAGTATCCTCTCTCCTCCCCTCCTGCCTGCCACATGTTTACTACCTCCCCCCTTAAACAAATGAACTCTGCTTCTGTTTGCTTCAATCTGATACATGCTGAATACCCCTACCTTCCACAGCATTTCCATGAATACCACTGCTCCACATTCATTACACCCCACTGTCCTGCTTGGCCTCCTTTGTACCCCTGGAGCTGCCCTCCCTATCCTCAGAGTCCCCTGCCCCTGTTCTCTCCATCTCCCTGCATAATTAATTTTTCCTGCTGCTGTCCCTTCTCTATCCTTCACTTCCCCAGTGCAGTCCTCAGTACTCTTTATCTATCTCCCAAATGCCTAACCTCCTTTTCCCTGCACCCCTTTGTAGACTCTCTTCTCAAAGAGCTCCTGTCCATTCACATTGTCAGTGTTTCCCTGTCAGACAGATTGAACGGTACCCAGCCTTCAAAGAAAAACACTTATTCTACTACAATGTGTCTGTGTCAGACTGTTTGAGTAGGCCTCCCTAACAGTGCAAACCTTTAGAGTTCTGATAGTCCTTTTTCCTTTTGTCAACAATAACACCTTAGCACCTGACTGTGTTTCCTCAGACAGTTTGAGTAAGACCCCTCCCAAACCCTATAAGAACACCATAGACATAATCATCTGCTGCCATTTGTCTAATCCAATATAAGAATGCATATAACATACTCATCTTCTACCATTAATCTAACCTATCTAAGAACACATTAGAAATGCTTGTGGTATGAACCTTTCTAATTGCCCTTTTCTTACTGGCTAGGCTAATATCATGGCTCAGCCACTACTTTTGGTACTATCAGATAATGGTAAGTACATACAGTACATGGATCAATCCCTTCACTCAAACCCCCAAAAGTCATGTAAAACATTTTTGTCTCTTTAAGAAGATTTTTGCCTTTGCCCGTGCCCTCCTTACTCAATGCCCCACCTCCCTTCCTGTGCTGCCCAATCCCCAAAAGGCTCCTAAGGCATTTAAAAGGCTCCTAGGGCACTTAAAAAGTCATGGGGTGAGGAAGGATGGGCAAGAAATTTCACTCTCTGCTCCTGGATGCCAGCGTTGGATATGCTTTTAAGCTGTGAAGCAGGTTTATAGAAATTTAAAAGTTGATACTTGCCCTAATGTTCACTCTAGATATACTGTTGTATGCCAAGTGTCAAATACTTTTGCATTTGTCTCATAGCTCCAATACAACTGTTGAGTGACCCGTACATAGGACTTTATATTGGTTTACCTATGCCAATGTGACAACATTGTTGTCGATGATTGGCATAAAGACATCCCTGATGTCAACAGGAGAAATTCTGCCTGTCAGACATCAGTCCACATTTCTAATTGGGGGGCTGCACCCCCCATGCCCCCCTTCTATGGATTGTTAACTCCGAGTTGAAGTTAACATGAAGAGGGAAGAAACTTCGTGAAAAGTGAAATTTAGCTGGTGGGCTCTATTGTGCTTATATTTTCAAATCATGCCAAAAATGTCATGGGGGATTTCGCCGACTGGGTTTCACCCTTCTGTCAACATACTCTTCATATTCGAAAAGCAGTTTTACATTACATTAAGAGCTGCATTTTACTGAACAATTCATGAAGCATTTTCAGAATGTAAACTCTTTGTATGCTTCTTGTGGTTACACTCAACTCCTGATTCATTTCTAACAAGTAAAAGTCAATAGAAACAGGAACGAGAATAAAATAAAGTAATATAAAGCAAAAGTAAACCAGTACAGTTTTGAATAGTGGGGTAAATAAAAACTCAAATATTGATAGTTTCATGAATACCAAAGGTTCATTGAGGCCACAGTGTTTAATTCTTCTATACAGTAAATAGTAATACTCTATAAAAAAAATGACTATTATCTAATGGTCTCTTTGTGGATTAAAGAATAATTGATGCTAGACTGATGACATTATTATAAATGACATTATGAACAGTAGCAGAATAGGTCAGAGCAAAAAGGCCAACCTTCGGGAAATATAAGGAAACACAGCAGGACGAAGATAGGGAGGCATACCAAACTTCCTTAAGGGAAACAGGGAAAGCAATAAGGCAGACAAAGGCCCAGACTGAGGAAACACTAGCACGAGCAGTAAAAGAAGGTGACAAGACTTTCTATAGATACATTAGTGAAAGGAGAAAGTCCAGAGGGGGTATTGCTAAGATTAAAGGTGATAAGGGGGAGTGTGAGGAGGAGGACCAAGGAAAGCATCTATCCTAAATAGATACTTCTGCTCAGTATTTACTGAGGAAAAGGTAGGGCAGGGCCCACAGCTCAGCACCATGGACATGGGGGGAGGAAGGTGTGCCCTAGTCCCTTCACAAAAGAAAGAGTCCTACTGTACAAGAGCTCGCTAAACTCAGGGTGGACAAGGCAATAGGACCTGATGGCATACATTCCAGGGTACTAAAGGAGCTAAGGGTGGAACTAGCAGAGCCAATATTAGAATGTTTAGTGAGTCTCTGAGCACAGAAGAGGTCCCAGAAGACTGGAGTAAGGCTCATGTGATCCCGATCCACGAGAGTAGTAGCAGGGAGGAGGCAGGGAACTACAGACCAGTCAGTCTTACCTCAGTAGTGGGCAAGATTATGGAGGCATTCCTCAAGGAAATGATAGTGCAGCACCTGGAATCCATAGGAGCACAGGATCCAAGACAGCATGGGTTTACAACAGGAAGGTCCTGTCAAACTAATCTCATAAATCTCTTTGGGTAACCAGAGTGGTGGACCAAGGGGGAGCAGTTGATGTCACCTACCTTGACTTCAGCAAAACTTTTGATACTGTTCCACATAAAAGATTGATTAATAAGCTGGGTAGGCTTGGGCTGGGTCAGAAGTTGGTCAACTGGGTGGCAAACTGGTTGGCAGGCAGAAAACAGAGAGTGGTGGTAAATGGTATACAGTCAGAAGAGATGCAAGTCACAAGTGGGGTACCTCAGGGATCAGTCCTGGGGCCCATCTTCTTCAATATCTTCATCAGTGACATTACAGATGGACAGGAGGGTAAGGTTTGTCTATTTGCAGATGACACCCAGATCTGCAACAGAGTAGATGATCCAGAAGGAAGTGGGCAGAATGAGAAGAGATCTGGATAAACTGGCAAAATGGTCAGAAGACTGGCAACTGGGGTTTAACACAAAGAAGTGCAAGATCATGCACATAGGGAAGAGAAACCCTGAAGCCACCTATAGGTTGGGACAGGAGTTGCTGGCAATCACAAGGGAAGAAAGAGACTTAGGTATCATCATTACAGATGACCTGAAGTCATCCAAGCAGACCAGTAAGCAGTAGGAAAGGCTAGAGGAATGTTGGGGTGTATTAGTAGGGGCATCACATGTCGTAAGAGGGAGGTAATAATCCCTCTTTACAAGACACTGGTTAGGCCCCATCTGGAGTACTGCATGCAGTACTGGAGGCTGCACCTGCACAAGGACATTAACAAAATGGAGGCAGTCCAGAGAAAGGCAACCAAAATGGTGAAGGGACTGCATCAGAAAACATATGAGGACAGATTAATGGAGCTCAGTATGTATACCCTAGAGCAAAGGAGGAGATAGGTGATATGATCGAAACATTCAAACACCTTAAGGGCATTAACAAGGTGAAAGAGTCTAACATGTTTCAATATAAAAAAGTAGCAGGACAAGAGGACACAGCATGAGATTAGAGGGAGGCTGATTAAGGGGAATGTGAGAGTACTTTTTCACAGAAAGGGTGGTGGATACATGGAACGGCCTACCTCAGGAAGTGGTGGATATGAATACAGTGCAGAGCTTCAAACAGGCATGGGACAGGCATAAGGGAGCAATAAAGATGAGTATGAATAGATAGGCCATTGACAGAATACAGGCCTATGGCACATTTATAAGGTAGAAAAAATGGGCAGATTGGATGGGCCTTGTGGTCCTTAACTTCCATCAACTTCTATGTTTCTATTATTATCAAATAAACATAATAAGCCGGCAACAACAAAATTAGCTTACAGTCTAATTATGATTATGAATTATTATCATTTAATAGCATATTCACAGCAAATTACTAAACATATATTCAACTAATTACTCACGAAAATATAAAGTGGAAACCAATCAATAGAAAGTTCAGTGCTATAGAGCTATACTGCAAAAGATAATTATGGTTTCCCAAGATAAATACCTTATTCAAATTTACAATTGCAAAACCATACACTCTTACAAGTTCACACTGCAGGCAAATATAATGTTGTTACATCTTTTGGCATATGCCAAAATGTGCTTTGTATGGCAGGTTTTTATCAGTTTTTTTATCAGAAAGATTTAAACATGGCATGAGCAAGCACAAATAGAAATAAACAAAAAAGGGGGAACTAGAAACACCCTATCAGGGGTAAGAGTACAAAGTATCTCCACATAACACAGGGATAATAGAGGTTAAGAATGCTGGGAGTGCTATACTGCAGTGGCTGCAGGATGGCAGTTTTCAGAGAGGCCTTTTGGAGAGTGTGTTACTGACCCTCTGCACACAGCGGATCCTGAGGATTGCTAGGGCAGCAGGACAGTGGGGAGACCTGGTTGTCATTATCTACCTGGGAACTAATGACCTGGCTAGGTACAGAGCTGGGATAGTGCAGGGGGAGTTTAGGGAGCTAGATAGGGGTCTTACACAGGTATCTCACTCAGTGAGTCTTGTTGAGATGCTGCCTGTCTACAACAGAGGACAGGAGAGGGAACTCCACAGCAGGAGCGTCAACTCATGGCTGAAGGAATGATGCAGAGAAGAAGAGTTTGGCTAAATTTGGCACTGGGGATCAAACTGGGAGAATAAGGGCCTATTCAGGGATGATGGCCTGCATCCATTTGGGAGGTGAACTGCAGTCCGCAGTGTATGGTTTAGATGTTACTTTGATGAACATTTAAACTAGTCAAGGAAGATAGCTAAAGGAATTGGGGAGTCAGGGACTGCCCCCCCCGGCTGAAGCAGAGAGTAAGGAGAACACAAGGGAGAGGAATCCCCCAGGGTACAAATTAATAAAGGGAGCAGGGTGGTAGAGATAAATGGGGACAGGAACAGGAGCATAAAAAAGAAAGGTGGGAAGGAGGGAAGGCAAAAAAAGGAAAAAAGGGGGTCAACAAGCAGAGTGCAAACAAAATCTGGAAGGTGATGTGTGCAAATGCTAGAAATCTAGGAAATAAGATTCTCGACCTAGAGACCATCGTGGCAGAGGCCAGCCTGGATATAGCAGCCATTACTGAGTCATGGTGCACTTAATATCAAGACTGGGCTATCCCTCTTCAGGAAGGACTGGGTGGGAAAGAAATTAGGGGGTGTGGTGCTTTATGTGATGGAAAACATAAAAGCCCTTTAGATACAAGGAAAACAGGGGGAGGCAGAGGTACTATGGGTCACCCTGGAGATAGGGAATGGAGCCACTATTCACACTAGTGTGATCTACAGACCTCCATCATGGGGATGAAATTAGATAAGGTACTGGTGAGAGTCATTGGCAAGATGGCAGAAAAGGGAAAGTATTGCTCGTGGGGGACTTCAACCTGCCAGATGTAGATTGGAGCCTCCCAGCAGTGACTTCAGCTAGAAGCTGGGACATCCTAGAATCTCTGTAGGGGGCATTCCTCAGGCAACTAGTCAGTGAGCCCACTCATGATGGAGCAATACTGGACCTGGTACTCAGTAACAAAGACCAGTGATCACCGTACAGAATGGTTCAATACAAGGATGGCTGTGGAATCAAACCACAGAAGGGCAAGGGTCATTGACTTCAGGAGGGCTGAATTTAAAATGGTGGGTGAATGCCTGGGAGGGATGGGTGAACTGGGTGGGGTGGAGGACCAGTGGGCAAAAGTAAAAGGGAGCATTGTCAAGGCAACAAGCCTCTGCCTCAAACAACTGAGCAAAAGCAAGAGAAAAAAGAGACTATCATTCTTTAAAGAGGTGGCCAAAAAAGTAAAAGCTAAAAGGGTAGCATTCAGAAGGTAAAAGGAGATGTGGAGGAAGGAGGATAGGAAGGTGTATCAGGGGAAACAGAGGAAAGCAAAGAAAGCAGTAAGGTGCACAAAGGTGCAAACTGAAGAGAAAATAGATCAAGAGGTAATGAAATGGGACAAAACATTCTTTAGATATGTAAGTGAAAAGATGAAGACCAGGGTTGGGATTGTATGGTTCAAAAGGGAAGGGGGTACACTGTGCAGAGGGGGACCAGGAAAAGGCAGACATCCTGAACAAATACTTTTGTTAAATGTTCATAGAGGAAGGAGAAGGGGAGGGGCCACAGAAACATAGTAGCAGCTTTGGAGGGAGGAAGGTGGACACTAGTTCTTTTTCATTTCCTACCATAGCCACAGCCTTTTACCCATATCTGCTGTGTGTAGCCTAATTTTGTTGCTTTTCTAGCTGTGGTATCCCTAATCATAATTATCTTTTGCATCTGGTCCATTCCATCCTGGTCTAAAACATATAAAAGTCACACTCCAATACAAATATTTTCTTTATTCTGCATATTATTTAATCTTGAAAATAGTCAAACATGAACCTTTACAGAACAATCCCTTCTAGGGAATGAGAAAACAATGAGAAATGGCATAGTCTGTAGGCATCAGGTTAGAGTGTTACTTAAGCAATAAGGTATGACCAGGGGTTATGTTAATGTTCTATTTAATCAACCCCTGGGGTAGAAATGGGGCACATTGTGCAACTGAGTGTCATAAGCCCCAAGGGGGTCATTACCTTGAACATTAACATAACCCCTGGTCATATCTTATTGCTAGTATAAATTATATAAACATTAAAAAAAAATTACCTTTTGATATAATCGTTTCACTTGATCGTTCTAGAGTTTCTATGCCGAAATAGTCCATGTGTGCTTATAATGAATGTAAGCAGCTGATTGATGCTGCCTAGCTTTGCAGGGATCCTTCTGTGTGTGCGTTCATGATGAGCTGCTATGGTGTTGCTTTTTTTATCAGAGGCTGACAAATCTAAAATTCATTTTAAAGTCCAGAAGCCATACAAAGGGTTATCTTTTTAAATAAAAGATCATAGCATTACAATTTTTGTTGCTGAGAGACACAATTACTGAGGCCAGTGTTGTTGAATGCACATTCTCGAGAGTGCCTTTGCCATGCAACAAGACTCACAAGGCTGGCTGATTGAAGTGCTGAATTTTACTATAAGGAGAACACTGTCAGTGCTACAATAAAACTTACAAATTATGATAATACTGATGAAGTCACAACTACAGAGGATGTGAGCAAGAAGTCGAGAAGCCAATAAAGAAATTACCAGTTTCAGCAATGCTCACTGGGGAGTTCCCATCACCCAGTCGTAATATTTTTTTTATTTACTGACTATACCATGTATTCGACCAGGATCGGATGTACAGTACCAAGAAAAAAAAAAAGGCAATATACCCTGCTTGTCACAGTAACAATCAATCACATTCAGTGGTGACTTTGTTAGTGTGCTCTCTGACAGTGGTTTCTGACTCAGAGCTCATGATGTTCCATACAGTCGAAACTGCCACAGCCTGAGATGTAGACTCAAATCATGAGGAAAGGTTCCATGCAATAAAATTTGTAAATAATATGTTTTTTTTCATAATTGTATGTTATGTGTGTGGGGTGCGCGCCATAATTGTGTGCACTTTGGGGGGTGCCGTGCTACCTGAGGAGTTAATGGCAGCTCAAAGTTCCTAGAATATAATTCTGTCAATGGTGGAACTTTTTTTTTCTAAACCCCTATGCATTTGATGAGCAGGGAAACTGATTTACAGTGATTGATAAAGTTAAATTCCATTTTGTAGATGAGAAAAACCAGTATTGCCACCAGTGTCTGTAACAGCAAAATCAGTTTTTACTGGTGTTCTGTCCTCGTTCCCTTTTGATATGTATAAATATTCAGAATAAAAGAAAGCTAAGTGTACATCAAATTAAACAAAGCAAAATGAAGATAGTACAGGTAAGATTGTATAGAAAAATGCAATTTCTGAAGATTCACTGATCTGGTAAAAAAATGGCAAGTTCTGTGAAATGCTTTGTTCTTACTGGGGTATAGGAAGACCAAAGTCTGGAATTTTACCAGACTTTGGGTAAAAAACAAAAATCAGCATCCTTGCTGAAGAGTCTGTACTAGCATATTAACAGAAGATTAATGCAAGAGTTGAGAAATGCCAGAAGCCAATCAAAAGGCTCCATTTTACATTCCTATTTTATAATTTCCAAAATTTGGACCAGTTATGTCAGTGGCAGGCATGAACTATATGTTGTCCCTTGCACATTCATTTGTGTTTTGTGGTACCCTCCAAAAATCATTTTGGCTTTTATTGAATCTCCTTAAGTAAGTGCTGGACTTATTTGGCAAATGCAAAGTATGTAAAGACCTAGCCACATAAATCCACACATATTTTTTAAAATGGAACAGTAAAAATGATATGTCTACTAAAACATAAAGTTACTGAGGCCTGAAGTACAGTACAATTTTTCTGGTATTCCATTATATTGCTGTAGGACGCCTACACTTCAAGTCTCCATTGAAAAATAGAAACTCGGCAAAACTGTGATGTAACTTTATGAGTCAGCAAGATTTACTGGTATAGCAAAAGTATATAGAATCCATGCATGTTGGTGGTTGAAGACACACTTTCATGCATGCACACATGCACCCACACTATTATGAAACATCCCTAGTGACGACTAGCACAAGGGAACATTTGGTGGAGAGTGAGTGATGAAAAGTTATTGAGGGGCAGTGACTGTATACAAGTATAGGGCTTACGGGCAGACTAGATGGGCCTAGAGTTCCTTATTTGCCGACAATGTCTATGTTGCTATGCATCTATGTATCTACCACAGCTGCTTAAGGCAGCAGTGCAATGAAATTGGACAAAAAGAAATAAGCCCAACCTTTTTCACTAAACATTATTCTAGCATCTTCCTGTTTTATTTGGTAGTTAAATTTGACTAGTTCCACCAAAATTTAATTATTTTATAAATGTTTTCATTTATTTATTTTTTCTCATGAGAAAAATATGACCACCACATTTGGCTTAGAAATAGCATTATAGGTCTGGCAAGGGTTAAGAGAAAGGAAAAAAATTAAAAGCTAACAAGGTGTGTAGCAAAGGAGAGACAGAGAAAACTAGATTTGACAGGTATGCAAACATTTTTGTTAATTTTAGCTGAAACTAGCTTTTTGGGAAAAAACATGTTTCATTGCACTGCTGCTTTAAGTCTGTGGGCCGGATTCACAAAGGGCAAATCAGGATGCAAGGCAACTTGCTTCAAAATAAATGGTGCAAGTAGCACTTGTGTGCTGAGTTGCATCCCCATGGGATTCACATAGGCAGCCTGTGACATGCTGCAGGCTACCTGCACCCAACTGCACCTATACACCATAAACCCCCTTTTGGCAAGGCATAAGGGGGTTTATGGCAGGAATTGCACCCTATTCACATAGGGTGTCTGCTATGTCCACAAATGGGATTCAGAGACAACCACCAGTGAACATCTGTCAAAGACCAGTTACGCCAACAAAAAGGTGGTCTAAGTGGTCTTTGCTGTTCACTTGAGGTTGCCACTGTGCCATAGCTCCACATCCCCTGTGGGTTACAGACCCCCCATGTGCTGCAGGTCCCAGGCATGGCACGCACTGTGGCAGGATGGGTGTGTGGAACACCCCCAATGCCCAGACCCCTCACACACATGTTGAGCCCCCCCACAAGCCCTGGGGCATGATCCCCCCTGCAATCCCCACACCCCCTGGTAGTCTAGTGGCCCCCACCCCACCCCACAGTGTGAGCCCCCCCACACCCCCCTAATACCCCAACAGCGACTGGCACAGCCCTCCCTCACCACCAGGGGCAGTCACCAACTCACCCACTGGGTGTGTGTGTGTGTTGGGGGGTTGGGGATCACTGGGCCACCAGGGCAGGTAAGGGTGCTTGATCTGGGGGGGCATGGAAAGGGGGCTTGGGGCTGGAGCCCACACCTTATGGTGCCTCAGAGGTGGGCATGGGGATGCCATGGTAACCCTCGACTGGCACATCGGCTGCCTACCCTGTCCTGCGACCTGCGGCATTCCCAGGAGCTGTGCCCTACCTTGCTCAGCTACTGCAAGTCGCAGGATGCAGACCCCTGGACCCACTCTGATACTGAATCGGGTGCACAGGCCAGGTTGCAGGGATGGTCGCCACAAGCTGCCATTGCTGCAGCTTGCGGTGGGCCTTTGTGAATCCAGCCCTGTATGTCTCCCACTGTGGATCACAAAATTTGAGTAGTGTTCATCAGTAATTGGGATAGTTCAGAGTGTATAATATATACAATAATGGATGAAGAAGTGAGCTTAATGAGAAATTAATGGTTGCCTGAGATGTGGGATGCTGCATAAATCCTGAGGGCAAATCCTGAGGGGTTTATTAAAGCATCCCACATATAACAACCATTAATTCGAACTCTCTAACTACTTCTCCATCTTTATTATTATAATTGCTGGACAGCAATTTTTTCCAACCTTCCTGTAGTGTCTGTGACTCTCTGGCTTTCACTCAGACACATATACACACACACCTTGTCTCCGTACTTGTTTTTTTCTTTTGTATACTTTCAGTTTTTTGTATTTTTTAACTTACAGTCTCTGACCGCTGTTGTGATTACTGTACAGTTCCCGAAGGGGCTCGAGCTGCGTCTCTGTGTGGAGCGATGAGTCTGTTTGTGTTACGAGCAGGATCAACCAGAAAACAGTAAAAAAATAAACAGGCAGGATCAACCCAATAGTTTTAATAGAGTAGAACTCTGTGGAGTTCAAAGATGGTGTGGTGGGTAAACGGTAAATGAGAGATGGAGCCGCCATTTTTTTTAATGTTAAGCCCACCCATGGATGGCACATTAGCCAATGAGAGCACATCTTTCTTTTAACTGACTCAGCTTGTGCTCACCATTATAACCTGAGGGTTATAATGGCAAATTATAACTGGGTCAGTCAATGAAAAAAATTGCTGACCAGTTAGTATAAGCTCATTAGACTGTCTTTTTGTTTACCATAGAAAGTTTTGTTCATTCTGGGTTGGAATCAGTTCAATACAAAAACAGCTCATGCGTCATACATAATCAGCAGTAGAAGGTATGAACAGGAAATAGCTCATCTAAACAAGAGTATGGCAAGTCATTAAGCAATACCATGAAGAATAAACAACATACTAATGTCCCACACATCATTATTCTGGCTTGCACTTTTCCAGCGGCAAAGCTGACCTAAAAGGAAACAGTAGGCCTAACTGCGCTTAGGTCACACCAATGGGGGAGTAGCAGGGGGTGTTGGGGTCTTGCACAGAGGTGACTGCAAGTATGCATTCCATTTATGGTGATATTTGTCAAGGTGACCACTGTGGGAGTAGGATGACCTCTCTAGTTGGGCCAGATGTGCTAGAATGGCATGCCAGGAAGATAAAGTACGTAAGGATGTCATGCGTCAGTGCATCAATAGCAGTCGCTTAGCTTCTAGCAAGGTGAGCATCATCCAGTCTCGGTGGACTTTGAACAAGGTGGTAAGTGCAAAGCTGTCCCCTGGGAGCAGTTAGGGTCTGATAGCGAGACAGACGTTCCTAGAACCTTAGAGCAGTCTGCTGCAATAGCGTCCCAGAATGCATCCAACTTGGGGCATGACCTCAAAACATGCAGATGGTGAGCTGCAGGTCATTGGCACTGCCAGCAGTTGGAGTAGCTGAGTAGCCCTATCGAGTGGAGGGCTGCAGGCATCCAATGCCAGCACAGGAGAATTTTGAGTTGCAGGAAGCGACTCTTGGTATCCTTATAGGTGAGATGGGCTGCCTTGATATATTGGCACCGGGAGGTCTCTGAGATATCTATATTCAGATCTGCTTTCCACTTAAGTCTACAGAAGTTTGAGGGGTTGGGCTGTGAGTTACACCAGGTGTTAAAGAACCACCTATTAGGCCATGGGCCAAAGGGGATTTATGTAGTGTCCACAACCATTGCCATTTGATGTCAAGGCTGTGCTGCATTTGAAGGCCATAAATAATACTACAGAACTGGAGGTATCTACAAAAGTCAGTACTGGGGATGTTGAAGGCCATTCTTAACTGCTCCAACTGGAGTTTGGGATGTACAAATCTTGTACCAGGTGAATGCCATTGGCTTTCCAGGATTACCAATGTAAAAGTCCCCCCCCCACAGTGAAAAGGCTATTATGCCAGAGCCTAATATAGCATAAAGGAGGGGCCCACACCTTGCGCAGGGTGTGGGAGAGGGACATAGTCCAGCGCCATGCCCTCCCTGTCTCACACATGATCAGGGTGAGGTCTGTGCGGGTAAAGTGCCTAGAACCCAGTAGGGTACCAAGAGAGGTATTTCCTACAATGCTATTTTCCAGATGGACCCATGCTGGAGGGCAGGGAGGTGGAGGAAGAAACCATTTTGTGATTTGCACAGCTACACAGGCATGATGATAACCTAGTTGTAGCCTGGGGACACCCATTCCTCCCCGTGTCCAATGTGCTCTCCAATTTTTCTTCCCCCACCTCGGAGTTCCCCCGTCCCATAGGAATTGATGTATGAGCTTCTCGAGGGAAACAAATAGTTTGGAAGAGAGATGTATGGGAAGGATATTAAACATGTAAGTGACTCTGGGGAGAAAGAGCATGTGCACTGCTGCCACTTTGCCCAGCAGGGATAGGTGTAGCTTACATCATCTCTGTATTTCAGTAGACAGCTGAGTTAAGAGCGCAGATAAATTGGCAGTCTCTAAGTCAGACCATCTGGTGGGAATATACAGGACTAAGTAAGAGAAACCCTGGGCAGCCCAAGCCAAGTCTATGTCCTGTAGGCAATCTTCAGTGCAGGCCAGGTTGAGAGTAGTGAGAGTAGTTTTCCTACGGTTAGTGTGAAGCCCAGATAGGGCAGCAAGCATTTGCAAAATCAGAAGGACCGCCTGTATAGATTGCTTGCGCTAGGACAGGGTGAGAAGGAGATCATCTGCATATGCAGCTACTAAATAGTAGTCTCCCACCACCTCAATACCAGAAACCTCTTTGGAGGCAATAAAAACCCACACCAGGGGGTCTAGGGCTACCAAGAACAAAAGTAGAGACAAAGGATACCCTTGACGAGTGCCTCTGTCTAGTGGGAATGGAGTAGAAATGTTGGTATTGGTTAAGATCCTGGCCATCAGGGAACTATAAAGGGTGACTATCCACAGTAAAATTGGGGGCCAAAGCCATATAGTCGGAGCACCTCATGGAGGTAGTCCCACTCCACTGAATCAAAAGCTTTGGTGAAATCTATGGCTAGCATGGCCAAGGGTAGAGTCAAGTGGGAAGCCAACCACTTCAAGTTTTGTAGCAGTCTGGTGTTGTCTGCCCCTGATTTCCCCTGCATGATCCCCAACTGGTCCAGGTGGATGATGGAGGGCAAAGTGTTCAGTATTCTGGTGGCCAGGACCTTAGCCAAGATTTTAGTATCAACTAACAGAAGAGAAATGGGATGGTAATTGGAGCACTCCAATGGATCGTTCAGTTTTTTTGGGAGAAGGGTTATGAGAGCCTCTCTCATGGTAGGGGGGGACTCCAGCTGAGTGAGCCTCTTGCAGAGCTAAAAGTTGCAGGTGGGCTATTTCTTGTTAGAGGATTTGGTATAGTTCAACTGACATCCCATCAGGTGTGGGTGCCTTACCTTTGGCCATCTGCGAGAGGGCGAGACATAGCTCTTCTCTAGTGATCGGGGCATCTAATTGGTTCACTTGGTAGGGGTAAGGCCAGGCATGGGGAAGTGCTGACAGAACTGTCTAAGGCCCTGCACGAGCTGAGGAGTGGTCAAGGTGGAGCAAGATTGGTATAGTGACTCATAGAATAGTTTCATGGTGTGATTGGTTTCCTTGGAGTCAGTAGCCACCCATCCGGACGGAGTTCGAAGGGCATGGATACAAGAGGAGGACTGTTGTTTACGAAGCTGATAGGCTAATAGCCTCCCCCTTTCTCACCCCCTTCCCAGTATGCATGTTTGGACTGCAGTAAAAGCCATTCTGCTTTCTGATGCAGTATAAAATTGATCTGTTATATCTGTAATCTGTAATCTCACAAATATGTTGTCTCCCCTTCCTGTGACGAGGCACCTTTGTAAATGAGTCTTTGACTCAAAGGTTTGTAAATCCAATTTCTTGAAATAAATAAATAAAAAATAAAAAAATCTGATATTTGAGGCCCACAATTTTACAGGTTAGGGAGCTATATCTGGTGGCTTCTGGGGATGCTTTGAAGCGGGATTCCATCACAATGAGTTCAGATTCCAACTTGGCCAGGGTCACCTTTCGGGCCTTGTTTTTAGTGGCTGAGTGTGTGATAATGCGTCCTCATAGGACAGCTTTAAAGGCTTCCCACACCGTACCCAGGGAGACACCACAAGCTGAATTTATAAAAAAATAATCTTTGGCTGTCTGAATGGCCATAAACCAGAAATCTGGGTCCTTGAGCCAGAGTGGATTACATATCCAAAGAGTACCAGACTTCTGCAACCTCACTGGGGTATAGGTGGTCATTACAGGGGCATAGTCGGAGACCACAATATTGCCAATTCTAGTATCGGAGATTCCGCTGGCTGCCATTACATTTGCTAGGCAAAAATCTTTGTGACTATGAGTGGCATGGGTGGGAGAGTAGTAGGTGTAGTCCGCCCTATCGGATGGTCCCATCTCTATAAATCCACCAGGCCCCATTCTTTCTGCATCTCCTGCAGGGCCATAAGGGCTTTTGGGTGGCTATGGGGAGTGGGCTTGGACTTGTCAAGGAATATGTCTTGAACAAGATTGAAGTTGCCCCCAATCAGGACAGGTGTAGAAGAGTCATGCGGAGACAGGGACAAGAGGGCCTGACTAAGGGTAGGGAAGAAATCCAGGTGAACTTTATTGGGGGTATAAATGTTAGCAATTATCAAATTACCACCTGAAGTGGGAAGCCTAACTGCCACCCAACGTCCCTGTGAATCAGCCTTTAACTCTTCTACTTTCCAGGGGCTAGATCACCGAATGAGCTTAGCAATGCCTTTAGTTTTGGAAGTAGACGAGCTTGCCTGAACCGCCCCCACCCTGGATTTTTTGAGCCACTGAGTGGATTTGCTCAGAAGATGCGTCTCCTGGAGAAGCACAATGTCAGTGTGGAAGGATCTCAAATAATGCAATACCTTGATGCACTTAATGGGATGGTTAAGCCCCTTTAACATTCCATGAGACTAAATGAAGTTCTTTGTCCAGGAGTGAAGCCATGCCATCCATACTGACTATCAAGTAAGAGGGTACTTACCCATTCAGATGTGTAAAAATGACACTAGGAGAGGGGGGGACAAACCAAGGCCCCTAGCGTAAGTGCACCTCTTCTGTACACTAGGGGGTGCAAGACTTCTAAGCTGAACAATGATATCAACCGTAACTGAATAATCGGTAGGAAAGTATAAACTGTAGGTAACAAAACAAGAAGATAGTAAAGTAAATACAGTATAAAAAAATCTTAAAACAACAGGCGGGCCTCGAGCTCAGCAACTATTACTTCAAAGAACAATTAGCTAGACTGCACAAGGTACACACCAGTAAAATAAAACAGGAGTGAACATGCAGGGCAGGGAGCTCAAAGCAAAAGAGGGTTTCAGTGCTGGTAAACCCTCAGCAATGCTCACTCTGATGCCCAAGAAAGGGGAGTATGCAGCAAACCAACAAAGTGCAACTCCTCCACACTAGGCAGGCATCCCATTGTTGGGTGCCATGGTGTCAGGGAAGGGGAGGAAAGCAAGGGGAAAGAACAGGATATGGGGTAACAGTGTGGAAGAGGGATAGCTGAGGGAAGGGAAGAGGGGAGGGGTGGGATATTGGCAAACTCCCCAGCCGAGATTGAAGCTGGGCCCAATGGGGAACTGAACTGCAGGCAGGGGGATAAAGGCCCAGGGCAAGTGGGGGCTTACGGATAGTGCCTGAGAGTAGCTGAGATACCTGCCTCAATTGAGTTATGGATAGCGGGCTGCACCCCCTACTCTGCAAAAGGAAGATAAGGAGGGGAAGGGGGCAACTTGAAGGAAACATCCCAACTTAAGGGACGGTGTGCAGATGCAATACCCAACCCCCTAGGTGAGAGGGTAGAGACTTGCTGCTGACTTTGCAGTAGCAGACTGCATGAGAGTGGCCAGCAGTGGGACCAGGGAGGGTCCCTTAAACCAAGAGAGAGATGGGGGGAATCTAGTCTAGACCCCCTGAGAACCCGTTCCCATACTCAAAATCAAAGGGAGCTCCCTCAAGGAAGATAGACAGAGGGAGAGCAGCTTAACTAAGATGGCCTACTAAGCCACAAAGGGCAAAAAGT
This sequence comes from Neoceratodus forsteri, assembly GCA_016271365.2. NCBI lineage: Eukaryota > Metazoa > Chordata > Ceratodontiformes > Ceratodontidae > Neoceratodus > Neoceratodus forsteri. The sequence continues at coordinate 722,922,316 of CM028130.1, read as the reverse complement.
AGGCAGTAAACATTAACCAATAGTTAGGATAACACTTATCCAACAGTCCTGGCATCAGCCTAAGAGTCCTTTAGGTGGCCCCTGAGATACACGGGGAGCCTCTGCAAAGCTGACCAGCACAGAAGACACTGCTGCAGCATATGAAAGCAGTCCTGGTTTAATTGAGGCAGACAAGTCTGCGGCTTCCATCTGTGTCGAGTCAGGAATGTCTGCCCAGTCAATGTGCTGTTCGGCCTCCATTGCTATTGGTTCCGATGGCTGCATGTGGCTTATATCAGAATCAGAAGGAAAATTATCCCTCAAGATTTTAGCTGGTAGGGATATACTCTGTAGTTCCAGGGATCTCTGCTATTCTCTACTCGAACGCTGCCTTTGGCACTGAGCTGAACTTAACCAAGCGAAGGTAAGGAGGGATTTCCCAGACTCTTCCCAGATTTCCCAGGTGATGCCTCTGCAGCAGGGCTCCTCAAGCAAGGGGGACCAGTTTGGGACAGACCAGACCCGGCTGAATTCCCTACCCCTGGATTCTGCTCTCCAGCATGTTGGTTCCCAGGGCGGGGTGATGCTTTAGGTGGGTCCCAAAACTTCTTGGGAGATGTAGTAGGAGAGGGAAGAGTATGCCAAAACTTATAGTCACCTCTCAGTTTCACCTGGATGGGCAGTGACAAGTTCCCTTCCCTCCTTGGATACCTGCAGCATGGTGAGCCCTTTAAATTTGTAACAGAAATTATGCTGGTACAAAAACATTTTAATGGGTACAAAGACGCTATGCCTAGCAGCAGTCTCTTGGGAGAAGTCTCTGAAAAAGGATATGTGAGCCCCCTGCCATTGAATCTCACCAAGTCCCATGCCACACGCAGGATTCTTTCTTTTGTGGAATATCTAAGCAGGTGGGCCACTATGGGCCATGGTGTCTGTCTGGGACTTTCCCTTCATCACAGTATCCTGTGGGCTCTTTCCACTTCAATTGGCCCCCTCCAGCACTCGCCCAGCATCAGAGGTATGGTGTCATTAAGGAACTTCTCCATCGATTGTCTGTCTGCCCGTTCGGGGATGCCAATGATGTGGCTGGTTGTTTTGGTGCCCCATATTTTCCTGGTCCTCTGCTCTGTCCCATAACACAGCCAACCTCTCTTCAAGCTGCTGTACCCGGTGCCATGAATTACTCTGTTGCTGCTTAAGGGAGTCTGCCCATTGTTCCACTACATTCATGTGGTCCTGGAACTGCCTGATGTCGGCTGCTGTTCCAGTAAGTGCCAGGTTGATATCATCAATGCGTGTCAGAAGAGCTTCTAGCATCCAAGTTATGTATTGTAGCGAATCCCCTACTGAGACCACCTGGGCAGGGGACTCAGTAGCAGGCAGGACAGGGTTCAAAGAGCCGGGTAAAGTCCTGCTGTTTACTTATACTGAGATAGAGGAGGTGCAAGCAACCGGGAAATCGTGACACTAGGAGCACATCACTGCAAATGAGAGGCCTGGCAGGGCCTAGTTGGCTAGCAACTCACGGATGTCAGTGCTTCCAAGTGGAAAATACTCATCAGATCTGAAAACTGAATGAACCGGACGACTTAGGGAGGAATGCCCGATCAATGAGTGCACTTGGGGGGATAAGCACCCTGGAATCATGGCACATGAGCAGGGATTGCCACCAGAAGCGGTGAGAGCTCAGGAGTTAAGCTGCCATCATGATGGTGGTTAGACCATGCCCCCCTCATTAGACTGTGTTTTAATGATTTTTCTTGCCCTTCACTCTCTCTTTATTTTTTTTTTCTAGAAGTTAAAATTACTGTAAGTAATTCCATAGTGGCTAGTATTAAATTTGCTTGAGGTATTCACCCTTCCTTTAGCAACTTCAACAGCATTTCTGTTAGTACAGGATAAGCCTTTATGATACTGGATGAGTGCTGGAATTACAGGAGGGCTAGCCAGGGCTCAGCCCCCATAAGTTCTGAAGTAAGACATGTTAGCTCATGCATCACTGCTGCTGGCTAATATTGGAAAGTGGGGTCTTAATGTAAAGATACAACTTTCATGCCCACTCCAATAGCTCCCAAAGCTCATAAAGTGCAATTCCAACACTGAACTGGATGTTGACTATCTCAGTTAGCAAATACCATATTTGTAGTCCATTAACCCATAATCCAATTTCATGGAGCTTCTAGATAGCCCTTGCATCCAAAATGACTTGATTAATCTGTTAAACATTATAAACACTAAAATATTATCCATCAAGCAGACATGCGCCCCTAGAGGACAAGAAGACTGGTGGAAAAATATTGGTATATTCACACATAGAGTGGTATATATATATATATATATATATATACATGCTCCCAATACAAGAATTGAAAAGCTTCACCTGTGGTTCAACGGGCTGAAACAACCAGCCACGCCCCCTGCCTGAGCTATTCAAACCCCATCCTTTCTCCTTCACTCTGAAGCATTTCTAATTTGCAGCCAGAGGCTCTGTTGAACTCCTCTCTCCTCTCTCTAGTATTTTTGGATCTTCTGTTTGGTTTGAGCTGCCTTTCTGCTGGCTTGTGTTTCACCTGCTTTTCTAGGTCTGTATTTTGCTTTGCCTCTGGCTGCTGCTTGTGCTTCTTTCTGTTGTCTGTGTCTAATCTCCTGTTCTTGTGTGCTTGTGTTTAGGTTCATAGGTTCATAGGTAAACTCAGGCTAGTTAGACTTGCGTCCTTAATGCTTGCCTTTAAAGTTATATATTTATCATTTTCCTTTGCTAGTATTTATTTAGTTCAGTTTTATCTTAATTTTTATTTACCCAAAAGAAACCTGTCTAGTCTATGCTTGAAGGAGTCCATAGTTGTGCTGGTTACCACCTCAACTGGCAGTTAGTTCCACCCAGATACCACTCTCTGGCTAAACCAGTGCTTTCATGGTAGTGTTTGTCATCTTTGAGATGCTAATTGGAAGGGATGCCCCCTGGGTTCATATTTTGATTTTCTCAAGATTAACCTTACCTACTCTTAGTGCATTATCATGTATAAGTTTAAATATCATACAGTAGTCACCCCTAGTCCTTCTATACTGCAGGGTATACAGATTTCGCTACTGTAGGCTCTCAGGGTATGACATGCCTCCCAGACCCTAGTTGCTCTGCGCTGGATACACTCCAAATTGTGAATATCTTCTTTTTAATATGGGGCTCACACCTGGGCACAATACTCCAGGTTGGGCCTCACCAAGGCATTGTAAAGGGGCATAACCATTTTCCTATCTCTACTAGTTATATGGCTCAATATGCAGTTCAGTATCTGGTTATTCTTTTTAGATAGTTTATTGCAATGAGAGCTGAATTTTAAATCTGCACTAATTGTGCCCCCTAAATCTCTCTCCTCAGTTGTTACTCTAAGTTCAGTGGTTTCTATTTTATAAGATGATTTATTATTTCTTTTACCCAAATGCATAACAGTGCATTTAGCATTGTTCAATTCGAGCTTGCTCTTTTTGGTCCATTTTTTTATGGTGTGAAGTGCAACTTGCAAGTCAGTGGTATTTTTTTTTTGTGTTTGTTATGGCTCCAATTCTGCAGCTGTCTGCAAATTTTGTCACCCAAATATCTTTATTTGGTATTGTTAGCAATGTTATATAAATATTGAAAAGACAAGGGCCCAGCACCGAGCTCTCGGGGACCCCACTAGTCACTCTAGCCCAATTAGACATCTCACCCTGTACCACCACTCTCTGTTTTCTCTCACTCAACCAGGCCTCTATCCAGTTTATTATATTGGTATCAAGTCTGTATTCTTAAAGTGTATTTATTAGTTCCTGATGTGGTCGTTTGTCAAAAGCTTTTGAAAAGTCCAGAAAGACAATGTCCCCACGGTTGCCCTTATCCAGTGCCTTTCCAACTTTCTCATAGAATACTAACAAGTTTGTCTGACATGATCTATCCCTCCAAAACCCATGCTGCACTGGATCCTGTAAATTACTTATCTCTAGATGTTCCATTATATAGTCTTTTAATAAAGACTCCATAATCTTCCCCATGACAGATGTCAGTCTCACCGGTCTGTAGTTTTGAGGATCTGTTCTTGATCCTTTTTTGAAAATGAGTACCACTAATGCCTCCCCCCATCCCAGCGGGACTTCTCCTTTATCCAAAGAGGTTTGAAAAAAATAAGTCAGGGGTGCAGCTAATTGTTTCACTAGTTCATATATTACCCTTGGATGGATTTCATCAGGACCTTGTGATTTGTTTATATGAAGTTTTTTTAGTTTATCAAGTACATCTTTCTCTTTTAGTTGCATATGCCCAGGTGTGGAACTGAATTTGTCCCCTGCCTTAAATGGGGTAACTGGGTTAAAGACTGAACAGAAAAAAATTATTTTGGATATGTGCAGTTTCTTTATTGTTCAATATATTACCTTGTTTATTTTTGAAAGGTCCAATACTGCTACTACTTTTTTGTTTGTTATTTATATATGAATAAAAAGTCTTGTAGTTGTCTTTGACTTGTGCTGCAAGTTTAAATTCATATTCCTTTTTAGCTATTTTGATATCCCGTTTAACTTTTTTAACCAGATTTCTATATTTCATTATGGCTTGTATATTATTTTGATGTTTTATTTTTTGATACCATCTATTTTTTTGTTTATTAATTGTTTTTTTTTTTGGAGTTAACCATTTAGGAGTACCTTTTTTATTTGTACTTCTCATAATTTGGTATGTCAATTTGTATTATTGTTTTTAACTTCTCTACCAAAGACTGCCACATTCCATTTACAGTTTGCTTTGCACATTCCTGTTTCCAATTCCACAATGTCATAACCTTATTCATAGTGGGAAAATCTGCCTTAGTAAAATTCAATACTTTAGTCTTGCCTTCCCTTGTAACCTTTTCTACTTCTTTGATTTGAAAAAAAAAAGACTGTCTGGTGGTCACTGTTACCCAATTGACTGCTAATTTGTATGTCATTTACTAAGGTTTCCAAATTTGTTAAGATCAAGTCAAGAATGTTTAATGCCTGGTTTTCCCTAACACTATTTGCTCAAGTCCTATCTGATTTGCTGCATCCTAAAACTGCATATCTGTTTTGGTTTTACCTTGCTGTTTTATCCAATCAATATCTGGCAAATTAAAATCTCCCATGAGTATAATTCTATCTGCTAGATCTAGGTTTCTAATACTGTTCAGTAGTTCTAAATCATTATCAGGAGTGATCGAAGGTGGTCTGTACAATAGTCCCAATTAAATTTTTGGTGCTTCTTTTGTTATAAGTTTTAACCATAACAGCTCTAGATCGTCCCTGTCCCTTTTTATGTCCTCACATTGTATTGTTTCATCAATATAAATAGTGATCCTGCCTCCCTTCCATAGTTCCCTTGATAGGTAGAATAGATTATAGCCATTTATATTTTGGTCCCATTTATCCTCCTTTGTCCACCAGGTTTCAGTTAGGAGTGCAATTTGTATATTTTTTATGTGTAGTAAATATTGTAGTTCTACAACCTTATTTACCAAACTTCATGCATTAATTAATACCTCTCTCCAACCTTCTTGTAAATTTTTAATTTTTGGTACTAGGTTATGAATTTTCCTCCTCCCTTTATCCAGTTTAAATGAAAGGATATGATGTCATTTATTTTCTTACTCAGTATATGAGTACCAGCTTTGTTTAAGTGTAATCCATCGCTCTTAAAAAGAATAATTTTCTTAAAGGTAATTGAATTGTCCATAAATCCAATATTATTTTGTTTGCAAAAATATCGTAACCGTATGTTGAGATTCTCTATTGCTGGATTTTTAAAATCATATTTACCATGTGTTGGGAGCAAGCCTGATATTATATCTCCTCCTTTTTCTCTAATTTTATTTATTATATGTTGGTAGTCTTGTATGATGTTTCTTTGGTTTTATTTTTTTTTTGGGGGGGGACTTTCTAACTTTCCTAGCAACCTGCTGCTCCCCTTTGCTTGCATTGTGAAGGCTTTCTAGTTTTCCTAGTGTTTTGCTGTCTTTTTACTTGCCGTGTGTAGTTCATGCTCCATAGCAATCCATTTACAGTGCCAAGCAGTGTGGCTCCCCAATGGCAGAGTGGCACACCTTTTTTTTTCAGGGGACTATGCTCCCCACACCCCTGGACTTTATATAGCTAACTCCAGGGGGGGATGCATGTTGGGGGAATGAAGAAAAAACATTGGGGGTGAAAGTCATCCTGACAGTGGGCGATCAGAAATCGTGGTCACCCCATCGGTGTTGGCAACAGTGAGTCACCGTAAATGCTGCAACATAAATAAGTCACTGTTGCAATGATATATGGCTTACAACTCCCCAGCTACATTAGAGACAGTGCTCACATACTTTAAAAGCAAGCTCATATGTAAATTATATGAATTTCCAAACTCTTAATTTCACAATCCCTAGTTCTGGGACAGCCTTTAAATCTTTCTGTAAAAGTTTCTGCATTTGAAACTGTAGGGATTTAAGTGTTATGTGTAAAGCTTATGAATTCAAACTGTAATGATACATTTATCTGCATGAAATCATGGTGATCTGCTTGTGGCTTTGCTGTTATTTCTATGGTGTGGGACTGTGGTATCACAGAGGGGCATTGTGGTTTCTGGTAGCCAAAGGAGCAGGCTTTTATGTGAATTGTATGACTTTTAATCCTGCTCCTTAGTAATCTAGATTATTATGCTGCATTCATCTTGGACAGCATTTCCAGGGTTTTCAGCATACAGCTTTTCTCTGGTCAGTAACTACTAACTAACCTCCCTAGTCATGGGTCAGCATTCAAGAGCTTCTGTGCAATCTTCAGAATTTGAACAGTAACAAAAATATTATTTAACAATAAATTGGCCTCCCTTTTGGTGGCATGGATTGCCTATATGGTTTTAGTTATGCTATATCATATATCATTGTATGTATCTCTCCTAGATTTCTGTCTGGTTTAGCTGGTGCCTGTGAATCCACCAACATTGTCATCTGTCCTGTGTACTGTATTAGTTTGTCAAAAAAAGACATTTCTATGAAAAGGAAATGGTGGACCATGACCCACCACCTTTGTCAATTTGTTCTGTGTACTGTATTGTCCTAGATTTCTGTTTGGTTTAGTTGGTGGCCTATGAATCCACCAGTGTTGTCAAATTGTCCTATTTACCATATGGGTTTGTCCAAAAAAATAAAAACAACATTTATGTAAGAGAAACTGGTGGTCCATGACCCACCACCATTGTCAGTCCATCCTGTATACTGTATTGCCTTACATTTCTGTTTATTCAGCCAGTGGCCTGTGAATCCACCAACATTGTCAGTCTGTCCTGTGTACCTTATTGTTTTGTCCAAAAACTAAAATTCTGTAAAGAGGAACTGGTGGCCCACGACACATCACCACTGTCAGTCTGTCATGTGCACTGTATTGGTTTTTCCTAAAACATAAAGAAATTCCTTGAAGAGGAACTGGTGTCCCACAACCCACCACCATTGTCAATGTAACCCTTGTCCCATATCATCTTGTCAATCCTGTCCAGTCTGTGTACTGTTCACCATCACTAAACAAAATATCCCAAGCCTGGTGGGAAGGCAACCTAGGAATTGGATCCCAGAAGTTTCTTCCTCAATGTTTTTTTTCTTCTCCTCTGTGCCTAAGTTCATAATATCTGGTTAGTTGAATAGCACATTCCCTAGATTGCTTAGGTTGGATGGAGATGGATGGTGGCCCTCCTTTGCCATTCCATCTCTCCTTATGAAGACATGCCCTCTTGCTATCTTATTGTTCTCACATGAAGGTTGCTACACATTCACCCACATCACCCATTGTCTTCTGCTGGCCTACATGAAAGTCCTAAATACAGAATACCTACTTGACCTACGTGTAAGTCCTCAATACAAGATACTTGGTCATTACCTTCTTCAATGCTTTCTTCTCTATACTCTTTTTAGGGCTTCTTCCTTAGGTACCTTTAGCCTAAGGGAATCTTTTCATGTGGCACCACTAGGTGTGCTACAGGGTGGTATTCCCTGAGGAACAAGAGGCAAACCACCACAAAGGTTTATTCAACAAGTTGCATATGCAGAACACTACACCAAGTTGCATAAGCACATTGAATTGAAAGGCTTTACCTGTGGTTCAATGGGTTGAAGAAACCAGTCACACCCCCTGCCTGAGCTATTTAAACTCTGTCCTTCCTGCTTCACTCAGAAGCATTTTCATCTTTGCCTCACCATCCTCCCCTCCTCCTGAAGCAGCTCTCCTTTCTCTTCAGGGCTCTCTCCTAAGGTACTTTTAGCCTAAGGGAATCCTTCCCACAGCACCTCTATGGGTGGAACCCTCCACCAGGGTTCCTTGCCTTTGGCATCCCTACAGGGTGGTATTCCCTGAGGAATGAGAGTTGAATGGTCAGCAAGCACAACACTACACCAAGTTGCGTAAGTACATTGAACTGCATATTTTTCTAAAAATCTGGGCCTGAGGGAATCTTTCCTGTGGCACCTCTAGGGGTGGAACCCTTCTCCAGGGTTCTTTGCCTTCGGCATCCCTACAGGGTGGTATTCCCTGAGGAACAAGAGGCAAACCACCATAAAGGTTCGTTCAACAAGTTGCATAAGCAGAACACTACACCAAGTTGCATAAGCACATTGAATTGAAAGGCTTTGCCTGTGGTTGCATTTTGCTTACTTTTGTAATTGTTGAGTAATATGTTTGTTGACTGCCTAAATTTGTGACAAGTAAAATTAGCAGTAGTGCTACAAATCCACCTCTGAGTGGCCACAGGCCACCCTATCAATGTTCAGCCCTACTCACACATAGGCCAGAGAAATTTTCCAGTCCCTGCTCAAACATGCAAATTGTTCAATTTGGCTGTTCTCCTGTAACATTCCCAGTATTGTAGGCGTGGGGAGGGGGCTTTTCAGAATTTCCCAATCTGCAGCCCATTCAATCCAAAGGGAGAATAGGAACATTTGTGACCACAAACCTACAAGCTTGTACAGGCATTCTTCTAAACTAAATTAATTAGTCAGTGCTATTAGGGCACTGACCATGAGCATTCCAAATCTCCCATTGAGAGGAAGTGAACCAGCATCATGAGTTTTTTTTAACCCAGCCTGTCTCCCTAACATACCTATAGCCAGGGTTTAGGTTTACTGCCCTTGGTTTCCTGATGCAGTGATACAGTCATTAAGGGTGCATATCTAGGTTTCCCCATGCATAGCACCATTCAATATAGGCTGCACACCCAGAGCTAGATAACTACAAGACCTCCCAATTTTGCTTATGATGTCTTCCTTTTACCTTTAGAAAAGAGACAATAAAAGTACCTCAAATATAAAAGGTAATGGTTGGCTGCTTTTAAAATCTAATATTGCAATCTTCATCAGTCATTACACCTCCAGTTTGAATGCCCCCACATCATCACCAAAATGGGCCAAAGAGTTTTTTTTGGTGGCTGGCTCTGTACTTTGGAATTGCCTCCCCCCACCCCTTTGTTCTCCTGACCCCCCTGTAAACCTAAATGCACTGATAAGAGCTCATGTTCTGTCCTCCTCAGCCTGCACATGTCCTCTGGCCCCTACCCCAGCTATTCCTCCTTCAGCCCGCACCTGTCCTCTGGCCCCTTCCCCAGCTTTTCCTCCTTCACTGCATCCTCCATCTCCTCCTCCCATCACAGCCCCCCCACTGCTTCGTGTATGAACCCCTCAAAACTGCCTTCCTCCTCAGGCTAGCAGTCGATTACCTACCTGTACCTAATTCCCTCATTGACTCTGTTGTACACCTGAGGTTTGCCATCAGACATTGTTTTGTTGCCGGTGTTGCTACATTTGCCCTGTACAGTGTATGTCAAGTTACATTCCAATGTTTACCAGATTACATGCGCTTGTCTCTGACTATTGTATTTACCCCCTCACCACTGTATGATCTGCCTACTTGTTATGCCTGTATGAGCCCTGTTTTGATTTTTAATGTTTCCACCAAATGTTGTACTGTCAAGTGTTCTCTACCTCTATATTTGCCAGTACCTGGCCCAGGCCATGCCTGAAAAAGATATTCAGATCAGTGCACTAACCTGGTTAACACATGAATGAATAAATAAATATTAGTTTTAGGCAGTACACTAGCTCATTAAAAAGCTTTACTTGCCACAACAGGAAACTGTCCTGAGAAATCTGAGGATCAACATTTTTTCTTTAGACCTTAAGCCCAACTATTGCACTATTTTGCCAAGTAAAAAATCTTTCCTACTGCATACAGTATGCAGTATACTGTATGAACAGATTTTGCTTAAACTAAGCATTATTGAGTGACTGTGATATCAACTCTCCAGACATTTAGTGGTTGTTTATGCTAAATCCCAATCCAACTATTGTTATGGCATCTTATTTATTTTAAACATTAAGAATCTGTTAACTGAACTTCCCAGCTAAATCTACTTCTATTTGGAATCACATTTCTCTCCATAGAGTTCTACTGATTGCCAACCAGAAATTGCATTTCTGCTGACTAGTTTTTCTATAGTAACTACTCCCAACTGTCAATCCTTCTTATCTTAAAAAGCTTTTTAAATCTCCATGCTTTCCCCAGTTTAACAATTCATTCCATGTGCTAGGTTTCCCTCCTTCTAGTTCCAGCATCCTTTATCACAGTCTAATCACATTAATCTTTGATGCTCATCTTGCTGTCTTTTAATCTTTTTAGGTTTCATTAAAAGACAAGCTCTCTCAGGCTTCATTTATTAGGATTCCCCATTGCCTCAGCTTCAGAGACCAAGATCTTTTTTTGAATATAGTCAGCTATTTTTTCTTCACTCTACTTTGGTGCAATAAAGGTTACATATTATTAACATTTTCCTTACTAATCTTTCTGTAGCAGGCTATTGGGAGGACTGTAAAGGTTTAATAAGGGTAGCTGTTGCTCATGCCAGAGTCTCATTTTTGGCATCCCTAGCTTGAGGAATGAATGGAGTGGAGTTCTCTCTCTCTCTCTCCCTCTCACTCTCCAGCTGCAAGAAGGCCCTCCCTAGATCTGTAAGGGTGTACTATGTCCTGCAGGAAAGAGAGGAGGTAGGCAGTCTGCCCAGGCTTCCCAGTTGGAAGAGGCTGGAAGATTCGAAGGTTTGAAAAAAGGGTATGTTCCTCTCCCAACCCAGGAATATGCAGGGATTGTCCCTGTACAGTTAGGGGGGCAGTAAGTGTGTGATTTAACAGATGTCATTTAGCACCCCATTTTCTGCAAGGCTGGGAAGAGCTTGAGCTTCCCACAGCTAAAGTTGCTAGCAAATAGTGGGGCCAGAAGGCATAGCAAGCCAGGAGGGCTGACTCAGGAACAGGAGAGGAGTTTTCCACCAGTATAGGCCTCTACCCCATTTGGTACTTCTCCACTTACAGGCCGAGAAAGAGTTGGGGAATGGGGGATGGGGTTGTATATACAGTAGTTTGACTTATGGTCATGATGTTGGATAATATATTTACTGTATGTAATAATTACATACAATAACACCTGTTATGCCTTGTGAGTTGCACTCAGTATTAGGGCTGTGTGAATACCTTTTCCCAAATATTCGGCTGAATATTCGGTATTTGGGTCCCAAGTATTCGGTATTCATTATTTGGTATTCGGCCAGAAAAGGTGTTTTTTAAGGAAACTTTAAAAAAGCACTTCAGCAACACCATTAATCACCCACTGAACCTGGTATACCATATACACCTCAATGACACTTCAGCCACCAACATTGAGCTCTCACTAATGCAACACAAGCTTCATGCAGCGCATTTGATCCACCACAAAACACACATAGCACTCCAAAAACAATAGCAAGCATTGCATTGGGTCAGCACTAGAGGGTGTTCATGGTCTCAGACATGGGGTAGAAGGTGCTTTGGCCATGGGCATAGGAATAGTGGTAGCAGTGGCTGCAGTAGTGGTGACAACTGAAAGGGTGGCTGCTGCAAGAATGGCACTGGTGGTCGTGGGAAGCACACTGGCTGTGGATGTAGGAGCCATAGTGGTAGCAGTGAGAACACTGGTGGTGGTGTCTGCTACTTGTTGCAGAAAGCATGTATGCTCTAATGCCCCCCACTACTGCACAACAGGATGTGACACTGAACGTACAAATGGAACAGGTGGTGACACTAGCAGTAGTAGTACTGCTAATGGTATTAGTGGTAGTAGTACTATTACCAATGCTACAAGAACTAAAAGGCTTGCTTGGGGAGAACAATATTTGAGCCCATCGCATAAAGAGAGACACTTGTATGTCATTGTCTATGAAGTCTATCTCACCACCTTCTCTGGAATTGTATTATGAATCAATAATTTACAGTGGAGCAAGACAAGATGCAATTCAGTACTTTGCAGTAAATGACATGCCACAAAATATTGGATGACTGGAGGGCTTAATTGCCATTAAATTACACTGCTCCTTGAAGCATACTGCAGCATTTTACAGCAATTTTGCAAGATACTGCATTGCGTACTGTCTGGCACCACAGTACAAACTATGTTTTATAATCCTGATGCACTGTTTCATCCTTGGGTATGTTAGTTGTGGATTGTTTTATTACAAGGGCATTCATTTTAACTTCACTTATTTATAGTGTGTGTTTCTTTAAGGGTCATATATTCATAGTGTGTTTGTATGTTCCTGACATGCACCTAACAAAGACCAGGTTCTGGTCAAAGCACCAGGGCTTTATTGGCATCTTCCAGCCTTAGCACAAGCAAATGTATTGGCAACTTTATGCTGCACTGCTCTTAACTGTATTTTGCTGCTGCAAACCCCCCCCCCACTGAGTGTTTCCTTTGTTCTACATAGATTGTTTGGGGGTTTGGCAGACCTGGGACAACACTAGCAGTAATTATGTGGATGTGCTGTATGTTTGTGGTCTATCATCCTGTCCCTCATCACTTCGGGCCAGTGGTGCAGATGCTTTGTTGGGGCTGGACCAAGCGTGTTTGCAAGATTGCAAAAGACATGATGGATCAGGTCACTACTGGTTACTGGGTAAAACACAAACTATTACTATGTAGTACCTGTGTGTGTGATGCTTTACTTAGTGCTTGTGGCACTACAGTAACACACCAACCTTTCCAGTTATACTGCACCACAGAAAAATAGCAGTAAAGAAAAACACTGCTACTAAGAAGGGGAAGAAAAGGGCAACTTATTTAGTCAAACATGGAACCGAGCAAGGAACAGACAGATGACATACAGTTAACTCAGTGAGACAAGCCTGCTCCACTAAGTGCAATGGTTTAACTAACAAAACAACAATAAACAAACAAAAAAAATGTATGTGCACAGCTACGCACACGCAAGGCACAGACTCGCAGGGGGATATATTTCACAAGCACAGCTTAATTGTGTGCAGTGGGGTGTAGAAGTGGGGGGGGGGTCAGCCACTGTGTCAGCATGGCTCAGTTGTTAGCACATCCTCCTCTGGACCGGAAGGTCATGGGTTCTTGTCCCACACCGGGATTGGACTTGCACCTAAAAATCGCTGGCATCCGAGTGCAGTGTTGGTGGGTGCTGTACTGCTGGGGTGTGCAGTCCTTCAGATGAGACATTAAACTGAGGTTCCTTCTGCCCATCCTGGTGTTGTCCTGGTGGGTGTCCAGGTGGAAGTAAAAGAACCCAGGGCACTATTTGCAAAGAGCAGGGAACATTCCTGGTGTCCTGGCCAACATTCCCCTTCCCATAAACCACTTCATGCAATTATCCAGGCTGTGTGTGGGTGATGATGTGCGATATGGCCGCCACCACACATTCAGTCACTTCACTACCAGCCTAGCATTACTTGTTAAGTGCTTTGGGATACATTGTGTATGAAAAGCGCTATATAAATGCTGATTCTTCTTCCTCCCCTCATGTGAACAGGGATCTATCCCCAGAACCAGAGGAGACTAACAGTACTAATTCAGTGAGTCAAGCCTGACTGGCTTAGAACTGAAGTTTATTTCAAAATCTGTGTGCACACAGCTGTGCACATGTGTGGCCCTGCCTCATGAAAAAATATATTAAGCACACACATGCAGGGTGAAGCCTCACAATATCAAATATTATGCACATATACAGCAAATTGTAAGCAGTGACTTGCAGGAGGGGTAGTTATAAGACACCCTCATCAGTCATGCAGGGAACCAAGCCTGGAACCAGACAACAGCAAAAAACAAAACAAACAAAAAAAAAAAAACACAAAAATAAAATGTGCTCCACCCAAAAACAAGCATTTCTCAATGCTGAACGTTTGTTGCTGGCATTGGTATTGGTAGTGTAGGAGTTACAGAGCTGCATACTAGGAATGGCAGTGAAGTATTGAACTGAAGCCAAGCTCGTCACCACCCTGCAGATAGTGACAGGCATTTGGGTGTGCCTTTGGGTCATCAGGCATAACAGCCACACCATTTCACCACACCCCACCCTGCAGACACCGACAAGTGTCACGGTGTGCCTTGGGGTCTTTGACCCTTATGCCCATCCTATTACATCAGGAAATACGGTGAGATGGGTGCGGTATGGGAGAATGGGGTGAACTTTTGGGGCTGAAGAGTCCAAGGCACACTTTGATGCCTCTCACTGGCTGCAGGGTGTGGGTGTGGGTGGGGGTGGAATGGTATGAGCATTGCAGGCAACAATCCCAAGTCACAGCCCTGATGGCTGTCATTCTGTACAGGGTGGGGCGTTATGGTTGGAAACGTTAACGCCTCAGGCATTCATTGGTATTTTCACTCCAAATTTTCAACATGGTGTTTTTGTGATCCCCACCTCATGAACAGTAGCAATATCAGTTTGTTAGCCAAAAGCTGCTTTTGCATAGCGACTATGGCATTTGGCACCACAGGTGCAAAAACACATTCTGAACAGGATGTGAAAAATGACAGCGCTATTGTTCATGGGGAGGTGTAAAAAATGGCAATGTTGAAAATCTGCTGTGAAAATATAAAAAACTGGTGAAGTCATGAGCATGCATAGAAACTGTGCAACGCACACCCATAATGTAACTAGTTTGGGTATTTTTTACAGCAGATTATTAACACAGGCATTTTGGGACCTCAGATCATGAACAGTGTCACTGTGATTTTCTTTATCTGTCCTGAACAATGATTTCCCACAGCGACCATGCATTTCTGTGCTAAAAGTGTGAAAACACATTTTGGCCATGTTGTGAAACATAACAGCTGTACTGTTCATAAGGAAGTGCGGAAAAATGCCACTGGTGAAAATCTAAACTGAAAATATTACAAATTCATGAACTTATGAGGGTGAGCGGAAACTGCGCAATGCTCATTCATAGCACAGTCATTTTATGGAGTTTTGTCACCAAATTTTCAACATAGCCATTTTAAGACCTCTGCTCATGACCAGTGTCACTGTGATTTTCTTAATCTGTCCCAAACATTGTTTTCGCACACCGACTGTACCATTGTGGGCTACATGCATGGAAACACATTTTGGGCAAGATGTGAAAAATGGCAGCTGTACTGCTCATAAGGAAGTGTGGTAAAATGGCAATGTTGGAAATCTGGCATGCAAATATCACAAATTTGCAAACTTGCCAGTGTGCGTAAGAACGGCACAATGTGCGCTCTGAAAACAGTCTTTTTGGGGAATTTTTTCACCAAATTTTCAACATAGCCATTTTAACACCTCTGCTCATGACCAGTGTCACTGTGATTTTCTTAATCTGTCCCAAACATTGATTGCACACACCGACTGCGCCATTGTGCGTTACATGTACAGAAACACATTTTAGGTGACATGTGAAAAATGTCAGCTGTACTGCTCATAAGGAGGTGTGGTAAAATGGCAATGCAGAAAATCTGGAGTGCAAATATTAAGAATTTGTGAACTTAGGAGCATGCATAGGAACTGCACAATACACGCTCGTAAAACAGTCATTTTTGGGAATTTTTTCACCAAATTTTCAACATAGGCTTTTTGAAAGCCCACCTCATGAACAATGGCACTGTCATTCCATTAATCAGTCCCGAAAGGAGACTCCATGCAGTGACTGCGAAATCACCCTTCAGGCCTGATTAATGCCATGACAGTGACAGAATTCATGAGAAGGGGTCCCAAAAACCCCATGTTGAAAATTTGGTGCAAAAATTTCAAAAAATGTCTGAGATATGCATCAAAGTTGAAAAAACCCTATCTATTACATTATACAGCTTATCGGCATTTCCTTAGTTTGCAGTCAACTTTGAAGAGTGCAGACGTGTTCCCGGTCCACCAAGATCATCACACTGTAAGTATGGGGTGAGAGGGTGTGGGAGGCAGGGTGCACAGTGGTGGGCGGGGGAAGGGGCCAATGAGACTGCGAGGGACCGTTTTTTTCTTTCAGGGACTTTTTTTTTAAAGAAGGATGACCCAGGACATTTGCCATGCTGGGGTGGGCTCCCAGAGTGGCATCGGGAAGGCTACTTGGAGGGGAGGGCTGGAGCCGATGGAGGATTGGCCACCAGCATT
This sequence comes from Neoceratodus forsteri, assembly GCA_016271365.2. Classification (NCBI taxonomy): domain Eukaryota; kingdom Metazoa; phylum Chordata; order Ceratodontiformes; family Ceratodontidae; genus Neoceratodus; species Neoceratodus forsteri. The sequence goes on along the minus strand of CM028130.1, from coordinate 722,905,887 downwards.
GGACATAACAGTTTCTGCCACGCTGGGGTTGGCTCCCAGCATGGCACCAGGAAACATTTTTGGGGTTGCCTGGAGACGTGGAGCAGATGGGGGATTTGGCTCCCCCTGTTGGCCATTACATTGTTTGCCACACTGGGGTGGGCTCCCAGTGTGGCACTGGGAAGCTTGTTGTTTTGGGGGGGCCTGGAGCCTACAGGGATTGGGCACCCCATCAGCCATACAGTGTATGTGTCGGGGGAAGCACGCATGAGCACGCAAAATGCAGTGCTTGAGTGCCTAGCTGCATGGGGGGGAGCTCTGCTCACTAAAGTGGAGCTCTTTCTTTCAATTGTATGCCACTGCATCCAGAATCTAAGATGATGGCACTATGTTTCTTGCACATGTGTGCAAGCAAACATTAAAAATCACACTGGAGCTATGTCAGACAGCAGCAGAGAAGGGGTGTTAGCAGACAGCCCTCCCAGTTCCTGTAACTGAGTACAGCAATAAGAACAAAATAATGTACCTGTCAGAAAGTCAAACACAGCTTTTCTGACACTGATCAAAAAAAAACTATACTGACCCAAAAAAGCCTGTGAAGCAAAAATCAGTTTCTTTTTTAGCAAGTTTAAGGTCCCAAAAGTACTGCAGAGCAGCTCTCAGAAACCACTGTCTCCTGTCTTCTACCAGCTCAGAGTGAGGAAGTCACATGGTGTGCTTGCCTTTGAGCTCAAGAAACAGTTTTTGATTGGCCAACAAAGCTCTGTGAGACTTGGAAATCTCACCGAATAGTAGTTCCCGAATAGTGGCCGAATAGTGAACTATTCGGAAAATACATTTGAATATTTGGGAAGCCTACTATTCGGTATTCGAGAAAAAATACTATTCGGACCATGCACAGCCCTACTCAGTATACTGATCCATAAATGAATAGTTGTAATGGATTAACAAAACTGCAATCAACTCCTAGCTTCAGGTTTGGGTTCCATGTCATTTCAGTGAATCATTTACAGAAAATGCAATCTGCATGAATTATTAATAGTGCAGAAGAAAAGAGTCACCGGTGGCTTTAGCGATGCACATTTCAGAGCATAATTCATAGATCAGAATGCACTCATTGCCATTTCTACCATCCCAAGGCAGGAACCGGTCACCACCTAATGTCCTTGTGTATTGGAAGGGGATGGAATGTAATTGTGCACAGCTGCAGCAAGGCACTCCTGATGGCACTATTGCATGTACATTTGTTTTGCAGCGGGGCTATGCCCCCCCTGCACCTCCCATGCAAGGGCAGCACCCCCGTACCCTCTATCTTTAATATACACATTCTGAGGTGCTCTTTGCCTCTGGAAATTGCTGAATCATCTGAGTTGCACAAATTGGCTTGTTGCTGTAAAGTGCAGTACCATTTCTGCATCTTGCAGTCACGCTGTTTCAGTCACTCAAATTACTTTGCCCATATTGAGTCACTGCAATGACGTACTACCCAGGTTTGTGTGTCCCTAGTTGTCATGGGGGGGTCATGGAGGTGTTGAGCAGACAATTCATATCTTCAGTATTTAGTAACAGCAACATTAACTGTATGTTAATTTATTTATTTTGTTTTTGTCAAAGTATTATATTTTGTCATGGAGAAACACTTGCACAAATAAAGTTAAATGAATAGCAAAAATTAAAATCACTAATTGTCTAGCAGTCATAATGCTGCTTAGATAGGTTGAAGCTCTAGGTAGGTAGAAGCTCTCACAAAGTTATAATGTGCACATAACAAAACTTTAAATTAATTCTAAATACGATGCTTCAATAAGTACAGCCATGCAGCCTGGATGCAACACAGTAGCTTGCAGTATTAATGCAAAATGCTGCAGGAAACAATGCATTTCAATGACAATTAAGCCCTTTTGTCATACAGTATTTTGTGATATGCAATTTATTGTAAGTGACTTCATTGTATCATGGCTAGCTCCAGTGTGTATGTGCTTTTCTAATTTTTTTATTTCTCCTTTTTTAAACGTTTTTAACCTATTTATGATATATAGTAGATGTGTCACTTGCACTTTTTGGCCCTGCAGTTATTGTGGACACCCCCCTTAAATATACCAATATGCTCTTTTGCTACTGTCTCTTTAAATCTTTTAACATAAAAGGCATTTGTTTATTGGGAGGAGCTTGGCCTTAGCAAAGCATATATACTGCACCATGCGCACTGATAGGGTATGTACCTGGCACAATGATTTATCACTTTGAATATAGTTACATTTTTGGCACTTTAGAGTGCTTCTGTCCTCATAGGTAGCGTTGTGCATGTTTATTCTCTTTTTGTCTGTGATTGCAGTAATGGAGCAGTTCTATACCCAGATGCAGCTGATTTCCACCTTTTGCTAATTTCTAAATTCCTAATAATGCAGATTTATTGACACAATAGTTTACAAACATTAACTGTGGCTTGATTGTTGAAATTTACATCTATTTGCAAAGGAAGAACTATGAAGTTGCAATGTGTATTAGTAGGTTATGATGTGAATTAGATTTGTGACACACTAAATCAGTGGAGTACTTCAGAGATGAATGACTGCTAATCCTTCACTGATGGAGTTTACTTCTTCTACTTACATGTTTTATACATATATACATATATATATATATATATATATATATATATATATATATATATATATATGTATTTATCTCTGCAAAGCAGAGAGTGTTTGGCAGATGTGAGAGATAAAATTATTGTATATGCTCATGTATTAGTCTAGTTATGATGCTAAAATTAGTCCCCCCAAAATTGGGACGTGACTTATCTGTGAAGTCAATCTGTCTGCAGAATTTTCAATGGTAAACCATTGTTTGCAACTCTGTAAGCTAATTTTAGATCCAGATCTAGCCACAAAGGCAGATTATGTGCCTGATGTTGGTCACAGAACAAATTGTTCCACACTATTTTGGTAGCAACAAATAATATCTGTAATTTTGCAAAAACTGAAAAGGAAAAGAGGAAACTTATATGGGAGGTCAACTTATAGGCAAATACATAAGGCAGTTGCTTCTCAGCCATGCTGGATAATAACTCACAAAACATGAGCATCAAATCCTATACTTGTCAAATCAGTGCATGCCCAGTACCATTTGTGACTAATATTTGCTTTCCCCAAAATATTGCTATCATGCCAGTTATGAGTAGAGATCCCCTTTTTTATTTTGTATTTTATTGTAAACATAATCTTTCCTTCAATTTGGAGTTCAGATTTTCAAGTAATGAAGAGAAAAGATATTTCCAATTACTGGGATAGATGAATCATAACCCAGTTCTTGTCATTTAATGAAGAAAAAGCATTGTAAAAGCTTGCTTTGAAACTATTGAACCATGTAAATCAAATGCATTTAATTGAATTCTCACTGTAAGGACTCATTCTATCTGTAATACTGAGTAAATGTTGAATCAATTTCTAAAACGTAAAGCAATTTAAACCCTCTATCCTAGGGCAGCTTAGTTTTCAGAAGGGTTTCCGATCATGGGTCAGTGAGAGCTTATCACACTGCACACCATAAAATGAAATACAGTAATATGTAAATTTATGAATTATCTATTTCAATGCAAAGCATTGCACTCATTATATATGTCTGTTATCAGTCTATTATGTTTTCAATTTCAACAAACACAAGTAGTGACTTTAATATTGATGTTTTAAGTTCACATGGTGCTGAACACAATTGGTAAAAAAAAACTGATCATAGAAACATAAAACTTGATGGCAGATAAGGATCACTTGGCCCACCTAGTCTACCCATTTCCCTACCTAACGGATAAGCTGCAGATCCTATTTCACCAACAGCCTACTTCCTCCTATCCCCCCATGGAATTTCCTTATGTCTGTCCCATGCATTCTTGAATTCCCCACTGTTTTTGACTCTATGACCTCCTCAGGAAGGTCGTTCAATGCATCTACAGCCCTCTCTGTAAAGAAACACTTCCTCACATTACCTCTGAGCCACCCCCCCTCTATCTTCAAATTGTGTCCCCTTGTTCTTACACATCTCTTTTTCTGAAAGATGCTACCCTCTTGGACTTGTTGATTCCCTTGAGGTATTTGAAAGTTTATATCATGTCCACCCCATCCCTCCTTTCATCGAGGCTATACATCTTAAGCTCCTTTAGTCTTTCTTCTTATGTCTTCTGGTGCAGACCCTGCACCATTATGGTTGCCCTCCTCTGGACAGCCTCCACCCTGTCTATGTCTTTGTGGAGATAGGATCTCCAGAACTGTACACAGTATTCCAGATGTGGTCTTACCAACAGTCTGTACAGAGGGTCAACAACTTCCTGTTTTCTACTGGTGATGCCTCTCCCTATGCATCCCAGTATCCCCCCAGCCCTCGTTACTACCTCGTTAAGTGGTCTACAGTGCTTGTCTGTTTTCATATGATCTTTAGCTGAGCAGTTTTACTGTCAAGCTCTAAAGCAATACATATCAAACCCAACACTGTTAAACTCTCCTGTACTAAGAATATATTGGCATTCTGACTAAAAGTATGCAATTTATACATGTTTCAGTTTCAGGGTCCAAGGGCAGCTACGCATAACATATTATCTCTCTCTCCATGCCACAGTAACTAACTGTGCCAGATGAGAAGGTATCTACTATACACTGTCCAGTCCATTCCTAACAGACTAAGTAGCTAATGTTGCTGTTATTTAGTGAAGACTTTTTTTTCTTCTTTGACAGATTGTGTTATTTATACTGGTTTTCTGCTCTACAACAATAGACATACAATAGATACATAGATAGATACTGTAGATAGATAGATAGCTAGATAGACAGACCGACAGACAGACAAAAAAAATCATATTTTATAGGTGTTGTTTTCCTAACTGTAATTAAGGCATGAACATGGGTAGGCTAACAGTCTGTTAATCTTCCCAGTAGGTATAATGATACATGAGATGGATCTGAGTGCCTTATGTCCCAAACAGGTGATTCACAGATTATTAACCTAACCACTGAAGTGTCATATTATTATTAAAGTAGGTTTTAAAATTTGTGGTACCTTTTTTTTAGAAAAACTGCTTGGCCCATGAGCAAACACTATCCATTTTAGGGGTGACCAGAGAAAGATAAACAGTACTTAGCTTTTGTTTTGCATTTACAATGAGTGTAGTGTACATACACTTGAAATAAAATTTAGGAATGAGACTGAAATAAGTGCTATATTTAGAATTTTAAAAATAGCATACTCAAAATATCATTCAATTGCACTACCCACTTTCCTACCAGTATAGCTAGAACCTGCTGATCCTAAAGGCAGTTATCATCTCTTAATGCATATCCTGGAGTCACATACATTTTTATTTCCAAGGAGTGTGATGTGAATTATTCGAAATACAACCTAGAAGTGAAACAAAAGTAAATGCCCTACCATGGACTTGAACCCTGGCATGATTTCATATTTTTTTTACACAGCATTTTGCTTTTTTTGGTCATTCTGGTGTTAAATAGTCCCACTACAATACTAGCAAGGTATCAAGACCATGATGTGTAGTTTGCTGTGGATCTTCATACTCTGCTGATGAAAGACCGTCTTACTATAACAATTGTTTCTGCAGGACGGTCTAAGAAAACACACTCTAAACGTGATTCTGAATAAAATTACCCTCACTTCCATGGGTGATGGCAAGAGGTAGGCTACCAATGGCAGTATACCTACTTCAGTGGGGGAATGAAGGCTTACAGAAAGGCTGCTGACACTGGAATTTTGAAAAAAATTACCCCATGTTCTGCACAGGGGCCAGAAGACAAGCCAGCAGTGGTGGCACCATTTTAAAATAATCCCAGCTGCTGGGGGGAGATAAAACAGACAGCCACATGGTTATAGAATGCAAACAACAAATCAGATTGCTTCACTTTGGAGACCATATTTTAACAGACAGGTTAATCTGCAGTGTCCTGTTATTTGTGCAACGTAAAAATGTTTACTAATAGTCACACTACTTGATACTTGATGTAACCAATACATAGTCGGATGGTTTATATTATGGTATCATAATTGCATATCCTACACTGTTGTTAATCAAGAGCAACAGCCATGTTATTGTAATAACCCCTCAAAAGTGCAGTTATAAGACCATAATCTACACCCTGGAGGGGCATATTGCTCTTTTGAAATGGTATAATTTATTTATTTATTGAAAATTTCAGAGAATACCTTTGAGCATAAGTGCTTTTTTACAAAGGTTCCATGTCAATAACAGAGATTACAAATAACATAACAAACAGAGTAAACAAGTTCCAGTGGGGGGGGTGACAAGTAGGGTGCCACAGGGTTTGATTCTGGGACCAGTCCTCTTCAATGACTTCATTAGTGATATTGCAGAGGGGCTGGAAGGGAAGCCTCTTTGTGGATGACACCAAGATCTGCAATAGGGTAGACACTCCAGATGGGGTGGAAAAAATGAGAAGAGACCTAGGCAAATTGGGGGAGTCGTCAAGAGCATGGAGCTTAAATTCAATAAAAAAAAGTGCAAAGTCATACACTTGGGCCACTGGAATCCTGGAGAGGGATAAAAAATTGGGGGAAGATACTAACAACAACAAAAATGGAAAGGGACCTGGAGGTAAACATAACAAATGACATGAAGTTTGGCCAAGCAAAGTGAAAAGGTGGTTAGGAGGTCTGGGGGGATACTGGGCTGCATAAAGAGTGGTATCACCAGTAGAAAACAGATGGTGGTGATACCAGTGTACAGACAATTGGTCAGGCCACATCTGGAATACTGTTTTCTTCTCTGGAGACTGCATCTCAGAAGGACATTGACACCATGGAGGCAGTCCAGTGAAGGGCAACAAAAATGGTGAAAGGAATGCACCAGAAAATATATGAGGAAATATTGAAAGACCTCAATATGTATACCCTAGAGGAAAGGAGGGAGAAGGGGGATATGATAGAGACATTCAAGTATCTCAGGGGATTGGGAGAATCAACAAGGTCCAGGAGGGCAGCATCATTTCACGGCAAAATGTACTAAAATTGTTGATCAACATGCCACTTTAAAGAGTTGCTGAGCAAAAGGTATTAAAGCACCGTGGCTCACCAAGGAATTAAGGCAGCTTATGTCCATGCACAATAAGGCATGAAGAACATAAAAGGATAGTGGGCTACCTGCCAACTGGCAAACATATAGGCAACTAAGGAACAGCTGCAAGAACTCAATCCAAAAAGCAAAACAACTCCACTTCAAGAGACTCCAGGTTTAGCATCTTAGTAATCCGAAAGAATTCTGGTGACAGGTTAGCTCCCTTTTAGAGGGACACACCTCTGAGACCCCCAGTTTCCTTGATGCCCAGGGTGTCTCACTCACTGCCCCCCCCATCGCCTTTGTCTTCAATGAGTTCTTCACCAATCTGGATAGGTACACATCACTATTTTCTGGGTCATCCACTGCCCCCTAACCTGACCTCCTGCTGTCAGTCGATTCTATGGACCACCCCGCCTTTCATCTAAAGCTCGCAACCCTTATAGAGGTTTGCCATCTCCTCATGACCCTAAAGGCCAACAGCTCACCTGGCCATGACACTTTAGATCCTAAATTCCTTAAGTTGGGAGCTGATGCCTTAGCCCGCCCTATTCGAGATTTATTAGTCGATCCTTCCTTACTTGCACCGTCCCCGAAAAATGGAAAGTAGTGGTGGTCGTCCCCATCCACAAGGGAGGTCCCAACTCAACAGTGGAATATTTCTGGCCTATTTCAATACTTTGCCCTCTAGCAAAAATACAAGAATGGATAATCTATGACTGCCTACAGGTTTACCTTGACCTCCACCTTCTGCTCTCATCCTTTCAGCATGGGTTTAGGAAAAAAACATAGTACACTTATAACTCTGATTAAAGTCACCTCTGACATATTCTGTGAAATGGACCATGGCAGTGCCACTGGAGCAATTTTTGTAGACTTGACCAACGCTTTTGACTTGGTCAACCATGGCCTTCTATTACAGCAACTGCATGTCATTGGCCTTGGTGCCACTGCCCTGACCTGGACCCAGAGTTACCTTTATGGCTGTACCCAAAAAGTAAAATGGGCAGACTCCCTATATGACCTGAGGCCCATTACCCATGGTGTCCCCCAAGGCACCATATTGGGCCCATTACTTTTTTTTCTGTATATTAATGACCTCTCTAATAATTGTCTAGGGGCCTTTGTTCACCTATATGCAGATGATGCTATAATCTACCATTCTTCTCCTGATATCGGGTGGTACAATTCAATGCTAGCCTTTGATTTCCACACCCTTGAGGACTGATTCCTTGAGAAGCAGCTTGTCCTTAATACTAAAAAAGCAAAGAGCATGTTATTCTCCAACTCATCCTCACCAACCTTCCCCCCTCTGGCTGTACTCTCATATACTGGGATGCACTTGAATTGATCAGGTCCTTCAAATACTTGTGAGTCACCTTAGATCCCTCACTTACCCTGGATGCAGATGTTACAGCCATCACCAAAACTATAAACCAAAAAATCGGTGTCCTCTACCACATCCGTCTATTCCTTACATTGACCTCCTGCTGTAAGATTGCAAGTGCCACACTCCTGCCCCTCCTTATGTATGGTGCTCCATTACTACTCTCTGCTTCCACATCCATACTATCATGCCTATCACAGGCCCACCATTGAGTTGGCAGGTTTGCTCTCGGGGCCAATGCTTGGCACCAGCACTGCAATATCCTGTCTGCCCTGGCATGGCTACCTTGTGAATTAAAATTATGCTACGCCACACTAAGCTTTATATATAAACTTGTACATCGCTTCACTCCTCCTTGCCTTGCTGATATTGTTCAACGCCATCTCCCTCGACATGCCCTCAGATCTACCTCCTTGCCTTTTATCTCAGTGCCAAACTTATGACTCTCCATGGCTCAGAGATAGCTTCCATTTTCTGCTGTGTCCTACTGGAACTCTTTACTTCATTCTATACTAGTCTGCACCTCCTTCTCTCAATTTCAAAGTTTGATGTTATCTCACCTAACCGCTCTACCTTGCTCCTTCTTCCATTGACTCCTAACCCCTGTTCATGCCTTGCATGATTCTCCTAGCAAAACTTTGCACTCTCTCTATCTTCTGCTCTCCAAGAAAAAAAAAATACTGTAAATGATATCTGTATGTAAGGTTTTGCTGACTGTGCTTTAAATTGCTTATTTTGCATAACTGAATGGAATTGACATACTCTCTTACTGTATGTATGACTACTCCTTGTCTAATTTCTCATATCAATGAATGCACCATCAATGCACTGCACTTCCTGGGTCGGCCCTGATAAGGGGACTGTCTTGTCTCAGAAGGCTACCCGGTTACCAAAATTCAATAAAATAAATAAAACAATAAATCTTTCAAAAAAGAGATGTGCAAGAACAAGGGGTCACAATTTGAGGCTGGGGGAGACTCAGGGTAATGTGAGGTGGATGCATGGAACAGCCTCCCAGCAGAGGTTCTAGAGGCTAAAATGATTGATGAGTTTAAGAATGCATTGGATAGACAGAAGGCAACCCTAGTGATAGGAAAAAGAGAATAAGCTGCTGATCATTTAGGATCTGGAGTTTAAGTAGGTAGGGAACTGAGCAGAATAGGTGGGCCAGGCGGGCCTTATCTGCCATCAAAATCTATGTTTCTATGTTTTTTTGGGATAAAGTCAAACAAGTTCAAATATAATTGAACAAGTACAAATAAAATGGCAGGAATCAGTTGCATACAATTTTACAATAAGGCAGGTAGACAGGATTAGTGTAGAAGAAGCATAATAATTGTACATGGCCTCAGTGCCAGAGTCTGACACAGTTCAAAGAATATATCAGAAGGGACTTCAGTTGGGATAATTAGCAGCTACAGTTGCACTGAACTGTTAAGGTTGCCCATAGTGCTCTCTTAAAGTGGTCAAGCTTTGGTTGATTGAGCAAGTTATCAGGTAGCTCATTTAACCAGCCAGTGGCCCTAATTGTGAGTGAATGGTTACCCTGCAGAGTATGGCAGAAAAGAATTTCAAGGGCAATATGAGCCATGCTGCTGGTGTTGTAGAGACTGACAACAGGGCAGAAGCAGTGAGTTAGGGTTGGGGGAGGTTGGGCCAGTAACACCTTCTTGGTTAGCAGACATGTCTGTAACTTAATTCTGCTAGGTAGGAGTAACCAATTTGTTTGAGTGTAGAGGGTGCAGCTGTGGGTGCACTTGTCAGCCCTAAGAACAAAGTAACAAGCCTCATTATAAATAAAATGTAATCTGATGAGAACTGAGTCACAGGCAGTTGCGTAGATGGGGAGGCTGTAGTCAACTATTGACAGTACTGAGCTTGCCACTATGAGACATCTAGCATTAGCAGTGAGGCTGACCCAGTTATTGTACAAGGTGCCCGATCCTCTGTTTACTGTGAACACAAGGTGGTCAATGTGGTGAGCAACAGATAAGGTATCATCCAGGATCACTCGGATGAATTTAAAGGTTTCCACCTCTTCAAGTGTCCAAAGTCATTGTGGATGATAAGGGGAGGAACCTTTTTTATATTTGTGGGTTTGTGAAGAGCATTGTCTTAGTTGTTTTTTTGTAATTTAAAAAACAAGGTCGACACTGTCAGTTGGTGTGTACTGTTACAATCATGCCATCTGTCAAACAATGCTTATGAGACAGAAACTTGTAGGGCTTAGCATTTTTAAGATTTTCCTTGTACTGTACGTTGCATGATTTCTACCTGAAAGTTTCTGTTTGTGACTGGTATGAGTGTGAGCAGCTTCCTATTTTCAACCAAAACCGCTCACTTACTTGTTAACTCAGACATAATTGACAGGTGCTGTTGTTCATAAATGATTGCTGACATACTCTAAATTGGAATTTATAATTTTGGGGTATATAAATAAGATGTTTTTTTCTCACTGATTTCATGGGTTTTATAAATAGTACCCAGAGTTAATCACAAGGTAGACATTAGAATATCTGAGAATGGAGGTTGCAACATTTTTTTGTCATTGACATTTAGCATATCGGTCGAGTTCAACATTGACAGCATTATTGTTGTGCCATATGCTGTGGAACCTTATTCTTTTGAACCATTATTGGAAAATGTTATCTACCATGGTGGTGATGTTGGGAACAGAATTGCTATTGGTGAGCAGACAATGAGAACTTTCTGATGGAAGTACAAATGAAAGGTGTGAGTGGGATGATGTTGTCTAATAATGGTTAAAAAAATAAGGTTCTGCAGCATATGGCATAACAATAATTGATGACAAAAGAAATGAAACAATGCTGCACCCTTCAACCTTGTGTATACTAATTTGAGTGGTTCCAGTTCACAAGAGGAAGCTGCTAGTGAGGTCATGTGATGCACCCGATGGAGTAGGATGCTCAGACTTGCACTCCTCTGAACCCCTCACTAAAAATAACATTAAAATATTAATAACTCGAGTGCTACCCCTTCTTTTCAAGCATATTCTGCTACAGGACAGTCTGGTGTACTGTCAGCGTGATTCCAGTTCTGAATTTGGTGGTTCCATGGAGGCAGAGATAAACAAGTGCTGCCTCGGCACACCCTACCATCAGCCCCAGAGAAATCCGTAAAGAAAAATAAAACCCAGGTCACTTCAGCAGTAAAAGCTTCCCCAACCCAGCATGAGTTATCTGCCCTTACCTTGGAGTGGTTCCTCGAGGAGTTCCAACCATTCTGTGAGGAAGTCAGGGGCTTAGCAACAGAACTGGTGGACTAGTGATATGGAACCCGTCTCACCTCTACAGATAAAAAACTGGCAAGGGTGGACTAGGAAGCTGTCTCCAGCAGGCAACGCATAGCCAAAATTAGAGGGGAAGTTTGAAGACCTAGAGGGAGGAAGCAGATGGAACAATGTGGTCACAGTTGAGTTACCGGAGAAGGCTGAAGGAACCGACTGCCTTCTCTTCACACAGAAACTGGTAGCCAAGCTAGCTGTGTCCTCACCATTCGGCCTGACCTACATGATCAAGCACTCTCACCAGGCTCTCCACCCTATTCCAAAGCTGGGTGATCTGCCTAGAACCCTGATCATGTGATTCTTAAATTTCCTGGAAAAGCAGCATTTCTTGGCGAAGATACACGAGCTGCAGGAAATTACATGGGAAAGTGCTAAACTGAGAGTAGATCAAGATCTCCCATACTCTGTAAGGCAATGGAGGGCTGCATTTCACCCATTAGTCACCAAACTTACCCAGGCCATCATTGGTTTTAAAATGCTTTATCCTGCGAGGCTTCAGGTGAAGATTGCAAACATGTGACACACCTATGAATACCTTAAGATGGCAGAAGAAGCACTGAAAGAATTGCCAGATTTATTTTGCACTTGCTGAACTGTGAGACCTGTTGGACACAGTCTGGTATACGGCTGCTGTAATTAGCATAGCACATGAAAAGTCTTATGGAGCTCTAGGGTTGAATCTGGGCTGCCAAATTAGCCTGTTACCGGAATCCAGGGCTTGTGACTGCAGCAGGCCCTACTCTGTTATGTTGTAACCCATGCTGCATTAGCATTGCAGCTAATGGTTTGTTTAAAGAGATTTGCTTATTCCCACTAATAGGAGGGGTACATCGGGTAATCTATTGATGTAGTGAGTTTCAGTTGCTGGATATGGGGACAAACTATTTTACCATTCTAGTTCCTGGACTCAGGGAAAAAGTGCTCGAACTTTAGGCTGAACTGTACTGCTCGGTCTACTTGAATATTCTGACTTAACTGTCTTTAGCGGAGTCCCCACATTGTTTGGTTTAATCAGTTATGGGGTTTAATGGTTCTATTTTAATGTGCCCATTGGCATGGTGGATACACGAGATATGTGTAGCCTGCATTTGAAGGGGAAAGGAGATTTTCTTCTGCCTTTACAGCAGAAGAGGTAACTTGAGCAAATTGATTAGGGGATCATCAAAGCTCCTCTGTTAGATGTTAGTGTTATTTGTTTTGCAGCTTTGCATGGGGGAGCTGGGAGGGTGCCATCTTTATGAGGGTGGGGGCCAGATGGTGCTATTGCAGACAGGGATACATCATGCATTGTATACTTTTTGAAGGTGGGGTGGGGTATGGGGATGAAGGATGCTGTGGGGTTAACTGATTGTTTCTATCTTGAACGTGGGGGAAGGGAGTGGGGTGTATGTGGTGGGACATTTTATTTAGGGGGAGGGAAGGGGAGGACAGGGGTTGCCATGGCAAGGATTGTGGTGTACCTTGGAGGCCCGGGGCTCCCACTTTAGACCTCCTGAAGGGTCTCAGTTTACACCTCAGAAGGGGAAATGAGGGAGTTAATCCCTGGTTACACTATACACTAGGTCATGGCTAGTATTTGGTCCTGTATTTCATGGAACGTTAAAGGGGCCTGATCCAAAATTAAAAGGTACCAAATTCTCAAACATATTGCTAATTTTTTGGGGGGGATTTCTTTTTTACAAGAAACACACTTGCAGGAGCAGGAAGCTAATCTCTTCTGGAGATAGCAAGTGGGGCAAGTCTTCACCACCGGGAATAAGACCCAAAGTAGGGGAGTGGCTATCATTATAGTGAGGAGAGTCCCTTTTGTGTGCGAGCAAAGTATTATAGACCCTGAAGGTCATTTTATATTGCCTAAGGGTCTACTAGACAGAACCTCTGTACTCCTCGGCAGTATCTATGGGAATAATGTTGACTCCCTAGTCTTTTTTACATCCCTAATGTCCTCTCTGGCCAGTTTCACTGAGCTTCCATGCATCCTTGGCGGGGACTGGAACTTGTCATACTTCCCTGACCTAAATAAGTTGGAGAGGAGGCATAAAGGACTATTCCCAGCCCAAAGGGCTATTCATGAGATGACTTACACCCTTGGACTGTGTGACCTATGGATAACCTTGCAACCTGATGTTAAGCAATACACTTTTGATTTGGCAGTCCATAATTCACAGTCAAGGATAGACTACTTCCTAATTACTTGTTTGCTCCTCTATGGGCTAATAGACAGTCAAATTGAACCCATGGTCCTCTTGGACCACTCCATTGTTTGATGCTGACTGCGGCTACTTCAGGGCAGCCCCAAGGAATCCATCTGGAAAATAAACAATCGACTCCTAAGAGAGGAACTTATCATTGAGCACCTCTTGGAAGTAAAAGAGCAATACACCAACACAAATCTGGGTTCCACAGGGCAGATTGATATGGAGTGGAGAGGGCTAAAAAGTGTACTAAGGGGTGAATTGATACACCGCTCCTCTTTTTGGAAAAGGAAGAATCAAGAGAAACTAACTGAACTACTGTCCCAGATCCAAAAACTGGAACATGGCCTATCTCCAAATTCTTCTGAGGGAACTAGACGACAGCTAGTTGGCCCCAGAGACCAATATCATGCACTATTAAGAGAGAAAGCAGAATATGCCATATTGAAAACTGGTGCATTATATTTGGACCAGGGTGAGAAGTCTGGCAAACTTCTTCCCATGAGACTCAAGAGTTATGAATCCTCCAGGATTGTCCAAAGTCTGAGGTCCCTGATAGACAACTCTTTAAAGTTACAGTCTAAGGATAACACAGGCAACTTTACAGTGTCATGCCTTCCCAACTTCACAAAGCAGAGGTAGAGAAGTATCTAGCCACCATCCCTTTGCCAAGCTTGAGTGCAGACCAAAGTCCACTACTGGTTGCTCAAGTAACAGAAGATGAGATGCACACTGCACTCTCCTCCTTCTCTCCTGATAAAGCCCCTGGCCCCGATGGTTTTCCCCCCAAATTTTACAAAACTGTTGCCAATCAATTAGTCCTGTGGCTCCATAAACTTTTTACTTGGCTCCTGGTGTCAGAGGAAACAGATGAAAGGCTGCTGGAAATGTTGATCATTATAATCCATAAACTGGGGTACTGGGCAAAGATGTGGAATGAGTCACAAGCTATCATCCAGTCTCCCTGTTAAATTGTGATATTAAATTTCTTGCCAAAGTATTGGCTGCCAGGTTAGTCAGAGTCCTGCCCCCCCCCAGTTGTGAGTGAGCAGGTTGGCTTCATGGCCGGCCGGAACTCCTCTGATCACCTACACAAACTAAGCCACGTTTTCTCTGCATCCAGGGACTCTGACTACCCGGCAGGGCTGGTCTCCCCGGACAGAAAAGGCATTCAATAGGGTGGACTGGCAATTTTTATTCAGTACCATGGCTAAATTTGGCTTTCCCCCTCTATTTATCAAATGGGCGACTTCTCGTTATAGGTTTCCCACTGCCTGAGTGTATTGTAATGGGACTTTCTCCAGTCCCATTGTTTTACAATCAGGAACACGTCAAGGGTGCCCCCTGTTGCTACTGCTATTCAACTTATACTTGGAGCCGTGTCTGGTCAGGATGAGGAATCATCTGGGAGTACAGGGTATACCCATTGGATCACAAGAGCTCAAATTGTCTGCATATGTGGATGACATATTACTACATTTAAGGCATCCCAAAGATTTGATCCAACTGGTTATTGGATATAATTTGGGAATACAGTAGTTACTCAAATTACAAACTCAGTTTAGACAAAACTATAATATTCCCTCTTAACTCAAAGCTGCACTGCCATGTATCTACGAGTCTTGACATTCAATGGAGACCCCACCAACTCAGCTATCTTGGTCTCAGCCTGGCCATAAGTGAATCTAAAATGGTGAAACTCAATCTGGACTCCCTAGTTCAAATAATCCGGCAAGATCTGGAAAGGTGGCGGTCTTTACCTCTGTCACTATGGGGCCAAATTAGTTTAATTAAGATGAATATCTTACCTCGGATTTTTTATGCCCTGAATATGCTGAATCTCTGGTTCCCCCAGGCTTGGTTCAAGCGACTTCACCGCAACCTTACTGAGTTCCTTTGGTTAGGTAAACCCCTTAGATAGGCCTATTTCAAGATGGTCACTCTGAAGACCAAAGGAGGGCTTAGACTACCACACTTTGGGCTTTATTATTGGAACAGTCACTTAAGCAAGTATTTGTGATGGATTTCAACCTCAGCTGGGCCTCAGCCCCCCAATTATGTGCCCATCTGGCTGACTTTGGAGACTGAGCTTATAACATGATCCGGTATCACTCCGGCAGCCTTGCTTCATGTCCCATCTGAGGTGATTCTGCACTCTCTTTTAAATACTCTCATTGCAACATCAGTCAGGATTCATGGCCAGCTTTGCTCCTTTTTAGAATATAGGCACATGTGGGACAGAGCCCAACCAATTGTTGGCAACCCCAACCTGAAAATAGGAGGGAAAGTCATCCCTGGAAGTTGGCTTCCACAATTAGAGGGCTGTAAAGTGGAAGATCTCTTTGAGCAGGGGATCTGTTCCTCAGTTGAGATGATTTTGACTGTTTTCTGTATCCCCAGAAGCAGGTTTTTAGAGTGTTTCAATTGAGACGTTTGTTACTCAACTCTGGAACCTTTCAAAGGGACAGGAATGCAACAGTCAACCTCTTGTTATCCCTCTCTCTAAGATCATGTGAGCCACATGCAGTGTCGGGAATTTATAATGGGCTACTGGACAGAGCCCTTATACACTTTGATAGGGTACTCCACTATTGGAATTCCCAGCTCCCTACTTTAGAAGGGGAATGGGATAAGATCTAGGATGACATATATAAATATCTCTCACAAAACAGACTTCATCTGACACAGTTCCAGTTCCTTAATAACTTGTTTTGGACACCTGCAAAACTCCACAAAGTTGGCAGATTACCTTTGCTGGCCTGCAGAAGATGTCAGGCAGATGATGGCACCCTTAAGCACATATTTTTGGACTGTCCAGAGATCAAGGTCCTATGGGAGACTATTATAATAAAGTGGACCCTTTGCTGGGCATCTCAGATTGTTTTAGTCCTGAACTTTGCCTAGCTGGGCACTTTAGGGGTATGACAGTTAGATGCAGAAGGTATTATATGGCCCTTATATCTCTGTCACTTAAAGTAATCCTGAGGCACTGGGTTGATCTAAACCCAGTCACGTATATGGAATGGTTACAGGAACTACTATACAACTTGAGAGGAGAACAGTTCAAGGCTAAGTTTAGAAACTCTCAAACCTTCTACAAGAAGATATGGGAAAGAATGCACACCCTCTATTTGTTGCAGGTTGGAGTTTCTCCCTGATCTGGTTCGATCACTTCTGAAGTGAACCTCCCCAGGAGTAGTCAATAAGCCACCTTCAACCATTCTCTAGGCCTGCCATTTCCCCATCTTATCTACAAGTATAAACTCAATATTATCCGTGGGAGGAGGGAGGGAGGAAAATGGGAGGATGTAGGGGGAGAGGAAGGGAGGAGGGGAGAAGAAAAGGGGCAGATATGGTTATCCACTGTATAACATCTTTGATTTCTGGTTTACTGTATTATGTCCATATCTGTGTAAAATAATGAAGATTTTAAATTTCAAAAAAAAGAGGAAGCTGCTAGTGCTCATACCAGTCACAAAAAAAGAAACTCTCAGATAGAACTCCTGTGATGTATAGTACAAGAAACACCATAAAATGCATAAAGACTAACAAGCTTCTGTTTCATAAGCACTGTTTGGCAGATAGTGTGATTCTGACAGCGCACACCGTCTGACAGTTAAGTGTCAATCCTGCGCTTTTGTGTCACATCTGCCTTGAGCATGGGAAGTCTGTAAATTCATATCACCTGATCCCTGACAGACAGAAAAAGTGTTTGTCATTCAAAGCTTGGCAAAACCCATGTGCATCCATGACTTTACAGCATCAAATACTAGCACAAACATTAAAATCAAGTTTCAAAGTCTGTGCACAGATCCACAAGAATATGCCTGTCAGACTGCTGCTTTTTTGGTGCAGGAATTCAAAGAAACTGAACCCATCATGATCTGACTGATGTCATACCATGGACCAGCTATGACGGAGGCCACTGGTGAGTCAGGCTGAATGATTGCTGCATAACCAAGACAAAACTGACAAAATGTGTAAATGAAGAAATAAAAAGACAAACATACTGTTTTTACATTAATTTTTTTTCTATTAGAATATGACAAACTGTCTATTACTGTAACTCAAATCCAACCTACACAGCTATTTGCCATTGATCTCTGCCCCTCTGTGCTATGAATCTGACTTGAGTACTATCATTAATATTCCCAGGAAATGTGTTTTTTTTTACAATGTTGCTCAGTGGCATTGTATTTCTGAGTACTGTTCTTTGATGCAAATAAAATAAAAACAATTTCCACCTGTTCACTCTGTTCTATTATGACCCAGCCAATTATGAAGACAGAGGGGAGGTAAAGTTTAAAAACAGTGAGCAAATGCTCTCTTGATAGTCTCCCCTTACAACTGTGTAAATGGCCTGAAAAAAAGTTTCTTCTACTGCCTTTTTGGGCACGAGGTCTCTGCAAAACATAAGTGGTAGTATATCTGAGTCTGTCTCATAACACCAATTCTTTGTATGATGCTGCACCTCAACACTGTGGTGAAGACAGGCTTGAGTGTATTTTTATTTTCATTTTTGGAAGCCATTCTTTACATCGGTAGACTGTGTGCTCACGACACATTTTATAATGTTGTGTAATCAATCAGTGATGTGCACACACAATTCGGTGCATGTTATATTGTAGAACCCTAAAAAACATCATATGCACTCTGTTGTATATGAATCCTGAATTGCATTTTGACCACTACAGAGTACATGTATTAGAGTTTTATAATAAGAATTGCTGATGTTTTCCACATTACAAGTATGTTGGAAAGCAAGAACAGGTGTTAAAATACTTTATGTGAATATTCTTTTTCCATATATTAGAATATAAGGTGGTATACATTTCAAGTGTTGTACCAATAATAAGTCAAGTTTACTGGCACTACATAGAATAGGACACCAACAGCATCTGCATCAACTAAAGGTGACCGTCTGTTGCTGTGGAGGGAGGGAGGTGTTGAATACATTAAAGATCTGATAGCCTTCAAAACCACTATCGGGAATCCCTATTAAAACAAGAAAAAAGTGACACTTGAACAAAGCAAACGTGTGCAAGTAACATTATAAAAATCTGTCATAAACACTGACTGCTGGATGGACTTCATTAGCAGCTACATGATGCTTTCCTGTCTTGTACAGTTTTAATTGCCAGAATAGTAGAGTACTAAAAAAATTCATATTTCACTGTTAAATAAATTATCATAAATGCAGCAATCTTTACATTACTTAATTGTAGACCACCGAATACCCACCATTCTTCAACTGCAGTACTACTAAATGTATTTGCATGTACCACTAGGTGTGAAATAGAGTGGGTGACATCAGACAATATTGACTCAAAGGCATATGATGTGATTTTGGCTTAAACCTAAAGTGATCCATCAAAGTTGTCATCGACCTTAAATATATTAATTTGCCATATATAACACTTCGCTGTATAACAATACTGAGCAATACAAAATTAAGACACATCACACAGTCTACTGATATAAAGAACAGCTTCTGAAAAAAAAAATGCAACGATTCAGACTATTCAGCTGCCAGTGACATACAAAGTATTATTCACATTTAGGGCAGAACTTTCAAAAGTATCTACCCAATGTGCATTTGCTGTTATTTTCAAAGCAGAAATGCATCCAAACCTGCTAAGACTATCTATTAGGTGGCCTAACAGCCTCCCAAAGTTTGTATCCAAAAAAGAGATGTAATTGCATCCAGTCTGGGTGCAACTCACATTCGAGTACATTTTCTGCCACAAATTGTAACTTTTTGTCATTAAAACATGCAACTTCTGAAAATAGCAGAAGGGCTGCCTTGATGCAAGTAGATGAATATAGATGCAGCATACATCTGCATCTGCATTCACACCTTTTCAAATCCCCCCCTAAAGCTCACAGAGGCAATCATGCCCAAAAAGGAAGTAGAAGGAAAAAATGTTCTAGAATGTTTTCCTTTAGAAGGTAGTTATGAGGATATGATTATGATCTCCCAAATGGTAAGGAAAGTCATTGCAAAAAATGTTGTTAATGCACCAGTTATGGTAACTTAATGTCACAAAAGTATTCCAACCCTAACACCCCGACCCTATCACCCAAGCAGCAAAAGGACAAAAAACAGTAAGGTTTTGGGTCTCCCGAGTCTTGGCAAATCCCTGATGGGATCTTCCCTGGGGATTGTCAACCCTAATGCTCACCCCTCCCACCCAGCCCACAGCCTCAAATTCAAAGCACAAGGTACAGTTCCAAACCACTGCCTCATAATGATACACTCTTCCAAGGTAAAGAAGTATGTCTCACCACAGGCTGCCAACATAATTTGTTGTCCCTTTCTTCACACTACACAACAATACAAGTGGGGAGTGTGGGATTCAAATCCTGATCTCCAGGTTTGTAGCTCAGAGCCTTAAACCACTGTGCTATATTGTCTCCTTGAAGGTAAGGGGGTGGATATAAATGTTTTTACCCAGTTCCTGGGGATGTGAACTACTGCACTATACTGCCTCCTTGAAGGTGGGGGGGTATAAATGTTTTTACCCAGTCCCAGGGGATGTGAACTTGTCTCTGATCCTGAAGGAGTTGGGCCTCTTTATGAGCTGTCACAACCAGTCACTTAATAATTTAGTGGCTACACCTGGGAGCATCAGGGAAAGAAAAGAAGGGGGCTACTGGAGATTTCCTGCTAGAAAGACAGAGTGAAACAGTAGGAATCATGAAATGATAAACAAATCTGCTGTTTTTTCTTTTACTTTGGTGAAAGAAAACCTATTTCTGGATGGTGTTCAAATAAAGATTGTTTTTTTATTTTGCAACCTTCAGAAGTAGTAGTGCTGGAACATGGGGAAAAGTGAGTGTGTATATGTGCATACCTGTGTGTGTGGGGGGGAGCACTATAGTAATAAGAGACCATGACTGCTTCCCTTCTGACACTGCATGCATTAAAGGGGCATTTTGAAAGCTCATGGGCAAAAGTGGGGGGTGTCCATCACCCCACACCTATAGGTTCTGGCACCTTTGTTCAGAAGAGTCCTCTATTGACAGCTATCTATCCTGTCACAAACCAACACAAAACAATTATTTTTTACAACTTATTTTCCCAGGATAGGCCAGCTGAGATGTGCCACCTCATTTCCAGTGGGGTCCTGCTGCTATTCAGCTGCTAGGTGGACAGGAGCACTGGGGGGTTATGTGACTTACTCAATGTCACACAGTTAGTATTTAACTTTACTGACATTTGAAACACCCATCTTCTGGGCCCCAAGTTTGTGCTCTAGCCACTCCTACAAATGACAGAACATGATCCCAACAAAAAAAAAATAATACACAACTACTTCTGTGCTAACAAATACTGGAACTAAATAGATACAGGAATAAAAATAATTTACAGTGTTACCACAGTAGCAGAATATTCTGCAAATCACAGAGGCAGTAAACATTTAACTAAACTGAAATGTCATAAAACATTGTACAAAGCAATAGAACCCCAAAGGAGCTCGGAAACTGTAGGCACTGGCAGCACACAACTTTTGTTCATAGCAACCCCTTGAAGATTAGGGACAAGTTCGCATCCCCATGGACTGGGTAAACACATTTCTTTTTTTCTTTTCCTCTTTCTTCTTTCCTCTTGTCTTCAAGGATTCAGAATAGCACAGTGGTTTAAGGTTCTGAGCTGCAAACCTAGAGGTCTGGGTTTGAATCCCACAGTCCCCACTTGCATTACTGTGTGATCCTGAACACGTCATTTAACTTTTTTTTACTCTCAGATCGCACCTGGAATAAAGCTTCGGGTTAGTGTGCCTCTCCTGGTTAAAACATTTATCAGCTATATGTATTTTCCCCTAATGTGATGTCACTTCCTGTGCCTGTGATTTAGAAAATGGATGCCTGCAGCTATAAAAGGAGGGACAACTGAATGGGTTGTAATTCTGGCCCTAAAAGTGTTATGGGTTCGGTCAATAGCTTATGTAAAGTAGATTTCCAGTGGTAACAATATTGATTAAATTTAATCCTACATGTTAGTTTCCCTTTAAAATGTAAAACTTACTTGAAGATAAGGGAAACAAATGTTCTATGCAATACATATGCAGTGATTCCTGCTCATGGCAGATAATGCTTTTTAGCTGCTATAGGTGTAACACACTATTTTGTAAAACCCCCAGTGAAGTATCAGGGTTTGGGGCATAGCCTTTCCCTTACTGTTAAAATGTTGTATGCTCTAATGTAATATGTTAAGAATTTATAAACTGTGACAATGCTTACCTATGGGTCTTTTTATGCTGTATTATTATGCAGTAAAACTTTAAAAATAAAGTAATTTGTTGTGATTGAAAAGTGGTATGCAAATCAGGAAAAACTCAAATGCAGAAGATTCATCTGTCTATACCCTGGAGCAGTATACCAGATTTGGGCTTAAACCCATCCATTTACTAACAATTTTTTTTTTTCCTGGCTGAAGTTCTGACCCCCCCCCCACACACACACACAAAATAACGTTGTCCTAATCTCTTGCTCCTTGACTCCATTCCATTCAGTACTCTTCCCATATGGGTCCTGAAGCCTCCCAAAGGTGCAGAAGCATGAAAAGCACATCAACACTTCAGTTCTTCATTCTTACCCAATCCCTCTATAAAAAAATATTTACTTTTACTTACCTGGCCATCTGTCTGGAACCTGCCTGGACCAGTGTGCAGCCAGCCCAGTTTTCAGTCAGCTCCCCCCTCCATCCTTCTGCCAGAAGCTGGATGCTGGTACTGACCATCTCAGGTCCCTACCATGGTCCACCACCAAGTCACTTCACCAACTGAACCCACCCAACCTGTGTTGCTTGCTTTTTGGTTGGTTGTTCCTACACCGCACTGATCAAAGCCTGTGAAAACCATCCACACCGCAGTTGTCGCTGATGCTAGTCCTAGCTTTCTGCTGCATGTTGGGGGGGGGCTTGTGCTGATTTTGTTGTGAGGTAAGCTTAGTAGTGTAGGTAGGTTGCCTAGTTGTCAAGCTAGCCTCTAGTTCACCCCCTGCCCCTTCAGCCACCAAGGGAGATGGAGACTCACTAAGAGCAGACAAACAAATATGTGCCACTGCAACGTTGCTATCAAGATTTCACTGCTCACTGATTCCTCCTAGCTGTAGTGTGTAGCCTGTCTACTCTGTGGTGGAAAATACAGTGTTGCACTTGTGTGACTCACCTGCTCGTGCTTGTTGGAGTGCCTCCACATCATGTGTGATGGCGCTGCCGCTAATAGGTGGGGAGAGAGTGGACAATACAATACAGACACAGTCGAGTCAGGAGTGCACCCACAGCATGAGCACACACAGGTGAGGAGGCACTTATTGTGCAAAAGATTAAATCAATATTTAATGCCATTATTGCCACACCATAAGAACAACCAAGACACGAATGCACAGGGGGCAACTGCCCACCTCTGCCTTACTTAAATGGCACCACTGCTTAAAGGTATAAATTTCTTCTCAGGTGTGAATATCTGTACAAGTTAATACAATGGTTTCCATTGTGTTCTGAGGTACTGTATCTCCATGTTTCAGGATGCATCCCAATCATTGTAAGGGTTAGTGTCCTTCATTGTCCCTCATTTTGAGTGTCCATGTCCCTCATTTCAGTGACAAAAAGTGAGGTATGGTGCATGCTTCCAATGCCCTACTCAGCACAAAGAATGATGACCATGGCCATAGTGTATATGCTCCATATAGAATGACAAAGGGAAAGTAAGTGAGTCATAAAAGTCATGGTGAAACACATATGTAACACTAATATAATAAGGGGATTTGCATATCCCCAAACAAAATGGTCAGGCTTCACACCACAGAGGCCCCTCTTCACACATCTGGAATACAGTGTGTTGACTGACTATAGCTTAGGCATTTAATGCAGTAAGCAAACAACATTTTACAAATTAATGGCAATTTAATGACAAAAATCAAAAGCCACTAAATAATGTGCAAAAGGATTTAATGGTCAGAATTAATGAGTTTGCATAATTTTAATGGGAAATCAATGGAGATTGTATTTCTTTGGCCCTAATTGCTAACAGTAGTATGAGAAATAGAAATTAATGTGTTTTTCTAGATGAGATTTGCACCAGTTTAGCTGCTCCATGCATGCAAGCATGCAACATGTGAACCTGATGTGATTTTTACATGTTGTTTATACCATCTTAGCTGTGGCATGTATGTCAAGCATGCAACATGCAAACCTGGTGTGATTTTTTTTAGATGATGTTCGCACCAGCTTAGCTGCTGCATGCATGTTAAGCTTGCAACATGCAGACCTGATGTGCTTTTTAGATCTAGTTTGCTTAGGTTCACTTTGTGTATGCTAACTGCATGCAAACATTGCACTGTTAAACATGTGGTATACATTGTGCATGTACACAGCACAGTTATATTGCTGGAAGGGTTGTGCCCCAAGTACTTTATTTTGCACTTTTTCCCATTGAAACATAGCTGCCATCCCCTTGACCGTTACTTTAGTTTTCTCAGGCCTCTAGTCATCCTTTCCACACACACCCCTGAAGTGCCCACCCTTTTACAGATTTTGATGTCATTGGCAAAGAGGCAGACCTTTCCTTCCAGCTCCTCTGCAATGTCATTTATAAATACATTAAAGAGTATCAGTCCCAGCACTAATCCCTGATGCACCTGGCTGGTCACCACCCCTTCATTGGAGTAAGTTCTGTTTACCACCACTCTCTGTTCTCTAGCCCCTATGCAATTTCTTATCCATTTTACCACCTTTGGACCCACTCCTAAGTGATCCTACCCAGCTTCCTTAGAAGTCTCCTATATGGAATGGTGTTAAAAGTCTTACTGAAATCTAATTAGGCCACATCCTTCACTCTACCCTGATCTAATTCCTTTGTCACGCAGTCAAAGAAATCTATTAAATTCATTTCACATGACCTCCACCCCCATGAACCCATGCTACCTCAGGTCTTGTAACCCATTGGATTCAAGATATTCTACAATCCTTTCCTTCAGCAGTGATTTCAGTAACTCTCTCACCACTGATGTCAGGCTGACCAGCCTTTATTTGCCAGCCTCCTCCCTGCTACCACTTTTGTGAAGTGGGACTACATCTGCCCTGCTCCAGTCCTCCAGAACCACTCCTGTTTCCATTGGGCTGTTAAATAGGACTGTCAGAGGTGCTGTCAGTAGCTCTCTGAGCATTAAGTTGTATGTTTTATTTACTTATGTTTCATGTTCATGTTTTACTTTGTGTACAGCTCTCAGTGCACCTGGAATTGGGTGCTTAACAAGTAAACTACAAGTAGTACCACTACAGATTCTGTCAAAATGGAATTACACAAAATTTCAGAAGATTTTATGGAATTCTGACAGTAGTGGAATTCTGACTATTTGCATATTACATTTTTTTGTGGATTAATAATTTAACATTTACATACATTAAGGATTCTTTTCAACAATCCATGAACATATTATGCAGTTTATGTGGTCTATAGTAAATTATTCCATGGGTTTACATATAAATGATTTTTGGTATTCCATAGAATATAAAAAGAAATTCTGAGAAGCATATTACTATTCTGCACCAGTTATGATGCCAGAATTTCACATTCTGTACAACCCTAGTCCTTAGTTAAAAAGAACAGATTGTCCAACAATTTCATAATGTAGTAGAATGTTGTAGGATTTGAGCCCTATCAATTCTAATTGGAATTGTTTTGTAAGACTCTAGAAACTCATGAAAGCAGTAAGACATGATGGGGTATTGATTATGCTGCCACAACCATATGCCCCGGGCATAGTAAGACATGGGGCTGCAGGCTGAGTATCTTCAGCTCCTGGAAGTGTGGTTGTGGCAACACATCCATCTCCCTGGAATGTCTAATTGTGCTTATAAAATGGGGTTTGAGTTTAGAGGTGAGAACATTACAAATAAAACCTTAAAAATGTCTAAAAATAATAGTTTTGTGTAAAATATTCTCTCCACAGATGGGCAGTCACTACAAGGTGCTAGCCTGAGTTGTACTGTGTGAATCACTATAGTGTGCATGTTGTTGTGTAAACTATCTCCTGAAGTCCACACCAGGTTGGAGGAGGAGAGCAACAGCTGCTGAGGCACTCATCCAGTCTACTCAAGCCTAAGAACAGACCAGGTGATTCAGAGGTGATCATAGGGAGAATAGCTTAGAAGGTGACCCCGAACCTGCTCAGCTAATTAAAGGAGCCCCCTTGGGCTTAAGAGCTCCAGTCCTCGCAGCTGAAGTCTTAAATTCTACATCAAGAGGTGCCACCAATACAGCTGCATGGCTAAAGCTCCTTCCAGAGAGAGGACATTCCCACTATGGGCCAGAAAAGAAGGACCCTGCACAAAGTTTCACATGCTTAAGATACAGACTTCATGAGTGCAGTGCAAGACCATTGACTGCAGGGCAAGCCCTGAGCAATAGAAATTAATGGTCATGGCTGGCATGCCTTCAGTTTATGAATGAAAACATAAATTGAAATGTGAAGCAATTGTAGACCCTCATGGATATCATACACACTTTTCCTCAAGCAAAAAAGAAGACTAACCTCCACATAGGTTAGTCTAAGCAATCATCAGACCCCCATGTGAGACTAAGAAACTGAGCAAAATGTCTATTCCCATAACCTCCAGGGAATGCATGCCAACCAGGTTCATTAGGTAAGCCAAATTAATTGAGAAATTCAGAATTCTCATCATTGTACATTATTAACCAATGTAGAAAATTAGTTAGTCCATTATTAGACAATGTAATAAATTTATGTAGTCCAGTGCATACATTCTCATTCCATTATAACTTTCGCTCACACGGTACAGTATATTGATATGGGGACATGTACTTGAAGCAACGATAAAACTGCTAGAAGAGCAAATCCAAAAAGAGTGTGAAACAGAAAACATTGCCTATGAAATCTGAGAATTACTGTGAAATAACATTTTCATTACAGCTTGAAGTCATAAGTATTACACATAAAATTTAAATACGTACTGTTTCAATATTTGTGAAGTACAGCATAGAAACATAGAAGTTGATGGCAGATAAGGACCACAAGGCACATCCAGTCTGCCCAGTTCTTTTTCTACCTTATGAATGTGCCATAGGCCTTTGCTCTGTCAATCGCCTATTGATTCATACTCATCTGTATTGCTTTCTTATGCCTATCCCATGCCTGTTTGAAGCCTTGCACTGTATTCATATCCACCACTTCCTGAGGTAGGCCGTTCCATGCTTTCACCACCACTTCTGTGAAAAAGAACTTCCTCGCATTACCCCTTAATCGGCCTCCCTCTAATCTCATTCTGTGTCCTCTTGTCCTGCAATTTTTCTTATATTGAAACATGTTAGACTCTTTCACCTGGTTAATCCTCTTAAGGTGTTTGAATGTTTCAATCATATCACTTCTCTCTCTCTTTCCTTTGCTCTAGGGTATACATATTGAGTTCAGTTAACCTGTCCTCATATGTTTTCTGATGTAGTCCCTGCACCATTTTGGTTGCCCTTCTCTGGACTGCCTCAATTTAGTTAATGTCCTTGTGAAGGTGTGGCCTCCAGTACTGCATGCAGTACTCCAGATGGAGCCTAACCAGTGTCTTGTAAAGAGGGATTATTACCTCCTTCTTCCAACTTGTGATACCCCTACTAATACACCCCAACATCCCTCTAGCCTTACCTACTGCTTTAGAGGTCTGCTTGGATGATTTCAGGTCATTGGTGATGATGATGCCCATGTCTCTTTCTTCCCTTGTAGCTGCCAGCAACTCTCCTCCCGGCCTATAGGTGGCTTCAGGATTTCTCTTCCCTATGTACATGATCTTGCACTTCTTTGTGTTAAACCCCAGTTGCCACTCTTCCAACCATTTTACTAGTTTATCTAGATCTCTTCTCATTCTGCCCACACCATCTGGATCATCTACTCTGTTGGAGATCTTGGTGTTATCTGCAAACAGACAAACCTTAACCTCCAGTCCATCTGCAATGTCACTGATGAAAATATTGAAGAGGTTTTACACAGAACACTTACGTACCATCCCAGAACTAGGGAAGTTAGTGCAGATATGCAAACATTTAGATTTGGAAAATGTGAATTTATTTTTTAAAGACAGACCATTCAGGTACTCTAATTACAGGGAATGGCTACATTTAAACTTCTAAGGAGTGAATCTGAAAGTCATGAAAGTTACATAATATATTTTCTCCTTCAAGGCTGTATAACAGTTCAGTTTTAGTCAAGCTAATATTATTGTGAAAAGATTTAGCCAAATGATTGTGATATTCAAATTTTCAGTACAGTGCATTATTTCTGACTCAATATCCCATTCCCAACTTGAAGCCACAATGCCCCACTGCAACATCACTGTCCCTTACTGTGAGAATAACCAATGGCACAAGCTGATCATCAGGACACCATGCTGGGAAGAAGCAATAGGAGGTAGCTGGAGCAAATTTAACATTTCAGATATAATGACCCCACTGAAACACTGTGTAGTAAGTAGACTGATGGAAACCAGGTGTAAATAAGTAAGGAAGCATGCACCAAATTTTTATGAGGCAGTATAAATGATTTAAACTGCTAAGAAAGCAGGATTAAATGGCAGAGTGCAACAGTGAAATTGCTAGAAAAGCAAGCACACTGGAATTGAAGCTAGAAAAGCAAGCATCTGAGAAAAAGTTGGGAGATGTAACTGCTGAGTGAAGCCAAGCACTGTGTGCAGCCTGGAGTAAACAATTAAGGATGGAGCTACAGGCAGGGGTAACAGCAAGGGGAGCTGAATAGCACACTGATAATTGCAGGTAAACTGAGGGATTACTAAAGGTATGATAAAAGTAAATGGGAGCCTGAATAGCACAAAGCAATAAAATAGCACAATGCAAGCAAAGGGGAAGGGCAGAATATGAGAAAAGCTAGACTAGAAGCCCCCCAAAAAAGTAAAACTGAAGAAACACAAGCACAGGATAACAAGAGAGCAGACACAGGCAACAGAGAGAAGCAGAAGCAGCAGCTGGAGGCAAAAGCAAAAGGCAGGAGAAACACAAACCAGCTGAAAGATCAGCATAAACCAAGCAGAAGATCCAAAAACACTAGGGGCGGGAGAAAAACACTGAAAAAGGTGTTTGGGGGAGCCCCAGACTGGTGAAGGCAGAGTCCAATACAGTCTCCAGGGGCAAAGAAAAAATGATTCTGAGTGAAGCAGGAAGGACAGCTTTTAAATAACTCTGGCAGGGTCGTGGCTGATTGCTACAGCCCATTGAACCACAGGTTAAGCCTTTCAATTATGCACAAATAACAGTGTTTGGAATTCCATCTGCCACTTAGGTCTGACAATTTCCAGCCTAGTTTATAAACTTTAGAGCTTTCTTTATTCATTCATTATGTTTATTCAGATAAATAACTAGGAAAAACCATTGAGCTCATTGTCAGTAGTGTCCCCCACACATACTAGGAAATATAAGCCCATAAAAATGTGAAAGGAAATTGTTATTGTTTATGATGTTCCAATGAAAACAGTGCAATACATAACACTACATAAAGCATGAAGTTAATTTAGGCAGACAAGATACTAAAGGGAGTATCAGCCCTAAGGATTTTTTCTTTTATCTAATCTGTATTTTTCTCTTCACCTAGACAGCACAAGTGTTTTTTGTACTGCTCAATTCCGATATGACACAGTAAAGACTCAGGTGCAGAACACATCCACAGTATTTTCAATTGCTTTTCAGTAACAAAAAGAAGTGTTCATTTCTTGGCCATGATTTTAGTTATGTTTTTGAAGTGCAGTTAAAACAAGACAATTATCAATCTTTCTGTTTTATTCAAGAGTGATACTGTATTTTTTTTTCCTAATTGCACTTAGCTCAGCAGGAACTCATTTCCTAATTATATTTTGTAGACCACAGTCCCATTGATGTGAATCTTAGCTTGCATTGTTTTATCAAAAAATGAAAACACCTTGGAACACTTAAAAGAAACTGTTAACTTAAAACTAGAATTTATTTCCCTTGGAAAAGAACGGATCTGCATTTTCTTTTGGCAACTGCTCTGGGAGGTTTATAGCAAGCAGATATCTGGCATACTGTATATGTACATCTTCTGCAAGAGTAAAATGATCTTAGTTAGGTCTCAGCTGCTGATGTTGCCTTAATGGGAGGCTGAGTTTACCTATATGTGTTCCCCACTATCTACCACTCTAGTATGGGCACTTCTAATAATTTAGTCACTATCTAGAATCTGCACTACCACTATCAGCCTGACCTTGTAACTCAACAGCCACAGCATCCCACAGATTGTACTGTTCGACTGATTGTATTGCATTAACTGTTTTTTGTATTGTATGACTGTACTACATCCTTAGTTCATAACGTAACACTGTATCTCTCTGCTTTGCCATTTACTGTACTTTGAATGCAACTACTATAGATCTACTAGTTGTTGTCCTCTATTATATTTGGCCCTAAACCTTTTGAAAGTACAGTAGGTGCTGCCTAAAGGGTTTTATGTAAAATACATAAATAAATAAATAATGTTTCCATGTGAATGCATGAGTCCGACTCCTGAAAATGATGCTTAGATTTGTTTTTTGAGGGTAAGGGTGATGCAGTAGTTCTCTTGCGTGTTAGCTATCAAGCTAAATATAAATTTAAGTTCAGTATGAATAATTACAATTTCAAATGAATATTGCATTTTAGACTACAATAAAATAACATTTGAGCAGCAGTGTAGCTAGAAAAAAATATAGAACTCTGCTTAGTATCCCCTATGTAATGTACAGTGCTGCTAGCCAGGATGAAGTACTGAAATTAGTTTCTGCCAATATTATCCTGCAGGATACTGCAGGGCCACAATCTAACTCAGAGGCAATTACTTATATTTGTCTTGCAGGAAAATGTAATATCTTTATCAGAGGGTATGTCATCCTGGTGAGTAAGGGTGTACATAGCTCCATTTCAACATGGAACATAGGATTAATCACCTCAATTTCAAATTTACAGTTATGTATCTTCATGGTTAAACATAACCAATGTGTACTACTATTGCAAAATAAATCAGTAATGAAACTAAATACACTACTTATTTATCCATTTTCCGATATCTGAAGGATCATTTATACGTACATTGTTACAATCAGGAATAGTTTTTGTAATACTAGTTTCATTGAGGTCCCATTCTAGCAAACCCTGTCAGCAAGAGCACTAAATATTTCATGTGACTAGTTTACTAACAGGGATGTGCAAATGTCTCTTGCTGAATATTCAGCTGAGTTTAGATCTGGGTGGAGGAGAATTATTTGGACATTTTCCATTTAACCAAGATGAAAAGACTTCCAAAAATAAAAAATACCCCCTGTCCCTTCTCAGATGACCTAGGTTAGCCCATGTTAACCCCATAGACATTCTATAGCCCCCCAACCTCCCATAAAATCAAAAGGTATCATGTGATGCTTGCAGGCCCCATTTTCTTTATTGACATTACCATGTAACTCCCTCTACCTTCCTAGCCTTACTAAAAGCTTAGCCCAGAAATTCAGTACAAAGAAGGTGCCTCAGACCCAATCCATGATGGGGAAGGCAGTAATTTCAAAAAACATCCATACTGTTCAGTGCCCCTACAACCTGCAGTGCACAGTCATTCTTACTAATGGTAGTTCATTCACCTGGTAAAGGTAATTGTGGTGGTATACATCTTTGAGGCACTCCAGAATTATTACATCTAGTGATATGTTCACTTGATAGGTTGCTAATTCACACGTGACTTCAAAAGATGCAATCCGACCCAATTCCTTCTGCAGTGTGATTAGGCTATTGCAGTTTAAATGTGTTCCAAAGCTGCTAACTAGAATAAAACTGGTTAGCTTATAGACTTGTGACTAAATAGTAAGCTGCAGGCCAGCAGTGTGGTGATTAAGTAGATGATTTATTATCTAGTATTACACTCAAAATTTATTTGGCCCATACGGCATTCTGGAACAGGTCATTTCTCATTCAAACATGAGTGTCTCCAAGGGAGGGATGCAGAATGCCTGAGATGTGTAACCCCATAGATTAAGTAAACTACTATTGTGGAGGATAATCTCTGAGGCACTCCAGACTCATTACATCTATGGTACTAAAAAGCAGTACCCTAGCCCTCAGGTTGGGGAGACAGATTGTGTTCTGACTGAAAAGATGTGACCACTTGTAGAACAGAGCAGTCAAAATTCATTTCAGCCTAATGGTTGAAATCAAGTCTGCAATGCCTAATGAATGTATGGCTAGATGTCCATGTGGTGGCTGCACAGATTTCCTCTATCATCACCAAGTTTCTTTTGGCCTATGATGTGGCAACTGCCCTGGTGGAATCAACTTTAGTATTTGTGGGACATAATTTGGCACTGGCTTTCTATGCTTCCTGAATAGCCACCTTCAGTCAAGCAGCTGTGGTAGATTGGGAAGCTGGTTGGACTTTTCTATAATCTTGAGTGATAACAAATAGTCTGTGGAAATTCCATGTTCTGTTTATATTAATAGCAATTACCTTGCTCATCCCCAGTGTGTGTAGTTTATGATTGGATTTGTCCACTGAGATTGGCATTTGAGTGGGCAACTCAACTGTCTGTCTGTCTTAAGTGGAAATCAGAGACAATCTTGGCCATTAAGGAATGGATTGTCCTCAGAGTGATCCTGACTTTGTTAGATATGAGGTAGATTCCCTGCAAGATTGGGCTTGCAGCATGCCTCTTCTCCTCACTGAGCATACCACCACTAGGAAGACATTCTCCAGGTTCATCCATTTAAGGCTGGTGGTCATTTGAGGTTCAAATGGGGTATTGGTTGCAGACTTTAGTATCAAATATAAACCCCATAGTGTGGCAATGTGTTTGGTGTGGGACCTGATTTTCACTGCTGCCTTTAGGAAGCACAGTATGTCAGGACGAGACCCTGGAGATGTCCCATCTATTTGGTCTGTTGCCATTCCAATTACTGCTAGTTGCACCTGCAATAAGGAAGGGGAGAGTTCCTTTCTAGTCCCTCCTGTAGGAAAAGAAGGCTGTCCACAGTGTATATAGTCTGTGGGACTAAGGAGTTTGTTGAACACTAGTTTTTCAAAGATTGGCTACTGTCTTTTATATGATGAAGTGGTGATACCCTTCTGGACATAGTCATGGAGTCTATAATGGATAGATGGTACCAGATTTTAGCAATTCATCCATTAGAGGAGCCAGGCTGTCAGTTTGAAGTTCTGAGGATTTGGATGATAGACCGGGCCTTGTTTTAAAATGTTGTGCTGGACTGAAAGCCTCCATGGGTGGTCCAGAGCAATGGCTACCACTGTCACAAACCATAGCATCCTGGGCCAGTACAGGATGACTGGGATTACCTTCACTTTGGACTGTCAAATTTTCCTTAGGACTTGGGGCAGGAGGGGAAGAGGAGGAAATACATAAGCTACTTTGAATACTATGCTGAAGTCAGAACGTCCACCTCCATGGACTGGTTGTCTTTGAACTGTGAATAGAACCTAGGGCATTGAGTGTTCTTGTTGGTTGCCATTAGATGCAGTTGCACTGGACTCCAGCATTGGTTTATACTATGAAACACCTGTGGGTTGAGTCTCCAGTTGCCTGTGTGGATCTGCTGGCGGGTGATCCTCTCCACTGTCATATTCAGTTTGTCTTCTAAATGAATGGCTGATATGCATGCCAGATTGCTCAGTGACCACATCAGCCTTTTTGTGTCCTCTTTCATCGTTTCCCTTCTCTTGGTTCCACCCTGTTTCACAATGTGTGCCACAGTCACTCCATTGTCTGATCTTATGAGGATGTTCTTGTTTTTCATTATGTGGTGAAAGTGTAGTAAAGCTAAGAAAACTAGCCTTATTGCCAGAACATTGATTGGTACTGTAGCTTTGATTCTGTACAGGACCATTTCCCCAGGACTGATAAGTGACCCATGGCTTCCCCCTAGCCTGTTTCACTAGCATTTCTATTACCATATTGTTCTATATGGCCAGGGACATTCCCTTGGACAGGTTGTCCTTGTTTTTCCACCATTTCAGTGAAGTGGCTAATTGTGGTGTCATGGTTATGGTTCACATAAGTTTGTAATTGATAAGCACTGCTTGTTGGATGGCCAGCAAGAATAGCTGTCTCATAAGCTACCTGGCCCATGGGACCAGGTCTGCAGAGGATGACATTAGTCCCATTACCCGGGACACCTGTTCCAAGGTTGGCTGCCTATTCTTCTGCAGGCGGGACACTTACAGGATTATCCTGCTGAAATGTTTGTCTGATGGTCAAACTCAGCCCGCTGTGTTGATCAGAGTGCCCGGGTGTTTTATACACCGGCTTTGTGTAAAGCTGCTTTTGTTTCAGTTGACTATCCAGCCATGTAGTTCTAGTCATGTTGTTTCTGCTTCTGTCTGTCTTAAAGATTATTGTGGGGTCTGGTCCTGATGAGCCAGTCATGGGGATCTGGTCCGTTAGTCAGTCATCCAGAGAAAGAATGACCTGTAAGCCCTGTTCCTTCATCTTGACTGCCAGAACAATGGAGACTTTTGTGAATATTCTGTTACTCTCAGTGCCAAGGCTAGACCAAAGGATAGTGCATTGCACTGGTAATGTTTCCCTAGTATGTGGAATCTGAGGATCTTGAAGTGAGATGGCCAGATGTGGATGTGTAATTAAGCATCCTTCAGGTCGATGGACATGAGGAAATCACCTGGTCATATGGTTCTCAATGTAGACCTGATGGTTTCAGTCTTGAATGGCTTGCACTGAGCTGAGCAATTTAAGAATTTTAAGTCTAATATGGGGCAAAGGTCTCCTGTTTCTTTTGGGACTGTAATGAAGATTGAATATATTATGTGTCCTCTTTCCTGTGGTGGTACCTTTGCTATCACACTGTTTTTTATCAGTCTATGTAATATCTGCTGAATATGCTGCATAAAAAACCTTTGTTTGGATACTGGTGAAATGATGAGCTGGTCTATCCTGGGGATCTCCTTCAGTTCTATGGCATAGCCCTTGTGAATGAAGATGTCCAGCACCAACTTGTTTTTCCATTGTTTTCCTCCATTTGTGTGTGAACTGTTTAATTCATGCTCCTATTGGTATGAATTCTGCTTATGCTGGAGGTGTTAGGGCCAGAGGGGAATAGTCATTGTTTTGACTGTTGTTTATGGCTGAATCTGTTTTGGAACTTGCCTTTGTTTAATCCACCTCTGCCTCTAAATCTGTTGATACTGCTGGAGGGGGAATATAAGGGGTGAAAGCTATTCTACCCAGTTACTGTAGGGGCCTCATTGTCTAGCATGAAAATTATTATTTGAATGAGATCTAGGTCTGGATGTCAAATATGTGGAGGTTATCACCTGGTCTTTCCCCCAGAGCATTCCCACTTCTTTGTCTTTGAGCTATTTATGCAGGTCTTCTCCAAATAGTAGGGATCCTTTGAATGGCAGTTTGTTTAGCATAGCCTTAGATTCATTATCCACTCCCACCATTTAAGCCAGTGTCATTCTAACATGATGGAAGAGTTCTGCTGCTCTTGCATTCATTTTGAGTGAGTCCACCACCATATCTACTAATTATTTGGTGGATATCATCACCTGCTCCAGAAGTTGTACCTCTGCTGATTTGGGGGCCAGAGTCTTGTATACATCTTATATCCAGGATAATTGTATTCTGGTGGTGTAATGGCAGTTGTGGCTGCCCTAACTGTGAAGTCTGTCAGTTTGAAATTCTTTTTCAGGATATCCTCCAGTTTTCTGTCTGTCTGGTCCTTAAGACCTGTAGCACCCTCCTATGGGAGAACTGTTTTCTTGTTCAGTGCTGTTATTTGTGGGTCCACTGTGGGTGGTGTGCACCATAACTGAATTTTGTCTGCCTGTAGAGAGTACATTTTTTCCCATGAGCAATGGTCTGGAATGTGTGCTGGATCTGCTGATTCCCATTCTTTATCCATGAGGTCATCAATAGCCTTGCATAGTGGAAATGTATTGCTGTGCTTGGTTGACGGCAGCAGTGAGGGTATTAACTTAGACTGAGGGGGTAGGTGCTGGTGTGTAACATGATGTGGTGGCCATTTTAAGAGCATTACAATAATTGAACTGCTCACTGCCCCAGAACCTAGCTCCTGTCCTCTGAGGACCACACAGGCCAAATAACATTCCCTTGGCAGCTGTGTGATAGTAGCAGACCCTGAAATCTCAAAGAGGTATTCAAGAATGCTACAGTGCTCATCCATGGTAGAGCCCCACTGGCAGGGAGGCTGTCTCTTGTTATGCAGTGAGCAGCACATCATGTAACTGCTATGTTAGGTGTCACAGATGTGCACTAGCATGCTGTCTTGGCATCTGCATGCATGCAGGGCTGAGTAACAAATTCAAAAAGCAGTCAGTTTGTGTCTAATGCCCTACCCACATTGTGATGGGTTTGGCCTTAAAATAGGCTTACAGCATTCAAATAAATATTACCTATGAAATTACAGGGGTGAATAAAGTACCTGCCTAGTACAACTTTTCCTTATGTACATAACACACTCTCGTATTGTTAGCTCTGAGTAGAGTTAGTGGCTAGCCACAGATGGAGATCTATAAAAATAGAGCATGTTAGTATTTTAAAAAGCTTCCCTGTGATATTGATTAGTCACAAGCCTGAACAATAATAACACATACCCTAGCACTTAAGAAGTCATAGTTCCCAATTTAGGTCTTTACAAATTGAGGAATAACAAGAACTCTGATCCTGTGCTGCAACCTGAACAGATGCACATTGAAAACTGGGTTAGCCTAATCATGCTGCAGAAGGAACTAGGTCGGGTTGAATTTTTTTAAGTCACATGTGCAACAGCAACCTATCAAGTGAACATAACCCTAGATGTAATGATGCTAGAGTGGGTCAGATTATGCCCCACAATGAAATGCAAGCTGGTTTGCTGCCTGGGAACCAGGGAGGAGATGAGAAGCACAGGATGCCTCACTACTGGCTACAGGCAGACTTACTGGCCAGAGGAAGTTTTTTGATTATCTTGCAGGAAGTAGGTGAGGTAAGGCTGGGAATCAATCATATGTTTTTAAAAATTCATTTGCTAAGTTTTTCACTTTTTCAAATATGAATTTTATGAAAAGTGGATATGTAAACAATAGGGCCCAACAGGGTGTGGGTTATGTGATAATCACATGCCTAAGTGCATTGTGAGGCAAAAGGCACTTATGCCTTCAGTACCTGAAACTATAGTTATCATTTCAAAACCCACACCATGGAGTGTCTTATTGTGCTTACAAAGTGGGTAAGATTAAATTGCAAAAAACATTTACAATTAAAAACAGTGTTTTCTTTTTTGTTAATGTTAACGATTAAAAAATAATCCCTCCCCACTTCTGAAAAATCTGTATTTTCACACATTCAGTAAATGGGAATCTTTGTTTACCATGAAATACAGGAATTCAGATTTCTGTAGAATTTCTCTGTCAGAATATTCACCCCATTATACAGAACAGAAGGCCTCATATGGAGCCAAGGTCTCAATGCTATATGTGTCATGGTAAGCAACAGCAATTGTCCTGGCAAGTTGGTAAGGATAGAAGGGGGAATTCTCATGGTCAGTAAAAATACACCAGTCATTACAATTGTGAATAGTACTCCATTATTTATTTGTTTAAGTGTGTAAGGAAGGGATCATGAGAGGAAAGAATGTATTTAAGTGATTTATCTAATTGCAGTGAAAATGGCTGTTCAGGGCCCTGTTGAAGGTTTTCAATGAGTGAAGGTGTCAGCCTTGTTTGTGATGGCAATCAAGGAAGAGTACAGTGGGTCATGAATTCTGTATGTAATTTGCTCACATTCCAGATCCTACTGCCTGAAAGTGTTCCAGTCTGAGCATTTCTAGGGTATTAACATATGCATCTTGGAACTTATTTAACCATCAGGAATAGAGATATGGTGAAGTAAAACTTAGCCAATGAAGTGCCAACAATTCGCACTTTGCAGAGCTTCTCGAAGCTTCCCCAAAACCTGAGAAATTTCAACTTTACTCGAATCGTGACATTTTTTGGCGCAAAATTGCAGAACTTCACTGTGAAGTGCAGAGTTTTGTGGGGCAAAATTCCACACTTTGCAATCTGCTAATTAATTTATGGAGTGAATTTTACCAACTTCAGCCATCTCTAATTTCAGGAAGCAGGACATTTCATACCCATGTTATAACTGTCAGACCCATGCAATGAGTATTTTATTACTCATGTAACTTGAGAATCACTGTTACTTCCAGAGTCCTATTAACTTATATGAAGTCAGAATTCATAATCTCCCTGAGGTACTGGCACCTCACCCACTCACTCACTCATTGTTCCTCATTTCTCTCCAAGTACTGGTTGTCCTCCCTCCCCTTTACCTCTCTTCCCTCTTCTCAACAACTGCCCCATTATGCAACCTTTTCCACTCAAATGACTCTTACTTCATTTTTTATCCCTTGCAGCCAACTTCCACAGGTTAATCTGACTTCTTTGTCAGTCTCCACTCTCTTGGCACCAGCCTTACAAATCCCCTGTCCTTCTCCCATGTCACACTAAGTCAATTCAATCTGGTGAAAATGTTGACCTATACTTTTTTATGCTATTTTAGATTGCCACTTACCTCCTGATTTGTACGATACCATTCTTTCCACAATTTGAGTCTGCTTGAGTACTTTTTTTCATGTTTGAAATAATAAAAGGAGCAGTCCTTTTAATATGGCTCGGACCAAGTTTTCGTCAGCATTTGTAGCTGTTTTTGAACAACTATTGTTCTGTAAGGTCAGAGAGCAATGCCTGCTGCATAATAATTAATTTTAGTCATAACAGAAGTGATATATAAACAACAGAGGGACAAAAACAGCTGAAAACACTGATGAAGACCTGGTTCACACCGTATTAAAAGGAGTGTTCCTTTTATTATTTCAGACATGAAAACAAGTACTCAAGCAGACTCAAACTGTGCAGAGAAGGGTATCATACAAGTCAGAAGATACGTGGCAATCTAAAATAGCATAAAAAAGCACAGGTCAAAATTTTCACCACATAGTTGAACTGATGTTTTAAGTGATCTGTTTGCCACTTTCTGCTCCTGCTAGATCTCTTCTTTCCACCATCTGTCTAGTCCTAGTAGCTTTGCCACTGTAGCTTCTATCTCACATTTTAGGACACACTACTTAGTTTTACACCAGTGAACCCTTGTATTGATTTTTGTACTGCTGGGCTTTGATTATGATTATGTACTGTTTTATTCATTTATTTATTTTATTTTCACTTAATCATAAAAGTGGACTTGATCAAAAAGATCTGTTTTCAGCCACATCTGGGACATGGGTACAACAAAGGAAAAAAAACACTACATAAAGACACAAAAAAACCCCATAAAATACAATGAACAGCATAAAATACATTTGCCAGAAGAGCTACAGGAATCAAATAATTCACAACATTTAAACAACACTTACATAATTACATACAGAGGTTCACCATAAAGTCCTATTTAAATTTTGTTTAAACACTAGGACCCAGATATTCAGACTGCGCCAGGCAGTGGCACAAGACTGGGTGCAGTGCAACTGGGATGCGCCGGGGCCAGGGCCAGGTGATATTCAATGGTGATGTGCCATGGCACAGCACCGTTGAATATGGGATGGACTGCACACAGCACAGTGGGACTGCACACAGCACAGTTGGACTGCACTGGCACAAGCCACAGCTACGGAGTACAGGGATGCACCAGCACAAACGTAGTCGTGCTGGGTGCATCACCCGCGATATTCAGCCGTGTGCATGCAAATGAGGCCATAAGATATGCAAGGCGTAAATGGGCCATTTGCATGTCATTATGGTCCCATTTTCATGCCTTGTTCAGGGTAGCCTGGAGACTTGCACCTGGCACCCTGCACAGCATGACATGAGAACAGTGGGGGTCCCAGGGCATCCCCTGCACCATAGCCGCAATCATGGTAAATGTAACTTAAAACAGTCCCTGGTAGACTAGTGGACCCCGAATCCCCAATTCACCAATAAATGTACTGTAAGACTTTCCCTGGAAGTCTAGTGGCCCCGCTCCCTCCTGTGTCCCTGATCACCAGAATATGACCCTTATTTAAGTCCCTGGTAGTCTAGTGGTACCCCCCCACCCATTGCCACGATCATGGTACAATGCCAGAACCAAATTCCCTGGTGATCCAGTGGCACCCCCCATCTCTCCCACCCACACAGATCCCCTTGCCCACCCTGCTTCCCCTGTCATCAGTGGGTGGCTGCAACCCACCTGCATACTGCCCGGCTGCCTGCTGAATGACAGGTACAGTATGAGCTTGCAGGGCATACTGTACTAGACAGTCCCAAATATGTGAATGAATATTTGGGACTGTCTAGTCAATATATCACTAAGCCATGATCCACACTGTGGACCAATGGGCTTACAGCCCATACTGTATCTGTCATTTGGCTGGTGGTATGCAGGAGGTGTTGCAGCCACCCGCCAGAGATGGGGGAGCAGGTGGCAAGGGATCTGTGGGTGGAAGGGTGGGGTGCCACTGGTCACCAGGAATTATGTTCTGGTGCTGTACTGTGATCATGGCAATGGGTGGGGGGGTACTACTAGACTACCACAGACTTAAATAAAAGTCATATTCCGATGATCAGGGACACGGGAGGGAGGGGGTCCACTAGACTACCAGGGACAGTCTTACAATACATTTATCAGGGAATCAGGGATTCGGGAGGCAAGGGGGTCCACTAGACTACCAGAGAAAGTCATACAGTATGTTTAACAGGGAAGTGGGGAGTCAGGAGGGAGGGGGGTACCACTGGACCACAAGGGAGATGCGTGTGCTTGTGGACAGTGTTCTGGGTGGGTGGGCAGCCACCCATAGCTGGTGGCTGCTGTGTTGCACCCTGTAATACAGATCAGCCTGCCTGTGGGTGGCAGGAATTTGTTCCCACTCATCATGGGCTCAACTTTGAGCTCCCCCTATGAAGCATAATGCAGAGTTGTACCAGCATATGCACCGCACATCCTGGGCTGAATATTGGGATGTGCCGCATATGCATGGGTATGCCCCCTGCATCTGAGCTGCATACAATTACATTGCGCCCTGGCACATCGGGATTTGCGTTGTGCCTGGCAGCCCTTTCAGTATCCCACAGGGCACAATGCGGGGTTGTGCCAATGCAACTCTGTTGCACTATGAGCAACCACTTTGAATATCCGTGCCTAGTTGTTTTACAGGCAAATTGACACCACCTTTTACTAGTTGATTTAGCACTGTAGATCCACGATAAAAAAAGAATCTTTCAGCTAGCTTTGTTTTTATACACTTCTTCTTAAATCTTTTTGTTCATGTACTTTGTAAAGACAGTTTTTTGCAACCTAATATTTTTGCTTAATATTGCTAGCAAACTTGATGTACATAGTTTCTGTACAACTTTTGCAACTTTCTGGAAAATCTTCACCTCAATTGCCAAGACCTTAGTATGTGAATATAATTCACAGTGATGAGCCTGATTGGAAGACCTGGTAAAAAAGCAGCATATGTTATTAAATGTAACACTATATTTTAACAGTATAGTTTCTTTGGCTCGATCTCATAGAATTTAATTATACTCTAATGCAGAAAATAACACTGGTTACACAATGAGTTCTTTAAATCATTTTGTTAGGTTGTTTTGGTTTTTGTAGAGGAATATTAATTTACCATTAACTTTTCCAGCTAATTTGTTTACATGGTCTTGAAAAGTGACTGTTTGATCTAGAGTTGTCACTACAACGTCAAGTGGTCATTTTAAGTATCTAAGCTTTGACTAGTTCCAAAAGTTATCACCTTAGTTTTCTTTTCATTTAATGAAAGTCTTTTGCTATAGAACCAATTTTACAACTTGTCATAAGTGTCCTGGAGGCATTCCTTGAGGTCCACTCCTGTTTTTCCAGCATAGTATAGTATGATATCATCAATGTCAATGTCAATTATCAGTTGTCAGTTATCAGTTGTCAGTGTCTCAGCAGGTAGCACACTCTCCTCTGAGGCTGGGAGATCAGAAGGCTGTGGGTTCTAGCCCCACACCAGGCACTTGGATTAATATCCTGATACTGACACTGCAGTGCAGCATGAGGTGTTGTCTTTTGGATGAAATGTTAAACCGAGGCCCCATCTGCCTATTCTGGTGGTAGTTCAGGTGGATGTTAAAGATCTCATGGTACTTCTTGAAAAGAACAGGGGAATTTCCCCGGTGCCCTGGCCAAATTTCCCCCCATTCACTAAAAAGTACTACCAGCAGCTTAATCTGGTTCAAAGTCAGTTGGCATTCATCTGTATCCCCTCCCCAAGTTGTGCCTGAAAATAGGCCGAATTTGTCTAGTGCACTTACCCAGTCAACAAAAACTAAATAAATACATGTACATGATCATAGATACATCCTTACACACATTTGGTAAATCATTTACATATAGAAAACAGAAGTGGACCCAAAATGGAATCCTGAGAGCAGACATGTTGCAAAGATTTACTTCACTGGTGAAGTTCCAGAAAAGTTACAAAATTCACCTTCATAAATAAGTTTTCCGATTGCCCACTTTGTTACCTCGCATTGAGTTTTCCTTGGGAAATGGCACTTTTTCAGGCAAAGACAGGTGAAGTTAAGGCGAAGTTGCAACTTAGCCAGTGAATTTCCATAACTCTCCTGAAAACATGTCACTTCACCTGACAAAAACTTTGCAAAGTCAGCACTTTGCACTTTGCAAATTTTGACAAACATTGCAACTTATTTCTTGGAGTGAAGTTTGCCAGCTGAGCACATCTCTACCTGAGGAACACCCAGATTAATCCTTTGAGGTTCAGATTTAACAGTACCTATTTTAGTTATTTGTACCCTTTTTGACAAATAGTCCTGAAATCAATATGCGGTATTATCACTCATTCCATACTCCTTTAACTTTCTTTGCAATACAGTATGATCTACAAGATCGAAGGCCTTTGTCAGGTCAATGAAGAGAGCCCCCATCAACAAATCTTATTCCATGTTGCTATAGATATCTTCCATCAACTTGACCAATGCCGTTGTGCTGTATCCTGTCCTGAAAATATATTGAACTGGGGTTAGCAAGTTTTTCTCTTCAAGATAACTTACCAAGCACTACTTTTTCTAGTAGTTTTTGATAAAGTAGATATGATTGATAAAGGTATATAATTTGTCGCAACACTTATCTCCTAATTTAAAAATAGGGGTAAATATCACAATTTTCCAACATGAGGGAATGCTATTATATCATAATGACATATTTATCGAAAAGTTATTGGCTTTACAATATACTTGGTCCCAGTTTTAAGAGTTTTGAGTGCAGCCTTTCAAACCCAGTTTTGTTATTACCATTTATGTCCTTTAGCCATTACCACATCTGTCTCTGTCTCATGAAATTAAATTTTGGTACAACCACACTTTTGTTTACAATAATCTCATCATTTGTCTGGACATGCCCATTTATATTTTCTTTATAACTAGATATTTTAGTAAAAAAACTCATTTAATTCCTTTGCAATATCCATTTCCTTATAAAATGTTTTGTCCCCTACATTTTTATGCTTTTAATCCCATCCCTTGTGTTTGTTTTATAAAACTCTTGAAAACATTTCCAGAACAATTTTGGGTGTGCTACACTTCTAACTGCTTCGTTTTGCAAATAATCTTGTTTCACTTTTTTAACTAGTTTAACCAAATTTCAATAATGCTTACAGTATATTCAATAAAAGTATAGTAATTTATATTTTTGGTATTTTTTTTCCATAGCTGATCCCTGGATCTCATCATCTTAAGTAAATAAGTATTCATCCACGGGCTTGCATTGTTCATAATTCTTCACTTTTTTACAGGGACATTTTTAATTACAACATTTCTAAATTTGTTTTTAAAAATTCTGATTCCTTTATCAACACACTTAGACTTGTATATCCTTCCAACCAATCAACATTTCTTATGTCATTTATAAAGTCCTTCTAATTTAGACTTTTTTAATTATCTATTTTTTATGAATTACTTTAGACATAACTTTTTTCTGATAATAAATACAGGACAATGATCTGCTATGCTGTCTGAAAGAACGCATGTACAAGTTATCAGGTTGGACCCATTTGTTAGCATACAACAATTAAAGATCCACCTTTAATTTTATTATTAGATCTAGTGCAATCCCATATTAATTGTACCATGTTATATTCAGACAGAATACCATGGGATTTGTTATTATTCTCTAAAACCAGGCAGTTTAAATAAAAATCACCCTTTGTGATATGCCCATTGTTTCTTTTGTGATCTGCCACCAATCTAGCCAATATGTTCAGTCTGCCTTGGCACATTTAGAGGCAGATACACACAGGAAACATAAAGAGAAGTATCCAATGTGCCCCTCAAGTTTTGCCTTCAAGGTTAGATAATCAGCAGTACCGGTATAATTCTCATCTTCAACTAAATAATAATTACAAAAATCATTTATATAAATCAAGAATCCACCACCATTACATGTTGCTCTGTCTGATCTATAAACCTCATAACCCTTAATACAAATATATTCATTTGGGGTGTTTTTTTTTTCAGCTATGATTCACTAAGGTCCAAAATTTTATAATTTTAATCGAAGCCAAAAATTTCACCTCACGCGTTACAATACTCCTAATATTTAGATGACATAATTTCAAACCCTTATAATTTTTTAAATCAAAGGTTTCAGTTGGCACAGGGTTTCTTTCTATATCCCACCTAGAAGCAGTAAAGCCAGCAGAAGTAAGCCTCTTAC
Organism: Neoceratodus forsteri; assembly: GCA_016271365.2. NCBI lineage: Eukaryota > Metazoa > Chordata > Ceratodontiformes > Ceratodontidae > Neoceratodus > Neoceratodus forsteri. The sequence goes on along the minus strand of CM028130.1, from coordinate 722,861,175 downwards.
AAACCTATTTTGTGTCATGTATCTCTTGTTGACTTTTCCACCTTTGCATAATAAAAATGTACTACTAATAGACTTACAGTAGTAAGATCTCATTTTTCACTCAGTGTGGAAATTCTGATTCCAAGATTTCTACAGTTCCAACTTTTATTTCATTTGTTGTCTATCTGTGTTTATGACAACTATATGGGCCTGAAATTGTCCCTTTTCACATTATCCCCATTTGCAGATAAAAAGTTAAATGTTGCTAACAAGCTTAGTAAACATTTCAAGTAGCCCCAATCTACCATCTTTAACTTTGCTGTTGAATTCATAATCATAATTTGACTTTTAGCAAACCATAAGAATTAAAATAAAATTATTTCCTGTGAATGGATCACTGTTTCCTTAGCTTAGTTTTGTTTAGTACTAGGTCAGTAACTTTTTTTTTGCTATTTCCAAAAACCAGAAAAAGCCTAAAGACTAAGAATTTTTTTTTATAGAGCCTTCCATTGAGCCTTGCACCTTTGACTTTTACCACTCCTGTGAGAGCCACTCATGTGAGTGCCACAGAAGCAGCACAGGCTTTTGAGTGAAGCAGCTCTATCTGCAAAAAATATACACAACTGCCTAGTTTTCTGCTGAACCTCTTAAGCCAGCCTAGTAAAGTACTGTAAAAGTAACATTTCCTGTGTAAAATAAAACTCTGCAGGATGCTGCCACTTGAAATTCTGTGGGATTCTACAGTGTCTGCTGAGGTGAGCATCTTTAGTAGGTGGAGGATGGAGCTTACTGACTGCTCCAATGTGCCATGAGCATCTGAGTAGTGTGGGTCTGCCCCAATAGATGCACACAGCTGCCTGGTTCACTGCCAACCCCTCCTCAAGTCAGCTGAGTAAAGTAAAATTAAAAGTAAAGAGACCTGTGCAAAATAAAACTCTGCAGAATGCTGCCACATGAAGTTTATCAGGATGCTGTAGTGTCTGCTAAGATAAGCATCTTTAATAGGTGGAGGACAGAGTTTGCTGACTTCTCTGAGGTGGCACAGGCTTTTGAGTGGTTTAGCCCCACCACCAAATGACATGCACAGCTGCCTGGTTTTTTGCCAAACACAGGCCAGGAAAGAATTACAGACAAGGAGGGACCTTGGTTCTCTACAACATTTCAGAACTACATTCAATGTCAATGCTCCTAAATGTCTCAAGAAGGCTTGTTCTACTGCTGTTGCAGAAATTATCTGCTTATGTGGTGGAGATCTTTCCAGCTGTTTGACAACATACCATGTGATATCATTGATGAAAGCAAATACTGAACATTGGGGAAGGGTTAAATATAAGCAAAAAGGGAGAAAAATGAGAAATCTGAATTTGTGGGCAACTAGATTTTTTTTTTTACAAAATATCTGTAACAGCACATACACTCTGTATCACAAAGCAAATTCTGAAACCTATGGATGTGAGTTACAGTACAATGGTGTCAGTTTTACCACTCTCTTATCTTTCACTCATGCAGCTGAAAAATGTGTTAAAAAAGAAATAAAGCATTACATTTGTAACTTAACATATCAGATCTAAAGCTAATGATCTTTTAATATGTACATCCTTCAGATGAGAATGGAACCAAACCATACTATATAGAAACTCAAGTATTTGTATACACTGGGGGTGGTTAATGGATTATATCACCTCTAGTACCCACTAATATCTGGATTGGTGATTACTGATATGCACTTTCCAGATGGACTACTCACTTCTACTGTGCATCACTTGAGTTGTACATTACAATTTCACTGGCAGCATAACAACAAAGGTGCAAGCCATCAAGTGAGTGTTGTCCCCATTGTGACTGAGAATTAGAATCAAAATATGATGACCTTGTTTGGCTGAAAAACAACACTGCATTTCAAATATCTAACGTATTGCTTTGAAAGAGTTTGGAGCAACTTTACACATGAAAAGTGCTTCATTACTCCAACCTGTATTTCACTGAGGCAATAAAATATGAGGAGACAAGATGTTGCTATGATATATGATCACACCTAAAGTGTGATGGCACAAGATGAAACTGAATAGTTTCATCCTCTGAGGTGTGCAGAAATCTCCTATTACACCACCTCAAAGTGTGGAAGGACTGACCTTTCAGCTTGCAGAATTGTGCTTTTCTGTTATGTTAATGATATTTTTCACAACTTCTGAATACCCTCAGGACATTATATTTAAAATTGTTGTGCTCAGTGGGATAGTTCTATGAGACACAGCATCCTGTTTTCATAGAGTCCCCCAGGAAATAACAATCAAAGTGTGAAACAGTAGCTTTAGAAAAATAGAAAATGAACATTAGCAACAACATAAAGTATAAATTAACAAACAAAGTTGGACAGCCAGCCAGTCAGTTATGCTAACTATACATAAGGTAGACTATAGATCAAAAACAAAGACATGGTTTAGTCAGAAATGAATATATAGTACCTGTTTTTATTTCAAATATTTTGACAATGTGGAAAGCTTGGTTATGTGTATTTAACTTGTACCATTCATCAGAAGTAAGAAATGCAATGGCTTGACAGCTTATGTCTCTCTTTACCTTAGGTACTGTGCAGTAAATATTAACCAGGAGGGAAATCAGGAAGTATGGAGGGTATGTGTGCGCATGAAGCACATCACCATTGTTTACTGGGTTGAAGAACATTTTCATCTAATCATACCAAAATTTAAACTCACTGAACTAGTTTCTCTGAACAGAACTGGTCTGCGCACTTAGTTTCATTAGTCACACGTATGTGTGTGTGTGTGTTTATTTAGTTGATATACAGAGAAACAGAAAGAAGTCATCCAAGTATATTTTTGTGGTTATAAAATAGTGTTGCAGCTCTATGCTGCCAAGTGTCAGGGGGTGCTCAAATTCCTGGTTATCCAGCATTGCTTCTAGAGCCCCACAAATTAGAAGGGTAGGCAGGTAAGGGAGGACTGTTTGTCAGATTTGATTTTGTCCTTGTAGCGTGATAGTCAGCATGTCCTCATTAAGATGCAATATAAAAATATAGTACTGTGGTTATGGAAGAGACTTATTGTCGGTAATTTTTTAATTACTCTTTCCACTTCTCTGTCAGGCCTTCTACATCAGCATGCAGCCACCTCCCAGCCCCAATGACCCATGACATTTGAACACATTGCTTTCTCAGCAATGCTGTCACTGCTGGCCTTCCTGGTGCTTTCTCCTACAAAGGCCAGATCCAGCGTTCCAGTTGGCAGTGGATATCCACAAATAACAGACATCATATATAGCCATGGTTGTTTTTCTTCTTCTTTTTTTTAGGCCAAAGCCAAAGATATGACCCAGGTTAATGTCTTTCCTCCATTTCTGTAGATGTGCTGCATGCATCACTACACCTCTGGCCCACCAGAAAGTAATGTAATGCAAGTCAACCTTCTCCTACCCTCAGAGGAGGACAGTAACCTCTATGACACTCAATCCTCCTCCCTGGTCCTACTCTTGCTGGGAGCAGCAGTGATCTAAGTTCAGAGCATGTACTTCTGTCACCAGCATGACAAGTCACTCTAAAGCCACTTGGTAACTGAGCCAGATCAACATATGGCCCATTTTTATATGCCTTCTATTGTATGTCATTGACACTAAAATTTAAGTATGGACACACATCCAAGCTTAATAGCTGTAATGCTACCCCTTCTTATGTTGCGCAACCCTCAATCCTATTATTCTACATAGCAACATAGAACTTGTTAGCAGAAAAAGCCTGCTTGTGCCATCCAGTCTTCTGAGATGTCACCTGACTAATCTGTCTCTGCAAACTCAATTTGGTCTCTGGATACCCTCATACTTCCTGTCTATTTTCTAATATACCCCTATGTCTATTACATACAGGCTTGCTAGAAGCCCCCTGCTGTTTTAGCCTCTGCCATTATCATTGGCAGTTTGTTCCAAGTGTCCACAACCATTTCATTGAAGAAATACTTTTTCACACCTGTTTTGAACTCCCCCTCTTTAGTTTCATCTCATGCCCCGTGATACTGATACTCTTTCTCATGTCAGTGAGACTCCCCTTCTGCATCCTGTATTTCCCTATTAGGTACTTGTAGGCGTCAATCATACTAGTCCTCTGTCTCCTCTTTTCCAGGGTGTACATGTTGATATTCTTCAGTCTTTCCTCATAGGGCATTTTGTACAACCCTTGACCATTTTAGTTGCCCTCCTCTGGACGGCCTCCAATCTGTCTATGTCCTTTCTGAGGTGCTGTCTCTAAAACTAGTCACAGTAGTCCAGGTGGGGTCTCACCAGTGAGTGATACAGTGGCAACACCACCTCCCTCTTCCTACTGTAGATACCCCTTCCTAGGCACCCCACCATCCCACTAGCTCTACGCAGTACTTTGTCTCACTGCCATTCCACTTTTAGGCCCTGAGATAAGATAACCTAAGGTCTATATCTTGTTTAGTGGCTGTCATTACCTCCCCATCCTATACTCAACTTCTAGATTCCTATGCCCCAGGTGCATGATTTTTGAACATGTTGGCATTGAATCCCAATTGAAAGACAAATTGGTAGGCAATGAGACCACTCTCCCATATTAATATTATACTGTATATACAATTTTTAATTTTATTTTCCTTTTATTTATGTTTTTAAATATGAAGAATGCTTGTATACAGTGTCACAAATTCATACGTTTTGTACTGGTGTCCTTCATCAATGAACAACCCTGTATTTATTCAGACAAAAGAAAATATATATGTATCATTATATCTTTGTTCCATGACTGAAATAGTATGCTAAATCACTTAATTTAATATATTCATATATCCAAACCTCTCACTACTTCTTCCTCTAGCCTCTCATGGATTCATAAGTTTAAGCTGTAGAGGTGCTTATCTAATTAAACATAAGTTTTTTTTCAGTTATTGCCACTCTGTTAATTACCTATATTATAATTAAAGCTTCACTTGCTAAAAAAAAAAAATCTCTCACCCATATATCACTGTTCTCTAGCCTTCACTTTTATACATAGATTTGTTCATTCAGTGCTTTCACAGTATCTAAATTTTAAACAAGACCTCAAATCAAACTTCATTTTAGTTATCCTTATAAAACACAACAGAAACTTTGTTATTTTTAAACAGATTTTTCAATATATACCAAAGGCAACTACCTTCTTTTTTCCAATATTTAATTAAGCATGCATCCTAGTAAAAATGAAAAACAGAAGCTCCATTTCAGTATAAAATATCTTTCTGTTAACATTCTGTCGGCCAGATAGTCAAAACTTTGTGCCTGGCAAAAACCGTTTGCACAGGTTTAGCGTGGGATTAGCGCAGGTCTGCTATATTCAAAAGGCCAAATAGTGCAGTCAAACTGCATTAGCACTGGGCAAAATCATAAGGTATGCAAGGGGCAAACTGACATGAGTATAGGCACAATGCTATATTCAGCGACTAGTGCTGCACAAAGTAGATTTGTGCTATTTAACATGACACTTAGCGCGGTGCACATTACTGCCTAGGAAAAGCTTGTCTTAACCCTGGGCAATCAGCTTTGTGCAACACTATGGCTTTGCATGACCCTAACAAATAAATATGACACATAGACAAAGCCAAGCATAGAGGAAGTATGCTGCTAACTGATGGCATCACAATGATGCCATCATCTGCCACCAGTCCCAGCCATGCCAGGCAGTAAGTGATGACCCTGCCGCCAGTGGACAGCATGCCAGTGTGGCCATACAGCACACACCTGTGGGCCACACTTCTGTGGACACCAACAGATGCCAGCACACACATGCAGCACTGTGGGCATGGAGAATGTTGAGGGGAGAGTGTATGGATGGCCAGGCTGTGCTACAGACCAGGTGTGGCCACAAGGCTGGGACACATCATGCAGTGCACATGGGCCAGTATTGGGAATACCCCAAAACCAGTGTGCCTTTTGGATGATATATGCCCCCCCGGCCACATACCACACAGCTGTACAACTGCCATAGCACACAAAGTCAGACATGTATATGTCACTGTGAGCATCCCATGCCAGAGGTGCAGCATCTGTGGGTCACACAACAGTGTAACAGTAATGTCCACTGTCAGTAAACACCTGCAGGTTGGGCCTCTCACTGTCTCAATGTATATCTCAATGTGTAGTCATCATCACTGCCCTACACACCATAGGCATTGCTGTGTCCACACACTACTGGCCCTCTTGCTACTGTAGTGTCTGCTGTGCACTGTAGCATGACCTACAGTGTGAACAGTTGCATGCAGCACCACCACCATCTATGCCTATGCTGTGTTGTCCCAGTGCAGCTGCAGGCAGCAGCACATGTGGAAGTAGTGTTCAAAACTGTATAATATTCCCCAAGCTGTTTGTGCAGCGCTAACACATTTGCGCCGGTTTAGCACAGGACTAAACAGTTAGCCCAGCGCAAATTGCATGCAAATCAGGGCATAATGAGATACTAATCTGGATGTTTGCCCACAGACTACCTAAGTAGGCTCATTTGCATGTCACTTTTGAATATGGCAAAGTTTAGCACCGGGCTAATGGTTTAGCCCTGTGTTAAACCTGTGCAAATGTGTTAGCACTGCACAAACAATTGAGGGGGATATTTTACAGTTTTGTGCACTGTACTTTCACATACGCTGCTGCCTGCAGCTGTACTGGGTCCACATATTTGCTGGCACACACATTGGCCAGATAGTTCAACTCTATCTACCTTCACACAGTTTGCCCTGCACTCTCAGCCCAGTTTTCCCGGCCTCATTCCCATGCTATATTCAGAGGCAGTTTGCCATGGGCTATTCCTTTTGAATATGGCTTGCTTTCTGCCCGGGCTAAGTTTGCCTGCTGGGCAGTGCTAATTTTTCCCCGGGGCAAAGTTTTGAATATCTGGCCCTGTGTTTTTTAATCAAGAAGCACTTGGATTAAAATAGTCAGTACTTAATCAACTAGTTTCAATGAAAACTTAATCAGATCAAATATAACAGAAACTCCATTGTTCTGAAATAAACTTCTCATAGTAAGTCTGATTATAGCTACCTTATTTCTTTGCATTTCTCAGGTAAGTGCTGTTAGCTATCAAAACAAAAAAAGAAGCCCTGTTTCAATGTGTATCTCAGTCTATCAGTTTTACTGTATATGGTTTAAAATATACAAAAGCATTAACAGTTAAACTTATTCATCACTTACTTTAAAGTTTTATAAAGTTTCTCGGACATTGCATGACCTCCTGATCTCTCTGCTGATGGAAGTACAATGCATACCCTACGTAGTTGTTTTATTCCTCTCCGTGGAGGGGAATCGGGCACTTGGTAATGTGTCTGGTCACGTAACAGATGCTCATACCCTGGGTGCCCAACCTGCTACTGCAGCACCAAGCAACAATAAACAATTCTTCTAGGCATCCCCATATATTTTTATAAAATAACATAATAGTTCTGTTTGATCTGTAGTTTATTTTATATTATATTCTTTTCAATTATATCCTTGTGATATATTTCATGACTCATTTCCTGAACCCAGGAAACAATCCTTTACTCAACCCCAGAACCTGTATACAGGGAGGTCATGTGAACATCTATGGAATGAGAGTCTGCAAAAGTAAAGACTAAACATTTTTCTAAACTATGTCAGATCTTAACATCTGTACTTTTAAAGGATATAATAAAATACAAAGCATGTATATATTTTTAAGCATATACTGAAATACAGAACAAAATTGAGTCTAGTGAATCAGTGCTGGACTATGGCTAAGTTAGATAATCGGCTGCCAGTCTATGCAGTCATTTAAACAATACCTAGGGTTAGTTGCATCAAATCTATCAATGTAGTATGCTTCCCTAAGAGTTGAGTTCTATAATCCCCGTCCACGGCATTTGGGCTTAACTTTCTCCAAGCCAAAAAAATCTTAAGTTAGGTAACCGATGTCTTTCTAGAATAAAATGTCTTGCTACAGAGGATGTTAAATTGGCTGTTAGGGTATCACTTTTACATTCCCCTATATGTGTTTTAATGGTCTTTCAGTTTTCCCTAAATAGATTTTGCCACAGGGGCATTTTAGCATATAACAACCCTAGCACTTTGGCAATTGATAAACTGTTGGATGGTAATATCCTCATCTCTAGCAGTATTCCTAACCTTCTTTACTCTATATGTATTACTGCAGTGTGTGCAGTGGTCACACTGGTAATTCCCTCTAATATCTATAACTGAGAGAAAGTATTGGGGACAGTTCTCAGGGATTTTTGTTCTGTTTTGGCTAGTTTGTTCGTCAAAGTTCTGTTACTTTTGGGGACCACCATAGGCAAATGTTAAAATACTTTAGCTCACATCATGGTAGCTCCTAACACATCCCAATGTTTGGAAATAATATGTTTGATATTTAAAAATGCATCATTACATATCGTAGCAAAAATTACCTTCCTATTTGTCTGATCATCCCTATTACCCAGATTCCTGTTGAACAGTATATTTCTAGTCCTGTGGTTAATTTTTCGTGTTGCTTCTTCCAGTATCCTTGAGCTGTAGCCCCTGTCTATGAATCTGGTACACATGTCTGAAGTCGCCTTATCAAATTCCAGATTTCTAGTACAATTCCGCTTAGCTCTTACAAATTGTTCATAGGAAATGGACTCAATCAGTTTCTTAGGGTGAAAACTGTCAGCTCTTAATATTGAATTTTTGTCATTGGGTTTTCTGCAGATTTTTGTTGCCAGTTTGTTCTTATTTTTGTAAATCAATAAATTTAAAAAAGGAATTTCTGTCATACTGCTCAACATCATAAATATCAGATGGTTTGTTCTAGTGCTCAACTAGTTATTAAACTCATGCAACTGTTCCATATTTCCTGTCCATATACAGATCACATCATCAATAAATTATTTCCACAGTCTTATGTGATTACTAAATATATTGTTTTCATTAAAAACAAATGTGTTCTTAAAGTTATCCATAAAAATATTCACTTACGAAGGGCCATACTCGACCCCATGGCTGCTTCATGGATTTGCAAACAAAATTGTTTTTTGAATTTAAAGAAGTTTTGTGTCAAAACAATTTCTGCCATTTTGAGTAACGAGGGGTGTGGTGGTTTGATCTCCTGTCCATGTGTTTCTAACAGTGCTAGCAATGCCTCCCAACCCTCTTTGTGAGGAATAGATGTACACAGGTCTTTGAGATCCCATGTCACTAAAATACAATGTTCAATATCAAGACATGTTTCATTTTCCCTCTCTATTAGTTCATTAATATCAGTTGAAACTTTAATATATTATCTTGCCTGTTCTGCTAGAGGTCTTATATGGTGATCAACGCAAATGCTTTCTCTAGGTCCACCTTAATGCAGCATCCCCATTCTACCCTTCTAATCATCACTGTCCCTCCCTTTGCTTTCCTCTTCTCACATGTGTATCTGAATAAAGTCTTACCCCCTTTAGTGACCCCTTTGGCTACACTTTCTTCTGTCTGTGCCTTTGATCACCTCACTGCCTTTCCTAATTCCCTCTGTTTTACTTTGTGAACCTCCCTGTACTCTTCTCTGTGTTTTCTTATACCTCCTGAATTCCACGCTTGATTTCCTTTACCACATTGACCACTACCTTAGAGAACAATAACAATTTCTTCTTCCTTCTGCTTTTGTTCACTTCCTTGAAGTGGTGGTTAGTTGCTTTAATTATGCCCATCCTCTGGGCCTCTACCACTCCCTGGCAATCCCCGCCACAGGCAGTTTCTGACACAGTCTCCATTTTCTTTCAAATCCACCATCCTAAAGTCCAAGACCCTCATCCTCATGTGGTTAGCCTTTGTTCCAGTTATGTTACACCACACTGTACAGTGATCCCTGTTACCCTGGGAACTGCCTACTGTGACATCTGCAACACTGCTCTGTTTGTAAGCACCAGGGCCACCACTGCCTTGTCCCTAGTGTGTTCTTTGACTAGCTCCCTGAGAAAATCCCCTTGTTCAGAGTCAAGAATGGCCCTGTTCCTTGCTGAAGTTGCAGTTGGAAGGCCCCACTCTATATCTTGCATACTGAAGTCACCAACTAGCGGCACTTCTCCCTTACTTGCTATTCTGATGATGGCTTTCCCTGGTGCTGTATTCAACCCCACTCCCTATGCTGGAGGTCTGTACACTACTCTTGTATGGATGGCAACCCCAGAGACTGCCACCAGGGTGACCCACAACACCACCAGACCCCTCTTTTCTTCTGGGTGCCCCTATACCTCCATGGCATTGATCCCTTCCCTCAGGAATCTGTTTAGTCCTGCTTTGAATGCATGTACAGCAGTAACTTCCACCAGCTCACTAGGTAAGCTAGTCAATACGCTAACCATCCACTAAGTGAAAACATGATTTTACATGTTTCCTTTTATGCCTTCCTGTTGCATATCCTCTTCTTCAACTTGCAATCACAGCTCCAACATCTGTGTATACTCCATGCTGTGTATCTTCCTTAGTGTTCTTTATTTATTTATATATATAGTTTTTGTTGACCGGGTAAGTGCACTAGACAAATCCTGCCTATTTTCAGGCATGACCCGGGGGAGGGGGATACAGATGAATGCCAACTGACCTTGAACCAGATTAAGCTGTTGGTGGTAATTTTAGTGAATGAGGGAAATTTAGCCAGGACACCGGGGAAATTCTCCTGCTATTTTCAATAAGTGCCGTGGGATCTTTAACATCCACCTGAACTACCACCAATCCAGGCAGATGGGACCTCAGTTTAATGTCTCATCTGAAAGCTAAACACCACATCCATGTTAATGTTCAGCCTTCACTTTTATATACTTAATAATTCAGGTATGGCCAATTAATCCTCATAACACTTATACTGAAACCTCTCAATGTCTTTAGTGTCTGTTGTGTAACACAGGGAAAAGAAGTGGATGTAGTTTTCCAGGTGAGTTCTAACCTAGGGCTTGTATTTGGAGACAGAATTAAGAAGCAAAATGCTGGACTCTACAGTCACTTGAACCAGCCCAGGGACCACCCCTTCCTTTAAAATCCCAGTCTCTCCCACACACACAACAATAGTTCTTCCTCCTTCATAGCTTCCCAGGGGACATCAGTTAGGGATTAAATTAAGCCTGGGTTGGTGACACGTTGTTGAGATCTGAAGAAAAGGCAGCCTTTGATCCAATACCCTGGGTGGATAAATGAGAGCACTGGTTGGATCTAAAGGTCAAAAGGTAGAAGGAAGCAAGAAATGGGGAGAAAATGTAAAGCTTTTGCACAAAGTTGTGATTAAAATAATATTTTAATTGGTTTTGAATTCAGACATTGTGAACTAGCATACAATAACTCTTAGTCCAGACAAACTTGGTTACATCACATGTTAATACTCATCAACAAGGCAGAACAGCCTTTTTACCAATCCTGTTGCAATTTACAAAGAACCTTATGTGTACAGAAAAAGTGCTTTGAACATCTAGACAGATTTCCCCCAAAAGAACATTTAGTGATTAATGATGGTACAGTACATTGAACTAAGATCAGTAAATAGGGATGTGAGGACATTCACAAATCAGTACAGGGGAGGTGATGGTCCTTGAGGTAATTTGAAATGGCAAACAAAGCATAGTAACAGTGTGCTGCAGCAGTAAAAAGGACCAGGAAGATGCTGGGGAATAAATGGGGAGCTACCTGGATAAGGAAAGTTATTCTTCCTTTTAGAAGGCCCCAGCCAGGTCTTATAAGGAGTACTGAATAATTTTTTGGGCCTCCTCAGTGCAAGAAAGGTATTGATGATATAGAGAAGCTGCAAAACCATGCCACCAAACTGATAAAAAACATGGAGTGCAAGGGATATGAGGAGAGACTGTTAAAATTATTGGCACGGTCCACAATGAAGATGGCATACACATGATTCCTATGTTGAGTACCAATCCAGCTGCATCCTCTGATGCTGAAACATAGAAACATAGATTTTGTCAGCAGAAAAGGACATTTAGGCCCATTCAATCGGCCCCTTGTCCCTGCCTATTCTGTCACCACTAACCCTAGTTGGTCATAGGCATCATTCCCTGATCCCCCTATTCCTTTACCTAATATGCCCCTGTCACTATCCCACACATGCTTGAAGCTCCCAGCTGTCCTTGGCCCCACTGCCTGTGCTGCTGCATACTAGACTGTGGGCTGTATTTTCAGAAAACTGCACAACTTTTAAGCACACTTGTGCTACCTGCAGCAACGCTGTTTGATCACATAAAAGATGATTTTACTTTTTTTGCTGCAAGTGCAGCAAGTTGCTCACAAAAAAGTATGTGCATGTGCCATTTTTCAACTGTTAAGTGGCAATGACACAAATGCATCACTTTTTATAAAACTAGGGCACGCACATCTGTACTCATCTAGAGGGCAGCAGGAGCAGCTGAATTTTAGACGCAAGTCCATCGGTGCAAGTTTTGAAAGTCAAGCCCATTATCTTCAGTCTATAGCTGCCCAGGCCACAAGTGGGGAGCATCACATTGCAGAAGTCTGGGGCAAAGCTGGGCCAGACCCGAAACATCCAGTAAGAACCCAATTCAATCAGAATGTTGATTTCATACAGGGGATTGAGAGATACAGAAGTCTACGTCAGACTGATGTATCCCCTTTTTGAAAAATAAAAATTTGTTCTGAAGAAAAATAGTTAGCCCACATACCTCCCAAGCTTCAATGCTGTATAGGTACTTGTGACCATCTTCTGGGAGGGCCTTTCCAGCCATCAATCATTCAGGTGTAGCTTAGCCAGGAAGAACAGAGGGCTTGCTGCATTGTCCCCTGGCAAAGCCTCCACTCCTTCCAAGATGCTTCTGTAACAGGCAACTCAGGTTGTAGATGGCCTTGGAGTTTTTTTACTTGTTGTTTCTCCTACCCACTGCCCACCTGTCTTCAACCTGGCAACCACCCTGCCACATTACCTACTCAGACACCAGAGAGCCCCACTTACTTGCCTCATGGGGTTACCCTTATATGGTATGGCCCACCAGAAGGCAGCAGTCCCTCCAGCAGGAGTCTGAATCAGGTGGCAGTGGGGCTTTTCATGCTGGACTGGTGGGGGTTTCTGGACCTGAGTGTGCCAGCATCTTACTACCAAACTGGGAGGGTGTTTAATTTGCTGCTTTGTCCCTCCCCTGAGACACTGATTGTTAAGTCTATGGCCATGCACATAACAGGCATGTAAGCCACAAAGCCCCCTGCATCTCCCCTATACTTGCCATCAGCAATGAGTTTGCACCACCTTGACACCTACATCCAGAGGTGGCTCAGGAGAGACCACAGGCATTGTCACAAAACTGGAACACCCTAAAACAAGAAATTCGGTATCATGATTCTGGAAGTGAGTTTTATAAACTCCACATAGATAGTGACAAAATTAATAGTATGTATTGTACACAAAAAAACAAAAATGACAAAGAGCAGTCATCCTACCTGCCTAACATTCCATGCATGCTTTGAAAAAGTGCATATACCATGTACAAAATGTTAGGCTGGTAGGACGACTTCTCTTGGTTGCCTTTGTTTTTTTAGTAGAATAAATATTGACAGCTAAATATGTGTGTGAAGTTTATAAAACTGAGTTCCAGCACTGTGATGCTGGACTTCTAGTTTGAGAGTGCACCACATTGACTCCCCAATGTCAAGCTCAAGCAGCAGTGAGCAGGCTACCTCCCTCCTTCCCTAGAGGAGAAGAGTGTCCCCTAGACACTCCATTCTCCTCCCACTAGCAGGCCTGATGACTCAGGTTTATTATCAAACTTGTGTCACCAGTGCCATGAGTGGTAGCCAATAATGTCCATGGAGTATAAGAATACAACCTTAGTGGCCTACAGTCTGACTGCCAACATAGATCCAGGAACTGAGTTGGGGATACTCTCCACTGGTGTAGGGCATGTCTCACAATGTGTGGAGTCTTCTACATATGTAGAGAGGCAGTTCAGCTCACTTTGGATCATCATGTGTGTTCTGTAAATCCAGTCCTTAGTTTATTCAGTTTAGAAAAAAGTACATAAGGAAGGGGATTGTTTTGGGACACTTTAGGTGATTGATGGGGGTGCACTACTTAGTGTTTTTGAGCTGGTGAGGACTAGCAGAACTAGGAGGCAAGCAATGAAACTAAGGGAGGGACAAAATGGGATATTAGAAAGAACTGTGTTATTCAGAGAGTGATGACCATATCGAAGGGGCTGCGTTTGGAACTGATGGGTGCAGCCACATTGTAATCATTTAAGGGTTTCTGCAGAGAAAGGCATCAACTGCTATTCAGTTGAAGAACCAAATATATAACACAATCTGCACTGTGTCATACTTCCAAAGAAGAGGTGAGTTTGTGGTCTTAGACTACTAAAGGTTTCGAATGTGGGTGGTGTTTCCATCCCTCTGTGCCGCAGCCTACAGTAGGTATTCACTAAGCATAATTCCTAAATCCACAATCTAACAGTTGACAACAGATGGAGGATGGGATGGACAAGATGGACCTTGAGTTTGTTCTGCTTCTATCTTACTATAAATGTTATTATATCATAGTAGTTGTGGAAAAAAGAATGATATTACTTTCTAGAGATTTTGTAGGACAAACAATTCTTCATAAAGCAAGTGAAGTATTGATAGAATAAGGAAGGTTACAGATACTGGTATAATTAAAGAAACAACTCCCACTCTGTGGAACTCTCTACCTCAAGACGGTCAACCTGTTCCAACCCTATACAGTTCAAAAAGTGGTTTCAAAGCCTTCTCTTGGGGTTTATCCCCTTGCAACTACAATCACTGACCTATTGCTCACTTGGTGCACCTTGTATGAATTATTACTTGCTGCTCTAATTATATAACTTGCTGTAATTACTGTGTTTTTTATTCAAGCTGCACTCCATGACCTCTTGGTCCTCGTGTATGTCATATGTATTAGACATGCTGCTTCATCTATATTTCTTTTCTGTAAATATTGTGAAACTTAACTTACTTTATGTGTGTAACTAATACCATTGTACCTTGTAGGTATAGTAATTATATTCTGATCCAAAAAGACTGCTACTATGGGACAGAGACTGGTGCCAAGACACAAATAAAATAGGAAAGTAGCAAGCATTCTGGCATCCCAGTGAATGAAACTTAAATTAAGTTGTGCTAAAAAATATTGTTTATTATAAATAATGTTAAAAAATAACAGCAAGATGCACCCCACTAAACACCAGTGTTTCACATCATACTTGATGCTTTATCAAGGTGTGGCCTAAGTACCAATCTGCCTTAATTTATACTAACAAAATGGTCACTTGATTTTTCAAATGTACCAATCTTTTTCTAATTCTCATATTTCACCTCAGTGACATGAGTTCATCAATACTCAGACCTAAAATGGTGTACAGCACAGCATAATTATACCCCTAAAAATGCATAAATATAAATCTAAATATTTCTTGGGTTTTAGCACCTTGCAGCAGCAATTGTAGACCTATTGCTCACTTGGTGCAGCTTATATGAATTATTACTTGCTGCTCTAATTGTATATCTCTCTGTAATTATTATGTTACACTATTTATTCAAGTTGCACTTCATGACCTCTTGGTCCTGGTGTATGTCATATGTATTAGGCATACTGCTTCATCTGTTTTCTTTTCTGTAAATACTGTGAAACTTTACTTTATGTGTGTAACTAATGCCATTGTACTTTGTGTGTATGGTAATTATATGCTTTCTGTAAATGATAAAGGGGACTTTTTTATCTCAGTGGGCCTACCTAGTCACCAAAATTCAAATAAATAAATAAGCTATTAGTTTTCAATTTCCTTTTTAAATAGGCACTCTTATCAACATTTTAAAGATTTAACAGTATGGTGGTGTCCTGGTAGGCTATGCGATTCAAATGTTCATGAAGCTAACTGGGCTGGGAATATTCTTCGATTCACTTTAACAACTCTTCTGAATATTAAAGGGATTTTGTGAGCTGTTCAATAGCAAATGGGATTAGAAACCTGTAGTAACCTGAAGGAGTTGTGATTCAATCTCCTTCCATTAAAACTGCCAAAAAGTGCTGTTTTCCAATAAAAAATGCTTTTATTTCCATGCTGTGTTTCATTTGCATAATGCACTCCTTTTTTCCACAGTGCTACAACCCCCAAGCATGACACCATGCAAAGGAAGCAAAGTTTGTAAGCACTGTTTTGAAACAGAGACCTCTGTTAATCAGTCTTGGTATTGCAGACATCAACACTATCAATCAATCAAGTCTTTATTTAACCAGGCATTCATTGTTGGGCAGAAGCTCATTTGCAAGATGGACCTGGGTGGAGCATGAACAATTGTATATACAGGTCAACACAGGTATTTACAAGGCAATACAGATAATACTCTTTACAGAGAGGAAGAAAAAGAAGTTCATATGTACATAGAATTATACAGATATTGTACAGATTACATGGTATTTACATACATAGAAGTGTCTATAGGAAGATAAAGCAGGTTATCTAAGGTTGCAGGAGGAAGTAACGGAAGAAAAAAATTAAAATAAAAATATACACCAGGTAGAGGTGAAGGTAGGTGGGAAGGGAAGGAGGTAGGGGAAGAAAGGCTAGGAGGGCACGGTGCACAGAGAGGAGTTGGTAAAATGGGATGTAGAGAAGGTGGATGGAGAAAAGGAGTATATGTGAGCCCCAGGATTGAATGCAATAAAGTACGGGGCATGGTAGGATGTCACAACCCAGGGTAGTGAGCTCCTATTCGAGGTTGGGAAAGGAAGAGTAAGGGGATGGATGGGCCTAGTGTTGATAAGACAGGGGCATAAGAGAGAGAACAATTAGGCTGGTGAGGAGCAAGCTGGGGGTCAGTACTTAAAATTGGGTCTAGGCGTGGCTATATACCAGTGCAGACACCGATACTGGGTCTGAGTGGGTGAAGCAGTTACATACTTCTCTGATTGTATGGAAATAAAGCATCTTAAAGGCATTTATACCAATTAGAGTGCTTAATTTGAGGGTTTTTTGTAGATTGTTCCATAAGGTAGGTAGCAAGAAGCTTATGGCTGCCCTGCCGAAGCGGGATTTTGCTTTGGGTACTTTAAGTGTAATAGCTGAGTAACTTCTTAACACGTATTTCCCAATTATACTCAGGGGAAGACAGCAGGAGATATAGTAAGGCAGCTTATTAGAGATGGCTCTATAGGTCCAGAGAGTGGCGTTTCTGTGGCACCTGGACTTTAGTGATGTCCACCACACTGCCGCATATAAGGTACAGTGATGCATGTTGAAGGGGAGTCCCGTTATAAACCTCAGTGCTCGATGGTAGAGTATGTCCAGTTTAGCCATGTAAGAGTTGGGGCATTGGCTGTAGAGGAAATCAGCGTAATCAACCAATGATAGGAAAATGGATTGGACCAGTTGTTTCTTGGCATCTCTGGTGAGAAATTGGTTGATTCTAAAAAACAGTCCAAGCCTTTGCTGAAGTCGTTTTAGCAAGTCCTCGACATGTTCAATGAAGGAGACTCTTTGGTCTATCCAAACTCCCAGATACTTGAATTTTGTAACAAATTCTAGTTTTTCACCTAGAACTGTGGTAATTTGGGGAACTGTCCCACTGGACACAGGGTTAGCTGTATGGATAAAAGGGGAGAGGACCATCGCTTTAGTGTTTTTTGGCATTAAGGAGTAGCTTTTTTTGGAGGAGTTGGCTTTGCAAAGGTTGAATTCTGACTGTAGGTCATTGCAGGCAGCTTCAGGTGTTGGGCAACTCACGTAAAGAACTGTATCATCTGCAAACAGATGGATGTTGGCTTCTTTTATACAGTGGTCGATGTTATTAATGTAGATTGCAAAAAGTAAGGGCCCTAATATAGAACCTTGAGGTACCCCTCTTTGCAGAGTTTTTAAAGGGGACAGGCCTCCTTCAGCTTTAACTTGTTGAAGGCGCCCTGTAAGATAGTCAGTAAACCAACGCAGAGAGGAGGAGTCCACACCTATGGTATGAAGGGAGGAGAGCAGCAGACTATGGTCGACGGTGTCAAAAGCCTTGCTTAGATCAAGGAAAACAGTACAAATAAAGTTTTTGCTCTCAAGATTACGCTGCCAGTCGTTAGTAACTTTGGCAAGGGCTGAGATAGTGCTATGTTTAGCTCTGAATCTGGACTGTGTAGGATTTAGAAGTTCCCTAGACTCAAGGTGAGTCCTCAGCTGTGCATTTACAATTTTCTCTAGGAGCTTGGGCAGGACCAGAAGGAGAGAAATTGGCCTGTAGTTATTGAGATCACCAGGGTCACCTGATCTGAACAGTGGTATGACATGTGCTGTCTTCCATATAGGTGGTAAGGTGCCCTGAGACAGGGATAAGTTAAAAAGGTGGGTGTGGGTCTTGCTAGTCACGTGGTAGGCAATATTTAGGAAGCAAGGGTCAAGGGTGTCGGCCCCAGCACTTTTTCTAGTATCCAACTGAAGCAAGAGGTCCTCTACCTCTTTCAGTGGGTCAGGTTGAAGCGAGAAAAGGCACGCTTATCGGAGTTTCAGACAGTTGGCTGGCAGTCTGGGAGCGAAGTATGTTTGCAGGGGAGTTATCAAATGCCATGCCTGCAGTAGCAAAGTGGTTATTGAATGCATCAAGTATATCCATCTTTTCAGTTATAGTCAAGTTGCCAGAGGTAATCTTGGTCAGGAGTGAATTTCCTGGGGAGTGGCCTAGCAGATCATTGATTGTGTTCCAGAGCTTGATTGGACTCTTTGTGGCAGAGTTGAGTTCGGATTTGAAGAAGGTGGCCTTCAATTCTCTGATTGTTTTGGTACATAAATTTTGTAGTCTCCTGAACTGGTTCCAATCCTCTGCAGTGTTCAGTCTGCGCTCTTTTTTCCAGAGCTTATCTCTTTCTAGAAGCAAGGACTTGATCTGAGGGGTGAACCATTTAGAGGTTTTGGTCCTAGTTCGAACTTTAATCAGGGGAGCATACTTATTAAGGGCCCTTGATAGAATGTTGTGGAAGATATTGTAAGCTGACGTAGTCGTTTTGGCCAGATAGAAATCTTGCCACTGAGGGGAGTACTTAAGCTCATTTAGGTAGGCATGTTCATTGAAGTTGCACCTGGATCTCTTCATAGAGAACTTGTTGATGGGTGCTGGGTTGTTGGTGGATCTTACTCCCTCAATAAAACAATGGTCGCTGGCGTCTGAGAAGAAGACATCAGCGTGGGAGAAGAGATGAGGTTTGCTCACCATTAGCACATCCAAAAGTGTACTTTTACTGGGGTTCTTCACGTTTGGGCATGTTGGTTCAGTAATAAGTTGTGTCAGCCCATGTTCATCACAGAAGGATGCAAGGGGGACAGCTGTGTTAGAGAGCCAGTCAAAGTTGAGGTCTCCTAAAATAATAGTTTCTGGCAGCCCCTGTCCCAACTTGTCACTTAGATATGACACAAGCTGTAGGCCAGCAGACGGTGGTCTGTGGCATCCTATTACGCAGAGTGCAGTAGTCTGTGTAATTTCCACTTTGAGAATTAGACATTCGAATTTGCTGGCGACAGATGCCGAGGATAAGCAGAAGGCAGAAAATTTGTCTTTAACGTAGATAGCTACCCCTCCTCCTCCTCTGGCATGCCTATCAGCTCTGAACAAGGCATAGTTGGGCATGTTTACTTCTCTATCAGTGGTGCTGGGTCCAAGCCAAGTTTTGGAAATCACAAGTATGTCAGGAGAGGTATGGTTTACCCAGGGTTGTATTAAGGTTATCTTTTTAAGGAGGCTACATATGTTAATATGCAAGAAGCTTATTCCTTTTAAATTTGCTAGTTCTGCTGGCAAAGCAATAGCTTCTGGGGGACCAGTGTTGAGTTCTACGTTGCCTAAAAATAGTAGGAGGATAAGTAGGATTTTTCTAAGAGCGCTAATTATAAGCTTGTAATTCCTGCCTTTCTCCCATCTAGTAGATCAGATGTTTTAAGGACTGGAAGTAGCCACCATAGAAGAGCTGATCTGTTGTAGCAAGAGCTAGTACCCTCACCACATAGGCGGGAGGAGATAGAAGTCTGTGTGGTGGGAGGTGGGCCTTGTGGTGGGGGAGTGTTATAAGTACTACTGGTATGTGTGGTCCAAGAGCAGGGTTCGAGGTATTGGTACTTGGAATCACGGAGGCAATTAAAGGATAAGTTGCCATGTTGTATACAGCACAAGGTGCCATTGTAGACCAAACATGATGGTAGTTCAGGTGTCCAATGCTGGGCAGCTGGTATCAGCAGAAAAAGGGGCAGTATAAGGAGCCATATAGGGCCCAACATGATGGTACCTCAAAAAAGGAGCCACTCAATTAGCCCAGGGGCCAGTGGAGTTGCTGGATTAATGCAGCTTATCAGTAGCTTTCCGATCCAGGTCGACCTGAATTTGATAGCATTTAAAAAATATTTAGTGGTGAAGGCACAGCCAAGGACAGCCTATGCATTTTTAGTAAGGCAAGGCCCTGAGAGTTGGATCCTGTAGGCTGGACAGAGAAGAGGGGGATCATGAGCTAAGTCTCTATTGGTGGGGCACTGTGCCAGGGGACGTGGACTAATATTTTGGCAGGAGCTACTGTATTTAATAATCATCGGAGGTGGGGGGCGGTTGAAAAAGTTGCGGCAGTTGCTGTACCTTGTAGGGCCTTGGGTCCATATCTGTGGTCTCGAGCGTCAGCTAGAGGGGCGCTGACCGCCCGGTAGCCGGGAATCCCGAGACTTAGGAGCTGGGAGCCTGGGCGACAGTTCCTCGGCTGAGGGAGAGAAGGAGAGTGAGGGTTAATAAAGGGAATTCACATAAAGGGTTAGACAGAACAGTGGGGAGTCCAAAATTTGCAGAACAAAAGGACGTGTATTTCTTTGGCACCCAAAAGTGTCTAGGGCTAGTGCACGCATGCAGGGAAAGGGCTGTAAACACTAGATTTCTTTCCCAAACCACAATTCAAGTCCTTTCAATTACAGACTGGGTTAACACTTTGGCTTTTTAACATTTGTCCCAACATAAACATTTTTAGGGTTTAAAATCAAAGAGCAGAAGCCAGCTTCCGCCAGGGACAAATCAGAGCGTGGTCTGAGAGGGCGCTCGCAATCTGATTGGTTGCGGCAGTTGCCGTACCGTGTAGGACCTTGGGTCCATGTCTGCAGGCTCGAGCTTTGGCTAGAGGGGCGCCGACCACCTGGTAGCCAGGAATCCCGTGGCTTAGGAGCTGGGAACCTGGGTGGCAGTTCCTCGGCTGAGGGAGAGAAGGAAAGCGAGGATTAATAAAGGGCATTCATACAAAGGGTCAGACAGAACAGCGGGGAGTCCAAAATTTGCAGAACAAAAGGATGTGTATGGTAATAGCAATGCCAAAAGAGGTAGTGAGGAGTAGTAGTAGGTGGTTGCACCCCATGGTAGTTTGTTTGGTGTTGCTGGCCTGCTTAACTGCTAGCTGGTATATAGTTGGAAAGGTATATAGTCGAATTAGGGTGCGGTCCCTAACAATAGGGCAGGTGAGCAGTAATTGAGAGGCGTTAGATGGAGTGGCTGGAGAAAAGGTTGAGAGGAAATATGTGATCCTGTGGGTGGGACTGGTTTAAAAAGGGGCAGTGAGAAAGTGGGTCAAGTCAGGTATTGAAGACAGGGAGGCCAATAGCATGAAAATGTGCAGCAGTGGAGAGACCAATCTGCTGTTACACTGAGGAAGGGGTGGAGTAAGGGTCTATTTAATACTGTGAGGAGGAGGGGAGTGGGGTTGGTGAAAAAATTCAGTCCAGAAGAAAGCACAGAAAGAGATTTCCCTGAGATCAGGAAGCGCCAGGCATTGGAAAATCAGCCAAGGAGTAAAGCTGCCAATCAGTGCCTGGTTCCTCCACTGGGCATCCAGTCAAAACAGTGGCATTCAAAACCACGAGTTTCGGAGGTCCGATGTGTACTTGAATCTCTCCGGGGTTCAGTCAGGTGGTCTGTTAGCTGTGGCCTACTCAGAGAGAGCCAAGGCCACAGGAGCAGCTTAGGAAGCCCGCAGATGGACTGTCTGTGGAACAAGGAGGGAAACACAGAGGATTAAATACAGCTAGAGTACAATAGCAAGCTCAGTGAGGGGCAGGCAATGGGGAAAGACAAGGCACGAGGTAAAGAGGTGGTAAATGCAGGGCAATAATTTGGAGCTAGAAGAGGAGTTAATGGGGGGCTGTCTGTGCTTTGGCACGGGACGTCTGAGGAGGACAGCAGCAGCAGGGGAGGTGTAAGGAAAGGGTTTGTAGGTAAGGCAGAGAAGAAAGTAAGGTGTTCAGAGAGACAGCATTACAAGTGGGGCAGAGAAATTAATAATTGGCAGAGTGACCAGTGTGGGGAAGGGGCAGAGTTTGTCAGTAAGGCAGAAATGGAAAACTGCAGCAGTCTTGCTCAGTAGCTAGGCCAAGCAGTCAAACATCGGCTACTATACAATACAGTTTGTCAAGCACTAAGTAACACTGAGAGGCTAGACTAGTGGCTTGTATTAGACTAGCTAAGCTGGCAGGTGAAGTAAGACCAATTGATGCATAACATATGTAGATTACATTAACAAAAAATTCAGTCCAGAACACAGCACAGAAAGAGATTTCCCTGAGATCAGGAAGCGCCAGGCATTGGAAAATCAGCCAAGGAGTAAAGCTGCCAATCAGTGTCTGGTTCCTCCACTGGGCATCCAGTCAAAACAGTGGCATTCAAAACCACCAGTTTCGGAGGTCCGGTGCATACCTGAATCTGTCCGGGGGTCAGTCGGGTGGTCTGTTAGCTGTGGCCAGCTCAGAGAGAGCCAAGGCCACAGGAGCAGCTTGGGAAGCCCACAGATGGGCTGTCTGAATCTGTCCGGGGGTCAGTCAGGTGGTCTGTTAGCTGTGGCCTGCTCGGAGAGAGCCAAGGCCACAGGAGCAGCTTGGGAAGCCCGCAGATGGGCTGTCTCTACTAGCATAGGAGACTACATCTCTCAGTAAAGAAATCTTGTTAGTTAGATACTACGTGCACAATGCCTTGTTTTGCAAATAAACATATAAGAGCTTTTATTGTTGAAGCCACTACAGAATATGAGACTTTTTTTTTAATTATTTTTATTTTCATAACTGGGTAAGGCCCACTAGGCACAAGTGCCTGTTTTCAGGGGAGATCTGAGAGCACTGGGTGGTTAAGTGACTTGTTTAGAGTCACACAGTATGTAAGTGGAGGTTGTGAGACTCAAACCCAGCTCTGATCTGCTGGATATACCAAGCTTATTCACAGCTCATTACTCTAACCTCTAGGCTATACTGCCAGACTGCACCTCATAGTAAAAGAATTGGAAAACAACTTCTTATTATAGCCAAAATGCCTTGCTGTTTATATCTACTGTACATATTAGGTACAGTCACTACCAGCAAAATAAGGGACTGCTTCTCTGAGTAACTAACATTTACATCACATTATAATTTACCCAGAATTTCTTGGTGCTGTTTGTAAAACTTGCATGACATCATTCTGGGGGTGTCCTGTACACAAAAAACTGGAAGACACAGTGCTGATTAAACATAAATAAAAATGATTATGACAGATTCTTTTTACAAAACAAATTGCAGCTCCAACATCTGAAGCATGAGCTGCAATGGAATACTGTGTGAAAAAGGCATCTGCGAAAGCTCACAGAATCACTTTAACTTCTGCCATCTTATTAAATTAATTTATGGGTCTGCAATCAGATGTGTTCTGCATGCTTCAAAATGTATAGGACCCTATTAATCATATCTAGTTTCATGTCTTGTTCATGAACACTGCCTTTCAAAAAGAAAGGAGAAATAGGCACATAATGGGGGTGTAACTCAATGATGCATAGGGCCCAGAATTATTACTTGGATGGCACAGGAAATAAGGACATTGTGTCTGAGTAAATTATCTTTGGCAATGGAACACTAGCTTTGAAAATGATAAAAAGTTACGAAGATGAAAGTGAAATGTGCTATTTATGACATTTATGTATGTAGTAAATTTGATCATGTTTTAAACAATGGCCAAACCATGTGCAGTCTTGTCTTAATTTCTCTGGTGGCCTTAATAAATGTACATTACATATACAAGCTTTTATAGAAAAAGATCTAGTTCCAGTGGGGAAATTAAAATTCATAACACTATGGCAGGGTTGGCCTTTCACTGTAATTGTGCCCTGAGGGAAAGCAGTTTTATAATCTAGGACCCCAAAGTCAGATGAAACAGCTTTTTTACATACTGTTCCTGCTTATATTTTCAACTTTTGCTGAAAGATAACAATTCTGTTTCATTTGCTTATTAGTGATATTCCCCTAATTGCTTAAAAGGCTAAATTGCACAAAAATGTCCTTTTGTTAGATATGTTGTTTCATGATGTTATGCACATGTCCTATAGAAATATGGAATAAGTCTAAGTAAATCATTAATGAGCTGCTGACACAATGGAAACCAATTTGGAAAAATGTCATGTTAAGACAATTTAGCTTATATTTCATATTATGTACTGTAAGTCCTACTCTGCTTTCTTTATTACTAAGGACATTTGCATGAAAAAAATGGATTTCTGGTCTATTTGATTTGGCTGCTGGTTTACACCTGTCATCACAATTCTGATGATGACATAACCTTTTGTTTCTGTGGAGATAATTAAGATTTTATAAACCAGACAGTATGTTGTCAGGTTTAGACAATCAGGCAGAACAAACAAAGTCTAGGGGACATTTATTTTGTTTTTTTGCAACTGTCCTCAGTAATGAAGAAAAGAAGGAAATAATTACAGGAAATATATGAAATATAAAACTGAAACCTGTCTAAATCCTTAATTTTCCAAAGCTTTTCCAGTACAGTAGTTCCAGGGATTCTTTAAATGAGAACTGCACTAAGCCTTTAAGTTATTTATCCATGTAGAAGCTGATTGTTAAATATGGGTTCCAATTCTCTCTCTTACGATTCCATCTCTACAGTCTTTATAATTATCCAAGTGGATTTTTCTGATTTACACACAGGTAGTAAGAATTAAGTAGTAAGAATCATTTTAGAACTGTATGATGTAGTTTACTGTACGGCCCTTGCTCAGCTCTGTCATTGGTCACATTGGTTACAATGCATCCATGTATGACTATAGACCTCTGGGGATATGGGGGGTTTGTACTACATCATAAATTTCTAAAATGCTGCTTAACACCAGAATATAAATCAGAAACAACCACTGAGGTTGCTAGTAGGTCAGTATAGTGGAAACATAACTGAACTGGAACTAGAATTTAAAAAAAAGCTACTACTTGAAAAAAAAGACTTCCAGATTCAATGCATTTCTCCTTTAAAAGTACAGTTCATGATTTGACACTTAGGCAATAATACATGACAGGTTGTGATATATCACAGGATATCATGAGTACTTGGGTGCTCCATAAGTCACAAGACCATAGGCTGAGTGATTTATGCATCCAAAAAGTGACAATATACTATGATATGCCACACTCTGTAGTGTATTATTGCTATTAAACAACATTAAATAACACAAAACAGTCATGGTTTTATGTTCAGTAGGATTTTTTTTAGTATAAAAAACAGCTTCTACTGGAAAAAATGACTTCCAGATTCAGTGCAGTTCTCCTTTAAAAGGACATGTCATGATTTGACACTTGGACAATCATACACGGCAGGATGTGGTATATCATGGGATATCATCAGGACTAGGGTGCTTTGTGAGTCACAGGGCTATAGACTGAGTGATTTATGCATCCAAGAAGTGACAATATTCTTTGATATACCTCACATTGGAGTGTATTGTTGCTATTAAATAACAAAAAATAATGTAAAACAATCATGATTTTATATTCAGTAGAATTTATTTGAGTATAATAGTCCCAATTTTTAACTTTAAGTCAAAAAGTAAAAAAAAAATTACCTAAAGAATGCCTGGTATGCTGTGATTCCCAATGTCCTAAGGTAAGCTTCTCTGTAGAGAACAGCAGTGAAGTGCTTTATTATTTATTTTATGAGATCTTTGACTGGAACTTTTATGAACTGTTAGTATATTAGCAGTTTTATTATGGCTGACAACCAGTCAACTTTCTTAATTCTTGACTGGTGTTTCATAATTTGGGTTAGACATTGTACTTACTAAAGGAGTGAAACTCTCCACTTCAAAATGCACAGTTTGTTTAACATAACAGTTTGAAAGTTTGTATTTGATTTAGTGTTAAAATAAAAATTGCTTATGGTACATTTAAGCAATAATACATGACAGGTTTTGGTATATCATAGGATATTGTTATACCTCAGGTGCATTGTGAGGCATGAGGCTGCAGCACGAGTATGTCTTGCACCTGAGAAATGCTATAATGTGCCACACCCTGGAGTGTATTATTGCATTTATGAACTGAAATCCTTTTGATATAAATTTAAACTAGAAAAGTGTTAAATTATTTGTTTTAACAATTATTTTTGTAATGTAAATTGGTACATACAAAATGTGCATGGAGGCATGTGTATTTTTTTAAAAAGTCTGCAATGTGTAGTGTGTTTAGTAGGTGGTGCTGCTGCAGCATGTTGCTTCCCCTTCCCACACTGTGCTTGTCTTTTTGTCTCTGATGTACAGTAGCTGCACCCCCACCCATCGTCACTCTGTTAGTGTTAAGCACCTCCTCATCGCTCTCTTGGTGTTGGCCTTCTCCCAGTGTATAGTAGTATTTTTCTAGAATGGAAGCAGTGGGACCAAAAGGAGGAGTTTGGTAAGTGCAGTGAGTGTTGTTGTTTTTAAATGTGTACGCACTTGTCTCTGAAAAATTAGAACACTCAAGGAGGACAAATCTGCAATATGACAGTTATATTGATTTTTTTTTTTAGTTAACACAGTGTTAGGTAATTAAGGATTTTTGTCCGTTTTTTTCATTTGATTTGGTGAGGGACAGAATCTGCAGTGAGGAGCGAGGTTGACTTTCAGAGAGAATGTACTGTGAAGCTGACTACACTGAAGGCATCCATTTTATTTCTATTTGGTGCTAAATCAGGGCAGGGAGTGCAAATTCTAAAATAAATGCCTGTTTTATGTATTTGCGAGTATAGGGTGAGGAAGATGTATCACTGTGCTGAATGGCAGTTCAGTATTATTCTTTGCAAAAAACTTTGCTAATGCATCAGTTAGGAATCCAGCAACAAAAGTTGACAAATGTGGCTTTAGGGTTTCCAACCCTAGCATCCTACCCCCCACACTGCATACAGCAATAGGTGTGGAGGATGTGCCTATGGATTGTCAACCCTAATGCTCACCCCATTCCATCAGTAAATAAGCTGAGATGGGTACAGTATAGGAGAATGAGGTGAGCATTATGGTTGACAATCCCAAGGCACATATGTCTGTGCCTGTTACTGCATGCAGGGTGGGGGTGGAGTGCAAGGGTTGGAAACCCTAACACCACATTTCCCTACTTTTGTTACTGGAACCCTAACAGATGCATTAACAAAGTTTTTTGCAAAGAATTGCCTTACTTTTTGAGATAGTATAATCGTATCCTCATTTGGCTGTGGGAGTGCAGTATCCTCCAGGATCTGAACTCCCATCCCTCAATAGATGCATACATGTACTATATGTTGCTGTGGAAACATTTCAGCCAAAACAGCAACCAAATTGTCTGCATAATCTTATTCTTATCCACCTCATGAATTTAGGGCTGAGAATTTTAAAATCCCTGCTAAAACATCATTCTGTACCACTGCAACATCACTCCATGCCACAGGTGAGAAAACACATATTGGTCAGGATTTGAAAATGGGCAACTATCTAGTTCATGAGGTGATGTAAAAAAATGGCTATGTTGAAAATTTGCGGTGAAAATATTGAATATTACAAAAGTTAGGAGCGAGTGTAGCGAAATGTCATTAGATGCACAGAACTTTGCCATTTTAACATATTTCAACCCCAGATTTTCAACATTTCCTTCTTATGACCCCACCTCATGAACAAGAATGGTAACAATTTTGAAATCCAGCCTGAAAGGTGATTTTACCAACCAACTGTGAAAACACCTTTTGTGCAGCATTTGCAAAATGACACCAGCATTGTTCATGAAGAGGGGCCTCAAAAAGTGTATGTTGGAAAATCTGGTGTCAAAATCTTTAAAAATGACAGAGTTATGCTCCAAAGATGACAACCCCATTGAAATACATCAAACCACATTTACCTTAGTTTCTCAGTTCCCTGGTAGTCTAGTGGTCCCTCTCCCCTTCCCATTCTCTGATCGCCATCCTGTTGTGTAAAAACTAATTCCCTGGTAGTGTAGTGGTACCCCCCTCCATTCTCTGATCCCCATCCTTTTGTGTAAAAAATAATTCCCTGGTAGTCTAGTGGTCCCTCCCCCAATGTCCAATCACCATCCCCATATAAAAAATATATTTCCCTGGTAGTCTAGTGATCCCTCCCCCATTCACCGATCACCGACCACAGGCAAAATAATATATTATTTTCTGGTAGTCTAGTGGTCCTGCCCCCCCCATGAGGTCAATCCAGATCATTCTTTTTAAATGTCCCTGGTAGTCTAGTGGTCACTCCCCATCCCTGATTTCTTCCCTGTGGAAACACATTATTCCTGGTAGTCTAGTGGACCCCCACCCCACCACCCTATCACATAGTCACCCACCATCCCGCCCTCCCCATCCCAACTCTCAGCTGGTGAGATGGGTAACTACCTGACAGGGTAGAGGAGGGGGGTCCACAAGACCACCAGTGATCTGTTACTGTGTTTTCATGGGATGGGGATTAAGGATGAGGAGGGACCACTAGATTACCAGGGAAATTTAAAAAGAATTTACAGGACCTTGATTGATTTCAGGGAGGGGGAAGAGACCATTAGACTACCAGGGAATAATATATTATTTTACTTGGGGTTGACAATTGGTGAATGGTGGAGGGGTGAGGTATCACAGACTACCAGGGAAATATACTTTTTTATACAGGTATGGTGATTGGACATCAGGGGAGGGGGTTCGGACCATTAGACTACCAGGGAAATATATTTTTGTTATAGAGGAACAGTGATCAGACATGGGGGAGGGGAGAGGGAACACTAGACTACCAGGGAATTATTTTTTACACAATGGAACAGAGCACACAGGGTGGAGGGGGACAAAATTCCACCTGGGATATCATTACTTCACAAATTATAAAAGAATATTTTTTGGCAGTTCCTTTTCTCAATTTGCGGAAAAATAAAAAACATCTTTTTGCAAATTGTGAAACAGGATCCTTTTTTGTGATTTATTTTTTCATGATTTGTGACAAAGGATTTCAGCATCTTAAAAAAAACACATTTCTAGGTGATTTATAAAAAAAATCTATTTGTAACAAAAGATTACCCATTTGCGACAAAGAATGCTTTTTCAAGCAGGACATCTAACTTTTCCCATTGAAAATAATGGGAAAATTTAAAATATAATAACATTTGAATTGATTAATATTTTTTCATCAAATCTTCAAAAGGCACATCTTTGTCCCAAGCTCTTTCTACCCTAAAACATTCAGACCAATCACCCAAGTCATTTTTGCACAGCAGCATGACAAATAATTTTTCAAAATATGTTAATTTTCACATTTTTGACACTCTGTATCTCTGCACTCACACATCTAACCAGAATGAAACTTGCCACATCAAGAAATTTTCAGACTCTGATGATACATGCACACTTGCATGCAAATCAGTTGAATGGTTGAGAAGTTATTAAAGTGCAAAATTTTGAGTTTAACATAGAAGTGAAGACTGAACCCTAACTACAGGGGTGCAAGCATACCCCTATAATATAGTGTGTGGGGTATACTGGTGGACTAATACAGCAGAATGTAAAAAACTGTTTTAGGAACTTTTTTAATTGTGACTATGTTGTGGGATTTAGTCACAGATGAGAGACGCTCTCAGCCAATCAAAGGATGGGATTGTTTATATCTAGTTCATAATCATATAGTACACGAGCAGTTTGGACTGACATTGTGCCAATTTAATTTGAAAAACCTATAAAATAGGTTATGAGCAACTGACCCAAATTGCAGTGGAGATAAGCTTCAAATGTGGGTCTAGAATATCAAATTACTGCTTTTTATTTTGTAACTGTAAAGCAAACAGAAATGATTAAACTATTTGAAAACATCTTTTATGGGAGAAGGCCATCTTTAAAGTCAGTGAATTGTCAAAAAAATTAACAATGACAACAGTTTTAAGGTTGTACCCATGCATCCCTCTTTGAATAGAACATACATGGAATGGGAAAGAGGCATAGAGAGAATGAAAGAAAAGAAAAGTGTAATGAGTAAGGAATACCTTGCTAAATAAAGAATATTGTTTGTCATCATCATGTACAGTCAATAAAAAACTAAAGTATACAATTACCCCTTATTCTGCATGGATTTCCCCTCTAACAAAAAAGCTGTTGTAATACCACAGTTTAAAAGTCATAAAATGTGGATGTACATTTCTGTGGTACAACAACTTTTGTAACTAGAATGGAAACTCATGCCACCTGCTATTTACTTTCATCCCCTTCCCAACCCCAACATAGAACATAGATGTTCCCCTATCACAAAATCTTCTGTTGTGTCATCATTGTAAAAAACCAAAACCCACCCCTCATATGAATAGGTTTTCAAAAGCTGGCTGAGGGTGGGTTTCTGATTTTAATTTTAAAAATAAAAAAAGTTAAACTGAAGATTTTTTGGGGGGTGTGCGGCATTAATATTATTGCATACAACAGGAGTGGGGGTAAAAATTACAAGATAAAAGTGATATCTCAGTTAGTGTCCTCAGTAACAGTAAGATGGCAACCTTGAGATGCACTAACCTAGCTTCTTACCGAAAGGTGACTAGCGATTGTTTTTTATAGTGTGTGATGGTTTTTTTTTTGCTTGTTTTTTGGTTTTGATGAAGGGATGCCAGCAGAAGAGGAGCAGATGTTGGTTGGGGATCCTTGTTCCTCCACCCCCGATATTCTCACACTGGTCACTGCTGCAGTCCCACTTGCCAGCAATGCTGCCGCTTGGGTATTTCTTCTTTTTAAGCCACTTTACATATAAACCAAGTGGGCTTAAATGGAGAGAGCCCTTGCAGTGGTCACCAGATCCCTACTACAATCTGCTGACACTGGGGACTGCCACCACACCGAGGGGACCTGCTGAATGCCTCACTTCAGGAGAGAGTTTTTGTTTTTCTTTTTGAATGGTAGAGCATGATAGGGAATGCAATTGATGTTGTTATGCTGCAGTAGCTATGTAGCTAGTGCAGTATAACACCTACGATGACATAGCTATGGCAGCATAACAACATTTAGAAAGTGATATATTTCTATGGACAAGAACGTTCCATCAAACACTATATGTTGGTTTTACTTTTGCCACATTGGATAGCTTAAAGGTTTGCATCATCACAATGGAAAACTAACCCAAATGGAGACTGGCTATTACAATGCTAATGATATCATAATCAACTAATGCAGTGCTCATGACAGCAGTTAAAATCAAAGAGAATCAGTTAATAGCTGGCCCAGTGGTACCAAGGGCAGAGGTATTGATGTCTC
The DNA here is from genome assembly GCA_016271365.2 of Neoceratodus forsteri. Classification (NCBI taxonomy): domain Eukaryota; kingdom Metazoa; phylum Chordata; order Ceratodontiformes; family Ceratodontidae; genus Neoceratodus; species Neoceratodus forsteri. The sequence continues at coordinate 722,829,711 of CM028130.1, read as the reverse complement.
ACCTGCCCTCATGCCAGTGACCCAGATTCAGGAACCAACTTGGGTCACTCAGGGGTCTGTCAGTGGAGGAGGATCAAGTTTCCCAGTGGATACTTTCCTCTTCTGGGGAAGGAGGGCAGCCTGCTGTCCAGCAACATCACCACTTAGGTGACCATGGGAGTTATGTAACTAGGAGCAGCAGCTCGGGAGGGAGATGCTCCCTAATGGAAGATGTCAGCACATGCAAAGACATGCACATGTCAAGTCATTATCTCCTCACACAGAGCAGCTGTAGATTGGGAAGAAAAAGGAAACTGCTGGCTGCTGGCTGCAAGCAGGATAAAGCCTGTGGCTGATCACAGACCCCACACTACCTACTGGGCACAAGGCTCACCACACTGAGCATAGATGTCAGGAGTGGGCTTTTTGGGGAACCCCTAATGGCCCTGACACAGGGGGGATGCTGGGGAGGAGCAGGAGAGTTCTCAGGGTAAGTCTCAGAGATGGCGATGATGTGGTTGGGGGAGCAGCAGGGGCAGAAATGGACTAGCCTGGCAAGAGGTGAAAAAAAAGAGATGCAGTTAAATCATGAAATACAGTATACAGCAGGTTTTAAATGTTAAACTAGTAAGCTGATGGGGTATATATCGAATATGCAAAAACTCGACTCATATTATACAGTTTGTCATCACTTGTGACAGGGCAGGACTTTTATAATTCACTTGTGGCTCCACTACTCATGAGATATGGTTTTACCCCCCTTACTATTCAAGATCAAGTGCATAACTTTAGTCAGGCCATTGCATATCTCTAATTTATGTTGTAAACAATATACTGTACTACACAAAAACAACACACAGGAAACCATACCAACAGCTGGGAAACCATGCCAAACTCTGCTGTGTTTTAATCATGGTGTTCTGATGACATCAGGGACCTCAAAAGAGTCACCCTTGAAGACCCTATCATGTCACCTTGAGCACTCAATGAAAACAGCCCTGTTGGGCACAGCAGCCCATGCATTTTTCACTGTATTGTACATGTTTTAAGATACTGGGTTTTCAGTTCTTAAAGCTTTGCTCAGTTCACAGAAACTAGAACAAAGCTTTGAGAGAAAATAATTATGTTAATAAATCTGACCTCAGTGAATCTTAAATGCTATTTTCAACCCAAAACATCACAAATTCAAAAAACGCACCAGTACCATATATCTTAAACTGGTTTGTAAGTTTGCACAAATTATTTATCCCATCAATCATAATTCTGTAAAATAGCCATTGAGTTACATGTACATGTAATAGGCTACAGTTACAGTACATGGGTGTCCAGCCAAATACAGTGTCTTCTTATCTAAGTGAAACTGATCATCACGATTTCTGCATGACAATTGTTATGAAAGCTAAATAGGAAGCCCCTAGCAATGAGTGCTCTACCTCTTGCCAGTGATGCTTTTGGGAATATACACTCTTTACTAATACACTTCAGAATTCCTGGGAGGTACAACATTTACTAGATTTAAATTGACTTTATGGCATAAAGCTGTTTCATTCAAGGCATATCTTTTTCCCCAGTGAGATGCTGCCCACTTTTCTATTTTCAGTCAGCTAATATTAGCTGATTATTTAGTCCATTGATAAAGCAAAATAGATTATACAGTACACAGTACTTCAAGGAGACATGTAGGTGGTGTTTAACTGTAACCTAGACGTCTTCTTACTGTTCTAATGTTAGTGTGACACTTCATCCCTGTAAAGGAATTTTAGTCAAATGCTGATCACATTCTTCTAGGCAATTAAGAAAAAAAAGCTATCTTCTTGACTAATAACAACCTACTTATTACATAGAAACATAGACTTTGATGGCAGATAAGGACTGCTTGGCCCACCTAGTCTGCCCATTTCCCTACCCACAGGATAAGCTACAGATCCTAGTTAACCAACAGTCTATTTCTTCCTACCCCCCCAAGAATTGACTTATGTCTGCCCCATACATTCTTGAATTCTCCTACAGTTTTAGACCCCACAACCTCCTCAGGAAGGCTGTTTCATGTGTCCACCACCCTCTCTGTGAAAAAATACTTCCTCACATTGCCCCTGAGCCATCCCCCTCAATCTTCAGATTGTGTCCCCTTGTTCTTGCACATCTCTTTTTCTGAAAGATGCTACCCTCTTGTTGATTCCACTGAGGTGCTTAAAAGTTTCAATCATGTCCCCCGTCTCCCTCCTTTCCTCAAGGGTATACATATTAAGCTCCTTTAGTCTCTCCTCGTATGGTTTCTCTTGCAGACCCTGTACCATTTTAGTTGCCCTCCTCTGGACTGCCTCCTTCCTGTCTATATCCTTGCGGAGATGGGTTCTCCAGAACTGGACTCAGTACTCTATATGGGGTCTCACCAACTGTCTGTACAGAGGAATAACAACTTCTTGTTTTCTGCTGGTGATGCCTCTCCCTATACATCCCAGTATCCCCCCAGCCCTCCCTACTGTCTTCACACATTGCTTGCTAACCTTAAAGTCATCTGATATGATTACCCCCAGGTCCCTTTCCATTTTTGTTGTTGTTATTGTATAATCTTCCCCTGGGTTTTTGTTTCCCAGGTGCATTATTTTGCACTTCTTTGCATTGAATCCAAGCTGCCATATTTCTGACCATTCCTCTAACCTTATTATGAGGTACATTACAAACAGTACTGTGGAGGTAGTTTAAATAGTGACACATACATGAGAACTTCCCGATTTGTTGATTTTTATTATCCTTAAGTGTAGCCATTCCTATTGAAAATATATTATGAAACCCACCCAGTGTGACTTACAGATTTTGAATGCTGATGTTAATGATGGTTGACTCCACTGGCAGGCTCAGATGTCAGTGTTTGTTGTTATTTGTGGGACAATTTTCCTGCAAGTGAAAATCAATTTTTATCTGAAATTTGCATCATACAGATGGTGGATGCAATATCTTGTTTTCATGGGGGTCTGTTGGTTCAAGTACATTAGGAAACAAACTGTTTACATACAATACAGTGATATACATGAAAACAGGACACAGTGGAGAACATGTATACATACAGATGTGATTCATGATTATCCTGATTTCAAGTACAGATATTTTCTTAGTTACAGTTATGGGGCTGGGCAAGAGGGGGGAGAGGGAAGAAGAACTGTTGTCTGGTGTGAGTACTCCAGGGTTTCATGGGCCTTAAATATGGCAATCTCACCAGGGAGTAGGGAAGAGGGAGGAGAGGAGGAATGCTAAGATAGTTCACTGAACAGTTATACCTGGATAGCTACAGTGGTCCTTAATCTGCCTCAGCAACATCATTTGGAAAGTGGGAAGGTGTAGTGCTTTGCAAGGGAAACGCTGGTAGTTTGTTCAAGTCATCTGGGACTGAGGAGAAGGCCAGTTAGTGACAGTGCTTCTTGAATTTAGGCAATGCTCAGCTACTGTAGGTGTCTACAGAGGGATAAGGGATAAGTTCTGGGGAGAAGAGAAATTTGAGGTAGGTGGGTGCCAGATTGTGGACAGTGCTAATGGTAGGAATTTGCTGCCTTTTCATTTGGCTTCTTTGTTAATAAACATGCTAAAAAAGAAACAATTCACCAACATTTGTAATTTTTTAAGGCCGGCTCCAGTGGCATCCACTCCCCCACCTGACCCCATGGCTTTGTTAGAGGTTGGAGGTGCTGAGCACTGGGAGCTTTGCTCCACTTCACATTTAGCCCTGCCTCCATTCCCACATTCATTCTCAACTCAAGCCTAATAAAAATCAACAGCACTAGTCTTCTGGGGCACAAGTAGTGGTTGGCGAAGTGGGCTCAATCCGCTCTGCGAAGTGATTCGTGGAGCAAACGTGGATTACCGGAGTGATCAGCAATGTGAAGCGGAGTATTTCGCATTATAATAAGGAACACGCGAAGTGCATTGAAAACAGTTACTTCACGTTACTCCACCTCCACTGGTCACTCTTCTTTCAATTTTTAAGGCGAAGTTCACTTTGCCTCACTTTGCCTGGTTTTTGAGCTCCGAAGGAGGATTTTGCAGTGATTCATGGGAGTTCAGGTCACATGGGCTCTATATTGATCTGCACAGCCTCAGTTTGAAGTAGTATGAGTAGAAAGGAGGAGGAGACAGTGTGCTCCGATAACTATCTGTAGGAATCTTTTAAAAGCTGTTCAAAAAGCATTTTTGCTTTTTTGGGGGGATCCAACTGTAGTTCATCGATTGTAGGAAACCCTCCTGTGCTCACATCATCGAGCGTTTTTGTTTGTGTGTGGATTTTGAATGTAAATTTATAACATCAAGTGTGTGTGGTGAAAGACAGTGAAGTGTGCTGTGTGGGGGAGGGGCGTATCTGTGTAGGTAGATTTAAGTTGGAGAACTAGTGATTTCTTTGTGTTTTGGTAATATTTTTATTATATAACTGACTGTGTTACTGTACACAAAGTAAAATTGTCAGTGATAGTACAAATGTTCTTGCTGCTTGTTGTCTGAATGTGGTGCAGCATTTCATAAGGTCAGGTTGTTTAAATTACAAATTTACAAATTTACATGGCACTAAATACACTGAACTTCTGCATTTGCATCGCATTCCTCGTTCAGCATTGTACACAAACTGTTCTGTGCTGTGTGTGCAGTGTTGCATGCATCAAATATAATACACCTTTTAAAATTTGTGACACAGATCAGTGTAAGTGCAACTAAGCGCAGCAGTGTGAACCAGCTATCCACTGCAGTTGCCTGATTTTGTACTGCGATCGTGTTCTCTGTTCTTAGTGTTGCTGCTTGTAGTGCCGTAAAAATCAGCACTGTCTGTATTCAGTGCCCCTTCCATGTTGAAAAGGTATTTTTTACCAGACTGGATTGTTTTTGTGACCCCATCAGCACCACTGGTTACTGAATTTGTTTTAATTCCATGACAGTGTCACAACACAGTAGTCCCTTATCTGTTGCTGAAGCCACAGTTGTTTATTTTGTTTCACATCCAGCTAGTGAGTAGCGACCCTCCAGTCAGAAAGTGAATGTACCAAAATCTGAATTTGGTAATAATATTTGTGGTTGATCCCCCAAAAATGCCTGCAAAGAGGCGTGCAAGTAAAGCTGTTTCTGGCCATGGCAATGTTGGCAGTAAGAGGGTCTGTGGGCGTGGTAGTAGTATGCGGCTGGAGAAGTGCATTGCTGATGTGAGGAAAGGTATTTCTCCTGCAATGTTTTTTACAGCCCAATCAGTAGCTTCACTGATAGTTGGAGGAGCTGATGTTTTCCCAGCCGGTGGTGTTAGTGTTACTGGTGTTAGTGGTGGTGGAGGTAGTATTTGCATTGTTGCATCAAGTTCTAATTCCGACCAGTGTACCATATCCAAACATATTGAGTGTGAAGCAGTGCAAGTGAGTGACAGCGTAGATGATGTCATATTTCCCAGTAACATCCCACTAACTGAACCTGATTCTGATGATCATGTCAACCATAGCATATAATGTGATATTCCATCCACCGTAGCACTTAACGTCACTCATTTTCAATGCAACAGTGATTCACAGTGTGGTGAAAAAATATCAGGTGATGTGATCGTGGTGTAGATACTGATGATGCTGATGATGATGATGTTGCTGTTGTTGCAACATGCAGTCCACATGTTAGCATCCAAGCAGAAGATGTGGACGTGTGTGACAGTGACGCTGATGAATATGATGATGATTTAATTGACCCCAGTTGGGAACCAGAGAAAAAGAAATTAAAAGTGGCTGTGTCTGAATCTGTTTGCCGGAATCCCCATAAAAACTTGTGATTTACCGGTTTTACTGGATGATGATGATGATGACGATCCAGTACTCAATATGATAGATAGTCATGGTGGTCAGCTGCAGTCCATGTCTGCAGTGCCAGAAACATCACGTGCCCACCCCCCACTTCAGTGCTTAAAATAACAGACTTAAATAAGCCACATCATCATGGACATGTTAAAAGCAGAGCATCACAGTCCCTTGTTTGGGATTTTTTTGTTCAAGATGCAAATGATGATTCAGTTGCAATCTGCCAGGTTTGCCATGTGTGTGGGAGTTGAGGTAAAAAGGGGAGGCATCTTGGGACAGGAGGACAGCATACGCATCTTAAGAATAGGCACTTGGCTCTGTGGACCCAGCACACGCTGGCAGCTAATACCAGACTTGGGCGTTCACCCGTATCACCAGCTGCAACCATAGCCAGCATGTTATCCCTTTCCATGACTGTTAAGCCCAGTAGGAAATTAAACGTGTGCAGTAGTGCGGTAATAAGAGCAGAGGATTACTGCAGGCATGATGAGGTGGAAGACCATAATGACTTTGAAATGTTGTCCAGTGCTGGTGAGAGTAGCAGTTTTTGTGGTGGTGGTGGTGGTGGTGGTGAATGCAGTATGTCTAGTGCAAGTGGTACATCAACCCCGGTTGTCAAATCCGGAAAAATAACATAAGTTCTGGGTTTGTCATCATCACCTGTGCAACTGTCTTCATCAAATGTCCACATTCCACCCCCTTGCCAATGCCATTCACCACAGAGCACAACCATTTGTGAACAACACACACCATGTAAAACGTTTAAGTCGGGCCATGTTACAGAGTGTTTTTGCGCATAAGCTGAAGTACCCCCCCAATCACACAGTGTCACGTGAACTTAATGCTGCTGTAGCGGAAATGCTGGCAATCGATCTTTTGCCCTTCTCCTTTGTGGAGAATTCTGGGTTCTGGCAGTTTGCTGCCCTTCCCTCTCCATTCTGACGTGTCTCACGATGAAGACCAACGCACACAAGCACACACACACAGTCACACACAGACACACACAGACACACACACTTACACAAAACAAAACTTATAAGACAAATAAATCAGTCACCAAAAAAGAACTCAAAACAGTACAACAAAAACTAAAGAATTAGCTTTTAAAAAAGCTGTTGGGTTTTATGATGTTTAACCAAGTTAAACAACAAATACACACTCCTCTCCTACACTATCCTTCCTTCTCCTATCTCTGCAAAGGAGAAAGTGAAAGTATCTGCTAGTATGACTCACTTCCTGCCTGGCTGGCTAAAGCAGCATGTGACTTACAGTACTGTAAGCCATGTGATGTGTGTGTGTGGGGGGGCTGCTTAAAGTGCCTATTGCTGTCATTCTGCCTTACTTCACGTTAAGGCAGAATAAAAACGTGAAATCAACTCATTATGAAAAGGTGAAGTGAGTACTCCTCAATGTCCACTTCGCATAGCCTGCAACTAACGCATAGTAGCCACTTCGCGCTCACTTCGCCTGCAAATTTTAAATTTGCTGCATCACTAGGCACAAGGATGTGTGCTCCACCCCATCATTACTGCCTGTGCACCCACCAGCACTATTACCTATGCACCTGGGGGCAGACTTTCAAAGACCCAAGAAACTGGCACATGTGCAGAAAAACCTTGCGCAAGTGGGGGCTTCTCTTTTTTTTGTTAGTTTACAATTTTTGGGCCAGGAAAGACACACTAAGCAGAAACTTATGTCCAGGTGCATCCTGGGAGCACAGGGAAGCTACTGTAAGTGACTTATTCATGTCAGAAAGTATGCAAATAGTAGTTGTGGGATTCAAACCCAGTTCTCAAGGTTTGCAGCTCAGTGCTCTTAACCTCTACACTGTACAGTACTGCCATACTTGTGGACCTGCAGGTTTTTCTGCATGCACCATATTTTCCATTGTAGAGACATTTTGCAACTGACTCTGTGATTTACTGCAGCTTGCGCCCATTTTTTGGGCACAGCTGCATCACAATGATACACCTGTACCAATTGTAATGTCCTCCACAACTGCGCCCGCCACCATTGTGCACCACAGGAGGAAAATAGGAATGTCTGTCAGTATGCAGATTTTTTCAACACCAACAGACTGTAACATGGGACTAAGTCATAGGGACATTTTCAGCCCTTTGAAAATCCTCAAAAAGACTGATAGCAGGATTCAGGGAGGAGGCACTCCATAGGAGAATGAGGTACTGAGTGAGGATACAATGCCGGGAGTGCCTTACTGAAGGTTGTCCAATGGTAAAGGATGTCCACAAAGGTCAGGCTGTCTTTTAAGGCACCAAACATCAACACATGCATAAATTCACAGGGACAGGTTTACCTCATCTCTGGAAGTCTATGTTGGAAAAAAAAAACATACACAACTTTTCACAATCTGTACTGTAGAGAGTTGGTCCATCAGTGATTCATCTCAATCAAAATGAAGGAGCATTCTATCCCACAGTCCTGCCACCATCTGATAAAATTAATACTGCCTTATTTCTGTTCTAACCTTCCCCATCAAAAATTCAGTTTGTATTCCTTTTGTTGTTCTGGTTAATAACAAAAAGCCTGCTTGAGTCTACTTTCTCGATATTATTCATCATTTTACATACATGAATCATATGTCATCTTGCCCACCTATTCTCCAGAAAGGAGACCCAGCTGCTGTTGTCTCCCAAGCCCTCCTATGCCCTTAATCATCATCAGTGTCATTCTCTGTACATTTTCCATTTCAACAATGCTCTACTTCTAGAACTGGGTCCCATACTCTGAGTGAGGTCAAAACACATATGTGTGTGTGTGTGTGTGTGTGTGCGTGTGTGTATTTTCTTTGCCCAATCCTTTTTAATAATCAGTCAGTCAGTACTGGGTTAATAAGATGGAGTGCCTTGAGTGCTTTCTGTTGATATTTAGTGCATTAGTGTGGCAACATATCATTCCCATTTTGAATTGATGCTGACAAGGTAAGAACCAATACAATTCTTGCTTACAAGATTTTGTTCTCTACCTGCCTTAGGGAAGCACATAGCAGTGCAGTGTGTGATAATTCTGTTACAACCATAGAGGTCTCACTCATCTTGTTGGGCTTGGTCAAAAATAGTCTAAAATTACAATGCATATGGTCCTGACACAAATATATATTCTTCGGGGGAGCATTTCATTGCATTTTTATTTTGTAAAGGATGTGTATAGTAGGAACATACTGTAACATGATACTGCATTGAGCTTGAAAATGAACACTAATGTAAGATTAAGTTGTCTGGAACTGATTTTGAGACTGTGTGACTCAAACCTCAGTTATTTTTCAATCAATGACCTAAGCTTCTCTCCACATTGAAAAAAATGGCCTTCATAATCAATAATTCCAGTTTTTCAAATGGTTTCTTATCTTTCCTGACATATGGATAATCAGAATGTCAGGAAAGTCTTCCACTATCTATTGCCAATTTTTAACATGGTGGTGGTGAAAAGTTGAAAATAGATAACGTGAATTTGCTTCAGCTTGTCATAGCTGAAATTTACAACACACCAACTTAACAATATGTAGTAGCCAGGCAGGAAATAATTGTTTTCTTAACTCTCCACTTTCCTACCCTAAAATATACCTTTTAATTTATATTGTACAATATCATGAAACAGAAGGCGTGACATGGAATATAACCTTTGTTACTAATTTTTGTTTTCAGAACTCTACCCCATAAGGATTCCATACATTATGTCAGCAATAAGACCTGAAAAGGTGTGGGGTATTGGTGGATACCCGCACACCCAAAAGGCATGATGAGGCCTGATTCCACAGGTGGAGGACCTTACAGCCCCTGGAAGTGCAGGTATCCACCAATACCCCACATCATGAGGGGTCCTTCTGTGCTTAGAAAATTGTCTGGGCAGATTGAAAACAAAATCTTTAGAAGATAAAACCAACAAAATATACAATAAAATGTAATTTAGAAAATGTAAATACTTTCTTGACAAATAGTTTCTATAGTATCTGCCAGTCATTTGTCCCTCTATACATGCAGTGGAAAAGCTCTTTGTTTAAAATGGAGCATAACAGTTCAATATTTTAAAGTATTCCTCAGACGAATGATCACTTCTACCCCTCTCCAGGAAGCATGGAATGTTAACACAGAATGCATGAATTCAAAATTCTGCAAAATTCCACTGACATAGATTAACACAGACACACACAGACACACATAGGCCTCTTACAGAGCCAAAGGCACAATTTTATCTGGGGCAGGGTTAGCAGCAATGACTGCTCTGTCAAGCTGGTTCGGCTATGAGGGAGAGTTTTCAGTTAGCAAACACACAACAGAAATTAAGCAAAAATTGAATAGTGCTTGATTTTTTTATTTATTTATATATAGAAGAATCAAGGGAATTCTGTATGTGATCTGTTCAAATTCCAGATCACATGCTGGACATTTTTTCCTTTTGTGGGTATTGTAACATAAACATGCTGTATGCCAGTGGAATAGGAAAGGGGAAATTGTTTAACCAGGAAAGGCACACTAAGCAGAAGCTTGTTTCCAGGTGCGACCAGGGAGCACAAGGAAGTTAAGTGACTTGCTCAGGGTCACACAGTATGCAAGTGGGGGCTGGGGGATTCAAACCCAGGTCTCCAGGTTTGCAGCTCAGAGACTTAAACCAGTACGCTATACTGCCTCCAATAGCAGCAGTCAATCAGAATGCAGTGTTTAACTTGCCCATTTTCTTCTAATTTTAATTTCACATGAAACCCATTTTGTAACATTGAACTAAAAAAATAGCATTCTCCCAACTATAGTACTGTACACCACTAATAAAGTGAAAGATACAGAGCAGTAGTTTACACTGTAGGTAGAACACCAGATGGGTACTGTAACTGATGATATACAACTTCAGTGCAGTACACACTGTTTTGCATACAGTAGGGTACTACTTGCATATTTTAGTTCAGGACACAAATAAATTTGGGTTGATTTCCTCAGTTCATTTTTCATTGAAAGTAAATGGCATCATAAAACCACCAGGTCAGTCATGAGCTATTGCTTAATGTCTTTCCACAACTAAATGTGGTCCCAGAGGCTACTGCCTGGTTCAAGGACTACCTAACAGGCCGGTCACAGCAAGTCAGGATAAATACCACCATCTCCTCCCATAAAACAGTTTCCTCAGATGTCCCACAGGGGTCTATTCTTGGCCCTCTACTATTCACCCTCTTTTTAAACTCTCTCCCCAAGTCATGTAGCGGTAACCTGCTACTCTACGCTGATGATGCGGTAGTGTTTTGAAAACACCCACAGCCGAGCTCTCTCCAGTGAGCTCTTCAGGGTTTCTTCTGGGAGCTAGAAACCTGGTTCACTGAACACCCTCTGATCATCAACAACCAAAAACAAAGTCCATGATCTTTGCACATCGACAAAGTCCACACAGCCAGTCAGCTCTCCTAATCAAAAACAATCAAGGAGCCCCTCTTGAACATGTTACATGTTTTAAATACCTGGGAATTACTTTAGACACCTCTCTCTCCTACCATCAACACATTCAACTACTCTCCTCTGCTGTTAACACTAGAGTGGGTATCCTCCACAGGCTTAAACACTGCTTACCCACACAGGCCATGCAGCTCACGGTCACCTCCTCTATCCTCTCCCTAATAGACTACGGGATAGTGATATATGGCTCTGCTGACCCTACCGCCCTTCGTAGCATCAACACCTCTTTGAATAAAGCTTGCCGCCTAGTCACTGGGTGTGACAGATTAACACATACCTGTGAGCTCTATGCACTTACTGGATGGCTAAACTTCCAAGGAAGACTTAAGTACCACTCCTGTGTGCTAGCGAGAAAGATCCTTCTCCAGCTAGCGCCTGCAGGCCTTCTCTCAATAGTCTGTGTTGCCCCGCCCCCCGGCATAACACTAGACTCGCAGCATCCTCCTCATTCCTGGTCCCTCATTGTAGAACATCCCTTGGGCAAAGATCTTTCCACTACCATGCCACTCTTTGGCTAAACACTCTACCCCCCCCATCTCTCAGACCCTCAGCCTCTCCCAATTCAAAACAGCCCTCAGAGCTCAACTCCGGGAGTCAGAAAAATGCGACTGTGGCTAACTCTCTGCCCTCCTCTGGTTTTTCCATACCCCCAATACACATGACACAGGGTCTCAATTGATCCCAAGAGTTAGCATCATTATCTTGTATCGTTGCCTACTACTGTCACCAGTTAACAAAGCTTATGCCTGGACTGCACTAGCAGTACTGTGTTACAAATTTCTACCTGTTCATTGTGTGTTCTCTGTATTTGTTTACCCTCCACCCTATGTAACCGATGTGGAGCCTTTGCAAAAGAGTCTGTGACTCAAAGGTTTGTAATTCCGATTATATCCAATAAAATAATAAAAAAAAATATCTACTGTAAATTAGTTTTGTTCTGATGATTCATATACTCATGGCTTGCCTGAGATACAGTTTCTCACTTTTTGTGGGTTCCTGCTTCCACTCATTTTTACAGCTGTGTGAACTTAAGTGCATGCTCAGGGTCACAAACTGAGTAAGCATATATGATTGGTGGAACTCAGACCTGGTTTCATAGTTCATACAGAAGTTCTTTGTTCTATCACTGGTATATTCATTGCAAAACCATAAAACATTAGATAAGGTTTTAGCAAAAATTGTCAAAAGTGGTCTAAACATGAAGTTCTTTACACATCAGTAGTGCCGTGCAAAATTGAAAAATGTAACTCTGTGAAATATTTTGTGAAATTTGCACATTTTGCAAAATATTTTGCCTTTGGGGTGAGTGAAATTTCACCCACAAACTGGTGAAATTCACCACTCACATGCAAAATTTAGCCACCAGTGGGTGCAATTTCATAATTGTCACCACTAAAGACTCCCTGGTGTTTAGTGGATCCTCCCTGGCCACTCATCGATCCAAATGTAGAAAAAAATATTATTTCTCTCTGGTGTCTAGTGGTCCCCCCAGCCCCTCAGCCGATCACCAACCAAAATTGAATAAAGCCCCCCCAGTTACTCTCATGTCCTCCTTGTATCCTCCTTGTAAAAAAAAAAATCAAATCCCACTCCCTGGTGTCTAGTGGACCCCTCACCCTCTGATCAGTCAGAAAGCACCCACCACGCTCCCCCCAGTACCCCAATCAGGCCACCAGCACAGCCCTCTACTCAACTCCATGGCTGGCAGCCCAACTGAGCACTTCAATGAATGAGTGCATGCGCGGCCACTCATTCATTGAAGGTCTCAATCAGCTTCCAGCCATGAAAGAGCAATGGAGAATATGCTGCTGGCCTGATCGAGAAAAGGGTGGTGCTAGTGTAACTAATGAGGAGGTGGGGCAGTGAGGCCACTGAACAGCAGGGGAGTGAGATTGATTTTTCAAATGGAGGACATGAGGGTTCCTGGGGCTTTATCTAATTTCAGCTGGTGATTGGCCAGGGAGTGGGGACCACTTAGACACTAGGAAGAAATAACATTTTTTTCTACATTTTGGCTGGTGAATGGCCAGGGGAGTAACCACTAGACACTGGATGCCCATTTGCTGGGGGCAAAACTGTGGGCAAAACATTGCCATTTCACAAAAATCTTGCACGATAAAATTGCTGATTCCACGGCAATTTCACTGGTGAAATTTTTTTTTGCAACATCTCTACTCACCAGCAACACCCCCCACAACATGGAAGCTTTGTGAATGAGGAAGGGTTGAGCTTACTATATCTGGATCTGTTTAAGCATTGAGAGATTTGTGGCTATCTTCATTAGCAAGATTCTCACAGACCACATGCAAATTATAAAGGTGGTTGCACTTTATTTAAAGTGAACATTTAGAAGCCAGTCCATGTGAGTTAAAGACTTAAATGTTAGATCAGGTACCCAACCATGGTGTCCACCTTGCCATCCAGTGGTTGGGATTAATTATGAAATGGGTTTCAAAAATCTAGATAATTGATTGACTGAGTACCTCAGAACCATGTGCTGTTATCTAAGCACAACAGCATGGGAAGATAGTCTGACCATCCAACTCCGCTTTACTCTATCCTGCCTCAGGGATAGCAGCACTCCAAGAAAGAAACTTCCCTGCTACTGCTGGCTACCTGCTTGCTCCCATGCTGAAGCTGATTGTGTATCTATTTAAAAAAAAATTCCCCATACCTCCGACTGTATTAAACTTATTAACGCTGACTGTGGCTCCTCATGGTCTGTTCTCTGTCTGTTGCCTGCCATGTTCAAGAGTTGCTGTCAACTTCTGGTTCGCCAACTGCCACACTGAGATAGTAAGATGGAGCTTCTGGAAAAATAAATTTAAAAAATCCCCACTGCAGCTTGATGAAAAATAAAATAATAAAGCAAGGCTGCATCCTTCCCACAGGAACTTGTGTCCAAAAATACCCTCATGGCTGCTGAACATTTGCACATACTGTTGCCCTTACCTTAAAGGGCACACATTCAGTATATTTCATGTAACATTGTTACCACCGGCTGGCCAATTATCTTTACTACAGACACTAACCAGGACTACTTTTTGCTTGTTTGCACTTTTTTCTACTTTTTTCACTAATTTTATATTCAATAACAATAACTTTGTATTTAAAAAATATCTACTAAAACTTACTTAGACTCATTTCATAATCACAATAAGGTGCTCCAGGATGTGCACTGTGCTGGGATAATAGCACATATTTGGTGGTGGAAGCACTCAGTATTCAGCCTTGTGCTTCAACACACCCAAGGCATGCCATTATCCCACAAAAGGCACACCCTATCATGCCTCATTGCTCAATTAAGCTAAATTCTGATAACCAAAAACCACTTCGAATATCAGGAGGTGAAAGAAAAAGTAAGAAAATACATGTGAAAAGATTGCAATTGAGGGGGTTCACTGGAATTGGATTATCCATTCCAACTATTTGCTGGTGTTCATTGACACCCCCTCCCACACCTGATACCTTGTCAAGCATCCCTTGCATCTACTGGCACTCCATGCCACACCAAACTGCATGCCAGGCATCTATGATATGCAGTGGCACCCCCTCTCACAAACCCATGCCAAGCATCCCTATCATACAGTGGCACACCCTCCAATACACAACCACATGAAAAATATTCCCTGGTATCCTGTGATGCTTCCTGCCCCACCTGATCCTCTGTCAGTCCTTCCATGACTTCCAATAGCACCCTTCTTTCACACTCAGCCCCAAGCCAAGTATCCCTAGTGTACTGTGGCACCTGGTCTCAACTCTTTGCCAAACATTTCTGCCATCCAGTGACACCATCTCACACACACAACCTTATGCCAATCAATTTCTGGTACCCAGTGGCACCCCCCTACCCAGGATGACACTTGCATGATAACCTCAGTGCCAACAAAGATCAGTTCTCAGGTGGGAGCTTGCAATGCCCCATCTCTCACCTTCTCAGCCAGCCTCTATTTGATTCACACAATTACAATTGTGATGATGAAATATACAAAATGTTGGAATTGTTTTGGCTGAAGAGGTGAGAGGAGGGATATTCCTGGTCATTGTTAGTGGGGCTGTTCAGCAGCACCAGAAAAGGGGTCCCAATATTGTGGGGGGAAGGAGAAAATCCTACCATTACAGAAGCTTTGCTTTAAGATTTATTGCCTTACCTCCAATTGTGTTATCGGTCAAACAGTTCCCCAAGACAATTCTTATTTCTCTTTGTGAGTGTACTTGATTCATTTTGGGCATTGTGTAGTTACTGTTTATACTTTTGTCCATGGGTTACTTGAAATCAGTCTCTGAATCATACTGTGTCTTGTATTTGCAGCTGAATTATCTATATATTTCTACAGTAAGTTAAGTTAAATTGTTGTTTGTACATCCACTACTACCTGTATAGGTCTTTTATGTTTATCGTTTCCTATATCTCCTCCCAGTTACATTTGTAAATTAGATTTTTTCTTAATCTCTGAATGTTTACCTGGTAAAACAATTTCAAATAAATACTCAAGTACAACAAAGTTGTGTTAACAGTATAACATTTTAGCACTGAATTTAGTACCACAATTTTTTCCTGAGGAAGAGGCATTGCAATAAAATGTTGGTCTAGTTTGGTGGATGAGATAAAAATAACTGATTGTGACATGAGTGGAGCCTACATGGAATAGGCAATAGTCATGGGAAATTGTGCTACTGCTGTAGTGTTCCCATCACTTGTCCGACCTTTACCTTAAGGACCACTTCTGGGCAAACATGTCTTGTGACATTGTCTTGAATCCCTCCCTGCTGATTCTTTGCACCCCTCTCCAACCACTCTCCATCTTAAAAATAATCCTTAACATCAAGTGGGATCCCTTGCCCTTAGCTTTATTCTTCCAACAGCGAGCAATTACTCTTTTGTCTTATGCTGATACTATTTGGGACACCCCCTACTGCCTATCTGGGCAAACATGTCTTGTGACATTGTTTTGAATCCCTCCCCGCTGATTCTTTGCACCCTTCTCCAACCACTCTCCATCTTTAAAATAATCCTTAACATCAAGTGGGATCCTTTGTCCTTAGCTTTATTCCCCCAACAGTGAGCAATTACCCTTTTGTCTTATGCTGATACTATTTGGGATACCCCCTACTGCCTATCTTCAACAGTTTTATGACAGAGGCTGTCAGAAAATTCTGCAATGGAGTTAGTGAGGGTTGCCTTCTTCTATGAATTTGCACTGTGTCATCTGTCCCATTCCCCATGTAGTTGCAATATCTATAGTGACTGCTTAGGGAAAGGCTTGTAATCCCACACATGAAGAAATGTCACCGAGAGGTCCCTGCCACCACTTAGTAACAATTCTGTTCAACTGCATATGCAGTGCAGAGTGTCTTTGTTCCACTTACTATGTCTGAGCAGTGCCCACTGTTAAATACAACTCAGCATTGGTTGGTACCACAGTTATCGGCTCCAAGCATACAGGACATAAGTATATTACCTGCAACAATATCAGGTCATGCACCAATGCTATTATCATTACATTTGGAAGAAGACTACCATAAAAATAACTGGTGGAGACTTAATAACTACATATTGCCTTATAAACATTGTGTAAAAGAGATGTTAGAACTTATATCCAGCTTTACAGAAACAAATAAACCAGAGGAGACATCCTGTTCTGCAATGTGGGATACTTTGAAATGCTTCCTAAGAGGATAAATAATCTCAGTATACACAAACCGGAAAAGGAAAGCAAGGGAGCACAGAAAGAAACTGCTGGATGCAATCGCAGAGATAGAAAAAACATTGGATTTAGCATATAGTGAAGATCTATGGCAGGAATTGACCAATCTGAGGAAAAAGTATAAAGAAGAACTATCAGAATCCATTGAATTACTATGCAGAAAAAACAAACTAAATTATGTAACAAGTGGACCAAAAGCCTCTAAGATTCTGGCCCTAAGGCTGAAACATAGACAGCAACATTCAAATATAGCAGCTATTCAAGAAAGAAACACTCACACAGTTTTAACTGATCAATAATAAATAAACTGAAAATTTGTGAATTCTACCAAAAACTATACACATCAGAGAGACTGAAAGATACAACTCAGTTGACTCATTTATGGAGAACTTACAACTTCCTACACTAACACAAGAACAGATAAGATTTCTTAAAAAGTAGATCTCGATATCTGAATTAAAACTAGAACTCCTTTCTCTACCTAAAAGGAAAGCACCTGTAACTTGTGGTTATTCCCCAGACATCTATGTGATCTTTGCAGATTTGCTAGCACCAATGTTAGAGAAGGTTTATCTAGAATCTCTTGAAAATGGGTCATTGCCTTCAACAATGATGTCCGACATTATTACTCTTCTTCCAAAACCAAACAAAAATCATTCAACATGTGCTGAATATCAGCTAAATCACCCTACTTAATATGGATTCAAAAGCTTTTGCTAAAATATTGGCAGACATTACTCAAAGAACTGCCTTATCTGATCAGTGCCACTCAAACAGGGTTTATGCCTGAGCAACACATCACAGACAATACCAGAAAAATGCATACCTATACAGAGAAACCAAGAACAGAGAAGATGCCATGATACTGATTACCTTGGACACAGAAAAGCATTTGATAGAGTTAAATTGCCATAACTATTTAAGATCTTAGAACAGAACACCTTCCCTCAAGAAATGTTAAACATGATTAAGCTTCTCTATAATACCCCAAGAGCTGCAGTAAATACTAGTGGAATTATATCCCCAGAATTTCAAATGCAGAGAGGTACATGGCAAGGATGCCCCCTCCCCTCTATCCTGTTGAGTCTCACACTAGAACCATTACTAAGAAAAATACAAAAGGATCTACAAATACAATTAATAAACATAGGTGGCAGCAGCCATAAGTTACTAGCATATGCAGATGATGTCATCTTAACACTGAGACACCAGGAGACATCAATAGCTAAAGTAATGAGCCACATCAAAAAGTTTGTTTTTTTTCTGTATACAGACTCAGTACAGATATGTCTGGAATCCTACTGCTCAACCATAAATGCAACAGAAACACGGTCAACAGATTTGGAATGCAGTAGGTAGCAAACTCAATAAAATAACTAGGAATAGAAGATCATCATTCTCCAGCAGAGATGGTACATCTCAACATGAAATACATAATAGCAACCATAAAAATAGATCTATTGAGATGGCACTCCTTACTGATGTCTATGGGTCTAAGAATTAATATTATTAAAATGAATGTTTTGCCTAGAATTTTATTTACACTGTCTATGATGCATACATTAGTAGCAAATAAATATCTGTTGGAACTGCAGAGACTAATATTAGAGTTTATATGGGCAAAAGAGTGCCCTACAGCATCATTACAGAAACTTGCACACTCCATAGATAAAGGCGGTCTAACACTCTTTGATGTTACTATGTACTGTTGGGCATCTCAGCTATGAAATGCCTTACTCTGGTTTCTTGAAACCACAGATCCTCCACTACAGACTTATTTCCCTGATTGGGTAAAAATACTGTAGAAAAAGAACTATGTGAGTGAAAAGGTGCCAGCCTCAATACTCTTATTTTTAGTTTGATCCTCATCTCACTTAAAGATACACCAATGAACTGTACTTACTTGGATTTATACTTGGAATTTGGAGACAGCAGAAGACATGGATGCCTATAGTATGTTTACACTATCTCAAATTCATGAGTAGTATTCTTTTAGATTATCTCCATCCATATAGTTGTGTAATTTGTTTTTAATGGTCATTAAAGTCCTGCAGTCTGCAGATTCTTCAGAAAGTTGAGGTTCTACACTTTGCAGATACTTCAGAAAGTAATGAAAAAATTGCAAAGCTCTCATAACAGAAACATCAAATGACCCTACTGGGGCAATGGGAATTTCTTACTTGCTGGATCCAGAATTAAGTGGGACCACTGGGAGAGGCAATATAAATAAAATATCAGATCTGCTTCAACACAATTACTTAATATAATTTCCAACATTACAGAAGAATTATAACTTGAGGCTGATGGATGCTTTTAGATATTTGCAACTGAAGCGTACAACACTAGAATGCTAGATATCTGCAAAATCATGAATCACAATGAGAAGAGAAATTGTCAGATCTGCTTCCAATGTCTACCTCAACTTCCAACTGATACAATTCCCTTGTATCACTTCTCTGTAAGGAAGCAATAAAATGAAGGATTGGTGAAGTAGAAAAATGGTTGTGGACACCACCAATTGGGATTGGCCAAAACTGTGAACCTTCTCCAGACAAGTCATGTCACTTACTGCTTTTACAATTCAGCAATACAAAATACTAAACAATTTGTACTATACACCCCAGAAATTGCACAAAAAGAAAACTATACCATCAAGTGAATGTTATATATGTGATCACCCAGATTGGTCACTGACATCTTTTATGGCAATGCCCTTTAATTCAGACCTTTTGGCAAGAAATGAAATCAACATTTAGTGATCTTCTTGGATATGAAGAACTCTTTGAACCAGCCATTTGTATCACTGGCAACATAGGGCTCTCAAAAGTTGTCTTAAAGAGCTGCTGATGCCTCAAAAAAAAAACTTTAAAAAACATAATAATTAGGTACAATTCTGCTTGCACTCCATTTGTATTTTATATTTTTCTCTTCCCCATAATTTATTACTAAGGAAATGTGTAAGAAAATATGATAATTGTCCCTTAGAGTTTATTTTGACTTCATCTGCCTCTATAGCATACTTTCTACTCCAAATCATAATCCTCTGTTGTGACATCACAGTCTGTTGCCATGGGAGTAACTGTGAGGTCACAAACAGTGCTCTATGATGTTGCATACAGAGAAAGCAGAAGGAATAGATAAACTTTTAGGAGCAGAAATCCTGTTTTCATACAAATGACCTCAGTAATAAATAATGGGGAGGAGAAATACAGAACTAATAGGAAATACAAGCTGGGCTATGTCTAAATATTAGGTCTCGTTAAAGTTCACATGAATGTGTCACCAGCTGTTTAAGTAAACAACATGGGTTTTATCCAGTGGCAAACACTGCTAAGAGGCAAATATTAAAACTATGGAAGGGCACTAGAGTTCCCACATATAAGGATTGTTTGATAGACATCCTAGAGTGACATGAACTGGAAAGATTGGCTCATGGCCTCAGAAATGCCTAACAGGCATATTTACAAACGTTTGGTTCATTAGAAGCTCTCATCACAATTCCTGAAGGATAAGGATATATGGCAAAACTATTTCTAACACCCCTAAATTAGAATATGAATTACAAATATAGCTCCTGAAACACGCTGTATATTTGAGGGTAAAGTTTATACTCTACCACACTCCTATAGACAACACCTGGATGTAGGTAGCAACAGGTATATATATATATATCTATATCTATATATATATATATAGAGAGATAGATATATATATATATATATATATATATATATATATATTCATGGAAAAATCCATTTAATGCATCAGTTAGGGTTGTTCTAAAGTGACAAAAGTGAGGAAATTTGGTGTTGGGGTTAAGCCCCTTGCACCCCCAGCCTGCCCCCAACCGGTATCGGGGTGTGCATTGGGGTTTCCCCTAACTCTCACCCATCACATGTGTAAAGAAGCTAATGAATAGGAGAATGGGGTGAGAGTTAGGACCGGCGACTCAATACACCCATATGCCGGATGGAGTGGGCTGGGGGAACAGCGGATAACCTAACACCAAATTCTCATACTTTGTCAGGAACAACCCTAATTGATGCATTAAACAGAGTTTTGCCATGAATTTCCCTTCTTTTTGACAATGAGGACTATAAATAGTGAATAGAATGTGGTGGTGGGCCCCGCGCTCCCACTACGTGATGTGTTATGACATAGTAACAGTAACTGCAATGCAAACACAAGGGCTAACGGTTATGCACATGGTGATGCAAATGTAAATGATAACGCAAATGTTAATAGAAACACAAGCGCAAAGTGACACCAAAGCGAACAGAGACAGAAACGGAGACACAAGCACGTACTTAAATGCAACTGGTAATGCGCACGGTCACAGTACCACTATAGTAAATGCAAATGTTAACTGTTACAGCAACAATAATGCCAAAGGGAACAGAAACAGAAATAAAATGCAAGCAGGTGCGAAATGCCAAACCGTGATGGCCTTGCGGTCACTGATACAACAATTGGAAATGCAAATGGTAACGGTAACAGTAACAATAACGCCAAAGGAAACAGAAACGCAAATGCAAGTGCATATGGAAATGCAATGCGTAATATGCATGGGCACGGGAATGCAATTGGAAATGCAAATGGTAACGGTAAGAACAACGATGACGCAAAATGAAAGACAAACGCAAATGCAAATGGAAGGGCGGCTGCAAATGCAAATGGTAATACGCATGGTGACGCAAAGTGAAATACAAACAGAAACAGTACTGTAGACACAAATGATAAGAGTAAGGCAAACACAAGCCCAAACAGAAACGCAAAGGGTAATGCACACGGTGGCGTACATGGGAACGCTAACGCAAACCGGTATGGAAACGCAAGTGAAAATGCTAACAGTAACAGTAACAGAAGTGCACACCCTTTTTTTGCCCAACAGCTGTATAGAGAAACACAGTGTGTACAAAGAATGTATGCATAATAATGGGCCTCGGAGCAGAAAATGAGCTGTTGGAATACTAAATTGCTTATATCTCAGGAAGTGTGCGACGAAGAGAAAAAAGTTTAATTTCACATGATTCATGAGTTTCCTGGCTAGGTTTTCACTGAGTGTTGTCATGATGAAAATTCGTATCTCGCACCATTTCCAAGATTTGAGCCCCGAAAGGCACGGCGGAGACCACCATGTTAGTCTATGGGAAAAAAATTCAACTTTGGAGTATCATGACTTTGCATCCATGCAATATGTTGTCACCAAACCACAAATACGCACATCTGTGAGATGTTGGCTGCCTTCCCTTCAAATTTCAGCCCAAAAGACCAAACTGTTTTTTTGCAGCAAGGTGGCAAAGAATTCCTGTCATTTTGGCCATAGCCTAGAAAAGTAGCTTTGTGATTTGCAAAAGCTTTCGCAAAATTTGCAAATGCGTCACAGGTGCGACACTACTTTGTGACACTACTTCTCCCAGAAATTTGAAAAACATATTTCTGGGGTGTTTAACCTCAAAATAAAGACATGTCTAGCATCCTCCGGGCTCGAATAGGTAAACACAAAAAGAATTGTGTCTCTAGATGGTCCCAGTTTTAAATGCCAAGCATTTCTGTGATCAGTAACTGAAAACAAAATGGCAGATTTGTGACACTATTCGGGCCATTTGCAACACTAAAAACTGCATTTGCAAAAATGTTGAACTTTTTGTTAACTTTTCCCATTGACTCATAATGGGAACTTGTTTTTTTGAATAACTTTTGAACCGCTCAATATTTTTTCACAAAATATTCAAAAGACACATTGGGGACCCTGGCTGCATGTTCCCTGAAGTTTTTTGACCGGTCGCACAAACCATGCGACCTGTAGGCACGAGCAAAGAATGCGTAAAAAATGTAATTGTGTGCATGGATGTCACTTAATAACTCCACAGCTGTAAATCCAACTGGTCTGAAAGTTGGCAGATCCTGAGATCTATGGTTCCATCCCATGCCTGCCAAATTTCAGGCAGATCCGTTGAACAATGGCGAAGTTATTAAGGTGCAAAGTTTCACCATTTAACCTTAAAAGGGCTACTCAACCCTAACTATGGTAGCACTACCATGCTACCATAATATACATATATATATATATATATATATATATATATATATATATATATATATATATATATATATATAAGACAGTCAAACCCCTATATTTAGGGTTATGAAGCCACTATGTTAAACTCAAAATTTTGCGTGTTAATAACTTTGGATACATTCAATGGATTTGCATGAAATTTGATGCGCAGAGTGGGGCATGGTAGATCTCTTGATCTGCTAAATTTTGTTTTGGTCGTACTTATGGTTTTTGCGCACCAAAATGCTGAAAATGCACTTTTTGCCAGTTTTGTGGGCAGTTTTTCAGATTTTGTCCATGGTGCTGTGCGGCCGTTATGTGGTGTGCTGCTCTGCAACTTGGAATATTGAAAGAGACTGGGTCAAGGAACATGGCGCTTTTTGTTTGGTGAAAAAATATTAATCCATTCAAAAGTTATTAAAGTTTTAATTTCCCATTATAAGTCGATAGAAAAATTTATATGGTTATTTTGTGAAAGAATAATGGGGTTTTGGCCATCTGTTCCCTCCTCACGATCAAAGAACTTGCAGGCTCACGATCAAAGAATCTTTGATAGCGAGGAATTCTTTGATCGCGATAGCCGCCATCTTGTTTTGATTTTGCGGTTGGAAAAAAACAAATATCTCGTCTCAGGGGTGACTTCTGAAGTAAAACTCTGATGGGTTTTACTCAGGGGTCTTCCCTCTTTCAAGCCATGCCTGTGGTTTCTTCTAATTCTGTCCAAAAACAGAGTTTTAAAGTTTTAAATTCTTTAATCGTGGCTCGTTAATGATCTTTGATCACGAGCCTGCACATTCTTTGATCGTGAGATTCTTTGAAATTTTTGATCTTTGATCGTGCAGGTGCGACTAGATGGCCAGATTAAAAAATCAAATTTCTCAGCCCAAGGGAGACTTATAAAGTCAAACTAGGATGGGTTTGCTCAGGGGGCTTAGTTCTATCGAGGCATGACTGTGATTTCATGTATTTCTGTGTAAAAATTAAGTTTTAAAATTTTTTTATTCTTTGATCATTAGC
Organism: Neoceratodus forsteri; assembly: GCA_016271365.2. Lineage (NCBI taxonomy): Eukaryota > Metazoa > Chordata > Ceratodontiformes > Ceratodontidae > Neoceratodus > Neoceratodus forsteri. The sequence goes on along the minus strand of CM028130.1, from coordinate 722,805,680 downwards.
CTGCAAATTCTTTGATCACAAGATTCTTTGATCGCAATCTTTGTTCGCGAGGGAGGGACTAGATGGCCAAATTTGGCGGGACCAGATAGCCCAGTTTTAACAACTTTTAAAATTAAATTCCTCGGAAATGGTTTGGTCTTTTAACTTGAAATTTGGAGGGTGTTGATGGGATGTCCTGTGGATGTGAATTATGGTGTTTAGGTCTTGGAAAATACATTTGCTGTGGAGATATTGCATGTCGCAGTTTACGTTTTGCCGAAATCGTTTTGCATTGTGGTAATAGCTTGAAAGTTATAGGGTAGCTAGCCTTACTGCCATGGACATACTTTTCAGTCATTAGGTGTGTAAAATGTAAACAGGTGTGGAATTCTCCCACTCCGACGAATGAAAATCTCAAACTTTAAAATGTAATATCTCAGAAACGGTTTGGTCTTTTAACTTGAAATTTGGAGGGTGTTGAGGGGATGTCCTGTACATGTGAAATATGGTATTTAGGTGTTGGAAAATGTATTTGCTGCTGAGATATTGCATGACACACTTTATGTTTTGCGTATAGCGCTTTGCATTGTGGTAGTGACTTCACATTTATAGGGTAGCTAGCCTTACTGCCATGGAGGTAATTTTCAGTGGTTAGGTGTCTGACATGTAAACAGGTGTGGAATTATGCCACTCCAATGAATGAAACTTTGTTTTGTTTCAAGATGATTTGGGCCCCACACTCCCATCCATATGCACTCCCACCAATACATATGATATTCAGTACTTTTACTGTTGTGTTAGACAGAAATTTGCAAGTGCTCCCACCAACTTGAGTAACTTTCTACTTTTCTATGCTTTCTCAAAAAGTAAGGAAATTCTATGCAAAAAACTTCATTAATGCATCAGTTAGGGTTAAAACACAAAAAGTCAGGAAATGAGGGGCTGGATTTTCAAAGCTCTGATGCCAGTTGTGACAATGGCAGCTTGTGCCAAGTGCCGTGCATCCAGGATCCTGTACCCAAATTTACAATGGACAGGGTTCCGGCACTTCAGTCCTGTGGCTTGCAGCAATAGTGGCAGTGCACCAAACAGATGGCGCACCCACTAGAAATGCCATAGCAGCCACGGGGTGGATGTGGTGTGAGCTTCACCCCTGGATGGGGGCATATGCATGGCTCATGTCCCCCACCCCAAACACCAGGCCCCAATCTGCCCATACTGGATACCTCATAAGAACCACTAGTGCACTCCCTGCTCCATGTTCAGCATATGCCATTGGAAGCACACAACACCCTGGTGATCTAGTGCCCCCCCATCCACTGGCAGGTATTGCCAACCACCCCCGCTCCTCCCCCACCCACTCTGGACCCTGATTCAGTGACTGGTAAAGTCCACTGCACATCACCAGGTCCAGCTGCTGCATGAAATGTCTGGGTGCATTCCAGCATTACAGTAGGCGACCTGACAGTTCATTCGGTGGCCAGACCTGGTGGTGTGCAGAGGCCTGTACTGGTCACCGAATCAGGGTCTGGAGTAGGATGTTTGGCAGGACCTGCCGGGGGGGGTCACTAGATCACCAGGGAGTTGGGTGATTACATTGGCATACACCAAGAGTGGAGTGGGGAGGGCAGTAGGGGTTATTGTGGGTATCTGGTACGGGCATATCGGGGCTTGATGGTGGGGGGGCAGGATCACAAGGGTTTGCACAGTTAGGGGCATATTAGGGCTGGGGGATAGGACAGTACTGGGGTATTGTGACTGGGGGTGGGGCACACAGTGGCAGGATGTGGTTGACACCCTCTCAGGGGCTGTCTAAGTACCGGTAGACCAGCCCTTGGGATAGTCTAAAGGTTCCTAGCTCTTTGTCCCTGGGGAGAGTTTTGAAAATCTGGATGGTGGGGTTGTGGCAGCCAGGGCCTGGCGCAACCCCCTTAGTGCCATGCCGCAGCCACTCTTGTGGCTCACAGCTGGCACTAGTACACTTTGGTGCAAGAAGCCTGCAGATTGAAGAAGGCTGCTTTCCAAAATAGCTCTTGGAGCTAATCTTGGTGCAAGGTGCTTGTTGCATCTAACATGTTAGTCGCAAGCATCTTGCACCATTCTAAGGGCTTTGAAAATCTGGCCCGAGATCTTTAGGTTGCCCCTCCCCATACCCCCTTATCTTCCTGAGATTGACAGAGAGCTGAGGTGTCATTATTAGTTGTGAGGCCCAAATGTCACCCTCTTTACTGTGGCTTGTGAATATGATTACACATGGAATGGGGTGACGATTAGGCCTCACAACCCCAATGACACACCCGGTGTCTGTCAATCTCGGAAGGATGGGTGGGTACATGGGAAAGGCAACCTAAAGGTCTCATTCCTGACGTTTTGTGTTTTAACCCTAAATGATGCATTAATGAAGTTTTTGCATAGAATATATATATATATTTAAATATATATATAGTTTATGTCAATATATGCTATATGTGGAGTTTACTAAAATCTCTGCCTTTATGCTGTTTTTACATGGAATGTACTGCATATATGTTTGCTATTGTCCATATTTTTGTAAAGAAAAGGAAAATATAATAAAGTTTAAATTATAAAACAATACAACTGGGCATCATGGCTGGTCTGAAAAGGGACTTCCATCTATTTGCCATTGTGCACAAGTCACCGTAAAGCACAACAAAATTAATAAAAATGACTGGCCACACAAGCAGCCTTAAAAACGTAGTGCAGTCTTTATGAACATAATAGTTACCAATTACTGGATAGTGTATTCTTAAAGGGACACTGTCAACCCCCTTAGGACTCAAATGTCTCTAGTTTACAAAACACATTTTGTGAATGCTCACATTCTGTGGAGACTGCTGATGTCGCTGGTTGTTTGATTTTGATTCCTTTTTTGTTTTACAAAGTGAAAAACTGATTGCCCTATCATACTGGTGTTACCACACAAAAACATGTTTGTTTACATTCCTTGATCGTCTCCCAGTGCATCTTTCCTGGATAGACAAACACCCCCAACACTGTCTAGCCACATGTTAAGCAGCAGGAGTATAGGAGGCCAATATGTAATGAATGGCTACACTGGTTGGGAGTGTTTCTAATGTTCCAGAAGTATGCAATAAGAGTAGTTCATGGATTTGAAGCAAAACAAGGCTGGGTATAACTATACATAACCATGCATTTCAGTTCTACTGAGCAAGGAGGCAGATAAAACAACCAGCAATATTAATGAATTTAGAGAAGGTAATAAATCATAAAATGTGTTTTTTTACGTATAAACACTTTGGTGCAAAAAAGATTGGCAGTGTCCTCCTCAGAACTTTGTCTCATTTGGGAAATATGTATCCAAAGGCACTAATGCTTATTCTAGGGATCATGCTTTACAAATGGTTTCAGAAATCTGGGCTTCCAATTATAAACATTTTTCCTAAGATATAGAAATAGGTGACAGTAACACTGATCTTTGTAATATAAGAAGAGTACCAAATAAATGATATTAATCAGAGGAGGCTATTAAGTTTTAAAAATATAGAAAAGCATGAGGCTTATATAAGACTCATGCTGAGGTATATAAAATCACTATTTTCCTGCTCTGCACTCACTTCTGGTTCACTTCCAGGTTTGGAGCTAGCAAATGTTTTCAAAGTGGGTGGAATCCAATTGCAAAGTAAACACTGTTACAGCATCGGTCTGATCAGGCTGCATTTGTAATGGTGAAGCAACCTATTTGTCAGTTATATGCTGTTGTGTATCTTTTAATGTCTTACAGTAGTGATTCTACCCCCGATCGAGAATGGCAGGAGAGTGTAATGGAGATGCACTGAGACATGATCATGTGACTGCCACATCAATCCCTCTGTTATCAGTGCTGCACCTCCTACTTTCTGTGGCATGAACTTTGACAGCTTGTCCCTGCTGTCAAAGCCTTACAGACATGGTGTATTTTTAAGTCATCATCGAAAGTCAAATTTATAGATCAGTGTAAACTCTGATATGATGTGATATTTTCCATATAGATTTCCAGACTCCTTTTATGGATGACCACCTTTATTTCCTTATTTATTTCATGATTTCCTGGTGTTTAGTGGCACCCCCCATTCTCTGATTGCCGTCCCTGTAGTTGTAAGGTTTCCTGGTGGCTAGTGGTACCCCCAACTTCTGATCGCTGTCCCCATTATATATGTAATGTTTCCTTGGTATCTAAAGGTACCCCCACCCTCCAGTCACTGGCCTTGTATTTATATAATGTTTCTCTGGTGTCCAGTGGCACCCTTCCACCCTCCAATCACTGTCCCAGTATTTATGTAATGTTTGCCTGTTGTCTAGTGGCATCCCCTCCTTCTGATTGCCATCCCCCTATATATGCATTGTTTCCCTTTCCCTGGTGTCTAGTGACACCCCAAGCCTCCTATCACCATCCCCAAATAAATTTCTGAAATATGAGCTGTAAGAAAGAACACCATCCCTCAATGTTTTTTTTTTACTTGTCCTTTGTCTCGTTCTGGAGGAACCTACCTTCGACCGGTCTCGTCGGCAGAGCCCAGATGTACCAGGAACCTAGAGTCATGATGCTCACTACCAGGGAGATTTTTGCCTTTGGTTTTCTCCCATTTTTGTCCCTACCCCTGAGGGCTCCAATGCAAAGGACTTACGTCCAGACATATGGCATGCTGATGCATGCCATCATCAAGTGTCCACAGCGCCCTCCCCAACCCGACTCCTGAGGAGCAGTTGTGCCCTGCCACCTATGCTTCCACTGGCAGCAACGCTATTGGCATGACCACTGCCCAGTAACCCCCCCCTGGAGGTGGAGAACATTTATGGAAACACTCAATCCTTCCTCCCCCAACCGACCCCCAATGACCGAAGGCCCATGCCCGAACCTGGGTCGCCGGTGTAGCGTGAGGTATGGCATTCAGCACCTCAACCCTCAGCACCACTGGGCCAGCTATCCCTCAATGTCTTTGTTTCCTCTTTAAACCTGTGAAAAAGAAAATGGTCCCTCTCTGATCTGACCCCTGTGACCCCAACCTCCCACTCAGCAGTCACTACCACCACTACAATCCCCACACAACCTCACTCATTTGAACAGGTCCCATGGCATATATCCACTCTTTGATTGAAGACACATCTTGCTGCTGGAACTGGCAACTGCCATATGATAATCTATGGTGCAGTTCAATGTATTCAGTGGGGATTTGAACTTTGAGACATAACTTTGTCATTTTTGCTCATTTTCACCCCAAATTTTCAACATGGCCTTTTTGGGACCCCAACCTGTGGCCAGTGGTGGTGGAATTATGAAAATCAGGTCTGAAAGGTGATTTTACAGTTACTTGGTGAAATCACCTTTTGGGCAGGATTTGAAAATTTTCACCACTATTGTACATGAGCCGAGGTTATAAGAAGGCTATGTTGAAAATATGGGGTCAAAATATGTAAAAATGACAAAGGTATAACTGTAGATTGAAATTTTCTATAGTCACTCATAACTCTGTTGATTTTAAATGTTTTCACCCAAAATCTTTAACATAGCCATTTTTTCACTCCACCTCATAAATGTGACCACTGTCATTTTTCAAATCCTGGCCAAAATGTGTTTTCACACCTGTGGTGAGGAATGATGTTTCAGTGGCATAGAATCACATTTTGGTGGGAATTTAAAAACTTTCACCTATGTGGCTCATGAGGTGGGGTGGGGTAATAAGAAGTCTATGCTGACAATGTGGGCCTGATTTACAAAGAGGGCTTAGATCGGCGCAAGCTGTGTAAGACAGCAGCTTTCACTGAAGCCCCTTGCATCAGGGACCCTGCACCAGATTCAGGTAGAGAAGGAGTCCTGGCACTTGTGCCCCCACACTAGTGGCAACTCCTCACATGCGGCAAACACCTGTTGCATGGGAATGGTCTGCCACAGGACTCTTGTAACAAACTCTAGTGCCCCCCATTCCCAAAGTCGCCACTGTGAATCAATAATAAATACAACCCCGTCCCTTGTAATATTGTGCTCCCCCTTCCCAGTGTTGCACATGACAATATCTGAAACATATATCCCTGTCCCATATAATACTGTTCCCCCCTTCCCAATCCCTGATGCTGCCCTTTGTGAAATAATTATATTCCCCTCTCCCCAATTCCCGATGCCATCCTTGGTGAAGTAATTATATGCCCCCCTTCCCGATTCCCAGTGTCCCCATTGCAATAATATAACATATGAGCCCTTTCCTGGTGGTCTAGTGCACCCCACCCAGCAGGTAAAGTTTACCCAGCTCCCTCATTCCATAACAGAGACAGACTGGCACAGCCCTCCTCTCACCTCCGCTGCTGGAGCCAACTGCACTATCTTTGAGTGCTGTTTGTACAGTGTGCTGTGTGTGTACACTGTACAGTATAGCACACAAATGACAGTTCAGTTGCAGCAGCGGGAAAGGTGGCTGGTGCCAGCCTGTTATGGGGATGGAGGAGCTGGGTAGTGGGTACTATCTGCTGGGGTGGGGGGGGAGCCACTAGTTCACCAGGGAAAAAAGGGTTGTATGTTATATTATTGCAACAGGGACATTGGGGATCGGGGAGGGGGCATATAATTACTTCACCAAGGGAAGCATGTTGGATGGGTGAGGGGGAACAATTTTACATGGAACAGGGATATATGGTTTAGATATTATCATGGGCAACATCGGGGATGGGGGAGCATAATATTACAAGGGAAGGGGTTGTATTTATTAATGATTCACTCCGGCGACTTCAGGGATCAGGGGCCCAAGGCACATTGCTGCATATTGTACAACTGTCCAAGAGGAACAGATTCTAAGGTTTTGGGCCCAGTGTTATTTGGGCTCTTCGTCTCAGACATCATGCACAGAGTGGTGAGCAGGGTAAGTCTGTTCACAGATGATACCAAACTGGGTGCAGTAGTAGATGAGGAGGAGGGATGGAAGCAACAGTGGAGGGACCTGACCAAACTGGAGGAGTGGTCGGAGAGGTGGCAGCTGGGGTTCAATCCGAAGACGTGTAAGGTTATGCACTTCTGGGCAAAGAACCCGAAGAAAGAATGCTGGTTGAGGGGGGTGAAGTTGGGGAATCACTGAGGAGAAGGACCTTGCGGTGATGGTAATAGGAAGTATGAAAAATTATGCCCAATGCAAGAAAGTGGCAGCAAAGAAAACAAGATGCTGAGGTGTCTAGTGAGGGGGTTCTCATCCAGGTGGATGGAGGTGATCTTGCCTTTCTTCAGGTCACTGGTCAGGCTGCACTAGGAGTACTGTGTGCAGTTCTGGAGGCCATACCTGAGGTGGGATATCAAGCTACTGGAGGGAGTGCAGCAGAGGGCAATGAGGATGATACTGGGAATGGAGGAGAGAGACTATCAGAACAGGCTGGGGGAACTGAATATGCACACCCTGGAGGAGAGGAAGGGTAGGGGGACATGATTAAAACTTTCAAGTATCTGAGGGGAATCAACAAGGATGGAGCCAACAGGGTTTTTAAAGTGAGGAAGGGAAGGAACACTAGGGGGCATGGGCTAATAATAGAGGGGGGAAGATTTAGGAGGGAGATGAAGAGGTATTACGTCACAGAGATAGTGGTGTTGAAGTGGAACACCCTGCCAGAGAGGGTGATATCATGCAAAACTGTAGGCAGCTTTAAAAGAGCATGGGACAAAGAACAGGGAAAAGTACGGGTGGGCGAGGCTGAGAACGGCTGAGGGCAGACAAAAGGGGAGGGGGTGGGGCAGCTGCAACTTAGGGGTGCTAGCTGCACACTCGAGCAGATGTTGATAGACCAGGAGGTCTGTTTCTGCTGGCACATTCGTATCTTCATATGTTCATAAGTACCCTTATACCAGCCCTGACGGTATCCAGTGAGACAGGCAATTGAAATTGGGTGCCTACAAAAAGGGTGACTCAGTTACAGTGCCTGTGTTCATGGCTACCTAGTGGGGGAGGGCGGTGACTGGATACTGGGGTGGGTGAAATACCATGACGGGAAGTAGCGGCTATACGCCTGCATGCACATGCGTGGGGGGAGAGGCAGGGGAGAGACGGTATGTGGAAGGGGGTGTGGTGGGCAGCTGCCGAGCTGGTCTGCTAGTGTGGTGGGGAGGGTGATCGGCTGGGAGGCACATGGTGCAGGGTTCAGGTCCAACATTGAGCAGATTTTTTTTTTGCTGCCAGGTGGCTTTACATTTATTTAAGTTTTTCACCTCCCCCCGACATGCACACCCCTGGAGTTGAGAATCCTTATTTGGGGGGGGTGCAAGAGGCAAAGCCCCACACATTAAAAATAAGGCCCGTAGGTCTTGAGCACCTTTTTTGTCTGCGCTGCAAGTGTGCGCCACCGAAATTCATTTTCGGTGATGTACACACGACGTAACGGTGATCGCTATTTTGCAATCTCTGTTATAACATGTAACCAGTCCTGACTTGTCTAAGAGCACTTTGAAATTCTCCCTCTGGGGGATTTCTTTGAATACCAGATTCAGGGATGTGGCAGCTTGCTTCTGCCACATGCCCCCTTGTGCCAATTTGCAGCTAAGTTTTGGGTGCAGGGGCAGTACAAACCCTGTTTTGGTCAGGCAGCCTGCAGTTGACACAGACTGCCTTTGTGAATAGCTCAGGGGGTAGTTTTTGATGCAAGGTGTTAGTTGCGCCATTTATGTTTGGCGCAGGAGCCTTGTGTTACACTTGGGGCTTTGTGAATTGGACCCTTGGTGTACAAATATGGTAAAATGTCCAGGTTATGACTGAACAAAGCAGTACATGAACATTCAACCACTCTCTACTCGACTGCATGGCCACTAATCGAGTGGACTTGGTCCTACAGCCGTGTACATTGTCAGATTCTGTAAGTGACCACTCTCCTACTTACATCATCTTGACCACTAAAACCAAGCACCTCCCCCAAGTACCTGTCATTCAGAAACTTCAACTGCTTGGATCCCACAAACCTTGAAGATGTAAGAACAGTGAACTGGTCTGCCCTCTTCCTCATCAATAATCTGTCATCTGCAGTTAGTTCCTTCACAGATGCTCTCAACAGGATACAGAACCTCCTCTTCCCTCTTACTACTCGGAGGGTGGGGGGGTGCTACCACTGGATATCCAAGGAGCTACTGTCCCTGATGAAAGAAAGGGATAATAAATGGAGTAGCTTATAAAGCGTCCCCTTCCCCTCAACTCTGGAACACCTACAGATGCTTGCAAAACAGCTGTAAACAAACTTCCCAATCTCTAAAGCGTAATGTCTTCCTAAACATACAGAGTAACAACCTCGGTGACCTCCATTGCTTCTGGGTATCTATTGGATCCTTGCTCAATCCTAAGACCCATAGGCAAGTCACTCAGCTTGCCTCCCCATTGGGCCCACTGACAGATCCCTTGGAGGTTGCGCAAATTTTTAACAAAAAATTCTCTGACCTCTCTATCTCAGTAAACTTCCCTCTGAGCCACACCCTAACCATGGTAGTCAGGCAAGCTGACCCTCCTCCATCACCACCCCATCACCCCCCTTCTACTTTAGAGCAATCATCCCAACTGTTACTACCAAGCTTCTGAAATCCTTCCCCATCAAATTTAGCCCTGGAAGTAATGGGCTTTTCTCCACATTCCTGAGGCTCATCTCTCCTGCAATCATTAAACCCCTCACCTTCATATTTAACCTTGCCCTCTCCACAGCCATCATGCCATACTCCTGGAAACATGCTAATGTTGTGCCTATTTTCAAAGCTGGTATTCCCCTCTCTCCAGATAACTATAGGCCCATCTCCCTCCTCCCCCATCTGAGCAAGCTGCTGGAGAAAATTGTGCATTTCCAGTTGTCCAAACATCTTGGAAAGTACAATCTACTGTGCCCCCAACAGCATGGTTTCCATAAGCACCACAGCACCACATCAGCCTTACTCCACTTCACTAACCTTGTCCTCTGAAACTTGGACTTGAGCAAGGTCACAGGTGCTGTATTCATGGATCTGACCAAGCCTTTGACCTCATGGATGACCCTCTCCTCCACTCTCCATCACCTTGGTTGCTCCTCTGAGACAACCGCATGGTTTATAAGCTTATCTTTAGGGCAGGTCCCAGTTAGTTTTAATTGGTGCAACCTTCTCTCCTGCCCTGCCTGTCTCCATGGGGGCCTCCCAAGGCTCCATCCTTGGCCCCCTACTATTTTCATTTTTTATAAATGATCTCCCAGCTGAGAGTCTATCCTGTGGGGCACTCTGCTATGCAGATGACCTTGTTCTTTACCACAGCGACAAGTCACTTGTGAATATCTCCTCTACTCTTACACTTAACTATGGTGCTGCCTACAATTGGTTTCTCTCCAACAGGCTCCTGGTAAATGAAAAATAAATCCATGCTACTTGGCTCCAAACCTTTTTTTACCAAGGTCGCCAAGGCTAACTCCTCTCTCCTTGTACTCACACCTATAGCCCGTCGACTCGAAAATGTCCCCAGTTTCAAATACTTAGGTGTTACCTTGGACCCCTCCCTTACTTTCGCTGAACATGTTACCAACTCCATACACAGAGTTAACCAGAGGCTAGGGGCTGCCTACTGTCCAAAACAATTCCTGTCTACTGAGGCATGCCTAGCAATCATGCAAGGCAACCTTCTCCCACTTACTAATTACTGCTCTCCTGTCTATTTCACCATATCTTCAGCCCTGTGCTCAAGAGAGAAGTAAGTCTACAATAGTATCTGTTGCTTCATCCTCAATGCTCCCTATTCAACCCATCATTGTGTACTGTACCAGTATCTTGATTGGCTCCCACTGCAAGGTCGGTTTTATTATGCCTTTGGCTACTTAGTTCACAATACCCTAAGAAGCGGCCACCTATCCCCATACTCAGCCCTCCTCATAGGTGGAGTGGCTTCTAGGAGCCTCCATGAGTCATCGCCCCCCCCCTAGTAGTCCCTAGAATCTTCTCTACCATGGACAACAAAGCTTTTTCTGTCTCTGCCCCTTCCCTCTGGAAAATACTCCCTGCATCGCTCCACTCATCCACCTCCCATTTCTCTATCAAAAATAATTTCAAAGCCTGGCTACAGTCTGAAGCCAAATGCCACTGTGCACCCGAGTAATCCTGGGCATCCCCATCCCCCCCCACCTATTGCTCAGTCACATTCTTTCCTGAGACTCCCTTCCATCTCCTGCCCTCCACCCTCCCCCAACGTGGCTAAGGATATTGCTTTCCTACTGTTTTTTTGCCACTGCACTTATTTTAAGGTGGATTGCTGCACTGTCTTATGAGTACTCATCTGCCTGATGACCTGTTTACTACTGTTTACCTGAATGCTAACTGTTTTCCTGACTGCAATTGCACTTTATTTTTATTGTATCCAATAATTTGACACCATATATATGATCTCTGTGTTTTTGTGACTAGGCATTTTACCTGTCTGCTGGCCTTAAATGGCACCATGTATCTTATGTAACTTTTTTACATAAAAACGCCTTGTACCGTAATTCCTACACTCATGTTTGAAGCCTATACTATTGTGTGTTTACCTGTAGCCATGTTTGTGGCTCATGTCATGACTTAAAACAGTCCTCTGAATCAGTGCACCTTCCCGGTTACCAAAGACATAAATACATAAACAAATAAATAAATAAATACATAAATACATATTTCAATGTCCACTCATATGTTTGCTAATTTTCAATAGTTTGACACCAAACTTTAAACATACATATTTTTCCACACCACCTCATAAACATGACGTGTCATTTTTTAAATCCTGGGTGAGATGTCTTTTTGCACTTGTGGTGCAAAATGAAATTTCGGTCAATATACTATAAATGCTACATATCATGTTATTAGGGCAGTCATAAAATAACTACCTTGAAAATTTGGGGTCAAAATAAAATAAAAAAAGAGTGAATGTGTCAAGACTAAATGTGTAAATAGTGAATGTATGAAAAGTGAATGTGTGAAGAGTGAATATGTACTGAATGTGTAAAGCACGAATGTGTAAAGAGTGAATGTGCCAAGCCCTGCACTTCTGTAGGCGGGCAGAGTCTTCTCATAGTGCACGGTGCAAAGGGCCCTGCACATCTGCACCTGTTCATGCATCAATGAAATCTTCAGTTTTCCTCGGGTCTGAAGCAGCCTTTTACTTTTTACAGCTGAATTAATATCATGATTTTGCAGCTGTATAGTGTCTGACCAAAGTTTGTTTTAAGAGCAGTATGTCGTGTAAGGAAAATATGTGAAATGATTTATATGTATTTTCATTTAAACTATGTTCATTTATGTCAGTAATAAATATGTAAGTGTGTACTGAAATGGTGTTGCAAGCTGATCAAATAAATTATTTCCTACCAACCACTCTCTAATGTGCAACAGTACCTCTACTTTCTCTTTACTGTGCCAAAAACACCCCAGCACCCACCAGCACTAATCCCTCTCCCCATCTCGTGATAAAATCTCCCTGATGTCATGTCCCCCACTCCCTGTTCCACCTTAAACACTCGTCAAAGTCCATTGTAACCCCCTCCACTTCTCCTTGTTCCATGTGAAGACTCCTTGGTGTCCAGTGGTACCCCTATACCCCTACTGGTTCTGTATCAAACTCCTAGGTTTTCAGAGGCACCACCATCTCTCCCACTTCCTATCTCATGTCAAACTCTCCCATGTATCCTGTGGTATCCCTCCTTCCCTCCCTCTCTCTCCTCTCTCTCTCTCTCTCTCTCTCTCTCTCTCTCGTTAAACCCACAAACAGATGATCCTGGTTGCAGTGGTATTCCATGTGACTACATTTGCTGGTGTCAAGTGATAGCCCTCCTCCATTTTACCTAACTCTTCCTGAACAGAGACCTCTAAGGGTGTACAGAACCTGAATAATAATTATTGAATACCATGACTTATGGGATACTTGAGGCTGAATAACAAGAATTTTCTACTACTCATGGTGTTCAGAGTCTATAAAACAAATTAAAAAATTAAACTTAAAAATCTATCTATTTATCCCCTCATGGCCAGGGCTTGTCCCTGAGCTCCCCCCTCCCAACACCAGTCATTTCCCATCCCCCCTCTTATTTTTCCTGCACACAAAGGTAATAACAAAACTGATAGCAGCTTCTAACACTATGCCAGGAGTCAGCAGCATCTTTTCAGTCTTCTCTAACTCCCTTGTCCCCCAAAATATTTAATTTAACTGTAGACTCTTTGGAACCACTTGTCCATGATGCACTGTGCCAGGAGCTGAACACTTTTTTTTAACTTAAAACCCTCCTTAACAACATGCTCCAATCTCTGAAATACTTTTCTTTTGATCTGTCCTCTGCCCATCCTAATGCTTGATCCATGATTTCAGGAGTGAGATCAATAGGCCTGAAAATCCCAAGTAACTCAGTCATCCCAACAGGTCACCAGCTCTGTTTGGTGGTAGTCTAGCACTGTGAATGGAATACGTAGGTGTACAACCAACAGGGCGACTCTCCTGTCCCCCAATCAATTATTTGGGGCTTCAGTAGTAGTCACAAATCCAGATAACCCAGTTGCCCTCTCCCACAGTGTGCCCACTCTCATTCTTTGTAATACAGTAATCTGAATGCATGAGCAGCAGGAGTGAACTGGAGAGAGAGAACAGATTACCTTGTGTTACTGATGATGCTAGACAGACTGATTGATGTCATTGATGAAATAAACAGCTAAGCAGTCCTGGTCATGCATAAATACATTATAGCCTCCATCCATTATTCTAATCATTCTGCAACTTTCATGTAAAAAAAAAAGAACTCTTTTGTATTCAGACTGCTTTGTTCTGGATCAAGTACCACATAGGCATTGTATACATCCTGTCTTTGTTACTATGCTTTCTCAGTCAGTTGCAGAAGTCTATTTTGCTTCAAAAGCTTGCCTGAACAATTCCCTGTCAGGATAATAAAAGGTATTAGAACAAATTGTATTACAGTTCTAAGAAATGCAATACATGTAAGAAAATATTTTATTACCTTTCTTTTTCATTTGCATATTTTTCAAGGTTTGTTGTCACTTGGTACAAGAAATGCATTTTGTGTACTGTAAAATATATAATGTGCTAGATTAAGTAAATGTATTCTGTAGCATATCAATTAATTCAACTCACAGAGCAAAAGGATTATGAGATCTAGATGAAAACCTATATGTTTGGGGGCTCAAGTCGATGCTTCAGAACCTCTCACATCTTTGGAGATTCATTGACATCTAGCCCTTCCTTCTCTTGTATACACAGTATCATTGTGACTTTTTGCCTTTGTCTTCTTTTTGTTTCAACTTTAACTACTTTACTGAATAAAATATATTCCCAGCATCACTTGATTCACTTTTCATTCACTTTCCATACTTTCTTACTAGGAATCCTACATTCACATACTCTCACCCTTTATTCTTTTATTTGTATCACCTTCTAGCCTCCCCCCCAAAAATATGTTTTCCTTTATTTTTAGTGTCTACATTATACTGGATAAAAAGAAATACAGTGCTATTTGTCATGTCCTTATTCTAAAGGGACATTGTCAGCTTCCACAAATTGTTTAGTCCACTTAAAGCAATACCTGTAGACATCTTTATACCTAGTTCTTGCTTGATAGTGAATATGCATTTAGAGTGATATTTTCAATATTTTCAATAGTTGCTGCACCCGACTAAAACCCCAGCAGCCCTCTCCTCCCATGTGTGCACTTCAAGCATGGTGACAAAGGGCATTTAAACTTGTGCATGTACAAGTTATGATTTTTTTAAACTTGTGTCAGACAAAGTCATTTCATATGAGATGACAGTTCCCTAAGCATAGCAAAGTGAGTGCCATACTAAAATAATGTTGAAATCAATGTTTTAATCAATAAGGACTGGGAAGCTGATCCTTTCTGAGGGATTAGCAATTAGTTGGGGGGGATGGGTGGCCCGAGTTGCAGCCGGAGGTATCCTCCCTCCAGTTGGTCATTAATCAAAGGAAATTACTGGCTTTGAGGTTGTTATTGCTATTATATGTCTAATGGCAATAACAACTTTAATTTTTGCTAGTTTGATTAGGTTTTAGCTGTATAACATGAGCCATGCATGCCACACAGCATCAGTCTGCACCTGGATCGGTCATTTCCAAGATTAATGACCAATCCAGTAGCCAATCTGGAGCCTTGCTAGGCTCATGAATAATTAATTAGACATATAATTAAATATAAAGCCATGATTCTGAGCATACGCTTTAGCACCATAATGGTGCCTGCAGGTATTTGTTTCTAAGTGGAGCAAAAAAAAATCAGGTAAAAGCTAATAGTGTCCCTTTAAATATTACCTTCTTTGAACACTAATCAGGCCTGCACCCATTATTTGATTTTCTTTCCAATGTTGCATTACACTTTTTGCAGAAATTTTTAAATTAGGAAATCCTGTTTGCTTGCTAAAGCAAAGTGGAATACAATGTGAGTATATGGGCAGTAGCTATTACCAAATGTTAAAGTAAAATACATGGTAATTACAGTGCAAGTTAACATTTTGCTGAAATGAACAAGTAATTAATTCAAATTAATATCCATGATCAACATCATCAATAACATCTCCCTTGAAATGAATGAGAATGTGACGACTGTAAATCTAAAATAAATGTGTTTTATGACTCCAAAGTTGTACTGCAACACATGCCGGCTCTTCAAAGTCAATCAATAGAAGGACATGTCTTTATCTACATGGTGATTTGCATATAGTTCCCATGATGCTTTGCTTACAGGGGTATGTGTAATTTACTATAGCTTTACCTTCACTTGGAATTACTGAAATATTTGTTTTAATTTCTTTAATCACTAAAATTAGGACATTGTTTTAATCCAATAAGTACACATGTAAGCATTCAGAAAGTAATACGTTAGTTAAAATTTTGCACTGTAAGAATAATGTATCTGAAATTGATTCAATTTATATTTCATGATGATGGTTAAGTTTCCCATTTGGGTATTGTATTTAGTTTGGCTATGGCAGGGATCAACATACTAGATGATTAATATAATCTGGGGTCATAGTTTAGTGGGCTTTTAATTAGATTTAAAAAAATAGCTGTACAGTAAATGTTTATTATAAAACAATGGTTGCAAATTGGGCATGATTGATTGTCCAGCAGCATTTTAAAATGGTAAGGTTAATGGCTTGACATCAAGTGCAACAGAATAATTAGAAGTTTAACTATAAAATGATTCATAAAAAACATAAAACAAACTGTTTAGTTTTAACATAGTGTTAAGGAACCGCAGGGGTTGGGCTGTCTTTGTCAATCTGACCATAGGGCTGCTGCTGGG
This sequence comes from Neoceratodus forsteri, assembly GCA_016271365.2. Classification (NCBI taxonomy): domain Eukaryota; kingdom Metazoa; phylum Chordata; order Ceratodontiformes; family Ceratodontidae; genus Neoceratodus; species Neoceratodus forsteri. Next base: position 722,789,435 of record CM028130.1, on the reverse strand, counting down.
AGAAGTGATTTGTAAGTACAGTTTGCAGTTTCACTGTTGTGCTGATGATACACTGTTGTATCTATCATTTGCCTTTGGGGAAATAAATGCAGAGTGTATGCTGAATGACTGCCTATCTGTGATCAATGACTGGATGGCCTCCAGCTGGCTCAGATTGAAGCCAGACAAGACCAAAGTGCCACTGGTGGACTTTGGTATCCAGAGGGTAGCTGGAATGGGTGGGGTGGTGGCTGAATTTCATGTTGGCCCTACTCAGCTTACAGCCAGAGAGAGGGTGAAGAATTTGGGTTTCATTATGGACAATAAGCTGACACTTGAATATCAAGTGTCGGCAGTGGTCTGTGGTATTTTCTTTTATCTGAGGAACATCGCCTGGATCAAGTCATTTGTTAGTCTTCAGGAACTGAAGACACTGCTGTGTGCCTTCATGACATTAAGACAGACTGCTCTATTGTAATGCTCTTTATCTCTGGCTAGCTGGGGTTTGATGCACCATTTTCAGCGGGTGCAGAAATGCTGCTGCTTGGTTGATTGCCAAGCTTCTTGATCTGAACATATCTCTCCTGATCTGTGGATATTGGACTGGCTACCTGTGAGGTGGCACATCTCCTTCAAGATAGGTATATTGACATACAAAGCCCTACAGGGTCTAGGCCCTGGCTACCTAAAGGAGTTCCTCTGTTCATATGCTCCTAACCGCCCTCTTCGCTTTTCAGAGGTGGGTCTCTTAAAGGGACACAAATCATGAATAAAACTATGTGGGGACCAGGCTTTTGTGGTGGCATTTCCAGCTTTCTGGAGCCAGCTGCAGCATTAGTGTCTGGGGCCCCACTAAGTCAATTGTATTAAGTGGGTTTTAAAACATTTTCTTTTCATAAGGGCTTTTCTAATTTGACTTTCAGTTTATTGTATTTGTGGTATACATTTGTGCTGTAAGTTATTCATTTGCTTTTGATTACCTGTATTTGATTGTTTTTGTAAAGGATCCAGAGCCTGAGGGATTGGGCACCATAGAACAGTATCTGGTGAGGACAGCATGGATTTTACCATGGGGTACAAACTGCCACAGGGAACCTATAGTGTGGACATAACAATGCTATCCCCATGGTTGTTTTCACCTTCCAAATGCCTGCCTAGAAGAGTGCTGCCTCCATGGCTCAGCAGACACAGCAACAGGCTGTGGATGGCGGCAGTGCCTACAGCTGTCAGGGGTTCGGTTCTCAACCAGCCGCACTTCATTTTTTTTTCCTTAGTTGCTCTCCAGCCACCTCCCCTTGCCTTCTCTCCCTCACCTGCCATACTATATCCCCCCTTTGCAAGGTGTTCCCCCAACATACACCCCTGTCCTCTACCCCTCACCTGAGAGGAGTGCATCGTGGAGTACCTCCACTGACTCTGCCCAACCTGATTGTGCTCAATCCCCCTCATGTGTTGCCCCCTCGGAGATGATTATATTATTGGAGTAGGATGCAGTGGGGGAAGACCCCACAAAGGGGGAGTGGGGGGAGTAAAGCCTACCCACAAAAAATTACTTCTTGTGGGAGATGTTGTGACTGCTATTGTGTCCATGCTGTTTTTTTTTTTTTTTTGCCGTGCTATTCTGTCCGTGCGGTTATCACAGTAAACCCCATATAACTAAGTATATTACTAGTACTACAACTACTACTACTAAAACCATCAACTGCATTTTGTGCCTCATGATCCCCTAGGGTTAGGTAAACTAATGGAATGCCACATTTTGGTCTTGGCATGGTGCTTAATTATTCACATGTTAATTATACACAAATTACTAATTATTTTAAAGTGCATCTAATTTAGTGTCAAATCAATCAAGATTATGTTGTTTATATTTTTAGCACAAATGGCTAGTGTGAGAACAGTATTCAAGAGTGTAGTAAAATGGAACATAAACCTTGTTTTTGTATGTAATAATTTAAAACTTGGCCATGTAATAAAAAAAGAAGTTGTTTACTACCCCCAGAGTACTGTTTCATAAGTTTGTTTTAAAATAGTCCATTTTTTTCCTTCATTAGGTCACTTGTTAATGCTGCCTGTTTCCTACCCAATATGCATTAGTTTAACTAATTATGCTTTTCTGAATCCAGTGACATTAATTGTACAGAATCTTACAATGAAGTTTATCATGTGGGATACCAATCAACAGGTTTCAGAACTGATAAGTAATAAAAAAAAAAAATCAATGTGCCCTATGCACTAATGGGGCAGAGTGGCTATGCATGCATATCTGGGGCGCTCAACCACTCCGCACCATACATGCACCCTACCCGCCCCCACATGGGATGCTGTAAGGGGGGCACGCAGCACATATGCTCCTGATACCCTGGCTGTGCGAGGAGCAATGCACCGGGGGTGGGCAATGGGCTGGCCGGCACTACACGCCATGCACTAAGGTGCATGGTGCTGGCCGTGGGGGTGCATAGGGCGATGCAGGAAATGCCAGGGAGAACCTGCCATAAACCCCCATGAACACCCCGTGCACACCCCGATACACACCAGACTAGGGGTCTATGTGATAATGGCAAATGCCTAAAGATGATCTCTGATATTGCACAGTCAGAGTGCCAAATAGATTATCAGCACTCTGACAACCCCAACACACAGGAAAATGGTGGCAGGAGATTTTTCTAATGCTTTCTGGGGAGGGCTGTGCTCCCCCCACACCACCCCCTCATGGGGGGCTTTGCTCCTCGCACCCGCCTACTTAACAATTCTCAACTCTGGGGGGGTGCATGTCGGAGGAAGGTGAAAGCATTAAAAAAAATAAATGTTCAGGCCGGGTGCAATAAAATTGCACCAGCACCTGGATCCAAACCTGGGACCTCACCCACCCCAGCCACTAGCTAAATCCCAATACCACGATGCAGTTCGGCCATCCACCGTAGTGCCACCCCCTACAGCCCCTCTGCCCCCTTCCAGCCCATGCTCACCGTGTTCGATCCCCCTGCATGCGTACACATAGTGACATCCTGTCACCCAGTTCACCCGACCAGTCATCTGGTCGCCCTACCATCCCAACACCATGAGGGATTGTGCTGGGGAGGTGTCACCATTATGGACAATGCCCTTCCTCATGCACCCACATCATGGATTACCCCAGACTACAGGTCAAATTGCCCACCCACCTTCCGGGGCCTCTACATAAGGCTGCCCGGTGCCTCCCACCCACCCAAGCACACAGCGATGTGCAGCCACTTGCTGCCACCTGGCATCCCTCCCAAACCCACACAGGGGCACCAGCACACAGATGCAGCCCCCGGCCCTCCCCCAATGGCCCACCAGTATTCGGACCACCACCCATTCCACTGCACTGACTGGTGCCATTAGAGGGCCAACGGCAATGCCCTCCCTCACTTGCCGGCTGTTGGACATCCACAGGGCATGCTGCCAACCTGCACCTCACCGCATATGGGATCCAGTGCAGGACCCAGTCCAGGCATCCAATTGGATGCTGCCTGACCAGACCCACGACCCCACCCCCAGCCGCACTCAGAGTCCCGGATGTGGACAGGTGGCTGGCAGTTATGAATGCTGCTGGTGCGCACCTGTCCACAGGAACACTGCTACTCAGGTGGGGTATCTGCAGTTTCCATGTACCCCCACCTCATTAGTGCATAGCACCCTATATCAGGTGGAAAACTGCAACTTTATCAAGGGGCCTTAAATAAGGAAAAAATAGGAGTATTTTAGCAGTTGTAGTAATTTTACTTATTTAGCTCCCATTTCCAGAGGCTCTGGATGCTGTACATTATCACAATAAAATACATAACCAAAAATAACAGAACACATAATAATAAATATGGACAACTTAAAATGTAAAAGTGCAAATTCAGCAGTCAGGATAACTTTAGCATTAAGACCAGTGAGGTTAAATCAAATGAAATGCTTAATTGAACAGGTGGGTCTTTGAGCTCCTTTTAAAGGCCTCCATCGAAGAAGCCTCCCTCATAGAGTTGTGAAGTGAATTCCCCAGGGCCGGAACAGCCACATCAAATGTGTGGTCACTTTCTCTAACCTGGCCCTGGGAACCACTATAAGACTCCCTTTGGAGGTGCAGAAAGGGCAAACTGGATAGTAAGGAGACAGGAGCTCGTTCAGATAACCCAGGCACAGTCTGTGTAGGGCTTTTGAGGTCAGTAAACTGACCTTGAAGGAGAGTCACCACCTCAGTAGCTAGTGATGCGGGTGCCTGTAGTACGGCGATGTCCAAAACGGCGACGCGTTATGGGTGAAAGACCAAATGGCAATGGGGAGGGTAGATTGACCAGATGTGGGGAGTGGGTGAATCTGGTGACAGGATGTCACTATATGTACACGCGAGAGGGGAGTGAGCATGGTGAGCATGGGCTGGGAGGGGGTGGAGGGGATGTAGGTGGTGGCGCTGCGGTGGGTTGCTGAGCTGTGCTGTGGTGTCAGAGGTTGGCCTGTGGTTGTGGTGGGTGAGGTACCATGTTCGGGTTTAGGAGCAGGTGCGATTTTATTGTGCCCGGCCTGAAACTTGATTTTTCATGCTTTCACCCCTCCCTGATATGTAGTCCCCTGGAAATGAGAATCCTTTAGTAGTGGGGGGCAAGGAAGCAAAGCCCCTGTGTAAGTTAGGCGTGGGGGCATAGTCTCACAGAAAGCATGAAAACCTAAGTCCCTGGCACCATTCTTCTGTGCTCCGAGGATGTCAGAGCACCGAAAATGTTTTCACCGCTCTGATGTCACGATAACGCGGCTCATCTTTCAGCAGTCGCCATTATCACATAGAACTGCCAGTTCACCAACACACCAGTGCAGATCATGCAGGACTGTGGTCACATGACATGACCTCAGAAGGCCCATCAGTAACTTGGCCATTGTATTCTGCACTAGCTGCAGGCATTGTAGGAGCCCTCCACTAACCCCTAGGCAAAGAGCATTACAGTAGTGAAGTCACAAAGGCATGTCCCAGTGGAGGCATGTCTTCCAGCAGGATCAAAGCTTTAATCCAGGAGATGTTATGAAGATGGTAAAAGCCACTTCAGACTACAGACAACAACTGAGCCTCAAATTTCAGTCTTTCATCCAGAATGATACCAGATTCTTCCTTTTTGCAGAGGTCACAAGACTAGAGGAACCCAGTACCAAACCAGTCCTCTTCACTCTTGCCCCTACACCCTGCCTTCAGACAGGCTCTATCACTAGTACCTCCATCTTGTCTGGGTTGAGACACAGACAGCAAGAGGACATCCATGCTTGAATTTTGACCAGACATAAATTTAGTACATCGACCAATTCAGGCGTTAAGGGTGCAAATGATGAGTTACGGCTGGGTATCATCTGCATATTAGTGAAATCCCAAGCCATGCAGTCTGATGATATTGCCATGGAGCAGCATGTGTACTGAGAACAGCACAGGTGAGAGAATCAAACCTTGGGTATACAACAGACTAGGGGCTTCAGGAGTGAGGAAAAACTTTTCACCACCACCCTCTGCATTCTGCCACTGAAGACGGATGCAAACCAGCTGATGACCCTACCAGTGAGTCCAGAGCACTGCCTGAGATGATCCAACAAGAGGAGAGTCTATGGTCCACAGTGCCAAATGCTGATGAGAGATTGAGCAGAATGAGGATTGACCATTCCCCTCTACTCTAGCCCTTAGGATGCCATTATGAACCCTGACCAATGCAGTCTCTGAACTATACCTGGATCTAAATCCACACTAGAGTGGCTCATAGATTGTAAAAGCCATGAGGTGAGCCTTCAAACTGCAGAGTTAACATATTCTCAATAATCTTTCCTAAGAATGAAAGATAAGACACTGGTCTAAAATTTGGCAAACATCCAGGTCCAAAAATATTTTTTTCAGAAGGAGTCTCACCAGCGCATCTTTCAATGTGCTCACAAAAAGCCCCTATGAAAAGGAACACCAGACTATTTTGGCAAACACTGGACCCAAGAATTTAACACAACTCACTAGGAGGTGTGTTGGACCTTAGTCCAATTCACAATAAGTGGGCCATAGCCAAGAAATCACTTGACTAGACAGGGTTGTCCCTTATCTACCTATTTATTTAACCTGTTTCTGGAACCCCGATTCGCAAACTTAATTACTCCCCACAAGTTCAGGGTATTTCACTCAGTCCTACTGATTACAAGTTACCTGTATAAGCAGATGATATTCTGTTACACATCACTTTCCTTGCCTCATCTCTGGCTGCTGCCCTGTAACTTAAATTCTCAATTTGGTGACATTTCCAACAATAAATTGAACCTTGCAAAAACTGAGAGTATGCCACTTAATGGTAACACCTTTAAAACAGAGATTGAGCCCTTATCCTTGAATGGAAATGAGAAAAAATTAAAAAATCTGGGGATTCTCCTTAGTACTAACTTCACCCCACCAGATGAAAAAACTTAATCTGAACTAGGCATTGACTTGCATTAAAACAGACTTAGATTGTTGGTCTCTGTTACCCCATCCCTGTGGGGCCACTTGAATATTATAAAAATTAATGTTTTGCCCCACTTAGTGTATCCCCTGCAAATTTATAATTTAGCTTTATCTAAATCGTGATTTAATCAGGTGCATATAATCCTTACCTTCTTCCTATGGCAAGGTAAGGCAGCCCACCGGGCTTTATCCAAACTAATGTGCACTAAATGGGATAGAGCCCTACAAGTCCCTAATCTCTTTTTGTATTATTTGGCTGTGCATCTTACCAGATTTTCTCATTGGGTTGGGTCATTGGCGGGAATTCCCTTGGAGCCCTTTATTCCACATTGGTTGGATATAGAGTGTTCCTTGTGCTCCACGCAAGGATTGGATATCCAATCACTTCTCTACCTCTCCAAGAAAAAAATTCCTCTCCCATTAAAGTACACCCCCTTGGAGGCATCCATCACTATATATCTACAGTTCTGCTCCTTAATCAAAGTTTGCCTGTATAAGGATATATCTCAACCCCTATTTCCGAATCCTAATTTTTGAATTGCTGGGCTGATCCTCTCTAAAGGATTTTGGCCAGGTATGGCAGTGGACACAGTGGATGACCGTACTCACAGTAAGAAACTTTTATCTTTCCAAGAAGCCCATTCCCTATATCACTGGCCCACCTCTTTCTATTTTCAATATTTTCAACTGTCCCACTTGCTTTTACAATTTTTTGGTAATGGACCATGGTCTAGTCCCCTAAATGCTTTTGTTCTTCCTACTGTTTGCAATGCTCCTACCTCCCATCGTATCTTGTATTATTACTGAGCTCTACAGGAGCGTCTGGTTGTCAATGAGGGTTCCAGATTTTATTACTGGGACCAAACTCTTCCAGTCCACGTCCCTGTAAGAAACTGGGACACCTTCTGGATGCACTTATATGAATATATCAAGTGGGACAGATACTGTTGTATGCAATTTCAGGTCATCCACAATCTTTATTACACTCCAGTTAAATTGTATAGGATCGGTAGACTGCCCACAGACTCATGTTCCAGATGTGGTAAAGAACCTGTCACTTTGCTCCATATCTTGTGGTCTTATGAGACTGTTGCCCCCTTTTAGAACTTAATTCAAACCCCACCTAGATCCCCTTTTGGGGTTGTCTGATGCATTTTCTCCAGAAGTATGCATCCTGGGTGAATATAATGATACCCTCATTGGTAACCAGAGGCCAAATATGGCTTTAATCTCGGCCTGTGCAAAAAAGGTTATTCTTTATCATTGGCTGGATGAGTGCTCACCCCAGTTCCCCCAGTTCCTTGAGTGGTACAAGGGGATTTTGTTTGTTTTGCAGGCTAAACGCCTTATAGGTAGTATGATGGGCAAGACCTATAAATATAAGAACATCTGGGAACCACTTTATGTTATAAGGGCTGCTTCATATTGCTGATTAGAATTTACCTGTGGACTGCCTTATATAGGGTCAGATGATTCTGACCTACATTCTCCTTGATACACTAACCTTACACTGCTGGTGGCAGGATGGGTGGGTTTTGTGGGTGGGGGTGGGGCAGGGAGAGGGTGTTGGGGTGTGTGGGGTATTGATCCTATTCATGATATGCTCCTGAACTTGACTATGGCTTTTCTTTTTCATTATATGTAGCTCCAGGATTTGATGATTCCTGTATGTATTGTTTTTTTTTTGTCTTAATAAACTCAATAAAAAAAAAAAAATAACCTGCCCACCATCCAGAAGAGCTGAGCCAGTTTGTCCCCTCTCCCAGCACCACCACAATGTCCCTGGAGAGAACTGCTGCCTTCTTAAGGGAGATTGCCTTCTGATACTCACTGTAGTGAGTTCTCTGAGCCAATCTATCTCCATTTGCACTGCATTTCTGCCAACAACACTCTAATCTACAACCCAAAATCTTTATCTCTCTAAGTTCCCTATCAAACCATGGTGATCTTAAGAAAGAAGACTTGGGTCATACATAAACTGGTGCAACAGTATCGAGGGCTGAGGCAACAGCCATATTATAGGCTACCACTGCTTGTTCTGATCCTATCGTGCATGTAGCCATCACACCTAAGGGGTATAGTGCTGCCCAAAGTCCTGCTTTGGATAAACCCTTTAAAGGGTGACAGCAGACCCTCTCCACAGGGGAGGACAACTGAAGTGGGGCCTAGAACAAGAGCTCCATGTTGCAGTGTTCCAACCAACTGAACGGATCAGTCTCTAGATTATTTAACTCAAGCTCCAGCAAGTAGTAGCAACTTGATGCATTGTCCATTGATGACATTGACTGGAGGAAATCTTGCATGAAGTGTAAGTTTGTGGTTGATCCAGTCATTGAAGTCACCCACAATCAACCATATGGGTGATTGCAACACCCTTTTGGTGATGAAGTCTGTGATTTCCTGCAGAAATCCCTCTCATGCCTCGGAGGACAGTACACAAAAAAGATCCTACAACCTGCACCTGGACCCCCACGTACAGCCATGCATTCAAACAACAAAATATCTCCCATGGGGTGCACCGTGAACTTCATTTCAAATCTAAAACAGATGGCTACTCCCCCACCCTTGCAATCCCTCCACAGGCAGTGAACCACAGAGAAACCAGCTTGGACCGATGCCTCCAAAACTGACCCTGCATCATCACTCATTCATGTCTCCACGATGCAAGATAGACCAATAGTGAAAACCAAGTCTGACAGAATCACAGACTTGTTTTGCATTGATCTCACATTGAACAACACTGCTTGTAGGGGATGAGTGGAGACTGCTGGCCTACAGGCTACCTACCCACTTAGTCTGTTGGGAACCCTTGGTATAGGAACAAACCATGTCTTGCTTCTCCCTCAGTCTCATTTAGCCCTGCCTCAGAGCATCTTCTGGTCCTCACCACCCTCAAAATGCCCCCCATTAGAACCCCCTGCCCCACACCACCTATCATTCTGCCTCTTTATGATACCCACTTCCCTGCCGTGGCTATGTACCACTGCTGATGGGGGTGGGGGGTAATCAAAGTGGTGGAGGTCTAGCATCTGGGAGAGGGCAGTGACTAAGTCTGAGGGACCGCAGACCCACAAACATTATCCTACTGGTCAACTACACTCTTTGCTCAGCCAACAACATCTTCTATTTAAAATACCTCCTTAAAAACCAAGTCTGCACTGGGCACAGAACTCTTGCTACCCTAGCCCTAAGCCCCCAATCATACACACCAACAATCACTCCGAATCTAATACAGTAATAAAAATCTACCCACCTAAACCAACAAACATACACCAACCTACACTAAATACTAACCAATTATACCTTCCCCTTTCCCCACCCTAATAATCCAGGCACCACAAAATAAATAAATAAATATAAAAAAAAAGAAAAATGTAAAATTTATAGGAGAATCCTCTGAGAGCGTTATGTTAAGGTGCAAATTACAACTAACAGCAAGTCTACCATCTGTCCAGCATGTTAATACTGTTCACAGAAGTTGCAAAGACAAGTTCTGCTCTCACTGCAGCAAGTCCAACATATAATGTAATAGAGTTTCGAACCTCATGCAGCTTTCATACCACCGCTAATGAACTATGCAGCAATATAAGGTCATAAACAAACATTTGAACCCTGAAGGTCCTATCATCACTTGAGGCTCAACTCCACAGTCTGCCTTGCCTGTCCCAGTCTTGCATTATAATCCGGAGCCCTGCAGGAAAAAAAAAAGTCCCCATACACAGCCCATTTGCCAAATAGCTTCATAGCCAAAACAATGCAAGCAGTTAGCTTTCCTACAGAGACTCATCCTCTGCATCCAGCCTTCAACCAGACCTGTTTTCCAGATCTTCCAGGAATGAGTCCAAGCCCTAACACATTCCTCTGCTCAGACTAGACCACTTTCCACAGCTCCTCCAAAACAGCACTACCAGGTGGCTAACCTCGTAGTGCAGGAAAGAGTAATGGTAATGGGAATCAGATGCAGACTTCCAGGCAGACAACAACTTCCTAAAGCTGGATCTTTAAAACAACAGCACTGCCACGGCTGTCAAGAGTACACATGAACAAAATTGATTTAATGCATCACAACTTAATGTTGCACTGGTCGTCTCCGAAAATAACGAAACAAACTCCTAACCTGCCTCACTTTAACACCCTCACTCACCCTGGGTCCCTTACTACATGCTAACTACTACTGAAAACCTAAACATAACTGCTGAAAGTAAGCATTAACAGTTGTGCTTACTGCAAGAGCTAAAAAGGTTCTGGATTCTCCGGTAATTCAAAAACACACTTATAAATTAAAAATTCAGGCAAACAACAGAGCTCCACACTGACAGCACAATCAGAATGGCAATCATCTCCAAAGTGCAAAGAGTCTAAAACAAACACATGAAACAATATGCTAGGGATATTAACCATATTGTACACATGCCCATATTTCCAATTTTTTCCAAAATTGCATAACACAGAAACATAGATGATGATGATGGCAGACAAAAATGATGGTCCATCCAGTCTATTAATATTAATGTATCATACCCCAGGATCTATTGTCTCTGTGGGGCTTTTGCTTTCACTATTCCACCATAATATTATCTGTTTTGTCAACCACTTCCGTCCTGCTGAGTAGCTAATATCACTTTGACTCTGTCCTAGCATCTCAGCTGTGTTTGAAGTCATTTATGGTTTTTGCACCCACCACCTCCACCACAGACCATTCCATGTGTCAACCACACTTTCTGTAAGATAATGCCTTTTCACATCCTTTTTAAACCTTTCACTATTAACCTCTACTCGTGACCCTTATCCTGTCTTCTTTGCTCCTGATAAATACCAGGAGCTCCTCACAGTCTACATTGTTAATTACTTACAGGAACATGAAGATCTCTGGCATATTCACTCCTCTCTTTTGCTTTCAAGTAGCTACATGTTTAGTATCTTTCACTGATTTTTATGGGATCTCACCTCCTGGCCCTAAATCATCTTGATCATCCTACGCTGTACCTTCTCTATCCTGTCCCTGTCCTTTTTTAGGGAGAGATTCCAAAAGTGGGCACTGTACTCCAGGTGTGGCTCACCAATGACTATACAGTGGTAACAGTATCTCCAGCCTTCTGGTGCTGAGACCTCTCCCGGTGTACCTTAGAATTCTGTTAGCCTTGCTGAAGGTCTTGTTACATTGGCTTGGTTGTTTCAGGGAGTCAGTAATGATGACACCTAGGTCTCTTTCCTCTCATGCTATGTTCAGCTTAACCCCCTTCCACCCCATCCAATACTTTGCTCTGGGGTTTGTGTTCCTGAAGTGCATAATTCTGAATTTTTTGGCATTGAATGTCAGCTTCCAGACTTTGAACCAATTTTCCAGCCTTTGCAGGTCTCACTGTAACTCCTTTATCCCCTTCACATTGTTAACCCTACCATAGAGTTTAGTGTCATCTGAAAATAGACATAACCTACCCTGGATTCCCTATCTAATGTTGCTGATAAAAATAGTGAAGAGGGCTGGGACCAGAAAAGATCCCTTTGGTACTCCACTAGTGGCCTCTCTTTCATCTGAACTGACACCATTCACCACAAGTCTCTGCTGCCCCTTTCAACCAACTCACTACTCACCTTACTACTTAATTAAAATTTCCCTGTGGACTGCCTTATATAGGGTCAGATGATTCTGACCTACATTCTCCTTGATACACTAACCTTACACTGCCAGTGGCAGGATGGGTGGGTTTTGTGGGTTGCTGTTGCCTGATCTGTTATCTTCTTCAGCAGCCTTTGAAGTGGCACCAAGTCAAATGCCTTGCTGAAGTCAAAGTAGAGTAAATCTACAGCATGGTCTATAAACTACCATGGTTACCCAATCAAAGAATACAATCAGGTTGATCTGACAAGACCTTCCTGTCATGAATCTGTGCTGTTTACTATAGTGAAGTCCATTTTTCTCCAGGTATTCCACTAGATCTTCTTTGACAAGTGTCTCTATCAGTTTCCCAACCACAGAGCCAAGGCACACATGCACAGCCCTATACCATGTCTATAGTTTCCAGAATGCTTCTTGGCCCATCCCTTGTGCAGTGGAGTCACATCCGCAATCCTCTAGTCCCCGAAAACCATCTCTTGCTATATAGAGCTATTGAATAGCAATGCCAGAGCTTTGGCTACCACTGATACCAGTTCCAATAGAACCCACAGATGCAACCCATCCTGCCCATAGGAACTTGTTTAACTTATGGGCTGCTAGCTGCTTTTTGACCCTTTCACAGGTACATTTCTGCAATTTCATTTTCATAACCTCTTTATCAGCTGGCTTTATACTGCTGTCTGGCAAGGGTCTGCTATTCTCCCTAGTGAATACTGAGCAAAAGTAGTCATTTAACACAGTTGCTTTCTGCCCCCCCCATTACTTTTCCCCCTCCATTAACCTGGCAAGTCCCTTCCAGTCCTTCTCACTGTTTTTCCCATTTATGTTCATAAATCTGTGCTCCCATTAAAACTTGGAATAGGTCCAGTGTCACGGAGGGCAGAGGTGCTGCAGTGCCTTACCTCCTGCAAGCCGGTAACCTGGGTTCAGGGATGGATGTGGGCTTCTGGGGTTCAGCCAGGGGAGGGTTGATTCACTTGTTCTTCTTTCAGATCTTTTTGCCTGTTTAGATCTGAATGAACCAAGAATAAATGTGTGAAGAGTGAATGTGTAATGAGTGAATGTATAAAAGTGAATGAGGACAGTTATCTTCACTATATGTTGCCTAGACCAGTGCGGACAACTCTGCAGCCTGCATTCCCTGGCTGGGGGGAGTGTGTCAGGCCCTGTTCTTCTGTAGGCAGATGGAGTCTTTCCTGCATCTGTACTTGTTCATGCAGGACCTGAAGGAACCTGTGTGAATGAGGATATGATTCCACTATCTTAAAAAAGGAAACTGTTTGCAAAATACTTTGTTAATGCACTGGTTAGGGTAACTAAATGCCACAAAAGTAGGTAAATGTGGCATTATAGTTTCTAAGCCTAACTCCTCACCCCTACCCCCAAGCAGGAAAAGGAAAACACATTAGGGTTTGGGGTCCCCAGAGTCCTGGCAAATCAATGGTAGGGTCTTTCTTGGGGTTCTCAACCCTAAAACTCACCCTTTTCACCAGTACATAGCCTTCAGTTGAAAGCACAAGGTACAACTCCAAGCCAGTGCCTTATAGTGATACACTGTTCAAAGGCAGAGGAGTATGTCTTGCCACGTGTTGCCAACACAATTTATTTAAGCTTTCTTCATGCAAGGAAGGGGTTGGGCACTAGCACTGAGAACCCCAAGAAAGACCCCACCACTGATTTGCCAAGACTATGGAGGCCCAAAAACCTAATGATTTTCCTTTTACTGCTTGGGGTTAGGGTGAATAGTTAGGGTTGGAAACTCTAATATCACATTTCCCTACATTTGTGGTATTAAGTTACAATAATGGGTGCATTAATGTTTTTTTGCAAAGAATTTCCTTTATTTTTAAGAGTGAAACTATATTCTAATTCATGCAGTTCCCTTTGGACATGCATGAACAGGCAAAGATGCTGGAAAGACTCAGTCTGCCTATAGAAGTGCAGGGACTGAAACATCCCCCTCCACAACCAGGGAATGTGAACTTCAGTGTTGTTTGCACAGGGCAGGGTACCATATAACGAAGACAGCTCTCTTCATTCATTCTTTACACATTCAATCGTCACACATTTACTCTTTGTTCATTCATATCTAAAGAGAAAAAAAGATCTGAAAGAAGAAAGAGTGAATGTATTAATAGTGAATGAGGATAGTTGTCTTCACTGTTTGGTACCCCAGCCTGTGTGGACAGCCTTGTAGCTTGCATTCCCTGGCTGATGGGAGCTGTTTCATAACCGTGGCATCTCCCAACCTCAGTCCATCCAGCTGGGTCCCTCAGCTAGTTCCCGAACTCAGCTCACCAGTGCAGGATCACAAATCATACCCATTTAGATCAACATTGGCACTACACACAATTAGGGTTTAATGATCACTTCTATGTTAAAGTCAAAATTTTGCACTTTAATAACTTTGCAACTACTATATTCAAGCAATTCGCATGAAATTTTTGCAAGTACCATCAGGGACATATGATCGCTTGATGTGACAAGTTGTGTTTTGGTTATATGCGTGAGTGCAGAGATATGGAGTGTTAAAAAGTGTGTAATTTATCAGGTCTTTTTTCCATTTCTTTGTCACTCCACAGCACAGAAAAGGTCTAGAATTGTGGTCTGCAATTGTCAGGGTAAAAAGGGCTTGCATCACAGATGTGCCTTTTGCTGGTTTGTTGAAAAAATATTCATCCATTCTAAAGTTACTAAATTTTAAATTTCCCATTATTTTCAATTGGAATTTAATTCTCCAGTTAGGTGTCCAGCTCAAAAAATTTGTCACAAATGGATATCTTTTTGGCAAACGGGTGATCCTGTGTCACAAATGGGATATCTTTTTTCTTGCCGTTGCCAGTTTGTTTTTCAGTTGTCGAGGGAAACAAAATTAAATAACTCAAAAAACGTATGAGTTCAGTAGAAGCCAACACATGTGTTAGGCAATCAGGACCCATTTGACCCAGTTCTGGTGTTAGTTTTTGGAAAACTGAATTGGAAATGTGTTTTTTCAACATTTTGAAATCTTCTTTTGAGTTTTTGTTCATGTTTTTGTTTCAAAAATTGAAAAAAAGGAACATGGAAAACAGAATCTGTTTCACAAATTGCAAAAAAAGAACATGAAAAAGGATCCTGTTTCACACATCTGTGAAAGAAGAACACAACAAAGGCTTTTAACACAGCCATTTTTTTCTCACTCCACAGTAAAGACACGGTTTGGAATTTTGGTGTGAAATTTTCAGGTTAGAAAGGACTTCCCCCACAAATGTGCCTTTTGCTGGTTTTGTGAAAATATATTAATTTTGTCTTCTGTTATGTGGGTTGACATTTGGCTTAATTTCCCATAGGATAACATAGTAATATGAGATGTTTCTTTGGCACTGCACACTACAGAAACACTTTGCAATTTTGCTCTGACATTTTCAGGGTACAAAGGGGTTTGCCTAACAGATGTGCCTTTTTCTAGTTTGGTGGAAAAATATTAATGCGGTCTGGAGTTATAAAGGTTTGAAAATTAGGGTTCTGAGCATGCTCAGTATGCACTTTTGGATACATGTGCTTCATTGTACTCAGGCTTTGTGTGTAATGCTACACTTACTTATACTGGGTTCATGAGGACGGGTACTACTAAGGAGGAAGTAGGCTGTTGGGTAAATAGGATCTGCAGCTTATCCGTTAGGTTGGGAAATGCACAGACTATGTGGGCCAAGCAGTCTTTATCTGCCATCAAATTCTATGTTTCTATGTTATGAATGGTATGTTGACAATTTTGTGGCTGTTTGCACTTGCATAACAACATAACTGAGGATGGATGGAAGCGTAGGGCCAAGAGGGCCCTGTACTCCCACATGCAAATAAGGATACAATTATGGAGGGATTGGAGGTCAGAGCCCAGTGGGTCATGCGCTTCCACAGGAAATAAGGATAACAACATACATGTGAATGGATGGGAGCCCCACATGCAAATAAAGATATACTTATGTAATTAAAAATACCATTATACTATCTCAAAAAGTAAGGACATTCATTTCAAAAACCCTTGTTAATGCACTAGTTAGGGTTAGAGTGACAAAAGTAGGGAAATGTGATGTTAGGCTTTCCAACCATAACACCCCACCCTCACCCTGCAGACAGCAACAGACATGAGGTGTGCCTTGGGTTCATCAACCCTAATGCTCACCCCATTCTCATACAAGTATGCATCTCAGCTTATTTACTCATTGAATGGGGTGAGCATTAGGGCTGACAACCCCAAGGCACACCCATGCTTGTTGCTGCCAGCAGGGTGGGGTGTTAGGGTTGGAAACTCTAATGCCACATTTCCCTACTTTTGTCATTTCAATCTTAATTAATGCATTAATGATGTTTTTTGTATTAGACAGATAGATAGATAGATAGATAGATAGATAGATAGATAGATACATATTTTAATTTTGACTCCTGATTTTCAGGATAGTCATTTTATGTCTCCGAAATGTCATTTTGCACTGGAAGTGCAAAAAACATGTCTCATCTAGGATTTAAAAAATGACATGACACCCATCACATTTATAAGGTGATGTGGAAAAGTGGCTATATTGACAGTTTTACGTCAAAATACTGAAAATTAATGATGTTATCCGTGAACATTAAAATATGTTAGTCATAACCTGGGCATTTTACCACATTTCTACACCAACTGTTTATCATAGCATCCTTATTACCCCATCTCATGAACCCAGTAGGTGAAAATGTTCAAATTCCCACTGGAATGTCAGTGAACACCACTGAAATGTTATTCTGTGACACAGGTGAGAAAACACAGTTTGGCCAGGATTTAAAAAATGACAGCAGTCACATTCATGAGGTGGTATGAAAAAATGGCTATGTTGAAAATTTGGGGTCAAAATATTTAAAATTTCTGAAGGTTTGAGTGAGAATAGAAAAATTTTACTGTGTGCTCGTAATTTTGTCATTTTTACAGATTTTGACCCCAAATGTTCAACATACCCTTCTTTTGCACAAACTCATGAACAAGAACTCATGAACAAGGGTGGCTAAAAATGTTCAAATCCTGCCCAAAAGGTGATTCTGCCAAGTGAGCACAAAATCATCTTTTGGGCCTAATTTGCATAATTCTAGCCATTATTGATGAGGTGAGGTCCCAAAGGCCATGCTAAACATTCGGGGTGAAAATATATAAAAATGACAAAGTTGTATATGAAAGACTAAAACTCCATTGAAATACATTGAACCACACTTACCTTAGTTTCTCATATTGCAGTTACTGGTTCCAGCAGCAAGATGTGTTTTTGATCAGAGAGTGGAGCTAGGCTGTGGGACATGTTCAGGTGTGTGATAGTGTGTGGGGTGCTGAGTGCTGACTGGGAGGTTACGGTGGGGTGGGAGGAATGTATGTGTGGAGCAGATCAGTAAGGGACCATTTTCATATTTTACAGGTTTTAAGAAAACATCAAAGGATGGTTTTCTTTATTTTAGGTTACATTCTGACAATGAGGATCAGGCACCCCAGTACAGGGCTAAAATGCAGGTAAGAGGAGTGGGAGACCTGGAGGGACAGGGGTCATGAGAAATGGTGCCAGGGATGGGCACCCTGATCCACTTACATTAAATAAAAATAATAAGAACACTACATATATAAATACAGGGCAGGTGGATAACCAGGAGTGGAGGGGGGGAAGAATCAGTACCAGTGGTAGGTGTGCCAGTCCACTAAAATAATTAAATAGATAGGTAGGTAGGTAGATAGACAGACAGAAAGACAGATAGATAGCTAGATAGATAGATAATAGAGCAGTTTTCAGCATGACTTCCAGCTGTGGCTACAGAACTCAAGAAATTCCTGTGGTTCTCATACAGAGAACATGGGTCAACGGCTTTCTTGCTAAGCTGGGCACCCTGGATTTTGTGGTGCAGACAAATGATAATTCTGTCAGCTTTAAACACACACACACACCAGAATCTAGTTAAATGTGTCCCATTAAACTAAGTTCAGGTGTTTGTTTTTTAAGAGATCATTTTTTATGTATTTTCAATGTTTAATGTGAGTTTGAAAAGAAAGAATTGGTGGCAATCTCAAGTGGTATTTTTTTCAACATAATCTTTTTCCCTTAATTGGCATCCCCCAGACAATATGACAATAAGCAGTCACAATAGATTTTTTTTACTGTCCACGATAGTTTTTTTTTTTTTTTACCACTCGCATTTTTGAGTTAACTCAAAATTCCTTATAAATAACTCTAAAACTGTAAAATATTTTTTCAGGAAACCTTCCAAAGGCACACCCTTGGCACAGGCCTCTTAAACCCTGAAAAATTCATGAAAAAAATGTTACACCATCTAGGTTGTATGTGAGACCAAAAATACACATTGTTAAGTATAGGCTATTTTTTTTCCAGTATTAGGTGCTCTGTATCTTGGCAAGTGAACAAGATGCAATCACAAAACTTTTCATGTGTTATGACTCTGACAGCCTGACAGTGCATGCCAAATTTGGGTTATTTTGTCAGACAATGCCAAAGTTATTGAAGTGCAAAAATTGAGGCTTAACATTAACCTGCTCAACCCTGACTATAGTGGTGCTATCACACCCTTAATAGAGCCTTTAATTAGCAACTAGTTGAATTTGAATTCCAAAAAAGGCTCTAGGTAGACATGGTCTGAATAGAGGGCCATTGGATGGTGGTGCATAAAAGGAAATGGTTAGATCAAGAACTATAGAATATAATTGGGAATTATCACTAGTCAATGTCCAAGTTAAAAGTTATAGTACATATAATGGTTTATCACGGTACTAGTTAAAGGCAATAGTTGAAAGTGAAAGATATTCTAGTTTGAAATAATTTCTGTTTGTACTCATGTTGGAGACAGATAAAGGAGTAATCCTACTGGCTCAATGAAGAAAGCTGTACACATCAATATCACTTCAGCTGATATTACCCCCATACTTCTAATTAGAATATGTTAGCTAAGCTGTATAGCTTGTTTACAGTTGGTTCCTGCCCAAGGATTAACATGACACATTATCATGAGTATGATAAAATAATTTAGTCATGTTACAAGCTTTGAGATACCACAAAGCAAGGAAAACCTTGATTACCACATGATGATTGGAGCAAGAATAATACGGCTGACTCAGAAAGTCAGCTGTTTCACCATCCAGAAAATGTAAGGTAGCCAACTACACAAGGCACTGGCAAATACACTGTGGTTTTCCCTCAAAATTATAAGCAGATATTAGTTAATTCCTAGCAAGGTTCAATCACAGCCCATAGTACACCTACAGAACTCCAAGTCTCCATAATGGGATAGTTATACCTGACAACTCTGAAATAGCTAATACTTTGAATTTGTACTTCTTGTATCTTCACATCATCCAATTCAGAATGCTCCTATCACTGAGGGCATCAATCACCACATCATTGAAAGACTTAACCAGTCTCTGTTTCAAAGACTAAACCAGATTTAAATCATTAAGTTTCTTATGTCTACCCAATGTCCCTCCACTCAATCTTAACTCTCACCTTGTTATGCTTAACATGTTATCCCACAGTTCTCCTGCACAATGATTATTGTTCTTGATTTTCTGTCTGACATACTTAATCTAAGCACCCCATTTATTATTGTCTATGCTAATGTACCCTATATCCTCATTACTGTTTTGTTTTGTTCTTTTCCTGTTCTGTCATATGTTAATAGTGTTGTGTTATGAATCCCTAAGAACTTTGTACTCCCCACTTCCCCTCTCCCCCAGGTTGCACCTGGAAATGACCCTCAGCTCAATGCACCTCTCCCGGTCACCAACTTTTAAATAAATAAATAAATTCATTAATTAAAATGCTTGGTACCTCTAAAAGTGCAAGTGTTGATGGGACCGAGCCTTAAGAGCTTAAACTGCTGCTGAGCAGTTGTGGGCACCTACAGTTTTTCTCTTTGGTCTCTCCATACTAGAACAATACTAAAAATACTACAGTGATGCCACTCACCATATCAGGACCACTCTGACCTCTATAAAGTACTACCCACCCAATCTTGATGTTATCCATGTTCAGCAATATTCTTGCAAACATAGTACATATACAACTGATGGTGTATATGGTAATGTGGTCAGAAAGACCACTTGTGTGGTTTTAAGAATGGTCTTACATGCATTCAGCTTCAGGGAGCATGATCAGGCCTGGAGAAAACTCAAATCTACTAAACATCCAAATTACTACACCAAGTACAGAATGCTATGCAATTCATGTACTAAAGCTACTAGACTGGCTAAGACCGATTATTTCAACTCCTCATTCCTAACATTAACTCTCCATCTAAGTTCTGGAGGGTAGTTCATGCCCTATTCTCTTCCCCTCCCCTTCTTATCCTCCCCCTTCAGTTCTCAAAATAAATAACTCCTTAGTTTCTGACCCCTGCTCCGTGACCGATTAATTTAATGCCTACTACACCTTGTGCTCCACAACTCTTCTAAATTCCCTCTCCCCCTTGCTGCCTACTAATTTCAGCCCTTCACCTCAGTCAGTGCCTACCCCTTCCCTTTTTTACTTTTCTACTATGTCCTCTGATGAAGCTCTTAGTGCCTTCCTATCCTTGAACCCCTCTAAAGGCTCCCCACCAGATAAGCTATATCCTAAATTTCTCTGCCTTTCTGCTCCTACAATTGCTTACCCTATCTCCCTAATCCTAAACCTATCCTTTATTTCTGCCCAAGTACCCTCATCCTGGAAACATGCTGTAGTCCTTCCTCTCAACAAGGGTGGTGACACATCCACTCCTGGGAACTATTGCCCCATTTTCCTCCTTCCTACCCTTGCCAAACTTCAAGAACATTTAGTTCTCTCTCAGCTATCACCCTTCATCTCCAATTCCTTCTTCTTCACCCCCTTCCAATCTGGTTTTTGGAAGAACCACTCAACAACCACCTCCCTCCTCAGGCTTACTGACTCCATCCTTTCAGGGATGGATGATGGCCTAATCACCTCGGCCATCTTTGTCAACCTAGCCAAAGCTTTTGACACTTGTTTCCCATCCCCTGCTTCTTGATTCCCTCTCCTCAACTGGTCTTGCTCCATCAATTACCAACTGGTTTAAATCCTACTTCATTGGCAGGACCCAATCGGTGAGAATCCTTGATTCCATCTCCCCTCCAGTCCCCATCAACACTGGTGTCCCTCAGGGCTCAGTGTTTGGTCCCTTAATCTTCTCCATTTTCCTTAATGATCTTCCCAAAGCCTTCTCATCCTCATCTATCCACATGTAAGCTGACAATACTGTCTTATACAGTTCTGGCAAAAACCTTGCTGCTGTGGAAACCAGCTTACAGCATGACTTCAACTAAGTTCAGCTTTGGTTTGCTTCTCACTAGGTTTTTCTAAATGCCAGAAAGACAGTATCAATGACCTTTGGAACCAGGCAGACACTCTCTAGGCTCCCGGCCCTACCCACTTTCCACACCCTTGATGGGACCATCCTGGAGGACACCTCCTCATTTAGATATCTGAGGGTTTGGCTGGACCAACAGCTCAACTTCTCTGTGCATATCGATGCCATCCTGAAGAAACTGCACCCCAAGTTTGGAGCTCTGTACAGGAATCATAGTTGCATCCCACTGGCTGCGAGGTGTGAAATTGTTCAGAAGATGATACTCCCCTTCTTTGACTACTGTGACGTAGTCTATGGTGCTGCTCCCAAATCTTCCCTGACCAAGTTGGACACTCTCTTTAACTCCTTTTGCCGCTTTGCTCTCAACTCCCCTTCCTGCTCCCACCACTGTGAACTGTATCACTCTCTAACCTTCCTTCCACTGTCTCAAAGATGCATCTCTCACTGTGCCAAACTAACCTCCAAATTCTGGTTCAGAGTGCTCCCCTCCTATCTCTCATTCTCTCTCTCCACTCCACCTCCCCCCACCCACTCTCTCAGATCTAATGATGCCCACACCTTGACAGTCCCTCGCCGCTCCAACCTCATCAGTCAGACTGGTTTCGCCCATCACTTCCCTAAAATCTGGAATTCCCTCAATCCTGAAATACTATACTCCCCTTCTAACTACTCCCTTACCTCTGCCCTACAAAATTACCTCTCCCTCAGCTGTTCCTGCTTTAACCCTCCTTAATACCTATCCCCAGTTTCTGCCTTCCTACCCTGACCCCCCCCCCGGGAGGGTTCTCAATATCCTGAAGGGGGAATCAGGAAGTGGCTACCCCTTCTCTTCATATTTAGTTCTTGTCTCTCCACCTCTCTTCTTCACTGGTCCTTCTGGGTCACCCTTGTGCACAACCTACCCCATCCTTTTTACTCCAACAGCACTTGCGTACTACCTTGAGCCTGCTCCTGGTACACTCATGCACTATAATGGTTCTGTTGCACTATTACTGTTTTGTACATTTATATGTTCTTTTTGTATGATTTTCCAATGTTCCACTACTGTTTATTTTACAATACCTTGTGCTCCAACTGTTGCATAATCTTTCAATGTTGTATCATTTGTACTATCCGCATAATATTGTAACTGATCATCCTTCACAACCCTATGTAACCCTTTCCCCCCAGGTCACACCATGAGATGAGCAACTTGTTGTTTAGTGTGTCCTCCTGGTGAAACATTTCAATAAATAAATAAATAAATAATTCATAGGGTATCAAAATCACAAATCATAGGTGAGTAGTTGTGACACCCTAATAATGTGAGACTACTGTAACAACTGTAAGAGTGGTCTGCATGGCTGTATTAATTATTTAATGACATCAATCAGTAGTAAATTAAAATATTTAAAAAAAGCCCTGTAACAGATGTAATACCCAGGAAATGTTTTTTTTTTATTTTTTTTTATCTTACCAGTTTTGTTGCCTGTGAACTATTTTAGTTGGGGGTGCATGGGTATGATTGAGAATTGCCTCATATTGCAGACCCACGACTGGGAGCACTCAGATAAGAGTGGCCTTCTTGTGAGCAATTGTTTTTCTTGTCCTGTAAAAGGCCTTTTGTTTTGGTTACATGTCAAAGGGATAAATCCCTTTCATAACGAAAATACACGTTTTGAGTAAAAACAGGGCCAAGGCAGAGGAAAACGGCACCCCACAGATTTTGCCAGCCAGGAGAACAAAAGAGCCAAGATCTAAATAGCAAATCCAGTTTGGACCCATTCTGGTAAAACGTGGCCCCCATTGATCAAAGAAACTGTCTAGGTTGTGATGTCACAGAGGCATTTATGATGATGTGGGTGTAGTGGGGCAGCCAGCTAAAGATACCTCTGTGTGTTTACTCAGAGTTAAATTATGTTTAGTGATACTGAACTAGCAACATCATGGATACAGGTATGCCAAAACTCACCAAATTCCCAGCTGGAGTAAGCTTTTTCTACTCTAGTTAGAATTTATATCTGCTATCTGCAAGAGCTCCTGACTCCCTACAGCCCTGGCCGTCCTCTCCGCTCAACTGACCAGGTTCCCAAGGTGTCACTGAAAACATCTGGGGCCCAGGCTTTTATGTTTAGTGCCTTGTCCTTGTGGAACTCCCTACCTCATCAGATTAGAGAGTGTGGGACCATGGAGAGCTTTAAAGCAGGCCTAAAAACTTATCTATTTAAGCAAGCATTCTGCATGTAGTTTATAGTATCTTCTGATAATTTTAACTGTCTTATTTAAATCACATTGTAAATAATTTTAAGTTATGTTATTCTGTTTTTATGATACTCTTAATCATGTACAGTGTTTGATTTCCAGAAATGTGCTTAATAAATAAAGCATATTATTATTGTTATTATTATTATTATTTATATGGCCTTGAGTTAAGTTACCTCATGTGTTCTTAACACTGGGGTGGTTAAGTGACTTGCCCAAAGTCACTCAGTATGAAAGTAGAGGTCTTGTGAATCAAACCCAGGTCTGCTGGATGTACCAAGCTCATTCACAGCTTGTTACTCAAACCCAGTGGTGGATCTAGTCATCCTGCAGGTCCTGCAGCTGCAGGACCCTTCTTGGCACTGTGTATTGCTACAGTAATTTAACCCCTCACACATACAAAAAAGCTTCTTGAAGTTCACTTTGCTTTGAGTGCTATTTAATTCAGGTCTGACGGGATTAAACTGTAATCAGAAAGGGGTACGTTTTATGTCCTCCTGTGATAATCTGGGCTATCTCTGATTCAAAGAGGGAATGATTTACTGCCAAAAACTTTCAGATAAGTCCATAAAGTGCTGGGCTAGCCTATATCAGTTTACAGTCTATTGCCACAAAGAAAGAAGCGTCTGCTATTGTTTTGTCATTACTCACTTAAGGTTACATAAGTAAGGTTTTTTTGTGATTTTTTTGTTAATTATTAGAGACCCTGGAAAGTCAAGAATTATAAACGGCATGGATATGAGAGGGGAAAACATACATAGTTCAGCTTGCAGTATAGCCTGGAGGTTTGAGTAACAAGCTATGAATGAACTTGGTACATCCAGCAGACCTGGGTTTGATTCCCACAGCCACGACTTGCATACTGTGTGACTCTGAGTAAGTCATTTAATCTCCCCAGTACTTCCAGGTCCCTCCAAAAAACAGGCACTTATGCCCTGCAGGCTTTACCAGATTACCAAAGAATAAAAAGAAAAAAAAAACCTTCCAATATGTGCTTCAGTGAACTGGACAGAGTAATAATATGTTTGAGAAGCAGAACAGCGAAGAAGTTTTCAGATTTATCAAAAAAGAGACTGGTGATTTTTTATTTAATAGTTGACTATTACCTATTACATACATACCTTTTTTAATTCATGTTGATAATTAAAATGCAGTTTATACTCTGTTCAAATGCTATTTTACTTAGGTTAAATTATTTTGGGAGAGGGTACTTTTTTGCATAGGTTTCAGCATTAATAATGTTCTGATGACTGTTTTTCACCTGATAAGGTTAGTAGTTCATGTGGGGAATGATGTAAGTAATAACCACAAGACCAGTTGTTGTCTGAAATATATGTTCCTTGTTTGACTGTCAAGGTGGGAACATAGCCAGGGTTATTAATGCATGATGTAACCATTAAGTAGTAATGGGTTGGAAGACTTCATCAACTTTACTGATCGTCCGAGGGTGTTTGCTGTATAAGCCCTCCCATCCCACTGTGCGAGCTGCAGCCTGAGCAGTGGGAACCCTCTCCAAGCAAGTGGCTGGCATTCAGGAGACAGAGCAGCAGAAGGTAGAGCATCTGCTAGAGTAACATCTGCTCAGTGTTTACCTGTCGATGCTTTGCGACGATGGCAACTAAGGGAAAGGTACTGCTGATGGGGGACCTCAACCTGCCGAATGTGGTGTGGGACACACTGTCAGCAGCCTCAACCAGAAGTAGAGCAATTCTAAACTCCCCTCAAGTTGCCCTACTCAGACAGATGGTCAGGGAACCAACTAGGGACAGAGCGGTGTTGGATCTGGTGTTAACAAATGGAGATGGGGTAGGGGAAGTATCTGTGAGGGACCACCTTGGTACAAGTGATCATGGTACCATGTGGTTCACGGTACGTACATCAGTCACTGTTAACCAGACCAAGGTGAAGGTGCTTGACTTCAGATGAGAGGATTTTAGAAGGATGGGGAAATATGCTCATCAGGCACTAGAAGGTGTGGGGAAGCTTGGGCGGTGGAGGATATGTGGGATTTGATAAAGGGGGCCATTATGGGGGCCACAGATCTTTGTGCTAAGAAGGTGAGCAAAAACAGGAGGAAAAGGAAGCCTCTGTAGTTCAGCAGCGAAGTGATGGAAAGCATCAGAGCTAAAAGGGAAAGCCTTAAAGAGATTTAAAATGATGCAGGGGGTGAAAGATTGGGAAAAGTAACAGGTAAGGCTGAGGGAGGCGGGAAGGGAGATGAGATGAGCAAAGACAAGGACAGAGGACAGCATTGCCAAGGTGGTCAAGAAGGGGGACAAGACCTTTTTAGTATAAAGGTGAGCAGAGGAAAACAGGGAAGAGAACACCCAGTCTGAAAAACGGAGCAGGGAAGCGGCTGGTGGGGGACCAGAAGAAGGCTGAACTGCTGAGTAGCTATTTTTGCTCAGCATTCATGAAGGAGAAGAAATGGAAAAGGGGTAACTCAAGGGCAGCAGAGGTTGTAGGGGAAGGGGTGGAGGTGAGTCCTTTTTGGGTAGAAGAGATCCTGAGTGAGCTTGAGGGCTTGAAAGTTGACAAGGCCATGGGGCCAGATGGGGTTCACCCAAGAGTATTGAGGGAGCTGAGGGATGTACTGGCAGCTCCTTTGACTGCTCTATTCAACCATTCCTTAAGATCGGGGTGGTACTTAGTGATTGAAAATGCACAGATATGGTACCCATTCACAAGGGGGGGGAGAGGTGAGCAACTACAGGCCAGTGAGTTTGACATCTGTGGTTGGCAAGCTCATTGAAAAACTGCTCAATAACAGAATCATCAGCTACCTGGAGGCAAATGGCCTTTGGGATCCAAGGCAGCACAGGTTCACTGAGGGCAGATCCTGTCAAATGAACTTGATAGAGTTCTTTAACTGAATCACCAAGGTGGTAAATCGGGGGGTCAGCGGACATGGCCTAACTTGATTTCAGGAAGGCATTTGACTCAGTGCCACACAGGAGGCTATTGCACAAAATGGGTTGCCTGGGGTTGTGGGAGGTGGTAATGAGGTGGGTGCAGAACTGGTTGGAGGGCAGAACACAGAGGGTATTAGTCAATGGGTACCCTTGGGAGAGACTGTGGTCATCAGTGTGGTTCCCCAAGGGTCAGTGTTAGGACCACTACTGTTTAATGTATTTATAGGAGACATAGCAGAGGATCTAGAAGGGAAGGTGAGTTTAGTTGCAGATGACACAAAGGTCTGCAATAAAATGGATGCACAGGAGGGGGTTTAGATGATGTGGACAGAT
Organism: Neoceratodus forsteri; assembly: GCA_016271365.2. Lineage (NCBI taxonomy): Eukaryota > Metazoa > Chordata > Ceratodontiformes > Ceratodontidae > Neoceratodus > Neoceratodus forsteri. The sequence goes on along the minus strand of CM028130.1, from coordinate 722,762,527 downwards.
CTGAGGATGTTAGAGTAGTCCAGAGAGTGGCAATTGTCATTCAATACAGCAAAGTGTAGGATCATGCACTTAGGCAGAAAAAATGTGAAAACAGAGTACTGGATGGGGGGTAAGTCCGTTGAGGTAACAGATGAAGAAAGGAACCTTGGCATCACCATTTCGCAGGATCTGAAGATGGCAAAGCAGTGTGGAAGAGCAGTGGCAAGAGCCAGAAGGATGTTGGGTTGCATAGGGAGGGGGATCTCCAGCAGTAGGAGAGGGGTCATACTCCCCTTGTACACCTTGCAGGTTAGGCCACACCTGGAGTATGGGGTCCAGTTTTGGAGGCCATATCTCAAGAAGGACATAGAGAGGATGGAGCGAGTTCAGAGGAGGGTGACAAAGATGGTAAGGGGGCTCGACCACTTACCATACATGGAGAGTCTGATGGACCTAAACATGTACTCACTGGAGCAGAGGAGGGAGAGGAGTGACATGATTGAGACATTTAAATACTTAAAGGGTATCAATAAAGTGCCAGTGTGGAGCCTATTCCAATTAAAGGAGTGACCTAGGATGACGTGACATGAATTTCAAATTGAGACACAGTAAGATTCAGAGGAAACATTAGGAACTACTTCTTCACTGACAGGGTAGTGGACAACTGGAATGGGCTACTGAGGGAGGTGGTGGGGGAGAGGACGGTGGGAGGGTTCAAGAGGGCAAGGGATAATCACAGAGGGCTGTTGGAATGGGGGAGGGCTACAGGAAGGGCCTAGTGGATATCTAGGCAAACTGAGCAGACTGGGTGAGCCTGGCGGTCCTTTTCTGCCATCACATTCGTATGTTCCTATTCCATTTGGCCATGGGTCCACTCTGTTGTGGCACTATTTGGCTTTGGGTTAAAATACAATAAAATCCAGCTTGCTGGCACAGTGGTGTTGGAAGTGAGCCCGTGGTGTCGGATGGCCAGCCAAGGGGAAAAGGATCTAGCATCTGTAGGACTGCTCTCCTCCTCCTCCAGAGAGGAGGGTGGGCAAGAGCCCAGTGCTTGTGTGACCCCTGGTGAAAGCTAGGGGAAAGGCAGCCAGGTCCAGATGAAAGTGCCAGAAAAGGAACAAGAATTCAACTAGCTGTATTTTTAATAGGTAGATTGCTGGGATGAGTGTCAGGATTCCTTCCTCTGCCCCTCCCCAGAAACACTACACTGCCTGTGTGATTTTGCTGAAGTAAGGGAGCATGGCTATCCATCTCCCCTGGGTTCTGTGTGAAACAGTTGACTGGGGTTCATTCCTCCAGGGCCTTACTACTTTACTGAAATCTCAAATCTAGACTCAGTAGGGGAAGCAGTGTAGGCCGGTGGTTCGACCACAGACCTGCAAAGCCAGATGATTCCCCAATTTCGAATCTTGCTACTGTCAATGGCTCGCTGTGCAGGTCACATGGCCTCCCTCATGCTGCAGTCCCTCATCAGTTGGACAAATGGGTAATTCTTGCCCCACTGTTAGTGGGATGTGAGATCTCTGCTGGGAAATACTGGGCACAAAACCTTAAAAAATAAATAAAATACAAAGACGGACAAAGGAAGCATTGCTTCACACAAAGAGCGGTGGGGAAGTATAATAGCCTTCCAAGTGAGGTAATAGAGTCAGGATCGCTATATTTTTTTAAGGCTAACTTAGATGAATAGATGAGGGAACTGATCTCCAGTGTTATAACTGTTGAGAACAGACACAAATGATTGTGCACTTGAAAAATGTTGAAAAATGTTTTCACGTATTTTATTATCTGCAAAATTTTATCAGTGGGATTGTTAGGCAAATCCCATATAAAACACCTTGACTATATATGGGACTTGCTTGGCAAAGCACTGAAAACTATTGACATACTGATTACTCACTATGCCTTACAGCCATGCAGAACGAAACTGTGTGAATTTTAGTTGATTGTGTTGTGGCTGTGCAAGGAAGTGATAGACAAGAAAAAGGTAATTGTGAAAAGCAGTGGCAAAGTTTACATGTATTTGACTATTCCGTATGTCTTTAAATCTTTTTACAATTGAAATGTTTTAAGAATATGTTGCATATGCATATGTTGCAAGTTGCTCAGACAAGTCACCCTCCCCCAACCCCCGAAACCACCAGGTACAGATTCTGAGTGCACGGCATGCTGAGGAGCTCCATCTTCTTACGCACAAAGACTCTCTGTGTCTGGTGCCATTTTCAATTTGAATTTCTGTCAGCGTATATGTGGAGATTGTTTTCTCACCTGGGAAATGCTAGCCTAAAATGTAGCCTTAACCTCTGTGCCTTAAGGAAAAATGTTTGCAGTATACCTTATTTCAAGTTATCTTATGTTAGGCTGAATTATAATTGTGCTACAGTTCACAGGATTTGGGTAGTGTTTAGTGCCTTAAGGTGTTCTCCCTGCTCAACCGGTTCTGTTTCTCATTTAGATGCATGTGGGAGTTCCTGAGTCTGCTAGCTTTAACCTGGCCAGGATCCGATTTAAAAAAAAAAAGAGAGAGATTTGAATGCATCTGGGAGTTCCTGAGTCTGCTAGCTTTAACATGGCTAGGACCCGACTTTAAAAAAAAATATATAAACAGTATTTCATGGGGGCTGGATCAGACTTAAAAACAAACAAACAAAAAATAAAAAATAAATCAGTACTCCTGCCCTGTTTTAGTTGGGCAGGGCCCGACTTTGTTTCTTCATTATACTGCATTTGGAGTCCTGAACTGTTCTCCCATTTTTACTGCATTTTGAATCCTAATCTGCTAGATTCTCTACCTCGGGCAGGATCCGAATTTAATTATCAGGCCTCTTAGCTCACTGTAACCCCCTTCCCCTTACCTTGCTCCCAAACTATAAATTCATACCTTTCTCTCCTTTTCCTCCACAGCATCCTGAGTCTGGATCCTGAGAGGGTCCACTGGAGGTCATGAGGGCCTCAGACAAGTCTCCCTCCACCACCCCCCAAAACCACCACATATGGATTCTGAGTTCACAGCTCGCCGAGGAGCTCCATCTCCTTGCACACAAAGACTCTCTGTGCCTGGCCCCACTGATGCTCTGTGTCAGCTCCCCACTGCCCCCGCCACCACCCTTGGTGAGCAAACCCTTATATAGGGTCTGGGATGTGTGCCTGAACCAATCAGCCCACTTCTCCATTTGCAGCCTATATTGTTCCGCCACTAGAGGAAACTTTGTCTTGCTTCACCAACTACTGGCTTTCCTTGGTCCTCCGTCACATCTTTATTTTACTATACTTCTTTTAGTCCTCTCTCTGTCCACTCTGCTATTCCATATAGTGACCCCCCCGCAACCCTCCCTGAGTACTCACCACCTCTATGTCACAGAATAGTGCCTGGCAGCCCTCCCCAACAGCAAAACCTGAGACTATCACAAGTCATGTCTCACTGACCCCCTTCGCCTTTGCAGATGGGCCCATCCCTACAGCCCTCCCTCCTTCTATCATCTCTAATGTCCGCCGCCCCACTCATATCACCCTTTGCTCTCCCTGCTACTCTTGGCAGCTTCACTACCTGCAACCCCTGCTACAGTCACCCACCCCTTCACCTCAGCTCCTCCTCCTGGCTACCCCCCACATATTTAGCCTCCACATTTCCTCATTCCCAACCCTGAAATGGCCTCCAGCTCGGAACTCTCACTTTCTCAAAAAGTCAAACTGGAATCCTGTCCTCAGGTTCCTCCTCCTTCTCCTCCTTCTCATGTCTGGAAACATTCACCCAAACCCCAGCCCTCCCACACCTTCTGCCCCTATGCACTTCCCTACTAGTGGGCTGTGCATTGCCACCCTTAATGTCTGCAGCTTATTAAAAAAGTGGGACTCCTTTCAGAGCTGGATTCAGCAGCATCAGCCTGATGTCATTGCAGCTGGTGAAACCTGGCTCTCCCCTTGGATTCCAGACTCATCATTAACCTTGTCCAGGTACAACATATACCGAGCTGACCGGCAGGGCAAGTGTGGGGGTGGCTGTGCTGTTTATATTAAGGACACATTACACGGGCAGCTACTTCCCACCCCCCAGTTAGGAACTGGACCCCAGGCCCTCACAATCAAACTTACCCTGGGATGTTCCCAACCCCCCCATCTCATTACTGCTGTCTACATTCCCTCAGGGACCAGAAGGTGGCCTTCCACTCTGTACTGTCCTACTTGGCCAACCTCCCATCTCAAGCTGAAAAAATTGTACTTGGAGACTTCAATATCAATTGGTTAGATAAAGCCGCTGCACCGTTCATTGATGCTGCCACTGCCCAAGACCTAACACAAGTAGTCACATCCCCCACCCGACTGAACCAGTGCACAGGGTCTTCCTCACTGCTGGACCTGGTATTCACCAACCGCCCACATAAAATCACTAATGTTACTGTCCTCCCAAATACCTTCAGTGACCACTCCCCTGTCCTCTGCTCCTAGACATGCAAAATACCAAAATACCCTCCCAAAATAATCCAGCAATGCAAACTTGGCCCTAGCAAACTTGCTCAACTTAAAGCATATCTCAGTACTATAGGCTGGTCCTTCATAATGCATACCCTTGACCTTGACAGAGCCCTCTACCTCTTCATTCTCTCCTTTAACACCATATGTGACAAATTCGCCCCTATTACCAAAAGGGTGGTCAAAGGCAACGCGGCGTCTTGGATCACTGACCGCCTTCTGGCCCTTATGCGGACCAGAGATTCATTATGGCACCTCTCCAACAAGACTGGTCTGCCACCCGATAAACAGAAGTACAAAGAGGCACGGAACAAATGCACGTGGTTCTTGCGCAAAGTCAAAGCTGAGTACTAAAAATACTCCCTAACCTCTACCTGGGACAGGGTGAAAGTTCTGGACCAATATTGAAGATATCTGTGACAATTACCCCAACCCTGTCCCCAATCAGATCATGGTTGATGGGTGCCTGACCCCTGATCCGGCCTGTATAGCTACAGCCTTCAAAGATACCTTCACAAATCTCAGCCAGGTTCTCCCTCCTAATTGTTTTGACCCACCCCCAGCCAGCTCCCCCACTTCCTCCCCAGTAGCCTCTCCCTTTCACCTGCACTGCATTACACCCAAGTCCACTGAGCCGTATCTCAGAAAAGCCCTAAGCCACTCCCGCTACAGTAGTGACTCCTTAGACCTGAAACTCCTCCGGCTCATTCTCCATGAGGTGCTCAACCCCCTCACCCATATTCTAAACCACTCCTTATGCCAGGGGAAATTCCCCATCCAGTGGAAATCTACCTCCATTATTTAAAAGTGGGGACCATGCCATCACCAACAATTACCACCCTGTCTACATTCTCCCTCCCCTATACAAGGCCCTAGAGAGGATCGTCTCTGATCAGCTCACTGACCACCTCAACAAATACAACCTACTCTGCAAGCAGCAACACGGCTTTTGGAAATGGCACAGTTCTACTACTGCCCTCCTGGAACTCACCACACACATCCACTCCACCTTAGACAGAGGTCATATCACTGGTGCTGTCTTCATTGATCTCACTAAGGTGTTTGACACTGTCAACCACTCCCTCTTACTAACCACACTTTCCAACATCAGTTTCTCTCAGGATGCCCGTGGCTGTTTCACTGACTACCTGTCAAACAGTTTCCAACAAGTCAAAATTGGTAACACCTTATCTAATAGGCCACCTGTCCTCTCTGGAGTCCCACAGGCATCCATCCTCGGACCACTACTGGTCAGCCTCTTCCTTAACTCCTTTCCCATGTCCTGCTCTGGCAACCTACTACTCTATGTGGATAATGCTGTCCTACGTACCTCCAACTCTGACCCCATGCAACTCCACCTTTCCCTTCAATCCTCCTTTAGTGGCGCCAAAAATTGGTTCTCCACACAGTGCCTAGTCCTCAACTATAACAAGATCAAAATTATGTTCTTTTCACACACCCCTGAACTCCCGGAAGGAGCTTTGTCACCAAGTACGAACTGCCAACTTGACCATCTTGGGCAAGTGGACTCCTTTAAATACCTGGGCATCACTCTAGACCCAGCACTTACTTTCTACCAACATATCCACCTTCTGTCTATTACCCTCAATGTTTGGCTCGGGCTACAGTATTGCTTCAAACATTGTCTTTCTCCAGACGCCCTAAGGCTTGCTGTCTCTTCCTCGATACTCTCCCTGCTTGACTATGGCTTACTTACCTATAGTGCAGCGAACACCTCAGCCCTTCATAGACTCAGTCTCTCCCTAAATAAAGCCTGTCACCTCACCCTGGGCTGTGACCATTTCACCTACACGTGCTCTTTTTATAATGCTACCAACTGGCTTAACCTCGACAATAGAACTAGGTTCCACACCTGCCTCATGGCCAAAAAAATTGCCCATGGCCTCTGCCCCCTGAGCTGGCACCCCTAATCAGCCCAGCTCTGACATTTAAGCATACCTGTAGCTCTGGCAAGCAGCTCCTCTCTGATCCCCACTGCCAAACCTCCCAACTCCAAAGGTCCTTTAGTTACAGAGCCCCTTCTTGGGTGAACAGTCTACCCACCCCACTTGTCAATTTGAACAGACTTGGGACCTTTAAAACTTCTCTTCGGGACCATCTCCAGTCCTCAGTTCACTGTGACTGCCACTGAACCTGCTCCCCCCTCCTTCCCTGACTAAGGCTTTTGGCCTGCTTCCCCCTTGTGTCCCTAACCTGAGTCCACCAGGCTTAGCTCTATATCTGAGTATATACACATATTGCTTATGATTGCACTATTTATTCCTAGTATCTGACTGTTAGCCTTTCATTGGTCTTTGTAACAACCTGATTGTGTCCTGCTGAACAATTGAAAGTATTTGCCTATAGTTATGTGGGGGAAGAGCTCCTCTCCCACATCCTACATAAACAAGCTGAGTTCCTGCTGCTCTGCTTAGAGCGAGTCACACTCATTGCATGGCTGAGCTGGTACCAGCTGCTCTCTTCTCCTTCTGTCTGCCTGTGCCCCCCCCCTTCATCTCTCGTTCTCCATTTGTTGTCCCGGTTGTGCATCCCCTTCTCCTCCTTCATTTGCTTGATTTTTTTTTCAATTCAAATTTTATTAACAGTTTTACAATAATACAGGAGACAGAAACATTAACACTGAGAAAGTAATGTTACAGAAACATAGAAACATAGAAGTTGATGGCAGATAAAGACCGCAAGGACCCATCCATACAGCATGAAATACATTCTGTCCCCAACACCCTCGTCCTCCCACCCAGTCAACAGCATCACCAAGAAACACTGCAGACCTTTAACTAAAGCATACTATTATTATAGCCACAAGTAGTAAGTAGAGTGTGTAAGGGATCCCAGATTCACATATATTTCCATTGTCTATTATAGAGGCCCGCAATAACTTTCTCTGTTCTGAGATAAGCTAGAATTTCATGAAGCCATTCCTGATAAGATGGGCAAATATCATCCTTCCAATGCTTGAGGATGACTTTTTTAACAGACAAAGCTAACATGGAAATATGAAATCTGCGGGTGGTAACATCAATAGGGGATAAATCCCCTAGCAGACAAATTTCCAGGGTAAAGCATTCCTGAAGACCCAACAAGGGGTCCAACTTGACCTTAACAGAATTCCACAAGGGAGTTACCTTAGGACATTGCCAAAAAATGTGGAGAAGTGTCCCTTTGTCTAGGGAGCATCTAGAACACAAATCCGAGTCTAGAAGGCCCACCTAGCAAGTTTGGGGGGAGTATAGTAAGGATTATGTAAAATATGGTATTGCATGAGCAATGTCCTGTGACCATACTTATGGCAATACCGCCATAATACGGGCCAATCAAAGGTATATTGGGTAAAAGTGAGGACCAATATTTAGGGGTACCATAGGAGCCTCCAAACCGCCAATGAAAAAGGGCTTGGTAAAGTTTCGAAATTACCTTGGGAGGACTTAACAGCTGAATAAGCTCCGGTATAAAAGAAATGAGGGGGGATGGGAAGGGATGCTGCCCAACATTTTAGCAAGAAGGTGTTTAAGTTGGATGACCTTGATATGACTGGATGCTGGAATATTAAATTTTGCAATAATCTTGGATACAGAAAGCCAGGACTCTTCACCCTCAAGGAAGATAGATAAGATCCCTTCTCCCAGTTGAGGCAACCAATTTGAGGGAATTATCTGTTTGTTTATTAAGAAAGACGGCGAGTTCCATATGGATTGAGAAAAATCCAGATGAGGTTTATAATGCAGAAAAGAACAAAGTTGAGCATGTATTCTTAATGAATTTGCTAGCATTGGACATTGTTGAATATCTTGCAAGGAAGAAGTCTTGACATAAAACAAGGTCGGAGGATCAATACCTGTAGACTGGATAAAGTCTAATTCTAATTTGAGCCAAATCGGTCTCAGGCTACAGGGATCTGGAACTAACCATTTAATGTACTTCAATAAATGACTAGCCCAGTAGTATATGGCCAGATAAGGAATACAGAGACCACCATTGAGTTTCTGAGCTGCCAATTTGTGGTACGTTAAACCGGGATATTTATTAGACCATATAAAGTTAGTGAATAATCTATGCATTTTCTGAAACCAGGACAATGGAACGAATGAAGAAGTGATAAGGGATAAAAAAAGCAGGGAAACATGTTCATTTGATTAAACTAATATGGCCCCATAAAGAAACAGGGAGTTTTGACCATCTATCAAGATCCTGGATAATGATCTGAGTAAGGGGTTCCAGGTTCTTTTTAAACCAGGATAAAGGGTTACGTGTAAGTATAATACCAAGATATTTGAGGGAGATCAGTGACCAAGATGGGCCTAAAGAAGTAATATTATGTTTAAACACCTTGTGATTGAGAGAAAAAACTGATGGTTTATTGGGATTTAATTTGAAATTCGAAAGGGTGCTGAACTTCGTGATCGTGGCTAGCATAGCAGGGATAGACAAGTCAGGATGGGGCAAATGCAGAAGAATATCATCTGCATATGCTGTAACCTTAACTGGGGTATTACGTACCAGTACACCTTGGATGTCCAAATTAGTTAAACGATTATGAATGAGTGGCTCTAAATAGAGATTAAATAATAAGGGAGAGAGGGGGCAACCTTGACTCATTCCAGAGTATAAAAGAAAAGGCATTGAGAATGCACCTTTCCCTGAAATCCTGGCAAAGGGAGCTTGGTAGAGGGCTTGGATCCAATGTATAAATGTAGAAGGAAATGCAAAAGCATGGAGAGTGTGAAATAAAAAGTTCCAATTCACCCAGTCAAATGCCTTCCCGGCATTCAGGGGCACCAGAACAGCCAGAAATGAGGTATCCCTGGACTCTGAGAAGACATGAGAAAGAGTTTGAAGATGGTCCGAAGAAGTCCGCCCCTTCATGAACCCTACCTGTGGCATTCCAATCAAATCAAGAAGAACTAGGGTAAGCCTGTCAGCCAGGATCTTCGAGAGGATTTTAATATCCTGATTCAAAAGGGATATGGGCCTGTAACTCTGTACCAACTCTGGGTCCTTGTCAGATTTAGGGAGAACAATAATTAGGGCTTCAAACAAGTGGGGATCGGAAGCGGCCCCAGATAAGATGTGAAGGAACAGTCGATGAAGGACCGGGGCTATTTGATCCTGGAATTTTTTGTAAAATAATGATGAAAAACCATCTGGTCCAGGGGACCTATCTGAAGGAAGAGCCTTTATCACTTCAATAATTTCAGCTATGGATACTGGAGAAGAAAGAAACACATTTTGAGCTTCCGAGAGGGAGGGCAGGCGAGACTCACGGAGATATGCCTCTAGGGTCTCCAATGAAGGGGGATTGTCCATGTTGCTATATAATTGCTGATAATAATGTGCAAACTCTTATACAATCTCTGAGGGGGATGATCTCAAGGAGCCATCTATATGAGACCTGTTAGGTGGGATAAACCTGGTGGATTCCTGTTACTTAATCCTTAAAGGCAACAGGCGCCCAGCTTTTTCACCTTGGTTGGTATAGAGAGCCTTGGTGCAAATAATGGCCAGTTCGGCTTTGTCCCTCAACAAATCTAAATACCTGTCCTTGACAGTGAGTAGTTTCCTCCTAGATTCCTCTGGAGTTTGAGGGAATAGGTTAGCCTCCAGGGTGCGAATTTGTGATAATAGGGAAAGAAGCTCGGCTTCACAGGCTTTTTTCCACTTGGTAGCTAAACTAATCAAAACACCCCACAAATAAGCCTTAAAGGCACTCCATGTGAAATCTGGGGTCATGTCTTCTATAGAATTTACTGAGAAGAAAAAATCTATCTGGTCTTTAGTCTGCTTGGAGATACGTAAATCCTTAAGTAACTGGTCATTTAGCTTCCAATGACTCTCTTTCTTAGGGAGGGAGAGTAAGGCTAGATGACACATCACTAGAGAGTGATTGGATAAAGGGCCTGGTTGAATTGAGGATGATATCACCCCTGGAAGGAGAGATTGGGATATTAGTAAGTAATCTATATGAGAGTGCGACCCGTGGACTGGGGAAACAAAGGTATACTTCCTGCTACAGGCAAAACCTCCACGCGCCATAAGCCACTGGTCCAATAAATCCCTTAACTGCTCTCTGCCCAGGAAAGAGTCCCTTTAGTACATATCCTGACCTATCAAGAAGAGGGTCCAACACCAAATTGAGATCCCCGCCCATTACTATCGGTATAGGGAGAAAGAATAAAAGAAGAGTTATAAGCTTCATGAAGAAGCTGGGGTTATCTATGTTGGGGTCATATATACTACAAATTACAAGTGGCATAGAAAAAAGTGTACCTTGGACCATAATATATCTACCATTAGGATCCCTAAAAACCTGTGTGGGGGTAAAGGGGACATTCCTATTTATATTTATCATGACCCCATGACTGTTAGTGGACCCTTGGGCAGCAAAAACTTGCCCAATCTGATGTCTCCTCAGTTGTAAATCTTCAGTTTCTAATAAGTGGGATTCCTGTAAGAATGTAATTGGGACCGTAATAGATTCACGTGTTTAAGTATTTGATATTGCTTGGGCTTCCTCCTGATCCCTTTCACATTCCAAGTAGCAAAAGTAATGTCATTAGCCATCGTTCCTTATAGAGAGAAAACAAACATGAACCAGGTAGGTGATGATGCAACAATTAGCAAATAAACACAATCCCCTGGATACTGTTGTACAACCCCTCCTTCCCCACATCCTCTTAACCATTAACAAACAACTAATCCTATTAACTCATTCAGGCCTAGATACGCCTGTAGGTGGCACCTGAAAACATAGCCACTCAGGCCAAAAACGCCTGCAGACGTACTCAGCTGACTTACACTCAGGCCTGGAAAAGTGTGAGGAAGTCAGCAGTCTTTACCTAAATATTAAACAAACCAAATTGCTTAGAATTGATTGCATGGCACCATTATAAAGGTAATTTTGTGCTAAACAATTTTGCAACTGATACTTTGTGTCTACCACGTATACTTTAGGAGTTATTTGGATTTGTTTAAGGTATGGTGTGCATGGCTGATATCTGTCTCTCAAGCTTCACCTAAGCACCTTGAAAAAATCTGAAAAAAAACACAGTCATTTAGAATTTTAGCTAGTATAAAATAAAAACCAAATTGATTACAATTGATTGCATAGCATCACTGGAAAGACAATCTTGTGCTCAACAACTTTGCCACTTGTACTTTGTGTGTAGCACTTACGATTCAAGAGGTATTCTCATTTATTTGTGGCATGCTGATTATGGCTTGATTTTGCTTAGAAAGGCACAGGATGCAGTGCTAAGAGTATACAGGGCACAAGTGGTGGAAGTTTCAAAGAGCTCTTGTGGTGTGAATTTGTTAATAACCTCACTTACCCACTTTTTCCCAGCCCACACCCCTCTATTTTCTATCCAGCAAAATGTTCTGCAACTTTCCTTGTCCCCTCCACTCCCCTCCAACCATCCTTAGGTAACTAATTCCCATTTATACATAGGTTTCCAACTGTCAATTTGCAGAAACAGATTTAAGAAAGAAAAGAAACCCCCAGAAGAAACAGCAAAAGTAATTCCCCTATCACACAAAACACCCTGACACTCAGGGAAGTGTCCCACTGACAGTAAATGCAAAGAAACCCCTAGCATCTTGTACTCTGCTCCCCCCATGTGGACAAAATGAAAAACAGCATGTATTATAATCGCAAATTTAAATTAGTACTCTGCATTGAAAAACCCCTCTGATACAGATCTCTGAGCTGTATAAAAAATGGAGAGTCACTCAACCTAGGTAAAACAAGGTACAATAATAACTTTTTGTAAACACATCAGCAACGGAGAAAGACAGACACCGCCAGAGGAAGAAGGGGGTCTGCTAACAAGCACGACTTCGGATGGTCCTTAATCCGTGTTCTTTTTTAACAGGTTGAGAGAAAAGGCACTCCGACGAGTTCCAAATACAGGAGCCAGATAGTCATTGAAGTCGGCAGGGCCCGTAGCAGCCTGCAGTCTTTCGGGGCCACAAACAAACTAGATCTCTCAGTCCAGGATCAATTACATAGCGCAGTGCTTCATTAGGAGCTTACCTCGAAATCTGAACACTTCAGGTGCCCAAAAACAAATCTGGAAGGGCTGACTTGAGTCCTGTGCTAGCTGCTTCCACCTCGATGAAAGACAACCAGGCCCCTGAAACCAAAACTTGCAACTTGGCAGGGTATTTCATACAGAACCGAAGACCCACAGCAATAATCTTGGAAACAAGAGGGTGGAAGGCTCGTCTACACTGTCGGATCGAAATGGGGAGGTCCTGGGTCACTCGAAACTTCTTCCCTTCCCACTGGAGATCATGAACATCACATATTTCCGATAAAAAATATTGCCTTTCCAGGTAGTTCAGGAACCTGAGAATCAGCGGTCTGGGGGGAGAGCCCGGTCGGGGCATAGCTCGCAGAGCTCTATGTGCCCTCTCAATAACGTGATTGAGGCCATAGGGAGAAGAACCAGCCACCTTGTCGACCAACTTCTGAACAAACAGGACCGCATCAGGACCCTCTTCCAGCTCTGGGAGCCCGATAATGACAAGGTTATTCCGCCGGCTGCGCCCCTCTAAGTCTTCAATCTTCTGCTCCATTTTTGTGAGCTTCTGGCACAGACCGATGACCTCCGATTCCGTTTTATCCAACCGTTTTTCCTAGGAGACCACCCTAGCCTCATTATCCATAACTCTCCTCGCCATGTCCTCCATGGATGATGACAATGACTTGATTTCTGTAGCCATACCTCGTAATTCATCCTGGAACGGACCAAATTCTGTGAGGAAGTCTGCGAAGGTAAGCGGATCTAGCTCTGATTTAGCAGTGGATTGTACTGTTGGAGCTGCAGTGGCATGGGCCCTCTGTTTTTTCAGGGCCATCTACGGCGTTATTGGCGGCATGTGCCAAGGTCCTGCTTTTTTCATTTCCACCTCCATACTGCTCAGAAAACTCCTGTCTCACTGTGTTATAGGTAAGAAAGAGTTAGGGACCTAAAAACAGACTCGATTACCAAGGAAAGGGGAACTTTAAACGTAGATTTAACGCTGGGAGGGTCGGAGCTCAGGAGAAAGTGTCTTCTAAGCAGGTTGCATCACATGTTCTCCCTTGATTTCTTTCTTACTTGGGGGAGTTCTACTTCTCTGATCCATGTTTTCTGGACTCTCTCTCTGCTCTCCTATCTTTCCACTTCAGAGCAGCCACTCCGTGCTCCACTGTTGTGTTGTACACCTGCTTCCTGTCTTCGTTCCTGCTCCTCGCCGTGGCATTCCAATCCTGCGTACTGTTCTTTCATTTAGCTTGTACCTTACCTCAGGCTGCCTGCCACCACCAAACTCACCTGCTACCTGGACTTTCTCCGTTCTTTAGCTGCGGCTCATCCGCTTGGAATGCCTCTGCCTTGGTGCTTGTTGGTGCCTACTGCCGGACCTTGTGACCTTTTCTTTCACCCGGATGCCATTGCCTGCATGTGTTTCAGCTATGCTGCCCTGGAGCTGTATTGTAGCTTCCTGACTGGAATTGACATGGCTTGCCTTCAGTTGTTGTTGGCTTCACCTCCTTGTGTGTAGGTGTTGGAACTTCTGGTTGGAGCTGCTGGCTCCAACACTGCTGAGCCCTACTTTCTGAGAATGCCTTACTATTCAACTTTATTGCCTCATAATCAAGTTCACATTGCGGATAACAATAACTTTGCTGCATATTACCTGCTGGTGCTGATTACATGGTTTGAGGTACCCTGCCATGAAAACATACCAGCTCTGGGTTTATTCATGGCTGTTCCTTGGCCTTCCATTTCAGAATCATAGCAGGCCTGTTACATGGTTTTTGTGATGCTCCTTCCCTTCACTACCTGTATGGGGCCCCTTTAGGTGGGCACATCACTTCGATATGCGAATGCCTGGTGGCAGCCAGTGTCCTTTACCTGCTTCATACTGTACATATACAACTAACTGCCATTAGCTTCAGTGTGGCTATCTGTCACCTGGACTGCCCTTTCACACCTTTCCATCCAAAAACTCCATTATGGATTATGGACTATGTCTAGAAATTACTTCTGTCCCTGGATGCTTCCCATGTTGTTTCACTCCCCTTGGATTTATTGCTACCTCGCTTTCTGTCCAGCTGACCTAGGTGGGTCAAGCTGCACGTGCTAGCCTACATGGGGCTAGCTGCCACTCTCTACTACCTTACCAGCTGACCTTGTCAGGGTCCAGCTGTGCATGCTAGCTTATGTGGGGCTAGCTGCCTCTTCTTACCTTACCAAGCTGACCTCATGGGGTCCAGCTGTGCATGCTAGCTACATGTGGCTAGCTGCTACTATACTCATCTTACCAGCCAACCTATGTGGGGTCCAGCTGTATGCTAGCCTTCATGGGCTTAGCCACTATTTACTATTCACTTACTGACCGACCTACATGCAGTCAGCCGCACTACTTCCTACCTCTCAACAGCTAACCTACGTGGTTCAGCCGTACATCCTCACCTCATTTGGACTCACCCTTTATACTCCCTTGGATGCTTCCTATCGAGATGCGTCATTGCTCTGGATCTACTGCCTCCAATTCCTGCCTGGATTACCAGCCCAAATCTACTACATTATGCCTTCCTTATCATGACTTAAGCATTACATTTACCTCTTCGGTGCCGTATGACTTAACTATGGTTTGTCAGTTCATCAGTCTTCATCTCAAGCCTGCTGCATTTGTGAACCACAAGCCTGGTGGTTCTACTACATCCACTTCCTGCCTGCCTCGTCAGCATCAGGCTTGAAAATATACATACTACTTATTTCACCTGCATATCAATTGCTAGCCTTTCAGGAGCTTTTGTTCTTCATCTGATCTGGTTAGACCTTCCTATACTATGCTGACCCCCGTACAAGTCCACCTGGATACCTTACCTGCTGATGCATTAACTTACTTTGCTCGTTCAAGACCTGGAGGCCTCTCACTGACCTTCTTGTCCATGTCTACGAACCTTTTGTATCTAACCATGTGAAATCTCTTCCTCCTTCACTTGCCTCCTTCACCCTCACCAGACCTGAAGTTTACACTATGCTATCTCTAGATCTGTAGCTTTCATCCAGTTCCTGTGCTTCTTCACCTCAGCCCACATGTGCAGCCTGCTATCTGATCATTGTCTACCAGTTTCATATCTGTGTTTGAGTCCTAATCAATTGGATATGTGTTCAGAAGACTCCCTCACCTTTAGATTGCTCTACTAATGCTACTGTTTTATTTCATTATGCTTACTTGGAATTCCTGGGCTAAGTTTTCTCTACAAGGTTGTACTGTCATTTCACCTACATTCTACATCAGTACTTTGATTCCAGCTTCTTGCTCTGTTGGAACAGCAACTATGACTCTGAAACTCAGATTAGCTGATAATATATTATCATTAATTTAGGATTATTCTCCTTTAGTATGGCCAGAAGGATGGCAGGTCGGTAACCATGGGTCCTCAGAGGTTTCTCCCCAAGGGGGGTTTTCCTCTCCTGTGTGCTACTGGCCATACTCTCCTGAGTTGGAGGAGGTCATCGTGCAATATCTATTATTCTTTGGGGGTCACATCCTATTCAACTAACCAGCCTTCCTATGGTGGGATACAGAGAAAGGCCAAAACGTTAAGTCGTAACAAATTACTTATTTACTTTTCTGTTCCAGCAACTAAGTACTTGCAAATACCATTCAGTTTATCATGTAATATAATCACTGACTTACTCATGTCTACGCCAAGTACCTAAGCACTATTCATCCCGCACAACTGATACTTTGGAAGCATCATACTATTATAGGTCTGACCTCTGTATCCAAACCCAAATCTACATTATTCAGATACAGTACGTAGCAAAAGCATGGAGCTATGAACCACACATAACTATGTAATGTTTGTTTTGTATATAATTTCTGTGATGTGGAACCTTTGTAAAGGAGTCTCTGACTCAAAGGTAGTTTCCGAACCCTCTATAAATAAATAAATAAGTATAAGCAAAGAAACTCGGTAATGTGCTTTGGTGTTTACGGTGGTATTACGTACATACATATATGAGTCTACTGAAGGCAAGATATGGCGATGAGGTATTTTGGTTGCAGAGCATCCCAGTGACTGCTAAACTATATTTGGGATACTCTGGTATGAGAAAAAAAGGGTTTTGTCAGATCATCTGAGCAGAACCCCTGTTTTGCTATGTTTATACATTTTGAACCTGGAGCGATATTAGCCACATAAAATCTATGGTTGCATGAAAGTATATTGTGTAAACAATAAAAATTATAGTGTTTATAAACCACTCAATAAATGAAGTGTCCATGTGGATGTTATTGTAACTTCATTATATTTATTTATTTGATTTTTGAAGAAACACCTTTGAGTGACAAGTGCTCTTTTCCAAAGGTGCCATGTCAGCTACATTACATTTATGGTACATAATCATAGAAACATAGAAGTTGACAGCAAATAAAGACTGCAAGGGCCATCCGGTCTGCCCATTTTTTCTACCTTATGAATGTGCCACAGGCCTTTACTCTGTCAATGGCCTATCTATTCATACTTGTCTGTATTGCTCCCTTATGCCTATCCCATGCCTGTTTGAAGCCCTGCACTGTATTCATAGCCACCACTTCCTAAGGTAGGCCATTCCTTGCATCCACCACTCTTTCTGTGACAAAGAACTTCCTCACATTATTCCTTAATTGGCCTCCCTCTAATCTCATGCTGTGTCCTTTTGTCCTACTATTTTTCTTATATTGAAACATGTTAGACTCTTTCACCTTGTTAATGCCCTTAAGATGTTTGAATGTTTCAATCATATCACATCTCTCCCTCCTCCCTCCCGAAGAAGGTCACTGATAGCTGCCGGGGTGAGGCCCATATGGGCTTTTCTATCCAAGAGGCAAGTCTGATATTTTAGTCTTTCTTGGAGTGGGAGCCATCCAGTTTGGGAGTACAGGGAGCAAGTGTCCATTAGTCTGTCCACATTGAAAACATTTTTTCATTAAGTACAAAAAAGGTGTGTATTACAGAAGAATCATTCATTTGATGTTACACTAAGAGCATTAGTGTTTTTTATATGCATACAATAACTAAAATTAACTTCCTTGTGGCCATTGCATTGAGTGCACAGGAAGGAATCCATAAGTATTATTTCAACCTATAGCCATGCCGCGTTGGCTCCACCCTTTTATTCCTGTCTCAGGAACCTTTTTAAAATCCTGGATCCACCCCTGCTCTAACCTCTAGGCATTACTGCCTGTAGTTGTGGATTGCAAGTGGCAGTTTGGGGCATATGGGATAAAAAGACCACAGAGGCAACGTGTGTGTGTTTGTGGGGGTTGGGGAGCTGTCTGAAAAGGTCTTCCAGGACAAGACCTTGGTGAAGTTGTATCACCATAGTGACAGCCAGTACAGATCGTACAGCACCTAATTTCTAGTTCTACTCATTAACTTGATAGCTAGGGGAATGCAAATACCTTTTGGTCAATACTAAGCTACAATTTTTAACCAGGACCCCAACATATACTGTTTTTCTTATTTGCGATAAAACAGATGCAGCAAGGCTTTAAAAAGCCTTTCTCCCACCCTAGGTGACAATGACTAGTACTATGGCCATCAAACCTATCTCAGAAATTCAGACCTGAATACTGAATAGCCCATTAATTGTGATATTCCTTACTTGCACAACCCTACTGGCAGCCACCTTCTTCACTAGCTGCAAGCAACAGAATGACACTCCATAAATCACAAATAAAGGGCATTGCAGCAGTCCAGTCTGGGATAGTAATATACAGCAAGTAGCATTTTTTTAATAATTTTGTACTGTCTCCCATTTCCAACCGAGTTTACTGTATGTTTAGTATGTTAGTACAGTACCTACTATGGAAGCATATGTGAGTGCGTGTGTGTGTGTGTGTGTGTAAAAAGGGAGAATTTAGCTTTGACTATGATCCAACTACCATTATATTTGAGTGTTAGTACTGCAACTTAATTATCACTACTGGAATTCATGTGAAGGGTAGGGAGGAGACATGGTTGTGAAAGTGATGTGCTGCCATATGATTAGAAACAGGAACAGAAAATGTAACAACTGGCACACTACCCCTTATTTCCCCTTACATTCATGGGGGGGGGGGCACATGTAAAAGTGTTAAATAATTTTTATTAAAGGGCACTTATTATTTTAATTTATATATTATTTTATTTAAAGAGCTCCTGACGTCGTTGTGACAACTTTGAAAAAACAGAATATTTAGACACAATATACCTTATATTTAATACTTTTGTTCTGTAATTCTCACAATTACTTCTTTATTATTAAAAATATTTGCATATAAACAGGTTTGCTACCCTATCTGTTCTGGGTACTTGTCTATACCTGACATTAGAGTTCTGTTTGTGACATCACAATCTATTGCTGTGATCATGATGCCATAAACAGGGGATTATGATGTCAGGATGGCAAGCAGGAAGAGTAGATAAAGTCTAAGGGACAGTAATCCTCTTTCATACTACTGAAATTGGTAATAAAAGTAGCAAGGAATAGATTTGTAGAAAATGTATGAAATATAAACTGAATTGTGTCTAAATCTCACGTTTTTTGAGTTTTTCTAATGGTGTCAGGGGCACTTTAAGAGCCCTCCTGATCTTTTCTTCACATTAGCCATGTATTCTGAAATGCTTTAACCGTTTATTTAATAAATCAATAATCTAACTTTTTTAATGCCTTCAAATCTACACCTATCGAGCAGCCACTGGTCTTTACTTTTATATTTCCAAGACATTCCTTAACATCCGTTACACCATTCCATACTAGTCATCTGAATAGGACAGAATGGTGTAACTGATGTCATGTAATGTCCAGGTAGTACATCATGAAAATAAATAGCAGTGACTATTGAAGGGGACTGGGAATCATGGTAATTACAGATGCAATACAAGATGATGTTATTACTTAAAAATAGTCAAAACATATCTGAATATAGGGCTCAAACTGAAAAGAAAACAGAAGGACATCTGGGGCCAGACATTCCAATGTTAATGCTGGTGCTAATGGGTTTCCACCCATGCTATCCAGGTTTGCACCACTTTTTTTTTGGTGGGGGGGCAATGTTTAGAGAACCCTGCAGTGCAGGATAAACCCATTAGCACTCATGCACTAACATAATGCTACGGATATGTAAATGAGGGGGTCCCCTCCTGCATAGGTTTACAATGGTGGTAAACATCACCTGAATTGAGACTATTTACTGCATCTAAAAACCTAGTCTTAACTGGGACCTAAGCTCACTCCCCCCCAATGGCAAAAGAACTGTACTGCAGCAATCCACCCCCCCCGACTGCCATCATGTCAGCAAGGATGCAGGCCCTGGTGTCCAGTGGCACCACCCACACCCTGGATCATCTGACTTGTGATATTATACATCTCCCTGGTGACTACTGGCACCCCCCACTCCTGATCACCTGTATCGTATATTATAACCTTATCCCTGGTGTCTAGTGGCACTCAATACCCCCCAATCACCCATCCTGCATATTATCACTTTATTCCTGGTGTCTAGTGGCACCCCCACCCCTCTGATCTCCTGGTCCATGTACCCTACAATATACATGGCATCTGGTGGCACCAGGGTCTCCAGAAATATTCCTCACATCCCAATATAGTGACTGGTACAGCCCACCACTCACCTTCTCTGCCAGCCACCATATGAGCTGACAGTGTGCACATACAGTATGCATTATATTATACACACATGCACTGCCTGGAGACCTTTAAAAGGGGTAGTTGGATGGGTGGTGTTCTGGGTGTGGGCAGGATGGATGAGCGGCTGGACCACCAATGTTCACTAATCCATTCATTGACCAGCATTTGGGGGGGTACCACTGGATGCAAGGGATATTATAGGGTACATGGGCTGGGAAATGTGGGGTGGTTGCCACTAGACACCACAGATAAGGTGATGATATACAGGACAGGTGCTCATAGAGTAGGGCTGCCACTAGACACCACAGATAAGGTTATAATATATGGGACTGGTGACCAGGCATAGGGGTACCACTAAATATCAGGGAAAAGGTTATAATACACAAGTTGAGTGACTGGGTTGGGGGTGCCACTAGAAACCAGAGATGAGTTTATAATGTGCAGGATGGGTGATTGGGAGTGGGGGTGCCTCTTGACACCTGGGATAAGGTTATCATATATGGGATGGGTGTTTGGGGGGTGGAGCCACTAGACACCAGGGATTAAATGTCCAGGTGCCCACAGTATGGGTGCAACAGGGCCTCTGCTTTCCATGAAAATGAACCCATAATGGGCATGCTAATGGCCCCTTAGTGCCTCACAGGCTTAATGGGTTCATTTGCATGGTGCAACTGAAAATACCATCATGGCTCCTGGTGTTATCCGGTCCCAGGGCACAAATCCCTGTGGGCTGGATGTAGCCCAGGTCAATGTCAGAGCAGTGCATTTTGACTTAGCTCAGCACTGACATGGCTTGATATTCAGTCAGATAGTGTAGGTTCACTATCCAACTCAGTATAGCAGCCTCTGGATCAGTTGCAGGTGTAGCACATACCTTTGTTCCATCTGTTTTTGAATGTCTGGCTCCTAAATTCATAACAATGTTTCCTATGACCTTTAAGACACCTCTAAAGAATCCAAGAGCCCAAGCCAACCCATCACTAGGTTGTTCCATTTAAACTTGTTCCTAGCCTTGTATCCTGACAAACATTCTGCCAACTGCATGTGTAATAATGCTTTTGCACTTCTCAGTTTGTTTATTTGATGCTATTTGTACACCTGCTTATACCTTGTGAATGACATGTTGTAACATTAAAGTGGGCACTCTCATACACTGTATTGCTAAATTTTGTACTCTGTCAGGTCGTGCCTGAAAATAGGCAAATGCATGTCTAGTGTACCCTACCTGGTTAATAAAAACTAAAGAAATAAATAAACCTACATCAAAAAGTGCCCTGCTAAACACAAGTCAAGTTTCCCTTTTATAACATCTCTCTGAACAAACCGTTTTATTGTGTTGATTAAAGTATCTCTCAGCATGAAGTCCTTCAAACTAGGAGGCACGGAATTAATAAACACATATGAGATCATGTGACGAAAAATTAGTCTGACTTCAGTGTTTGATGTTAATGCTTTCTTTCAGACCGATTTATAATTTTTGTGTATAAAGGAGTTACATTAAAGTTTAATCAACTGTATTTCCAATATTTCTACTTAATAAAATAAACATGTCTGCTTTTAATTTTTCAGTTGATATAAAAGAAATCATAAATTATATCAACAGCATGGGTCTTAAATGGCAATCTCTAAAAGGCTGCAATAAGGATTTACTGCCTTAGAGTGCTTACAAGACAAATTGACAAGCTGCCATTAAACTGCCAGAAAGAACATATTTACAACTTGAGTAAAAGAAGTGGATATTTAGCAGAATGATACAGTGCTCTAAACAAGAGTTAAACCAAGCTGTCAGCAGTTCAGTTCAGCTGTCTTTGCAACCTATGAAATATCATTCAGAAACAGAAAACACACTCAGATCCCAGTAATAGATTCCTGTAGCCTAGTTTGCAAGTAAGCAGTTGTGGTTAACAATAGCGAGAATAATGCCTGTGCTGTTATGGGAATTTTTCACACACCCAAGGTGTGTGATAATCCATAAACACCAAGAGTGAAGCTCAAGTGGTTTATGAGATTATCACACACAAGTCGTGTGTGAAAAATCCTCATAAAACTTACTTTGCACTGGCATCATTTTTTAGAATACTGATGCATGGTTTCAACATAGGGAAAACTGCTGGCTGTATTTGTGCAAGCGAGCTTGTCTCTGAGCAGCCACCATACTCGCACAAATACAGTGCAGACAGAGAATGAGGAGGAAAATGCAGTAATAACTCACTATTGATTTATTATGTAATTCAGTGGGTTATTGTGGCATTTTATCAGGAATGGAAATCCAGTCATTAGAGGAGGTCACTAGTTATTGTATATGGATGCATGGGGAGTAATATGAAACAAGCAAGCAATAAGACACAGCGAGGTATGGGTTATGGCCAGATAAGAGCATGCCCCACGTGCATTATGAGGCATGAGGCACCTGGGAAGTGCTCTTATCAGACCATAACCCACACCTCAGAGTATCTTATTGCACTTATAAAATGGGCCCCCCATGTAACTTTTTAAGAAGAAAAGAAGAACAAAAAAAAAATTAAAAGATAAAAACATATTTAATAGGTGGAATTGTAAAAAAAATAGTCCCTCTATTAAAGTAGTTTCAGAAGTGTTTGATCAGTAGAAGAGAGTCCCTACATATTCCTCAAATGTTTTTACTACCATTGGATCCCCCCTACTGCCATCATTTTGTTTTCTGGTGTCTTTGGTAGGGGCATACGTCACAGTGTCCATTTGCTTGAGGGCGACAATGCCAGATTCAATGAGAGCGAGTGTGTACCAATGCAGTCGCTACATGTAGCACTATTGACACAGGGCTTCCTAGATTGCCATTGTAACTACAGGCTTGTCACTGTAACAGAACCTTTTTTTCATTTTATCAAGTTTGGATATAGGTAGCAATGGTGGTTTATTATTTGTAAGCTGCTGTGATGGTCGCTGGATTGGTTATGGAGTGTCTGGATCAGTACTGGAGGATCTGTAGCAGGATTTGAAACCCACGGTTGTTTTAGTTCATTGTGGTTGGGTTTCCCAGCAAGCAGCACAGGTTAGACTTTGTTTAAAAAAAAATGATCAACACAAGTGCAGAAACCGACGGTTTTCTGCATGTGTTGGGGGTGAGGGTGGGGGTGGGTGTTTTTTATGTTGGAGAGCAGTTCTAGTACTTGAAGGGCTTTATATCAGTTCTAGTACTTGAAGGGCTTTATATATTGCCATCATCTCTGTACTGTGAAACTATCAAGATAAGGTGGTACATTCAAGTTGAAAATATTTTGCACTGCCACTTGCTTGTGTGTGGTGGTGGTGGTGGTGGTGGTAGTAGTGGTGGTGGTGGGGGGCACCATGATTGAGACCCTGACTGAGATCACAGTCATCTTTGTAGATTGTGGTTGGGTGGCAGTGTGGCACACGTAGGTGATTCCTCTCTGTTACATGGCTGTGCCCGGCACAGTTAGTGGCAGTTGTAAGGTTATGGCATAACAAGGACATGGGTAAAAGGGGCTGTTAGCAAATCAGGTTTCTAGAAAGTTTGTGCCGATTTTATAATGCTTTTTTATACATCTGAAGTGTGCGATGCCTCATAAATCACAAAAGTGAAGCTCAGGTGGTTTATATTAACATCACAGACCAAGGTTGTGAAAACTTGTCAGCATTCCCCATGTTTTAATTTTTATAATTTTCTGTTTTCAGAAGGGTGTGTTTTAGAAGTAACACACTGCTGTGAGGAGACTGTGAAAGTTTTTATTTATTTATTTATTTCAATCTTGGAAATACCTTTGAGCCAGAATGCTCTACCTTATATCTACCTCATTATACACAGATTGTACAGGATTTGGGGTTTAGCCAACCCTTGCCAGAAACTGTTAATATTACTGTAGAAAAAAGATAGTGTATGATACTGTATATATGTACAATATCTATCACCTACTGCATAATTACCTGAGATATTTGACAGAAAACTAAATTACATATGTTTTTTTTCTGTTTTGCACTTTTTGCTCCAGTTTTGAAATTCTGTTTTGGCACTAAATGTTCACAAATACCCCCTAGCCCAGCTTAAGTTTTGCTACCACATAAATCAGTGCTCAATCGCAATCAGTCACAATCTTTCCCATGCACCCTTAAAAACCATTGAGAATGCTTGATGAAGGGTATGGGAGGGAACTATCATAAAAATTTCATTAACTCACCCCCAGGACACACCAGAACAATAAGATATAATAGCTTAGTGTGCCTTTCCTGGCTCATAACTACAAATAAAATAAATAAATTCACAGATGCATTGCAGTCCTCTCAAGTTCAGCCACATGTCACTGCAACCGTCCTAGGTTGCTCCTTGCTAAAAGCTGGTGGTAACAGCATTGTTCATAATTATTCAAGCAGACCAACTGATGGCTCTGTCATTGAACCAATACTATCGGACCACCAGGGATTGAGGTATGGGTAGGGAGGTGGCCAATCATTGGACTGCAAAGGGTAATGGACAGTGGATGAATAAGGAGGGGATCAGTTGATCACAGGGTGATCATTTACATGGCTTAGAAAAATGAGAACCATGGGACCACCAAGTACCTGATACCATGGGAGGTTTAAGGAGAGGGATAAATCCTAGCAAGACACCTATATACTCAGTGCTGCCAAAGCAGTACACTTTGGGCATGGCCATAATCATCAGACCTTACTGTTCTGTGATCATGGGAAGACAGCAGGGTGCACAGTCCCTGTCTATATTAGACTGTGTCTGGATAGGAAAATTGCTTTGCACTGCGCTCCTATTGCTGGTCACATTGTTGGTACAAAATGCCTATATTGTGCTGCCCTCTACTGCATCTGAAAATTGTGTCCTTGATCATTTTGTGACTGATTTCACTGTTCATACAAGTGGAGACTTTAAACAGTGCTATTACTAAGCTTGAATTCTTCATAGTGATTTCAACATCTTTATTTGACCCAGTAGTTCTTCTCAGGAAAGCTGTCTTTTTGATGCATCCTTTTTTTCAGTTTTTACATTAGACCTGCTATCCATTTGGGGCTGTGCTAATTACTACCATGTATTAATTTCCTTTGGGTCTAGTTAAATTTATGCTCAGGAAATCAAAGAAGAATGGCAAGGCACTTACTGTTCATGCAGTTTAGTTACTCACCCTACTATGTCATTTATTATAGAAACTTGATTTACAACTTTTTTTCTAGAGTCTTTAACATATAGGTTCTCCTCCAAAGTTGCTGATAAAATAGATGCTAGAAACATAGAAACATAAAAGTTGACACCAGAAAAGGACTGCAAGGCAAATCCAGTCTGCCCATTTTTCTACCTTATGAATATGCCATAGACCTTTACTCTGTCAATGGCCTATCTATTCATACTCATCTGTATTGCTCCCTTATGCCTATCCCATGCCTGTTTGATGCCCTGCACTGCATTCATATCCATGACTTCCTGAGGTAGGCCATTTCATGTATCTACCATCATTTATATAAAAAGAACTTCTTCACATTACCCCTTAATCGGCCTCCATCTAATTTCATGCTGTGTCCTCTTGTCCTACGATTTTTATTATATTGAAACATGTTAGACTCTTTCACCTTGTTAATGCCCTTACGATGTTTGAATGTTTTGATCATATCACCTCTCTCCCTCCTTTGCTCTACAGTATACATACTGAGCTCCATTTATCCGTCCTCATATGTTTTCTCATGCAGCCCCTGAACCATTTTGGTTGCCCTTCTCTGGACTGCCTCCATTTTGTTAGTGTCATTGTGCATGTGTGGCCTCCAGTACTGCACGCAGTACTCCAGATGGGGCCTAACCAATGTCTTGTAAAGAGAGATAATTACCTCCCTCTTACGACTTGAGATATCCCTACTAATACACCCCAACATCCCTCTAGCCCTACCTACTGCTTTAGTGGTCTGCTTGGATGATTTCAGGTCATCTGTGATGATGATGCCCAAGTCTTTTTCTTCCCTTGTGATTGCCAGCAACTCCCCTCCCAACCTATAGGTAGGTTCAGAATTTCTTTTCGCTATGTGCATGATTTTGCACTTCTTTGTGTTAAACCCCAGTTGCCACTCTTCTGACCATTTTGCCAGTTTATCCAGATCTCTTCTCGTTTTGCCCACCCCATCTGGATCATCTACTCAGTTGCAGATCTTGGTGTCATCTGCAAACAGACACACCTTACCCTCCAGTATATCTACAATGTCACTGATGAAGATATTGAAGAGGACTGGCCCCAGGACTGATCCCTGAGGTACCCCACTTGTAACTTGCATCTCTTCTGACTAAATACCATTTACCACCACTCTCTGTTTTCTGCCCAACAACCAGTTTGCCACCCAGTTAACCAACCTCTGACCCACCCCAAGCCTACCCAGCTTATTAATCAATCCTCTATATGGAACAGTATTGAAAGCTTTGCTGAAGTCAAGGTAGGCACCAACTGCACCCCCTTGGTCCCCCACTCTGGTTACTCAGTCAAAGAAATCTGAGATTAGTTTGACAGGACCTTCCTGCTGTAAACCCATGCTGTCTTGCATCCTGTGATCCTATGGATTCCAGGTGTTGCACTATCCTTGCCTTAAGGAGTGCCTCCATAATCTTGCCCACTATTGAGGTAAGACTGACTGGTCTGTACTTCCCTACCTCCTCTCTGCTGCCACTCTTGTGGAGCGGGATCACATGAGCCCTTCTCCAGTCTTCTGGGACCTCTTCTGTGCTCAAAGACTCACTAAACAGTTCTGATAATGGCTCTGCTAGTTCCACCCTTAGCACCTTTAGTACCCTGGGATGTATGCCATCAGGTCCTATTACCTTATCCACCCTGAGCTTAGCAAGCTCTTGTAGGACCCTTTCTTTTGTGAAGGGACTTGTGCACACCTCCCTCCCCCCTGTCTCCATGGTGCTGAATAGAGGGTCCTGCCCTACCTTCTCCTCAGTAAATCTTGAGCAGAATTTAGGATAGATGCTTTTCCTTGGTCCTTCTCCACACACTTCCCCTCATCCCCTTTGATCTTAGCAATACCCCCTCTGGACTTTCTCCTTTCACTAATGTATTTATAGAAAGTCTTGTCCCCTTCTTTTACTGTTCGTGCTAGTGTTTCCGTGATTTGGGCCTTTGCCTGCCTTATTGCCTTCCCTGCTTCGCTTAGGGAAGTTTGGTATGCCTCACTATCTTTGTCCTGCTGCATTCCCTTATATTTCCTGAAGGCCATCCTTTTGGCTTTGATCTTTTCTGCTACTGTTTTTGAGAATCGAAGTGGTTTCCTCCTTCTTTTGCTCTTATTTTTCTCCATAACACAATAGGATGTTGCTTCACTTATTGTATCTTTAATGCTTGCCCACTTTGCCTGTACCCCCTCACCTGTTTTTTTCTTGCCAGGTCTAGCTTAACTCTGTTGGCCATCTTATCAAAGTCAGCTCCTCTGAAGTCCCATATGTTTGCCTTGGAATGAGATGATTTAGTTCTAGTGGCCAAATTGAACCATACCATGTGATGGTCACTGGCCCCCATGTGACCTTCTACCTGGAGATCTGTGATCCTTTCCCCGTTAGTCAGTACTAGATACAGGATAGCCCTGTCCCCTGTGGGTTGTTGTATCAGTTGTTTGAGGCCCTCCACCTGCAGGAAATCCACTATGTGTCTAGTTCTGGCAGATGTTATTGCTGGTATGGACCAATCTGTATCTGGCATGTTGAGGTCTCCCATTATCAGAATCTCCCCTTTAGCTGTCATGTTTTGTATATCTTCTAACAGTAATGTGTCTATGTCCTCCCCGTGGTCTGGAGTCCTGTAGACAACCCCAGTTTGTATGGCTGTCCAATTTCCTGTTTCCAGGGTGACCCACAGTTCTTCTGGCTCCTTATGCGTATTATGAATTTCTGTAGCTTTGATATTTTTATTGACATAAAGGGCCACTCCACCCCCCCCCTCCTTTTTGCACCTCAGTCTCTTCCGAACAGTACCTAGTCAGATACTGAAGTCTCCCAAGTGCGGTTACTGGTGAACCATGTCTCACTAATGATTACTACTGTATGTCCAGTTTAGCCTCTGACATTGTTGCCTCCAGGTCTGGGATCTTGTTTCCCAGACTGCGGGCATTTGTGTATATGATTTTCCATTGGCCAGATTTCGGAGCGTTAGTTGTTAGGTGAGGTCTGGTGTTTCCACTGCATGTCATATGAGGAGCCAGACCTTTTTCCTTACTGGTGATGCAAATGAACTACAAACATGCTGAACTCCTGTTTGATCACTAGCTGAGGGGGAAGGGTGTTCTTCCTGTTCGATGCATCAGGTGCTGCACCCCTCTCCCCATTTGCTAATTTAAATATTCTGCAAAGACATCAAACTTCTGCCCCAATGCACTGACTCCCTCCTTAGTCAGATGCAGTCCATTGATTTTAAAGGACTTCACTCCCAAACCTGTTGCCAGTAATCTATAAATTTGTGTCCTTTTTCCTGGCACCAGCCCTTGAGTCACATGTTTAGCTCACCTATCTCCCCTTCTCTGACCTTCCATCTGTCTACCTCCCTCTCTCAGACTGGCAGGATCTCAGAGAAGAAGATGCCGGACAAAATGGATGACAGTTTGTCTCCCAGCCTGGTCAGGTTTTCCTTGGTTTCCACTGAATGAGATGCTATCTTTCACTTCTACTCCTTGTTTATTCCCCCCTGTCTGCCCCCTAAAAGTTGGGTGTCACCATGGAGGTCAGATGACAATGCTGCTCCACGACTAACTGGCAGCAGGGATCCTATCCAAACAAACAAAAAAATAGTTAGCAAATAACCAGTGTTTCCCTTTTCAGTAGAGAATAAAAACTAAAAAGTTGAGCATTAAGCTTTACCTTTGTTGAAGAGTTTTACTCAATTAATGTATAATCCTTGCTATCTAGCCATTAGTAGGCAAATTGTTTTTTTACTTCTGCAGTAGATGAGAAATCAGACTTTAAAAATACTGTAGTCATGGACTGAAATAATTTTTATGTTTGCTTGCATGCATGTGCAAGAAACATAGTGCCATCGTCTGAGTTTTCGGAGGTGTGGCACCCGTCTTCCAATTCAGTCAGTGTGTTTGCAGGTGCGGCCGCAGTTCTCCAATGAATGCTGCAGCTGTCTATGACAGCAGTTGAAAATGCAGTGGATGTACAGTTGAAAGGGAGAGCTACACTTCAGTGAGCAGCGATAAGATATTGTGTCCTCATGCGCGCTCCTCCCCACACACACATACACACACGCATACTGCATACTCATGCTCCCCCCCCACGCACACACTGTATAGCCAATGGTGTGCTGCACTCTCCCCGAACAGAGTTCCAGATGCCATGCTGGGAGCCCACCCCAGTGTTGCAACAGATCGTATGGCCGATGGGGGTACCCAATCCCCATCGGCTCCACTGTCCCCCAGAGACTACAAGGTGCCTTGCTGGGAGCCCACCCCAGCATGGCAACAGATTAGCTGCCGATGGGGTGCCCAACTGGTCGGCTTCACGTCCCCCAAATAGCTTTTCAGCTGCCGCACTGGGAGCCCATCCCAGCGTGGCACAAGTCCCTCGTCGTCTAAATTAAAAACAAACAAACAAAAAAAGTAATCTGAAAGAAAAAAAACATCCCTTGCTGACTGTCCTGACCCTCTCGCACCCACCCTCTGCACACTCTGCCTCCTCACACCCCCTCCTTACCCCATACTTACCTCTGGAGCTTGGCACAATGATCTTCGGTGGGCCAGGAACATGTCTCCACTCTTCAAAGCCAACCGCGAACTGAGGAAATGCCGGTAAGCTGTATAATGTAATAAATAGGGTTTTTTCAACTTTAGTGCATATCACGGGCATTTTGGGTAATTTTTTCACCAAATTTTCAACATGGGGTTTTTGGGACCCCACCTCATGAATTCTGTCACTGTCATGGCATTAATCGGCCCCGAAAGGTGATTTTGCGGTCACTGCATGGAACCACCTTTTAGGACCGATTTACAAAACAACAGTGTCACAGTTCATGAGGTAGGCCCCCCAAAACACTATGTTGAAAATTTGGTGAAAAAATGCCCAAAAATGACTGTTTTATGAGCATGCTTTGCACTGTTCCTACACACGCTTGTAAGTTCACGAATTTTCAATATGTTCACTCCAGATTTTCAACATTGCCATTTTACCGTACCTCCTTATGAGCAGTACAGCTGTCATTTCTCACATCTGATCTAAAATGTGTTTCTGGGCATGTAGCGCACAATGGTGCATTCAGTGTGTGATATCAATGTTCGGGACAGATAAAGAAAATCACAGTGACACTGTTCATGAGCAGAGATGTTAAAATAGCTATGTTAAAAATTTGGTGAAAAAATTCCCAAAAATGACTTTTTTTACGAGCATGCGTTGCGCTGTTCCTACGCACGCTCGTAAGTTCGCGAATTTTCAATATGTTCACTCCAGATTTTCAACATTGCCATTTTACTATACCTCCTTATGAGCAGTACAGCTGTCATTTTTCACATCTCAGCCAAAACTTGTTTCCGCCCATGTAGCATACAATGGTGCAGTCGGTGTGCGTAATCAATGTTTGGGACAGATTAAGAAAATCACATTGACACTGTTCATGAGCAGAGGTGTTAAAATGGTTATGTTACAAATTTGGTGAAATACATCCATAAAATTACTGTGTTATGAGCGACCATTGCGCAGTTTCCATGCACCCTTGTAACTTCATGGATTTCTAATATTTTCAGTCCAGATTTTCACCACTGGCATTTTTCCACACTTCCTTATGAACAGTAGAGCTGTCATTTTTCACACCATGGCCGAAATGTGTTTTCGCACTTCCAGTGCAGAAATGCGTGATCACTGTGGGAAATCACTGTTCGGGACAGATTAAGAAAATCACAGTGACACTGTTCATGAGCGGAGGTTACAAAATCCCTGTGTTGATAATCTGCTGTAAAAGATCCCCAAACTAATTGCATTACGGGTGTGCGTTGCTCATTTTCTATGCACACTCGTGACTTCACCAGTTTTTTTTATATTTTCACTGCAGAATTTCAACATTACCATTTTTTGCACCTCCCTATGAACAGTACAGTTGTCATTTTTCACATCCTGTTCGAAATGTGTTTTCGCAACTTTGGTGCCAAATGACATAGTCACTGTGCGAAATCAGCTTTCAGCTAACAAACTGATATTGCCACTGTTAATAAGGTGGGGGTCTCAAAAAAAAAAACATGTTGAAAATCTGGAGTGAAAATGCCAACAAATGCCTGAGGCATTAGGGTTTCCGACCATAACGCCCCAGCCTGTAGAGATTGAGAGGCATCAGGGGTGTGACTTGGGATTCTCACCTGTAATGCTCATACCATTCCACACCCTGCAGCCAGTGAGAGGCATCGAGGTGTGCCTTGGACTCTTCAGCCCCAAAGTTCACCCCACTCTCCTATACAGGACCCATCTCACCATATTTCCTGATGGAATGGGGTGAACATAAGTGCCAAAGACCCCAAGGCACACCGTGACACTTGTCAGTGTCTGCAGGGTAGGGTGTGGTGAAATGGCATGGCCGGTATGCCTGACCACCCAAAGGCACACCCCAATGCCTGTCAGTCTCTGCAGGGTGGTGGTGGGGTTGGCTTCAGTTCAATATTTCACTGCAATTCCTATTATGCAGCTCTCTAACTCCTACACTATCAATGCCAATTCCAGCAAGCAAACATTTGGCATTGACAAATGCTTGTTTAACTTAAGCATAATCCATCTTATGAGTTAGTTGCTTATTCAACTTAGAAAATATTTCGGTTGTTAAGTACCTGAGATGCAAAAGTTAGAACATTTATTTATTTATTTGAACATCAGAGTACCTTTGAGCTAAGTGCTCTTTTACAAAGTTTCTGTCAAGTGTTGTAAACAAAGTTGTAAGCATGCAGCATAAAGAGCAGTTGTCAATACATTCAAGTTCCATGTCAAGTGCTGTAAACACATACATTTGTACACAAGCAGCAAAAGAGCATTTGTCAGTACACTCATAATGTAGATTACAGGCAGCTCAGAAGAGCATTCATCAGAGCAATAAAGAACTAAGTACAAACAAGCATTTGTCAATGCTGAATGTTGTCTCGTTGGCATTGGCATTGGTAGTGTCAGAGTTAGAGACGCATAATAGAAATGGCAGTGAAGTATTGAAGTGATGCCAACCCCACCCCCACCCTGTTGAGAGCGACAGGCATTGGGGTGTGCCTTTGGGTCGTTGGCTGTAACACTCATGCCATTGTACCTCACTCTACCCTGTAGATACTGACAAGTGGCGTGGTGTGCTTTGGGGTCTTTGGGCATTATACTTACCCCATTCCATAAGGAAATATGCTGAGGTGGGTGCAGTATAGGAGAATCGGGTGAAATTTGTGGCCAAACAGTGCAAGGCACACCACAATGCCTGTCACTGGCTGCAGGGTGGGGGTGGGGGTGGAATGGCATGAGCATTAAAGCTGATGATCCCAAGTCACACCCCTGACGTCTGTCAGTCTCTACAGGGTGGGGTGCTAGAGTTGGAAACCGTAACACTGTAGGCCTCTGTTGGTATTTTCACCACAAATTTTCAACATGGGCTTTTTGTGAGCCCACCTCATGAAAAGTGGCACTATCAGTTTGTTAGCTGAAAGGTGGTTTTGCACAGTGGCTATGCCATTTGGCAACACAGGGATGATAACACATTTTGGGGAGTATGTGGAAAATAACAACTGTATTGTTCATGAGGAGATGTAAAGAAATGGCAACGGTGAAGATCTGGAGAGAAATTGTGAAAAATTGAAGGTATGAGCATGCATAGAAACTGTGCAACACACGTCCATAACCCAATTATTTTTGGGATTTTTTTAACCACATGCTTAACATAGGCATTTTGGGACCTCCCCTCATGAGCAGTGGCGCTGTGATTTTGTTAGTTTCTCCAAAACGTTGATTTTGTACAGTTACCACGCCATTGTGCGCCACAGGTGTGAAAACACATTTAGGGCAGAATGTGAAAAATGATAGCTGTACTGTTCATAAAGAGGTGTGAAAAAATACCAGTGTTGAAAATGTAGCTTGAAAATATTGCAAATTTGCGAAGTTACAAGGGACCATGGAAACTGCACAATGCACACTTGTAACACGGTCATTTTATGGAATTTCGTCACCAAATTTTCAACATAGGCATTTTAGGAGTTCTTCTCATGAACAGTGTCACCACCATTTCCTCAAAGTGTCCTGAAAACTGATTTCACATAGCAACCGCGCCAGATGTGCGAAAACCCATTTTGGCCAGGATATGTAAAATGACAGCTATACTGTTCATTGGGAGGTGTGGAAAAATGCCAGTGTTGAAAATCTGGAGTGAAAATATTACAAATTCATGAAGTTACAAGCGTGCATGGAAACTGCGCAACACACGCTCATAAAACAGCCATTTTTTGGATTTTTTCCACTAAATTTGCAACATAGGCTTTTTGAGAGCCCCCCTCATGAACAGTGGCACTGTCATTTCATTACTTGGTCCCAAAAGGTGATTCCGCACAGTGACCATGAAATCACCTGTCGGGACAGAATAATACCATGACAGTGCTTGAATTCATGAGGAGGGGTCCCTATAACCTCAAGTTGAAAATTTAGTACCAAAATTCCCAAAAATGGCTGAGATATGTACCAAAGTTGAAAAAACCCTATTTATGCCATTATACAGCTTACCAGAATTTCTTCAGTTCACGGTCGGCTTTGAAGAGTGCAGGCGTGTTCCAGTCCACAAAGGCGTCCCTTTCAGATGCCAAGTATGAGGTGGGGAATTGGGGGAGGCAGAGATGCGCAGATGCAGGTTGGGGTTGTGGGAGGGGCAGGAGACCATGAGGACTGGTTTCTTTTTACAGGTTTACCAAAAAAAAAATTACGAGACGGTTTTATTTTGTAGGGATTTGCACGCTGGGGTGGGCTCCAGCGTGCCACCAAAGTGTTTTGGAGATTCTGTAGCCGATGGGATTGGGCACCCCATCTGCACATACTGAAGGGGGGACACGAGCCAAGGGGATAGGGCAACCACCTCAGCACAGAACAAAAGTGGGGGGGAGAGACATTATGCCAAAGGGGAGTGAGCTTCTCCATTGGCAAAATAAACAGGACAGGGGACAAATTTCGATGGGGATTGGGCCCCCCGTCAGCAAAGAAAAACTGTTGTGAGGCGCATGATGCCGAGGGGGATTGAGCACCCCCTCAGCATACATTTTAAATGGGAGGGGGGTCATTATGTCAACGGGGAGTGAGCTCCCTCATCAGCATTGTGACAGAAGGCAGCGGCAGTCACTGCCACCATGTTGTGTGCTCGTCGGGACGTGTGTTGTGGTCATGCTGCATGAGAGCTTTGCTCTCGTTGCAGCAGACCTTTTCTTAGATCTGGTGGCCACATTAGGGATTCATGATGTCAGCGCCTGCTGCTGGCTGATTGGGGAATGAGGGACGCACCTACTGATGCATGCCCTGCATTCGCCCAACAGTGACTGCGCCTCCAAATCTGCTACTACAGCAAGATGTTGGCTGGTGCGCAAGCGTAAGACAACATAACAATGGTTATAATCCCTTAGTTGGATACAAATGTTCCATCTGGTTAGGAGAGGAGGAGGGATGTTGGAGGAGATAGACAGGGTGTGGGGGATAAGGAGTTGGGAGGGGAATGGGTAGAGTTGTATCACGTAATGTGGGTGAATGCAAAAGAGTGAGCCCATATTACAATATATGGAAAATGGTGATTACCGGAATAGCGAAACCAGTATTCCATTATCCCAAGGTGCTACGACCTTGGAGTTTGATATTTAATAAAGGGGATTGTGGGGGGCATAGAGGAGAAGCCCCCCTCAGAAAAAGCACAGTTGTTGCTCTGGTCCTAATACACTAACATACTAATTGCCAGCAGATTAGGCCTTACGGTCTATCGAGTCTGCTCAAACCTCAGATCCCTTGTTGGGAACTGAGGCCCTCCCCCCTTTGTGTTCTGATACATCCCCTTTCTGTATCTGTCCCACCCTCTCTTGAAGCCCTCCACTGTGGAAATATGGACAGGCTCGCCAGGCAGTGTGTTCCAAGGATCCACCACCCTCTCAATGAAAAACCTCCGCCTCTTCCCCCCCCCATCCTTCCACCTTCCAGATTCAAACCATGCCCTTTGGTGATAACTCTCTCCTTTACTCTAAAGATCCCCTCCATGTTTACCCTATTTATTCCCTTGAGGTACTTGAAGACCTTGATCACGCCCCCCCGTCTCACCTCTCCTCCAATTAAAACAGGCCGAGCTCCTCAAGTCTGTCCTCATACCTCAACTTCCTCAGTCCTTGAATCATCCTGGTAGCCCTCCTCTGTACCCTCTCCAGGATCTGTATGTTCCTCTTAAGGTGTGGTCTCCAGTACTGTACACAGTACTCATGATGTGGTCTAACCAGTCCATTGTACAGCGGCTGAATCACTTCCCTGCTCCTAGAGGTGATCCCCCTTACAATGCAACCCAACATCCTGTTTGCTTTGCTAGCCACACTCCTGCACTACTCAGAGTTATTCATACATGCATCCACCTTGACCCCTAGGTCTTTTTCCCCAGACGAGGCCTCCAGCACCTCCCCTCCTAGGATGTGCCTGTGTTTAGGGTTTCCCAGCCCAAGATGTAACACCTTGCACTTGGTGGTATTGAAATTTAATTTCCATGTGTAAGCCCACCTTTCCAGGGTGTCCAGGTCCCCTTGCAGGGCCAACCTCCCCTCTTCCCTATCAACTACTGCTCCCATCTTGGAATCATCAGTGAAGAGACTCATCTCACACCCTATACCCACCCTGATGTCAGATATGTATGCATTAAACAGGATCAGACCCAGGACCTAGCCCTGCAGTACCCCACTACTGACCTCTCTAGGATTCGAGATCTCCCCACCGACCATTACTCTCTGTATGCATCCAGCTAGCCAGTTTCCTATCCATCTGACTACCAATCGGCCCAACCCCATCAATTTATCCACCAGTCCATTGTGGGGGACTGAGTCAAATGCCTTGCTTAAGTCCAAGAATAGTACATCCATAGGCTTCCCCCTGTCCAGTTCCTATGTTACCCATTCATAGAACTCCACAAGGTTGGTTTGACACGATCTACCTGGCACAAACCCATGTTGTCAACTATCCAGCCCTCCCTTGTCCTCCAAGAACACCCCCAAGCATTCCTTCAGTATACTCTCCATCAATTCTCCAACCACCAAGGTCAAACTGATGGGTCTGTAGTTACCTGGTACTTCCTTTGACCTCCCCTTTATGGATTGGCACCACATGTGCCTCATACCAATCCCTAGGTATCCTCCCTGTCTCAAGCAGTTTGTTGAAGAGCTCCGCCAGGGGTGCGGCCAGTATGTCTGCCAACTCCCATAGTACTCTCGGGTGAATGCCATCCAGCCCAGGAGATTTATCATTCTTCATGGCCTTAAGGGCTTGCCACACCCATTCGGTGGAGATAGCATCATCCATCCCCCTACCATGCTGGCCTTTCTATCCTTGTCCTGGTGTGAAACCCCAGGGGTGCCTCTCCCTCCCTTATGCACCATTTCTGTTGCTCCCCCGATCCCACACACTACCGCTTCTATCCCCCTCGTACCTTGCTTTGTAAACATCCCATCCCCCTCCCTAGTGAACACTGAGGCGAAGTACTCGTTTAATACCTCCACCTGCTCCCTCGACTCTTCCACCCACCCACCATCTGATCTCAATCTGCCAAACTGGCCCTTAGTTTTTCCCTGCTCCCTGATTTCCCTTCCCTGTATCCTCTGTGCCAGCCGTTGCTCCTTACTGGACTTTGCCCCCCGCACCAACCAGGTGTCGTTTCTAGATGCAAGACAGTACGTTTCCATTTCCCTTTCCCCTCTTGATGTTTTGTATATTTTGTAGGCAGCTTTCTTCTCCCTGACAGCTACCTGAACTTCACTGGTCCACCAGCACGGTTTATGTGACCTTGCTCCCTTATGCTTCACCTTAGCGAGGGTCCTGACTGCCTCATGAAGTCCCCATTTTATGACCTCCCATCTATTTTCCATCTCTGTCATTGTTGTAATCCCCGTCAAGTGATCCTTAAGAATATTTCCCATGCCCATAAAGTCTGCTCCCCTGAAATCCTTGGCCAGTGTCCTAGATCTCACCTTTCCTCCCCCATGCTAATTTGAAACCAGACAGTATCGTGGTTACTCCCAGTCAGGGGATCCTTTACAACCAGGTCCCTTACCAGATTCCCTTCTGCCAGAACCACGTCCAGGACATGTCCCTCCCTCGTGGGCTGCACCACATGCTGTGTTAAGAACACATCCTGGAAGCCATCCAGCAGCCTCTGCTCCTTGGCCACCTTAGAGGACATGGTTCCCCAGTTTGTACCTGGCATATTAAGATCCCCCATCAACACCACTCTCTCCCCTTTTGGTCCGCACCGGGCAAAAATGTTGTCCAGGAAACCATCCTCCAGAATATCACCCATCCCAGGGGGCCTATATACTACACCCAGCTTGACCTAACCTCCTGCCGGAGTTCGTAAGGTGACCCATAAGGCCTCCACACTCCATCAGCCTCTTCTACCCTAGCAGTTTCTATGCCCTCTCTAATGTACATAGCCACTCCTCCCCCTCTGCCCTCCTTTCTATCCTTCCTAAGCATAGTGTAACCCCTCACGTTTAGGTCCCAGTCATGTTTTTTGTTGGCCCACATTTCCGTGACCTCTGTCACATCCACCCCCCTCAAATAGCATGACCTGGAACTCTGGTAATTTGTTTCCCAAGCTCCTGGCATTTACTAACAAGACTGCCCACCCCTTATCCCTGATCCCTTTTGTTGAACCCCACCCGGGTTCCTTGTGCCTCCAGCCACCCTCTGCTCCTCCCGGAACCTCCTCCCACAGTCTGTTTCCCCCCTCCTCCCCTTGGGTTTGAAGGCTACTCCCCTCATCAGGTGGAGAGGGCTTCAGGCCAGCCCCTCCTTGTCCCTACCCCACCTCACAAGTTTAAACCCCACCTTTCTTGAATGTAGTCCACCACCCCCTTTTAAGGATTTCCTTCCCTAACGGGGTAAGATGAAGCCTGTCCTTGGCATACAGTCCCTTATCCTCCCAAACTCCCTCCCAGTTCCCTAACACCCCAACCCACTTCCTACCCCCCACTTCCTGAGCCAGTCATTTACCTCTGTGATCTTCCTTTTCTTCTCCACTTAGGCCCTAGGTACCGGTAATATTTCCAAAAAGGAAATGTTGCCTCCATTATCCTGATGGACTCTAGTAAGTTCTCAGAACCTTGCTTGGATTTCCAAAACACGGTGTCCATCTATATTGTTAGTCTCCAAGTGCACCAGAAAATCTAGTTTCCCTCCACAATCCCTTACCAGCTCGTATGCCATGAACTTTGCTCTGTGCACCGTCAGCCCACAGATACTCACTACCTTCAGCTGGCTATGGCATCCCACCCCCTGTCCCTCCCACTGGATACCCCTAATCACCCAATAACAGAACATTAACACCGCCATCATCCTTATGGTTACTTTCACTATGAGCTCTCAACCCCCTCCCCCCTTTATCCATGATCCCAATTTCATGGGAGTCTTCTTGCCTTATTATGAGAGACTCCCTTGTCACCCTCCCCTTTTTGCCTCCCTTAACATTTTGTCCACTTAGCTCAGACCCCCCCGTATGGGTGTCCCCTTTATCTCACTCATTTCCGGGCCTTTTATCCTGGCCCTGATCATATCCCGTTTCCCCACACCATCATCCTCACCCCTTATAATGGTACCCCTACCTCCAAAGGCCCCCTGCAGGTCCCTTTCACCTAGGGCCCCATCCATAGTACGGACCCCCCTCCTGAAAGGGGTCCCTCCCCCACCTCCTTGTCTTCTAGTTTCTCTCCAGTCGTGATCTCCTCCCTCGTTTCTGCAATATATTACATCTCCCCCTTTCTGCTTCACATTCAAGTTTCCCCTTCTCCCCCAGGACTATTTATATCCTTGCCATTTCCTACCTGTGATGCCCTATGGGCATCCAACTCCCTCCCCCTGTCCTCTGTATCAGTCTCCTCATTATCACTAATCCTTTCTTCTCCCCTAGATTGCTTAGTAGCTCAAATTTATTGTGACACTCTATGCTAGCTTCCATCAAGTGACCTGATTTTCACCCGACTGCCCCTCTAAGCCATCCCTCTTTCTCCCCTCTTGCCCTATCCACCTTAGGAGCTCCCTTCCCACTGTCTGCTCTTCTAGTTCCCCCCCAACAGCCTCTCCTGGCTCTTCCCCCTCCATTCTCTTTATTTTTGGAATGTTAACCCCATAAGTTTTCCCCTTAGCATCAACATCCCTATCGAGGGGTCCTCTATCCCTAATATCCCCCTCCTACTTGCTGTAACGTGACCTCCTCTAATTTCAGGGTGTTGCCCAGCTCCCTCCTCCCACCCCTCTGTGGCCCATATCCCCCACCCTTTATCCTTGGTCACCCCCAAACTTCCCCAGCTTACTCCTTAACCAAAATACTTCACTCCTGATCTGAGATAGCTGTCTACAGAGTGGGCAGACTCCCTCTCTCCAGGCCCACTTTAGAATGTTTGCCAACCTACATCCTGTGCATCCTACAACCCTTCTGAAGATGCCTGCCATGGTGGAAAGAGGCCACCCTGTTTGTCCTTCTCTATTCATTATGGGCACCTCCTCCTTTTCCCAATCCCTTCCCCCTGGAATACTACCCCTCCCTTCCCTCCAAGTGTCCATACTGGGGTATCCTAGGTCAGTCATATTCACTTCAACAAACAGCCCAGCTCTAAATAGTCACTTAAACGCTATCTGAAGATACAGGACAAACAGGCTTTAAAATAGACACTTAATCATTAACTGAAGATACAGAACAAACAGTGCTAACTTTGAAGTAGCTAACAGCTCAGCCAGATTTTTTTAATGTGTCTTACCCTGTGCTTATTTATCCACTCATCACCTTTATGACCCTACTATGTGAACACTCTCCAGTTGGACACACTCCCTCAGCCCATTTAATAGAGGTCGGGGCTAGAGTGAAGCGTCGGAGCTGGGGGAGGGTGGGACAAATAATCCCCCAGTAGTACCGTCTCCAGTCCTGACATGACACTGCTGGGCCCTACCCTTAAAAATCCAACTGCTCCACTGGTGCTCAGCTGTGTTTATTAAGCCCAGCTGAGGGATTCAAATTCGTGCCCTTCAGGGCCTGTACTTGATTGGCTCCTGCGGGAGCCCACGGACAATCCACTCCTCAATCGCGGATGCGACCCAACCTCTCTCTTGGCAATAGCCACCAACAACCTGGCCTCCGAATTCGGCAGCAATGGACGCCTTTCTTGAACAGCGCATCAGCAGCCGCCAGTGATCCCTGCTACTGATGTGACACTGAGAAAAATCCAAATGATCACTGGTGCTCGGCTGGGTTTAAATAGCCCAGCCAAGGAGTTCAAATTTCACACCCTTCAGGGCCTGTACTTGACTGGCTTCTGCTGGAGTCCATGGACAATCCCTTCTCAGCCACAGATGCGACCCGACCTCTCACTCATGGCAACAGCTGCCAACAACCCAGCCTCTGAATTTGGCTGCAATGGCTGCCCTTTTTGAACAGCGCGGCAGCAGCCACCAGTGATCCCTGTCGCTGATGTGACACTAAGAAAAATCAAACCATTTTCCATTTTCTGATATGGACTTACTCTTTTGGAGTCACCTATATCACATGGAACCAGGTAGAGTAATGAGGGTCAGGCAGAGTTAGGGTAATAATCTGCATGTGGAATCTTGGGTGAGTTCATTCTTGAGGGCTCTCTTGAACTGAGGTAGTTTAGGTATCGCTGTGATGGAGGTGGGAAGGTTGTTTAACCAGTGCACAGCTCAGGAGGCAAAAAACTCTTTGGCCCTGGTTGGTCCTTCATCTGGGGACCATCAGTGCATGTCTTGCCATGCTCCTGGTGGTGTACTGGTTATGTACTGGGCAGAATGTGAGGCTACGGTTGGGGAAGCCAGGCCAACAAGTGCTTTTTTTGCCAGTAGGATGCTCTGGTACTTTATGCATGCTTCCAAGGGAAGCCAGCCTGTGAGTGAATATAAGGTACAGCAATGTGTAAGTCTTCCAGAGCCTGTGATAAATCTGCAGGCCTTGTTGAACAGAGCTCTCACTTCTGTTCAAGACAGTAGGGAAGGCAGATCCATATACTGCAAGACTGTAATCAATGAGAGGGAGGACAGAGCTGGCTACAGCTAGGCTCCTCACCTCATTGGTTAAGTTCTGACACTGTCAGAAAAGGGCTCCTAACTTTCTGTCGACTGAGCTGACCATGTTATCCACATGCTCGGTGAAGGTGAGGAACTCATTTAATGTGACCCCCAGGTATCTAAAGGAGGACATCTGCTAAAGTGGGAGACCTTGGGCTTCTGCTGCACCACCCTGTGATCCCAGTCTGGTAGGCAGAACTGAGGTTAGGACAGTGAATGAATTATTGAAAGCATTAGCTACATTAGCCGGAGTTGAATGCACCTATGTATTGTTGATGAGAACAGTAGGGGGAGACCGGGCACTACTGCCCATTAGATCCTTTATGCACTGCCAGAATTTCTTCCAGTCACCCCAACTCTGTCTTTGCAGGGTATTGTGGTGGTCAGCTTTGGCCTTCCTGATTAGTTTTGTGCATTTATTGTGGGTCTCACGGTACCTCTGCTGATCTCTCGGGGACCTGATGGCTTTGGTTAGGCACCAGAGATTATCCCTTTCCTGCATTTGGGCATGCAGGAGAGGTGTGATCCAGCCCGCTGGTGTGCCTTTTACTTTGTGATTTTTGAGAGGGGTAAATCTGTTGCATGCTTTTGTGAATATGGTACAGAAGTGGTCAAGGGCCAAGTCAACATCCTCTATAACATCCTGAAAGCTCCAGTTAGTCTGTGACAAATATGCCTTCTAAGATGTAATCCAATCTTTATGTAGTATCTTAGTGGTTATGGTTCTAGATGGAGTCTTAAGGGGTCGAGCAGACCACTAATACAGGATGAGTGAGTGGTCACTGATAGAATCTGGCATTACCTGAATGTTAATTAGCCGCTCTGGATGAGTGGCTAGAACCCAGTCTATAAGGATTTTGGTCCTGGTTTTATAGTTCACTCGAGTGAGCTCTTTGACTACCTGGTTTAGAAACTGGCCTAAGATGAGGTCCTTATACACTGTGCTAGTCTGTGATGCCCAATGTATATTACAATCACCTAGTATTATCAGTTCCCCAGTAGGACAGGCCTGGTAATAATAGCTAGCAAAGGATTCAATGTCTGGGGAGTACTTTCCAGGGCATATGTAGACCATCATTACATTGAGAGAGTGCAGGCCTCTGTCCTGTTGAATCTGGATGGCCAGGCACTCACAGTGGTTTGTGGTTGGGTTCACCAGCATCTTCTGTGCTTGCAGTCTAGTGGTAAGGTAAATAAGGCAACCACCCCCCTTCTGTCCCTCTCTGTCTTGCCGAAAGATGTTATAGCCATGCAAGGCAATCTCAGTGTCAGTAATTTTCTTGTTCAATCATGTTTCCATTATAATGAGTGGGTCTGGCTGGACCTGCTCAACCCATGCTTAAAGAAGATGTAGTTTAGGGTGTAGACTGACAATGCTGAGTGATCCTATCCTAAGTTTGCCCTCCTGGTTGGAGGTACCCCTGTTGCCCAGAATGGGTCCAGGGTTAAGGTGAACATTTCCCAAGATAAGAAAGAGCAGATGTAATAGCCTCTTATAGTTTAACCTGTTATTTGGGGCTGCCAAATTGTCCTGTATCTAGAGCAGATTAATGTGAGAGGACTAAAGGCAACAAAGTACTGTGGGTGCAATGCACATGTGTCCTAGCATGGGTATGTGAATGGGGGGGGGGAACTTGTTACAGTTTGGAAGTGATCTCTGATTGAAGTAGTATTTATTACAGTATACATCCCGATGGTAATAGCCTGCCAACCAGATTCTGAGGGCTGATCAGGTGGCAGAGCTAATACCAGGAATAAGACAAGAGTTAACATTGTTGGTTGGGAACCTGGGGAACAGTCACAGACCAAGAATATTGTGAGCAACCATAGCAACAGAATGGCCCCACCTTGTTTTGTTAGTGTGCTGGCTGGTATATTGCTTTTCCCTGAATAAGACCTTACTACTTGATTTGGGAAGAGTGAGCATCTGGTAGCAAGCTG
Source organism: Neoceratodus forsteri (assembly GCA_016271365.2). Classification (NCBI taxonomy): domain Eukaryota; kingdom Metazoa; phylum Chordata; order Ceratodontiformes; family Ceratodontidae; genus Neoceratodus; species Neoceratodus forsteri. The sequence continues at coordinate 722,719,192 of CM028130.1, read as the reverse complement.
TGCTGATAAACAGCTTGTCTAGTTCCCAATAATTTGGGACCAGATTTTACTGGGCTAAGGTGGGGCTGGTTAAGGAAATAGCACTGTCAATTCATAGCTGGTTTAGATGGTTATGGGAATGCAGAATATAACAGGAAATAGCAGGTGGCAGTGGCAATGGGATTACTTGGGTGTTAAAGGAGGGTAGATGTGGTCTCCATGATTGGCTCAGTTCGGGGGTCAGACAAAGATAAATCTCGGACTACCCCAGGGTGGGTGGGTGGATGGGATTATTTCAAACTATCGTGCAGTGCCACGCCAACAGTGTCTGAGCACAAAACAATCAGTGGCAGGCTCACTGGTCTGGCTGCAGTCCATACCTGTGTAGCATGGGAGGGCTTCGAGGGGATCCTGTCTGGGGGTTGGTGGACACTCTCTGGCCCTCATCCCTTCACTGTGTGAAACTGCTACCTGGAGGGAGACAAAAGAGGAGCAACGTCACAGCAAGCAAGTTGGAAATCCACTCCAAAGTACAGGGAGAGGAAGGGTCTTTCAGGTAAAGACAGGCAGGTGGATGGGTGCAGGGTGAGAGGGGGTCTTTCTGTTAGAGAGAGGCAGGGGGAGAGGTGCAGAAGCTTGCTAAAGTGAGCAGACAAGATGACGATTGTGGTGACTTTGTACTGCTCCTCTTTACTGTGCCACCGAGTGATTTCCCTGCTCACTAACAGCAAAAACTTGGTAAGCTTCATGAGTGCATGGAGGATCACCGGCGTTCTGTAGTCCAAGATACCCTTGTAGCAGATATGTACACTTCAAACAACCTACACTCAACATGTATTATGTTGGCAGCATACAGATTTCCCCTTTCTACTGAAACAGGCTGTCTGCACTTTAACAATGCCGTCCTGCATTCTTATCTCTACCTTTCTACATTTGTTACATTTCATTCCATCTGTATCAGTCTCAGGCACATTATAGCTTTCCTTTCCCTTCCGACTCCTCCTCCTATACAACTGAGCATATGTTCAGTGTCCCCACCCTTACATATACGCTCCAGTCTAGAAAACACTGTTTTGCCCCTGGAATACACTGTCATACCCCTACACTGAGGGAGCACTCTTTGTTAATTCTTTGCCTCCTATTTCCACTTACTGTCTCTCTTCTGCTATGTCCTCCTTTGGTTTTCTGTCACCCCTTTGCATACAGAGCAACATTCGGCTGCTACAGAACACTAACAACTGCTACTCTTTAAATTTCCATTTACATTTCATTACACAATCCCTGTTCCTGTGCTCCAGCACAGCATTGACTCAGATTCTCCTTAACTGATTTCGCTGACAGTGCCTGAGCACAAAACAATCAGTGGCAGGCTCACTGCTCTGGCCATAGTCTGTACCTGTATAGAGTAGGGGGGCTCGGCTAATCCTGTCTGGTTGCGGGTGGACACTCTGTTCGTTCCTTCTGTGTGGGACTGCTACCTCTGTAGCATTGGCGATCATGGGTGGATCCTGTCTGGGGGTGGGTAGACACTGTCTGGCCCTCATCCCTCCACATTTGTCACATTTGTCAGTTATTAATTACTTGAGATTTTAACTTAGATTTTTTTTTCTGTTTCTATCTCTCCAGCAGACAAGAGAAGTAGTTTGCAGGGAAAGCAGTATTTGTGATCTAGTGTGGTAAACTCTCAAGCCTCATTTCCAGAGCAAGGCATCACTGATATGCATGTTGTGCAAGTCAAATTGGCAAGGCTTTGCCAAAATAGACATAGAGTAGGATTTTCAAAGTGTGGTGCAGGGGATTTCATCCAAGCCTGCAACACGACTCTTAGGTTCTGGTGGTGCATCAAACCCTTTTCCACAGCTGCACCCAATTTTACAATATCAGGCACAGTTGCAACAGTTTCCAGGAATTATGGCAGCTTTCACCAAATATCTGGCACAAGCACCATAAAAATGGCTAACGTGAATGCACAAGTTAGACCAGAAGTGGCAATTACCGCATGGGATAGAAAATCCCATTAGATCACCACAAATCCCATGCACCATATCATCAGTGCACTGGGGTTTGCGGTGAGCTAAGACTTTTGAAAATCCTGCCAATCATCTTTTAAAAAGGCTTATATATCTGATCCTGTATAGATTGAGAATGACAAAGTACAGACATGTGATTCATCCTCTTTGGGACTCCTCAGTGAACTGTAGTCATACTCTCAACCAAACACCACATCAGAACTCAGTACCACTCAATTTCTTTTTATTTTTGAATATTATTTTCTTCCTTTTAGAGCATAGAATGAGATTGAAAGTCTAAGTCAACTGGAGCTCATGAACAACGCTGCTGCTAGATCACCATCTTGACACGCCTAGTCCTCTGAGTCTCCCACCTGTATAAAAGGCCTGTTTAATTTATCCTTTCCTGTACACGAGTCCAGCTTACTGGGTCTCCTCCTGTACACAAGCCCAGTTTACTAGGTCCCCCTGCACCCAAGCCCAGATTACTGGGTCCCCTCCTACTGACAGCACCCAACCACCGGGTCCCCTCCTGTCCACAAATCCACTCCACAAGGTGCTCTCCTGCACACAAGATCAGACCACTGGGTCTCCTCCTGCACCCATGCCCAGCCCTTTCGGTCCCCTCCTCTATTCAAGCCCAGCCTAAATGAGGGTGGGAGGAGGGTGCTGCCTGTATTAAGGGGTGGGATCATATTTAATGTAGTGCAAATAAGTGCTGAAAGATGGCGGTCAACAGTGGAGGTAGGTAAAGGCCATCTCTTTTTTTTTAATATTGTATTTCCCAAAGAGGTTAGGCAGGAATAGTGCCACTATCCATTATTCAGATCAGAATAATAAACAGTGCATTCTGTTTGTTTGTGGCATTTGGGGAATAGTATTTATTACTCACACACCTCTAGTTGCTTGCTGTTTTTTTTAATGACTAAAGACTTTTAAGGACATGGCAGTCCTTGGAGCACATTTTTTTCTTGGCTCAGAATGCCTTTCCTAGTCACCAGTTTATAACAAGAAAGAAAAAGAAAGAAAGAAAGAAAGAAAGAAAGAAAGAAAGAAAGAAAGAAAGAAAGAAAGAAAGAAAAGAAAGAAAGAAAGAAAGAAATGTCTTTATATATTTTTGGTTGCCTGCTGAAAAGAGTTCACTATAGTAAGTCATGTGCATGCCTGTGGCTGTCACTTGAATTTCTGCAATGGTTTTTAGACACTGAATGCAAATCTGCTCTGTCTGTTTAAGAAGAGCAATACTACAACTCCCAGAATGCACCAGGTGCTTCCTGACTCTGGCCTAACTAGACTGCCTTGCTCCTGTCTTTTTAAATCTTGTAGCAGTTTACTTTCATATTCAGACTGATTGATTAGAAGTTTTCCCTTGGCTTAAATGTGTCTCTGCTAGGTAAGAGTGTTAACTTGGCTATTGTTTTCTAACTGAAATGTCATGTTCTGCAGTTTTCCTCTGATGAAGAGTTTTGTGCATTAAGCTAAACTCAGGGTGGACAACGCAATGGGACCTGATAGCATACATCTCAGAGTACTAAAGGAGCTAAGGGGGGAACTAGCAGAGCCATTATCAGAACTGTTTAGTAAGTCTCTGAGCACAGGAGAGGTCCCAGAAGACTGGAGAAGGGCTCATGTGATCCTGCTCCACAAGAGTGGTAGCAGTGTGGGGACTGATGTATTTTTACAGGGATTGGGTAGCAGGAGGGGGGGACACTACACTACTGAAAAGGGTGGGGATGGACATGTATTTTATGGCATCAGGGCATGGAAGAATGTCCCTGTACTATGGAAAAGGGTGGGGATTTAGAGTACATTACAGGGTTCATGTCATGGGAGGGTGTATCTGCACTGTGGAAATGGATGGGGATTTACTGTATATTATGGTGATCAGGTCATGGGAGGGTGTTCCTGCACTACAGAATGCAGGTGGGGATTATTTGTATGTGACAGGGATTGGGGTATGGGTGGGTGGGTGGGAACACATGTACTGTATGGAGATCAGGACATGGAAGGGGGTCCCTACATTATGGAAACTGTGTTCTTGTACAGTGTGGCCACATTGGCGATCGAGGCTGTGGGGGGGCAAGGGCTGCTCTGGTACATTCAGCCTAGAACAGCAATGCTAATGAGCCCTTAATGAGCATGCATGATGCCCCTTTGTGCCATGCATGTCCAATAAGCTCATTTGCATGTGTTGGCTGAATATCGCCCATGGGAGACATGGCACATCCAGGTATGCACCACACATTCTCCCATGGGCAGCCTTCAGCTCAGCACCCAGGATGAGCTGTGCCATACATTGCAGCCACCTTCTATGTGCTGCACATCCAGGGTCCAATATACAGACAGAATGTGCAATCCCTTCCGATCGTGCATTCTGTTTGAATATTGCCTCAGAGCTAGCAAACACAACCTATCTGCATGACACATTGTTATGTGGGCACATCCAGCCAGCTCTGAATATGGGGGCTATTGAGAATTATTTTGTGACTGCATATATTTGTGTCAAATGGATGGGGTGGGGAGTATTTAGCATCAGTGTTTTATCACTGTATTTTTATTTTCCACCAAAAGCAAAAATCTCATATATGGTTGTCTCCAATTGCTAACCAAAATGTGTCATTTATGATTCAGATATTCTGAAATAGTAATTGCTGCAATTATACAAAGCTTACATGTACAGCAGAATAGCATTTGTAGGTATAACAACACTGTATAGAAAGGATCACATTTTGGGTAATCAGATTACTAAATAATCTGTGTAGCTGTCAATGAAAATTGGGTTCTGTGCTACACTGTATTCTCTGTCAAATAATCTGTCCTGGAATGCAACCCTCACAAGTATCTCCTGATATATTTTATGCACTGTATGGATGTATCTGCTGTTCCCAAAAATTTAACTATTGTTTTTATTTCAAGTTAGTGTGTATGAAAGGGAGAGGTGGCATGTTCTCTGGATGTAGAGAATTGGACAGTATCGATTAACAAACAAAAAATAACTTTTGTTTCATTTCCAGTCACTATGTGAGGTATGCATGTGCTGGATTACTTTGAGGTGCTCTAGATCCCTAGGACAGTATTGCTTAAAAAATGAAACGTGTCATTGCCAGTCTGTGTGTGTGTGTGTGTGTGTGTGTGTGTGTGTGTGTGTGTGTGTGTGTGTGTGTGTGTGTGCTTGCGTGTGTGCACGTCTGCATGCCCTGTATCACTTTTGGCGGTAGTGGGGGAAGGTGCCTCTGATCATTCAGACAGTATTGTTTAAAAAAAACAAAAAACGGCATTTTACTTATTTGCCATTCACAGTCAGTGCTCTGGAATGATTTTGCTGGGAGGCTCTGCATTGCTTGGACAGTACTGATTAAAAAACCCAGAATTTGACTTTTGTGTCATATCCATCAAGTGTGCATTGGGATGTGTGTGCTTTGCATTGTTGCTGCTGTGTGGAGCTCTGGGTCACTGTTGGTGTGCATGAAAAGAGGAAGGGGTGTTTAGTATCCATGCTCTGCTTTGCATGCCATCAACTTTGCTTCATGGCATTATTGCAAGCATGTTTATAAGTTGGACATCACATGCTTCGCACTCAGACAGCCAAAGATACTTTAGGGGTTTGACATTATTCCAGCATGCAGATGCTGATTTGCTCAGATTCCAGTGTACCCGAAAATGAGTTGGGGTGGAATGTTCAGTTGTTGTCTGGCATATCACTCTGCCAAGATGTTGGTATGCTGGGAAAAGTGTGCTGAGTGTTCAGTTGTTGAACGGCATCTCCAATATTTCAGCATGCTGCCTTTACAGAGACATGTTTGAAAAGGTGGAAAGTGCTCTTAAACAAGTAATTAGTGTTTGGCGTGTTGAATTTGAATATGTAATTTTGTTTATGTTGCATCCAGCATGCATGAGGGGGGTGCTTTGAATTGACAAATTTGAATATATAATTTTGTTAATATTGCTGCCAGTTTGCTAAAAAGTGGTAGGGGGATATAATTTTGATGAAGTTGCAGCTGGCATGTGTCAAGAAGAAGAGAAAATGTATCTGGAGAACAGCCACTCAGTTCATCATAAGAAATGTAGTTTTTAGTGATTTTTTTTTAGAACACTATGATCCCCTAGGCATGCCCAACGTTTCACCCAACACTGGGTTTTCTCAGGGGCTTAGGATCTTATGTTCCTAAATCAATTCTTTCATTATTGGCTTTAGAACAACTAGGATTCAGTTTCCTGTTTGTTTCTCGCTTCAGATTATAACTTTTTTAACTGAAACAAGTTACAGCCACTTGCAGTCTGTGCTTAATTTCATTTCAGACCGCTCAGGGGTACCATTCCAAACTTCCCTTCACTCTGATTTCTAGCATTACAATGCTCATTTCTTGCATAAGCTGAATAGCATGTGGTGCAGTTTCAATTCAAGTGTGTCAGGAAGAATCAGCATTACTGTATATATCACTTTTGATATGCATTCCATCTCAAAGCACTTTACAAGTGATGAGAGACTGGTGGTGTAGTGACTATAAAATGTGTAACAGCATCCAGTTCACACATCAACACCTGCACATAGCCTTGGACAATTGCATGAGACAGTTTAATGGGACCAGAAATGTAGGCCAAGGCCCTGTGGAAAATCACTTACTCTTGAGAGAAGTGCCTTTGGTTACTGGACACCCACCAGGATAGCACCAGAGGTGGGAGTATGGGACCAGAGTTTATTGCCTTATTTGAAGGATGCCACATCCTGACAGTACATCATCTCCCTGGTACTGCAGTCAGGTGCCAGCATTTATGGCATGAACCCAACCCATATACAGGACTAGAACATATTACCTTCTGACTCCAGAGGTGGATGTGCTACCTGCTGAGCCATGCAGATACTCTGAATGCATGGGTCAAGTGAGGTGTGTGTGAGGACTGAATCATCCAAAATGAATATATAAGTTTGTTAACGCTGCTACTGGTGTATGTGAAAAGATTGGGGTGTGTACTCCAGTTTAAACACCATTAAAATAAGTGTGTCTGTGTGTGTGTGTGTGTGTGTGTGTGAATTTTATACAGTGGTTTCAATTTTTATCACCCATGGTGATGATAAATAATGCTTTCATTTGTTTCTGTGCCAAGTGTATTAGTGAAACCAGGACCAGACTACAATGGAAAGAAATAGTTTTCCTGGTCCAGACAAACCAGCTGGATCAGCACAACATGCATGGTCTGGGCCACTCCGGCTGTTCTGGATTTCAACACTAGGTTGATGAAGACCATGGGGACCATCCAAAGTCTTTAAAAGGTGTCTCACCTTTGAACCAGCTTTCCTGCATTTTACTGCCCACTCTGCACCTTCCAGACACTTCTAGCCCCTGAACCAGCCTCCAACCTCAAGCCAGCCATACTCCCAGCAGCTAAACCACCATTCCAGTCTCCAATCCCCAGCTGAACACCCTTCTAGTAGCTGGGCAACCCCTCCAGGACTAGCCACCATTTCCCTCAGCTGACCATCTTCCATCCCCCATACCAGCATCCCCTCCCTAGAGTGTCCAACCTGGGTGCTTGAAAGGAAAACACAAGTGATCCCATGCAGAGTGCTGCCAATTGTGGATCTTTTGCTTGAAAGACCACCCTCTGTATTTTTGGGCCCACTCTAGGGAAAGACTGACTGTCATGGTGGCAGGAATGGCCACCATGTAGCCTGAATGCCTGCCCTGATGGCTGGAATGCCCACCCTATGTGCCTCAGTGTTACCCTAGTGTCCAGAATGCTCACTCAATGTGGAGGACTGCCCACACTATGTAACAGAATGCCTACCCAAGAGCTGTAATGCTCTCTCAGAGGGGCAGAATATCCACCCTTGATGCAAGAATGGCAATAGTAGGGTTGGAATACTAAGCCAGAGTGGAGCTATAGTATGTCCACCATCCTTCACATCAGCTGGTGTCATCACATTTTTTACATAACTCATTTGTTCTGGACCTTTAATAAAAACACAAAGGGTATTCACTTTTTACTTGTGCTATTGCACAGGACAGTGTAACAACACTGGAAAAGGGGCAAGGGAAGGCCCTGTTATTAATAGTGCCAGGATGCATGTCCATTATGTGCCCTACACAGTGTCTCCACAGTACTCTCACTACCCAGTACACAAGGCACAGAGATCCCATCACCACAAGAAGTACTAAAAATACTTTTACAAGGGTTTGCCATCTTGTGAGCCAGAACTTCCATTAATGCAAGACAAACAGTTATGTGGTGCACAGGACTGCTTAACATTGCAATGTTTGGGAATGGGGTTATGGAGGGACTATTCTCTGCATACCAAGAAGGAAACTGTTGCCACCAATTAATATAGGGCCACAGGACCACCAGGTTAGACAACAGAGGTATATTAAAATTCAGACTGGACATTCACAAGAAGCATGCACAAAGGTGTGGGTCGTTGTGGGGTTGTGTTGATGACTGCTACAGTAGCAAGAGCTTGTTTCATGGATCTTGTCATGTAAACCATGCACCTAGTACCATACCATATTCCCGCCACTGCTTTGGTTATAATCCACCATGTTAGTGGTAGCACAAACTAAATGCTATCACATTTGGATTAGTTGTTTGCACAATGAAACATAGAAACATAGAATGTGTCGGCAGAAAAGGACCGCCAGGCTCACCCATTCTCTCTACCTTAAAGCTAGATCTAGGCTAAGCTAAAGATTTTTCTAAACCCAGAATACTGGGTTTCAGGCAACTACAGTGGTATGAAAACATGCAAAGTTAGTGTCCGAACACCCATTTGGGGGGTACAGGTCATCACCAATGTGGCCTTGACAGACGGGCTGGAAAAGTATCACCTAAGTTTGGGGATAAAAGAGTGTACCATGGCAGCATGCCAAGTCTGAGATTAAGCACTGCTGACATACAACTTAGTCTGCAAACATGCACGGATGCTCTGTATGAGGAGCTACTGTCAGATCATGTCCTGCAGCACTATACAGCACAGTATAATAGCTGTAGTGGATGTATGCTGGGCAGATGATGACCCAGTGGCTAAGGAAGTGAGTGTAGTGCAGTGGGGGTATCTTGTCAGGGGTGGGACCACCAGACACTGGGGAAAATAGCTTTGGATTGGGAGGGAACCTCCATACACCAGGGAAACTAATTAGCTTAGCAGTTGCAGACTGGGTGAGGGAGTGGGGATCACTTGATGACAGGGAAACTTCAATTAGCTCAGTAGTTAGGCATTGGGTGACTGGGTGGTCCTATGCTGTCATGGCCCCTGGGTTTGACAATACTCCAGTGGACCACATGTTGCAGTGTGGCAGTAAAAGAAATAATTCAAATGCATTGAAAAATGATTTTTCTAGACCCAGAATGCTGGGTTTCTGGCAATTACAGTGGTATTCTGGTCCAGGTGCCAGGTTATCAAAACCTGCTGTATGTACTGCATGTTGCTGTAGGTGCTTGTGAGACATGTTGGTGCTGGATTTGGTCTTCAGTGACTGCAGTTGAATTTAACCTTGCCTTTATAATCTGATTTGCCCCTTCTGTGGGTGTCTTTCACACATGCACCACATAACCTAACATTCAGCTATCTACAGTATATATATATTTTTTATATTTTTTGGTACTTAGGTTAAGGCAGCTAGAAACAAGGCCTGTTTTCAGGGGCCACCTTGGAGCACTGGAGAGGTTAAGTGACTTGCTCAGGGCACACAGTATGCACACTTCAGTGAATGAGCATTTGCTTGTATAAGCACATGCTCATTCACTGAAGCACTCGGTTGGGCTACCGGCCATGGAGGTGAGTGGAGGGCTATGCCGGTGGCCCAATCAGGGTACTGGGGGGGAGCGGGATGGGCACAATCTGATGACAGGGTGGGAGGTCCACTAGACACCAGGGAATGGGGAATTACTTTTTTTTTAGGATTGGGGTCCAGGGGCTTTTGAAATAAATGTAAACGGGTGGGGGGCCTTTCTTTATTCACTTTGGGCCGGTGATTGGCCTGGGGGGGGCACTAGACACCAGGGAAAAATTCAGAATTAATTTTAAAATGTAGGCCAGTGAGTGGTGGTCGGGGTGGGGGGCACTAGACACCACCAGTCAGCATTTGCAGTGGGCAAAATTGAGAAATTTCACAAAACAGTTTGCTGGTGAAATTACCAATTTTGCTGCAATTTCACCTGCAAAATTTTATTTTGAGGCATCTCTACTTGGTATTCAATAAAACACCACCTGAAAACAAGTTTGTATAGCACACTCCCCAAACCAAGTATCTTACCTTCTGCAAACCCTATATTTGACTCCTAGGTTATACTTTTACAATTAGGTTGCAAGGTAAAACTGAAGTACAATTTTGCCACAGTTTTGGTCTACAGGAAAACTGCCATTTTCACCCTAAAGGAAATGACTAAATATTTTACCTTTGTTTTTACATTATTATTGCCATATTTCCAAGGACATCACCTTAATAGTACCTTCAAAAGCCAGTCACATGTCTGCTTTTCTGTAAGGGAATGCATGTGCCTTTTCTGTTGACAGAGGGATAAGAAAGAATGGTTGACCAGTAGGTGGTGCATGGCACACTACTCTACAAAGAGCAGAGCACCTTGCCTACAGTACATAAATACCCAGTCCCCCTGCTGACTACATTTATCAATGAATGCATCAGCAGTTTTGTGTAATGTTAATTTAATGTTCAACTGAATTTAATGTTGCCTTTGTAATCTGATTTGCCCCCTCTGTGGGTGTTTTTTTTACACATGCACCACATAATCTAGCATTCAGCTATCTACAGTGTATATATATACTGTATATTATATTTTTTGGTACTTAGGTTAAGGCCACTAGAAACAAGGCCTGTTTTCAGGGGCCACCTTGGAGCACTGGAGAGGGTAAGTGACTTGCTCAGGGCACACAGTATGCAGATGAGATGGAGGTTGTGGGAATCAGACCCAGTTCTGCTGAATGTACCAAGCTCATTTATAGCTCCATACTCTAACCTCTCTAGGCTATACTGCCAGCAAAATTATACATGTAGGATATGCCATGGTCTGACTGGGAATATCAGTGATATTCTCCCCGAGTGCAGCTTGACCTTATGACATCATGAGTGATGGAGCCACAAGTAATATTAGAGGTCAATGGGCATGGGGGAATATCACTGACAGTCCCAGAAAGGACAATGGCATTCAGTACATCATTTATGCAAGGTCGTCACACAGAAACATAGAAACATAGAATTTAATGGCAGATAAGGACCACTTGGCCCACCTAGTCTGCCTATTATATATATTTTTTTATATTCTTTGGTAATTAGGTAAAGGCCACTAGAAACAAGGACTGTTTTCAGGAGCCACCTTGGAGCACTGGGGAAGATGAGTGACTTGTTCAGGGCACACAGTATTTATTTATTTAATTTTTGTTGACCGGGTAAGTGCACTACACAAATTGCAGATGGAGGTTGTGGGAATCAAACCCAGGTCTGCTGAATGTACCAGACTCATTCACAACTCATTACATTCTCATTTGTGAGCCATTTCCTTTTTAGGATTTTAATTTAACTGCTTTGTTTTTAAATCTTTTTCAGATGGCTGAGCACTCTGGAGCATTGAAACCGAGAGGCAGCTTCATTTCTGAGTGTGACATTGTGCGTCAGCATGTCATTGTATCCAGGGAGCAAGCAGCTGAGGATTCAGCTATGGGACACAGCAGCATTTTGTTACAAATTTGGCCAGGCAGCAATGGCTTCACGCTCACTGGAAAGTGCAGTCGGACTGAGGGAGCCTGCGGCTGGAGAAGAATGTGAGTGACAGTCAGGGACTGGGGTCTGGAAAAACAAATTCAGTTAACAGCGGCTGCAGATATGTGAATGGCAGACAAGAAATAAAAGAAGGAAGTTATAAAGATACCTGTACATAAAAAACATGCAATTTTTCTGAGCAGAAAAGTGATGTGGAAGCTCCAGCACAGAAGTGAAACTGTTAGGTGAGGTCGGCATGCGAGTAAGTGGGGAGTTTGAAACTGCTTGTGCTGCCTACAGGCTTGAAAGTGAAAGGAGTTTAAGTGAAAGTGATTGGCTGGAGTTGACAGCTTGTGCTGCCAGCTCCAGTCAATCTCAATCAACTATGTGGATAAATTTGGCCATGGCGACCTACAGTGAGGATAAATGGGTTATTGTCACAGTAGGTCTGACTGCCCTGTGGCTATCAAAGATATTTGACCAGATTATCCTCACAAGCATTGCTTATACCTATTTTATAATATTCACTGCAGACATACCCTTTTATCAGTGATTTTAAAGGAAATTTCTGATGTAAGGCAGCCACTCACACTTAGTGGTGGCTGCCCTCATTGGCAGTTATTCTAACCTGGTTTTACTGAATAAAAGTATCCCGTACCCTAATAATATCCCTCGTAATTTTCATTTATACAGTGGAAGCCCTCTGCATTGTGAGTATCAGGGTTCGGCCGCCATGCCCCCACACTCAAGCATGTAATAACGTGTGGCCAGGGAGAGTGCCGGGGAGCGCCCCATTGAAATGAATGGGGCTTGATTTCCTCATTCGTTTTTAAACTACAAAATGGTCACTTGGCGATTGATGAAGGACACCACTTGACTAAAAAGGACCATGTTAGTCTTCTGTGGATTTGGGGGAGGGCACTGAAGTGTTACATCTACAGTCTATGAATAAGACAAAGGAGATATGGGAGAAGGCAAAATATGGGTTTTACTCATGACACTAGTGAACTGGGTTCACATCCCGAACTTACAGTAGGTCATTGCAAAAGGTGGCAGAAGTATTCCATCCATGTCAATGAATAATCATCTCCTACTGGGAGGGATGATGGTAGCTCCTGCTGCAATACTGATACCTGCTTGAATAAGGTAGCAGTGCAGTCAGAACTGCTAAAGGACGGGAAAGACTCTCTCTCTCTCTCACTCTATCTCCTGCCTTCAATTTCTTTCTCCCTTTCTCTCTGTATCTCTCTATCTCGCTCCTCCCCACCCCCCCAATCTCTCTCTCCTTCCTGACTGTGCCTAACTTTTCTAAAGTCCCTCTGGCTTAACTCACCGCCACCCGCCCTGCTACTACTATAGACCTGGATGAGGTAGATCTGCCCATAACACATTCTTACTATAGTACCTGTCTACACAACAACCCTCTGCAGTTCTCTACACTTCCCATGACTCCTCCTCACTCTCCTATGTTATAGATGACAAGGCTACCCAGGGCTGTACTATGTGAATTATTAAGTTTAATAACAAATTGTGATGTACTATAAATGCACTTTTTTTTTTCTCTATTTTTTTCTCTATTGTCAAAGTATCCTTACCACACCAAGTGTGTTGCGAAACTGTTGTAATCTCATATCTGTAACTTTGTTCATTGTTTTGCCTTGGAACCTTTGTAAAAGACTTCGTACTCAAAGATATTTTCTGAACTTGCAAATAAATAACAAATAAAGACTGCATTCACAGCCTGTCAGCATGCCATCATATAAGTGCACCTTTTTGCCTCTGAAGGCAGTGATTTTTGTTGCTGTGCACCTTTGTGCCCTTAAGGGAAGAAATATCAAACATACCATTTAATATGGCCTCTCACTTCAGATGAAACCATTACCCAATCTTCCCACATGACCCCACTTGGAAGTCCAAAAACTATCTTGCCCCTCCCCTCCTCATTTTTATTAATTTTTAAGGAGAGTTGCCAAGGAGTGGGGATTGAAGACCCCCTCTGTTTAGAAATCACAGGCCAGCCTGAGGAGCTTGAGTGCAGGGGCTTCTGTGGATTTGGGGGAGGGCACCAAAGTGTTACATCTACAGTCTATGCATGAGTCAAAGGAGGTATGGGAGCAGGTGGCATTAAAAATGGAAGAAAACAGAAGTATTTTAAATTTTCTGTTTTTTTTTCAATAATATTTGACTTAGTGTATGTTCTTTTTTTATTGTTTACAGTTAATTTAATATGCATTTAAAAATAAATTCATAACCTTTTTGTCAGTAAGTGGAAGTGGAAGCATTTGTATTGTACCTAAGTACATTAATTAGGAAGAAATGTATATTTAATTATACTCCTCATGAGAGGATTTTAAATTCAATTAGCCAGTAATTACACAATACTGAAGCAGTGTGTTTATGAGAGTAGGGTAGCCTGTAGAAATCTGTCATGTGATATACTTAGATGGAGATCCCCCCACACACACACACAGACATGCAAATCTGTTTGCCTTGGAAAGTATAACAACCAGCATTCACACATTGTTTTCTACAATGTTTTCTAATACAATACAATTGAATAGTGCTAAAGTATGTAAAGTAAAACAAAATCCTTTCTTAACCTACCTTATAACACATCCTACCCTATAAGAAATAATAAGAACCTACTAAGTGCAGATGCAAGATTTAGGAATGTATGATACTCTGCTGTCTGCATGCTCAAGCTCTCTGGCTGATATTTCTCCATTTATGCAGGATACATTTGATTGACTGGTGAGTACTACTGATAATTCTGACACAGCAAGAAATGTGCAATGCAAAAATACCCTCTACTTTAAAAAAAGCTGTATGAAAAAGCATCTAAGCGCAAGTTGTCCACAGGAATGAAGATACTGATATAGCTTGACAGTCCTAAGAAGTTTCCTTTTAAAATAAGAAACAATTAAGAAAAGGGGGCCTGAATGGAAGAATCATAGATAGAACATAACCAGTTCTAACTTTAAAGAGAGTCTGTACCCAGTACCAAAAGTTTAGATAATTGAGACCCTTACCACCTGATCTAGCCTTATATCAGTAGAGGCTAGAGCAACTAGTACTCGAAAATGGATTTTTAATGTTATAGAAGCCCCGATGCACCATGCCAGAGATAAAATGGTAAATGGGACATATACTGTATAGTACGTGCTGCTCTACAAAATTTGTGCCATACTGTTGTAAGAATCTGGGCCAGGCTGCAGTTTGGAATTATTTGCCTATCCCATTGTATTTTATTATATGTATTAAATTATTTACCCAGGAAAAACATACAGAGATCAACAGAAATCTTGTTTACAGATGTATTCTGGGGGAGAAAGGACTGGGATATACAAAATAAATTAATACCATCTGGTCTATAAATGAACACTGAACTGTTTGCATTTTTGTTTGAAGTATTAAAGGGGTATCTGTAGCCAATCCCATACGTTTAGATAACTGAGACTCTTACCACCGAATTTAACCCTATAACAGTAGTGGTTAGAGCAACTAGTACCTTAAATCACATTATTGTATTATTTTAAGCTTTTACAAGCCCCCCCAGTGCCCAGAAACACCATGCCACCTTGTTCTATTGTGGTCGCATTTATTACAAACTCTGTCCCTCTTGATGACCTGGTGAAAGCATAAATCTCTAGCAGCCAGCTGACCCACAAGGCTAATGGCTATAGTGCACACAGCACACTTCAGGCCCTGTTACTATTGCCAGCCCCACCCCACATATCTACCATGTACTCTTCTGATGTCCATGCACAATAGCAGTAATCCAATAGTCTGGATTGGGACAGGGTGAGGGACGAGGCTGCCATTGGATGCCAGAGATGCTTGGATTGTTGCAAGGAGAGGGAGGGAGTGTTAAGGGGCACTAGGGATGCTTGGATTAGAGATGGGTAAAATCCTCAAATTTTGCTCTGCAAAATATTTCGCAAAATTTGCACATTTCATGAAACATTCCACAGATGCGAAATGCAAAATGTTGCCTGCAAAATGTGAAATTTTGCCCATGAGTGGCAGTATTTCACCAGTCATGGGTGAAATTCCACCATTTGCAGGTGAAGTTTTGCATTTCACGGGAGGAATTTCACATTTTGCAGCCAAGGAATATTTTGTGAAATGCACACATTTTGCGAAATATTCCATGGGGCGAAATTCCCAGTTTTGCCAGAACTTTGCTCATGTAATTAAACTTTGCTGAATCTCTAGTTTGGATATGGGAAGGGTGTGGCAGTGGGGAAACACTAGATGCCAGGGACTGACTGGATTGAGACAGGGTGTAGGAAGGAGATGCAATTGGATGACAAGGATGCATGGACTAGAGCAGGGTGTTGGAGGGGGTGTCACTGAATACCATGGACTGATTTATTAAGCGTTAGGTAGAGGTGAGGCAAGAGCTATCACTGTACCCCAGGGGGTGCATCACATTAACACTATTCGTAATGCTGCATTACAATGTAGTGCACGTCTGCTACTAAATACAATTTTACAAAAGTAAGGACATTCATTACTAAACATATAATTAGCATCATTTAGGAGCCCAAAGACTCAAGGACGGAAGGCTGATGTTAGGGTAAGCAAAGAATCTGTAAGGAAATGCATTGTTTGGGTAAAAAATACTTCAGGTTTTAGTGAATGTGTGGAATGCTGTTCCTCAAAGTTTGAATGATTGCTCTATACAGCACTGGTGTTGCTCTAACATTAGTACCCCTTTCTCAAAGCACTGATATGTAAGTAAATTTATATACCTTACAAGACAGTGCTGAAGTTAGGGCAATGTCAATAGTGTGTCTAGCAATCACTCAAACCACAGAAAACAGCACATCACACATTAACAGTATGTCAGTGGCTCAGTAGGTTGCTCACCTGTCTCTAAAGCCAGAAGGTTGTAGGTTCTAGCCCCACATCAGAAAGCAAAATCATTACTGTAGTACAGTAACCCCACACACAATTTTGGCTCACTCAGCCACCAGATCCCTACATCAGAGGGAACCTGCTCCAACAAATAGAGCCCTCCCTCCCTCCACAACAGAGCACGAAATATCTATTTCACTTACAGAGCCTAGAACACTGGGACTAGGAGTGGCTAAGAGGGGTTTGTGGCAGGAGCCAATTGGCAGTGTTTTATGCCTCTGCCCACCTCACGGTAAATAGTGTACCATCCAGGTGGCTGACACAGTAGAACGAGGCAGACTGGGACTTTAAAATTCCCCCAAACTGCCGTCCACTGCTCACTCAGCCATCGGATCGGTACATCAGAGGAGGCCTGCTCTGACAAAAAGAGACCTTCCTACCTCCACAAAAGAGCACAAAAGAGCTATTTTCACTTACAGAGCACAGAACACTGAGGTTAGGAGCGGCTGAGTGGGGTTCGTGGCGGGAGCCAGTCAGTGGTGTTGACACCCCCTCCGCTCACCTCATAGCCAATAGAGTGCCATCCAGGCTCCTTTATAAGGAAGAGGCCCTCAAGTGGACCTCTGCACTGCAGACCTCCATGTGAAGGACAGATGCGACAGGGACAGCACAGCAGAATTTGACCACTGGAGTCAGTCCAAATAGGCAGCCAGCAGCCCAACACTCTGCTCCTCATCAAGTAGGTAGGGGAGCAGTAAAGGAGTGAATTAGGTGTCTGGACTTAGCAGGATGAAAAAGGGAACCAGAAAGATCTACCTGAAAACTGTGGTAAGATACCCATTAAACTCTAGCCGTAGCTCACACATCGAAGGGAAATGAGGAGTGTTAGGTCCGCACAAAAAATTTGGGAATAGGTGAAACACCCTATCTAGGGTAGGTGAGAACAAAGAGTTTAAAGCAAGCAAAGGTCTGGGAATAGGTGAAACACCCTAACTTGAGTAGAGGAAAAAAAAGGTTTAAAGCAAGCAATAAGTTGGGAATAGGTGTAATACCTTATCTAGGGTAGGGGTAAAAAAGGGTTTAAAGCAAGCAGAAGTCTGGGAATAGGTGAAACACTCAACCTAGGGTAGGGGTAAAAAGGGTTTGAAGTAAGCAAAACAAAAAACAGGCAGGGGAGATGATAGATATGCTGGAAGTGGTGCAGTGCAGAGGCTATGTGGCGGCAGTTTTCAGAAAACCTTTTGAAGACTGCATTGCTTCCCCATCTGCATGCGCCTGTGGGCTGAGGGGGAAGTTGCTTGTCTCCAAATCAAGTTGGCAAGAATTCAGGAGGCCTCCTTCCCCACCCAGGGACCACCAAGTCTCCACCGCTGCCTCAAAGGTTGACAAGGAGGAGTGGCAGCTGGACTATGGTGGGCTCAGGAATGGTTATGGTGGTGAGTCAGAGGCACATCCCCCAATGGTACCACTACACAATTCCTATACCACTCTGGCAGGGCGGGACTGTCCCATGGAGGCACCCACAGTAGTGACCAGAGAGGAGGTGGTGGTCCTACGTAGTGGAGATCCCAAGGAAGGGTCAGAGGACCCCAGAGGAAGAAAAAGTAACTCCTGATGGGGGACACTATTATGAGGGGGTAGATCTAGGGATGGGATAGGATGGGAGGGGGAGAGGGAGGTTAGGTGCCTACCCGGTGCCATGGCTTAGAGGGATGGGAAGCAGATCCTGAGGATCACTAGGGTAGCAGAACAGGAGAGAGAGCTGGATGTCATTGTTCACCTAGGGACCAATGACCTGGCTAGGGATGAGGCTAGGATAGTGCAGGAGGAGTTCAAGAAGTTGGGGAGGGGTCATAGGCAGGTAGCACACTCAGAGTCCTTTTCTGAGGTGTTATCTGTTTGTGGCAGGAGGGAGGACAGAGTACTCTCTACCAGAAGCTTCAACTCAGAGTGGTGCAGAGAAGAGGGGTTCAGCATCATTGGGGACTAGGGTCCCACCTAGAGGGATAAGGTCCTATACATGAGAGAGGGCCTGCATCCATCAGGGAGGGGAAACGCAGTCCTCACTGAATGGTTTAGGTGCTACATTGATGAGCATTTGAACTTGGGGGTGATAGTGGAAGGAAACAGGGAGTCATAAACCACCCCTCGCAAGCTGAAGTAGTCAGTAGAGAGAACCCAAAGGGAGGGAAATCCTCAAGAGTACCCAACAACAAGACAAACAAAATGGTAGAAATGAAGAGGGATGGGAATGAAGTTGAAGGGAGAAAGGAGAGTAGGCATGGGGAAAAAGGGGGACAGACAAGAAAGGTGGTAGCAGAATTTGGAAGGCCATATTTGCAAATGCTCGAAGTCTGGGAAATAAAATCCTAGACTTAGTGGCAATTATAGCAGAGGCTGACCTGGACATTGTCTCCATTACTGAGTCATGGTGCAATGAGAACCATGACTGGGACATAGCCATACAAGGGTATACTCTGTTCATAAAGGACAGGGTGGTTAAGAAAAGAGGGAGGCGTGGTTCTTTATATGAGGGATAGCATTAAAGCAACAGAGATACAGGGAATACGGGGAGGGGCGGAAGTACTGTGGGTCACCCTAGAGGCAGGGAATGGAGACACTATTCAAACTGGAGTGATCTACAGATTGCTAGCACAGGGGGAATAGATGGATAAGGTTCTGGTGGAAGCCACCCAAAAGATGGCAAATAAGGTGGAGGTGCTGCTGGTGGGGGACTTCAATCTACTGGATATGGATTGGAACATCCCAATTGCAGCTTCTGCCAGGAGCAGGAACATCCTGGACTCCCTGAAGAGGACACTCCTCAGGCTACTAGTAAAAGAGTCTACTCATGAGGGGGCAATATTGGACCTTGTACTCACCAATGGGGACAGTGTTGCAGATGTCACAGTGGGTGGCCACCTCTGGACTAGTGATCACCATACAGTGTGGTTCAATATAAGCATGGTGGCAGAATCAAACCACACAAAAAAGTGAAGGTCCAGAACTTCAGGAAGGCCAAGTTTACAAAGATGGCAGAATGCCTCAGAGAGGCCCTAGTGGTGGGGGGAGAACTTGGGTGTAGTGGAGGAACATTTATCAAAACTAAAAGGAGTCATAGTGAAGGCATACAAACATTTTTATTGAATCAACCAACACATTGCTTAAAACCATGCAACATTAGTCATATCATAGAACCAAAAGTAATAGAAGAAAAAAAATACAAGTCATTGACTCAAACAAGCCCCAACAAAAGGAACAATATTACTATAAGTCCCCCAACAATGGAAAACCCTGGGTGCTGGCAACCCACCCCACGTCACTTACTGCCAAAGAAATAGCAGAAAACAACAGTTACTGTTCAGAAGGAAGCCCAAACAAATCCCCATTTTGCACACCACAATGAAGTAGCCATTTATCCCATGACCTGTAAAATCTAGGTAAGGCTTTCCTCATCTGAAATAAGACCCGATGGAAGGCAGCTGCTTTAAGTAGCACCTGTAACCACGTCTGAAGGGCAAGAAGAGTCTGAGATCTCCATTTCAACAGTAGAAGACTTCTGGCCTCCAAAGATGCAGCATAAAGAAACCCTTTCTATTGTTTATAGGAGTCATCGAATACACCTAGATCCCCCAAAACCCCAAACACTGGAGACTTTGTAATGAGGATTTGTAAAACTTTTTCCAAACATTCAATAGTTCCATACCACCAGGATCTTAATAAGTCACACCCGCATACAATATTAGAAATGGAACCCTACGCAGAGTGGCATCACCAGCATAAATCAGAGCCCAAAAGGCCAAATCTGACCAACTGCACTGGGGTACGATGCCATCTGCTTAAAATCTTTTTTTTGTATCAGTTAAAGGTTGGGGTCCAAAGACGCTGTATGTGCAGTTATCCAACACTTATTCCACCCATCCTCCTCTTTTGTCAAATGCATATCTGTTAGCCATTTTAACCTGTGGAGGTCCCAATTAGGTAAGAAAGATGTCTATAATTCCATATACATGTAACTAATATGACCCTTAGAAAGTTTTGACCAGTTCTCCAAACAATCTATAAAATCCATCAGCACAACACAGAATTCTTTAAGAAACTTCCCAGATAGAGCATGTCTTAGCTGCAAATAATGCCACAGTTCACACGCTGGCAAATTATGTGTGTCTTGCAACTCCTGGAAAGGGACCAGTTCACCTTTTTCCTCAGCCACCAAATCCCCCAAAGTATGTAACCCCTTGGACAACCATGATCCCCACTGAATAGTGGCATAACCAATTCGTATGTCCAGGTTATGCCATAGGAGTTCCCATTTGCAGAAAAATTAGCTATCCTGCTTTGTAATCTTAAAACAACTTGCCACAAGCCCACCTGGAAAAAATCATAGGTTTCATAATATTCCAACAATGGGTATTGCCATTTTTCAAAAGAACTATTGGTGGAGAATCTCCTAATAAACATTTTTCAACCTCCACCCACAGTGGGGCACCCGTATAAGAATCACAAACCTAATTCAAAGTTTGCTTAACCCCATGACATAAGTGATATGCCCAAAGCCAAGGCATGTTCCATCCTCCTGACACCCATGAAGCTCTTAATGTCTGCCTACTAAACCGGGAAACAACCCTCCCAAATAAAGTCTGCCAAAACCTTGTCCAACTAAATCCAATAACCTTGCAGAATAACAATTGGCAGATTGCATAATTTATATAAAAGATGTGGGAAAACCACCATTTTGAGGGTTACAATCTTACCTGGTAAAGCCAAATTAATTTTTCTCCACTGCAACAGGTCCACCTTTACCTTCCCTAAGACCCCAGAAAGATTTTTAGAGCACATGTCCTTTAACTGAGCTGTTACTTCCATCCCCAGACACCCCCTGGAGACCATTTCAACGTATGAGTACCCAACGAGGCCCATTTCTTTTCCCCATTAACTAATGGTAAAATCTCAATTTTTCCCCAATTAATACATAACCCAGAAAGTGCACTGAAGGAATCAATAATTTCCCAGGTCTTTGGTAGGGAGGTTTCAACCTTTGAAAGTAATAACAACAAATCGTCAGCATATAGTTAAGTGGATAAATATTTATCACCAACCCTTAGCCCTTTGATCACTGGATGTTGTGATAGCACCAGGTTTAGAGGTTCTATAGCTAACAAAAATAGCAATGGACTGGGGGGACACCTGTGTCTCATCCCTCTCAATAGTGAAAAGAACCTTGACAACACCCCATTAGCACAGACTTTTGCCCTCATGTTCGAATATAGACAACCAATCCAGTGTCAGAACTTCAGGCCTAGACCAACCTTAGAAAGTACAAAATGTAAATACCACCATTTAATGGAAACAAACACTTTTTCGGCATCTAAACTAATCAACACAGCAGAGTCAGGCCCTCGCCCCACAACCTGGATTAGGTCTATAACCACCTGCAGATTGTCGCTGCCCTGTCTGCCCTTTATAAATCCATATTGAGCCTTACTGATTAAGAAACCCAACACCTTCTCAAAACGCATGGCAAGAATCTTAGCCAATATTTTACAATCAATATTTAAAAGAGAGAAAGGCCTGTAATTAGCACAGGAGGTGGGGTCCCTCCCAGGTTTAAGCAGGACAGTGACAATTGCTTCCCTCATGGAATCCAGCAGAGTGCCAGCCTTCACAATTAACTGAAACAACTCCAGTAACCTAGGAGAAAGCTGAGGCATGAAGGCAGAGTAAAAATCCATGCTTAATCCATCTGGACCTGGCGCTCGTCCCAGGTATGAAGATTTAATGGCCTGTTGTACCTCTTGCAATGAAATATCATGTTCCAATGCAGAAGCTAGGGTATCTGTCAAGCTGGGGACTATAATACGTGCAAAGAAAGCCTCAACATTTGTTAGAGAAGGATCTACCATAGACTGATATAGTTTTAAATAGAACCCTTGAAACTTTTCTGCAATAGATTCTGTATCTGATATCACTTCACCCTTATCCCACAGGAGATATGGAACCTGCACATCCATGGTCCACTTCTTCATGCAGTAAGCCAGGAGCTTGCTCACTTTATTCCCAGATTCCCAATACTCTTGTCTAAGAAAAAACTGGGCCTGAAAAGATTTCTGTTGAAATTATACCATTTGACAGGTCTTTAGTCCGCACTAATTCCTGTACCTTATCTTCCCGACCTTCCTGAGACTCATAAATATCCTTCTCTAATTGTCTTATATGGTCCATCAACCGCCGCAGCAGTTCCTTCCACTTTTTGTTTACATAAGAGGCATTCAAAAAAATTCTACCCCAAATAAATGCTTTAAAAGCATCCCACAACACAAGAAAGGAAACTTCCAGGGAAACGTTGGACAGAAAATAAAAATCAATTTCACTGGCCAGCCACTGGAGAAATTCTTCTGAGGAAAGCAATGCCGGGCTAAACCACCAGCAAGAGGTCCTCAAAAGAGTCTGCAACAGCACCCACACTAGGGATACTGGGGCATGATCTAACACAATTATAGGCCTGTGCGACACAGTCAACAAGTCTGATACAACTGAGGAGCTACACAAAAAATAGTCTCATCGACTATATGACTTAAACAGTGGAGATCTAAAAGTAAAATCCCTGATAGTAGGATTTAACAATCTCCAACAGTCCACCAGCTTAAAATCCTCACAAAAACAAAGCAAGACATCCCGAGCTCTTGGATGGGATGGTGCTCCTTTTTCTAAAGGAGACCTATCAATCACCAGGTTCAAAACAACATTTAAATCCCCACCCATGAGCAACACCATGGATGGAAGATACCACTCTATAATGACGTGTCAGCTGGGAGAAGAATTCTGGGGAGTCCACGTTGAGTGAGTAGACATTAACCAATAATACAGAAATACTTTCCACTTTTCCCAAAACCAACAACCAATGCCCTCCTTATCTAATTCCCATTTATCCACTACCAAGGGCACCCCTGCATAAACAAAATAGATACAGTTCTGTTTTAGAAATAAACAAACTTGAATATGCCTGTCCTATTCATCCCCGTACCAAAATATCAGCATCTCTTTTCAATAAATGTGTTTCTTGCAAGAACGTAATATCAGTATTACAAGATTTCAAATAATTAAACACCTTTCTACACTTAATGGGGATATTTAAACCCTACACATTCCAAGTCAAAACAGATAACTGAACCATATGTTAAACTAGAATATATATTTTCAGTATAATATTGTATACATATCCCCAGGTGATAAGTGACAACCCTTCCTCACCAGCACCCCAAAGACCTTGAGCAGTACAAAACACAGAAGAAAAAAGTTGCAGTCATACATTATAAAACTCTGTAATAACCCAACAATAACATTCCAAGTCCACCCCCCACCCAACCCATGAACGCCCCACAAGTGTTAGTCAATACCAGAAAAACATACTTCTCCCCACCACTCTCCCCAACAACCTCCCCCAATTATGAAAGAACAAGCAACACCCACATAAACCCAAACCTCCTCCCATCCCCCAAAAAACAAGCATGAGGAGCAAGTACACAAGGGCTAGCGGGACCCCATTGCCAATGCCTCCTGGCTCTTCTGCCAGTGTGGAGATATGAACATATGAAAATGCCAGCAGAAACAGGCCTTACAACCTGTTGGATCTGCTCGAGTGTGCAGCTAGCATCTTATAATGCTGCTGCCCTTCCCTTCCCACCATCCTATTATCCCTTCCCCTTCCCCAACCTCTCTTGAAGCTGTCTACCATCTTGCAGGCCACTACCTCAACTCCAGCATGTGAGTCTCAGGGTTCCTTCTGTTGTAATCCAAATACTACAGAAGATGTAGAACTGTAATAAGGGGAGTGAGAAAAAAAACCGAAATGCTGTACAAAAACATCAGACCATTTCTCACTCAACCCAGACGAAACACTCAAAATGTTCCAGTTTCTTTAGTACTGTATGAATTTATTTTCACCATTGCTCTTAAATATTATCTGTAACGTTTCAGAACTAATCGTTCCTTCTTCAGACAATGAGGTTACTTAATGTCCATACAGATTTATATTTCTAAAATAGAAACAAAGGAGAACAAAATAAATATCATAATTTCATTCTTTAACAAAATTACATCAATGTAGCCTTCTCAGTAAATTAATCTAGTTTCAATCTTATAGAAAGGTGGAACTAACATTGTAAATGAATTATATTCAGTCATCAAAAATGGGGGTGAAGAAGAAGAATCAGCATTTATATAGCGCTTTTCATACACAGTATCCCAAAGCGCTTTACAAGCAATGCTAGACTGGTAGTGAAGTGACTGAATGTGTGGTGGCAGCCATTTTGCACATCATCACCCTCAAACAGCCTGGATAATTGCATGAACCAGTTTATGGGAAGGGTAATGTTGGCCAGGACACCGGGAATGCTTCCTGTTCTTTGTGAAGAGTGCACAGGGTTCTTTTACTTTCACCTGGACAGCCACAAGAACAACACCAGGATGGGCAGAAGAGACCTCAGTTTAACATCTCATCCAAAGGACGGCACACCCTAGCAGTACAGCACCCCCCAATACTGCACTCGGATGCCAGCGATTTTTAGGTGCAAGTCCAATCCCGGTGTGGGACGAGAACCCACAACCTTCTGGTCCAGAGGTGGATGTGCTACCAACTGAGTCACATTGACACCTGGGTGGGGGTACCTGTGCTGCCAAGGACCCCAATGTACAGCTCTAAAAAGGAAATAAGACACTCTATGAGTGTATGTGAATATATTCATAGAATAGAGATAATAATCCCTTCAAATTATTTCTACAAAAATATATCTTCAAATTTCAAATACCTTAAAGGATACAATAAGTGCACTATATCCAAGGGTACTTCAAATGCCCATTTATGCCATTCAAAAGTCCTATAGCAAACAAAATTTTTTATAAGATTTTTAAAAGCAGCTCACGACTTTGTAGCCAAATCAGATGCTGAGTTACTCTAGAAACAAAACTGTCCTTATGGATAAACAAACCTCTTAAGTGGTGAAATATTTTACCTCAGAAGAAGTTTGTTTGAATCTGTTTGAATTCTGAGTGTGTCACAGAGAAAAAGGACCCAAAATGACGTCTGAACATCCGAATTTAAAAAACGGCAACACATATACAGTAACAACCGAAACACTCGCCATTGAACAGAACGACACTTTAGCTGGGGATATTTAAACCCTGCACATTCCAAGTCAAAACATATAACTGAACCATATATTAGACTAGAATATATCTTTTCAGTATAATATTGTATACATATCCTCAGGCAGTAAGTGACAACCATCCCTCACCAGCAGCCCCAAAAGACCCTGAGTAGTACAAAACACAGAAGAAACAAGTTGCAGTCATACATTATAAAACTGTAATAACCCAACAATAACCCCGCCGCCTAACCCATGAACGACCCACAAGTGTTAGTCAATAACAGAAAAACATACTTCTCTCCAACCCCCTCCTCAACAGCCTCCCCCAATTATGAAAGAGCAAGCAACACCCACATGACCCCAAACCTCCTCCCATCCCCCAAAAAACAAGCATGAGGAGCAAGTACACATGGGCTAGCGGGACCCCATTGCCAATGCGCCCTGGCTCCTTTGCCAGTGTGGAGATATGAACATATGAAAATGCCAGCAGAAACAGGCCTCACGGCCTGTCAGATCTGCTCGAGTGCACAGCTAGCACGTTATAATGTTGCTGCCCCTCCCTTCCCCCATCCTATTACCCCTTCCCCTTCCGCTATGCCAACCTCTCTTGAAGCTGTCTACCATTTTGCAGGCCACTACCTCTCCCAGCAAGGAGTTCCACTTGTCCACCACTCTTTCTGTGAAAAAATGTCTCCTCATCTCTCTCCTGAATCTACCCCCCCAATCTAAGTTGGTGTCCTCTCATGTCCCTCCCCTTTCTCCTCTGGAAAATCCTCTCTGTATTAGTCTTGTTTATTCCCTTCAGGTACTTAAGGGTCTCAATCATATCTCCCCTGTCCCGCCTCTCTTCCAGACAGTACATATTCAACTCCCCCAGCCTTTCCTCATATGGCTTGCCTCCAATCCCTGGATCATCTTTGTAGTGCTACGCTGTACGCCCTCTAACAAACTGATGTCCTTCTTCAGGAATGGGCACCAGTATTGCATGTAGTACTCCAGGTGGGGCCTGTCCAGCATCTTATACAACGGTAGGATAACCTCCCTACTTCTGGAGGAGATCGCTCTAGCTATACACCCCAACATTTCGGTGATGAGAGTCCCCCCCCCCACCACCACCCTTTGCTGTCTTCTCCTCAGCCAGTTCCTGATTCAGCTGACCATTTTTGGTCCTGCCCTCGCATACTCCAGCTTCCCCCCAATCTCACATGTGGCACTGAATCAAAGGCCTTACTGAAGCCCAAGTACAGGATGTCCACAGCATGGCCCTTGTCCAGTTCCCATGTCACCCAGTCACAGAACTCTACCAGGTTTGCCTGGCATGATCTACCCACAACAAACCCGTGCTGCTGGTCGTACTAGATACCATTTGCCTCCAAGAAGCTCACAAGCCTCTGCTTTCGGATGGTCTCCATAAGTTTTCCCACGATCGAGGTGATGCTCACCGGCCTATAGTTCCCTGATTATCCTTTGGCCCACTTTTATGGATGGGCACCACAAGAGCCATTCTCCAGTCCTGTGGTACACATCCTGTGTCCAGGGAGGTATTGAACAGGTCTGCCAGCGGCTCTGCAAGGGCCTCTGCCAGCTCCCTCAGTACTCTAGGGTGAAAGCCATCCGGCCCATATGCTTTGTCCACTCTTAATGCCCTCAACCCCTCCAGCACCCTGCCCTTTGTAATCCCTACATCTGTTGTTCTCTCCCACCCTTAACCACTCCCCCACTTACCTGAGGTATTTGCCTCCCCTTCTCCTGCATGAAAAAAGAGCAGAAGTACTCGTTCAGTGCCTCTGCCTGTTCTTCCCCCTTCTCCACCCATCTCCCATCTTTCTTGATTCTCACAAGCTGGTCTTTGCATCTCCTTTTCTCACCTATGTAACAGAAGAAGTCTTTTTCTCCTCTTTTTATCTCTTGCGCCAGTCTCAGCTCTCTAGAAGGTTTGGCCCCCCCTGACCAGTCTGGTGACCTCCCTAGACTTTTCCCTGAATACATCTTTATCTTCTTCCCTTCCCATTTTCCTATACTTCTGAAATGCCACCCTCTTGGCTCTCACCTCTTCCTTGACCTCTGGTGACAGCCAACTGGGTTTTCTTTTCCCTGCACTTCTTGTTTTTTTTCCTAGTATAGATCTCTGTTGCCTTCTCCAGCCCTCCCCTTATTATATTCCACTTCTGATCTGCATCCATGTGCTGTTGGATGTCTGCCAGGTGCTTGCTCAGAATTTCCCCTATTATCCTAAAGTCCACACCCCTAAACTCAACCACCCTTGTACCCACACCCCTTGTGTCCCTCCCCATGTTTAGCGTGAACCACACCGAGTAGTGGTCACTTCCAGCAAGTGGTTCCCCACTTCTAGGTTCCTTACAGCTTCTCCATTATCCAGTAAAAGGTTCAAAGTCCTTTCCAGCCATGTCGGCCTCTGTACCTGCTGTGTCAAGAAGCTGTCCTGAAAAGCTTCCAACAGGACCCCCTCTCTTGCACTCATGGTGACAGGTGTGCTCCAATCCACCCCTGGTAGGTTGAAATCCCCCTCCACCACAATGCTTTCCTTCCTGCTTACCCTTTGAATTCGATCTGCCAGTTCCCAGTCCAGGTCACAACCCTGTGATGGTGGCCTGTACACTAACCCCATCCTCAGTGTCCTATTCCTCACATCCCAGAACTGCATCCACAGAGCTTTTGTCCTCCCCTTCCTCCCTTATACACTTAATCCCTTCCCTCACATAGATTGCTACCCCTTCCCCATTCCCCTTGGCCCTATTCTTTCTGAATAGCCTGTACCCTGGGATCATCATATCCCAAACCTGGTACTGGGTGGCCTATGTTTCTGTGATTGCCACTATGTCCACCGATTCCACTGCCAAGAGATTCTGTAACTCCACAGTTCTGTGCCTTAGGCTTCTTGCATTCAGTGAGACCACCTTCCAGACTGTTGCTTTGCCAACCTTACCATTCCTCTTCCCCCCTTTGGTCCTCTCTGCGCCCCCTCCTCACTGCTTTCATCTCTAACTAGGGGGGTGAGCACCCTATGCTCCCCTTTCTGGATATTGTTTCTAACAACGGTCCCCTTGCCACCCCCCTTCCTAGTTTAAATCCCCCCTTGTTGAAATATACCCCTCCAATCCCTGTTTGAGTACACTCTTCCCCTCTTTGCTCAAATGTAATCTGTCCCCCGTGTATAGGTCGTTGTTGTCCCAGGTCCTGCCCCAGTCTGACAGCAGTCCATATTTCCTGGTTCTGCACCAGTCCCTCAGCCACCCATTGAATTCCTCTATCCCTTTTTTTCTTCCTGTACTTGCACATGGTACCAGTAGCACCTCAGAAAATGTCTCCGATACTCACACCTCCTCAGACTGCCTACCCAGTTCATTGAACCTCCCCTTTACCATCTCCACTGTTTTCCCACCCAAGTCATTTGTTCCCACATGCACCACCACGTGTGGTTTCATCCTCCCTCTGCTTTTGCACTTGAGAAGTGCCTGTCCTGCCCTGTCTGCAGGCAACCCTGGAATTGCCTCGACCCAGATATGACTGTGCCTTTCCTCCCTTGCTCCCCATCTGATCCACTTCAATACAGAGTCCACCAGCACCAACTCCCCCCCCATCATTCTGATCCTGACCCCACCTTCCACTGTGATCCCTGTCCACTCCTCCTGGAACCCCACTGCCTCCCTCCTAACATCCCTCATCTGCACCTTTTGTGCTCTTTGCATTATTCCCCCTACTGCCTCCCCTCCTGTTGCTACCTTTTCCTCCTCCTCCTCTACCCTATCCTTCCTCTCCCATCTCTGTTTTTTATTGCAAGTCCTGCCTCGTGGACCTTCCCTATCCCTCTCCCTCCTCTCTCGCAGCTCTGATACTTCCCCTTCCTCTGCCAACACTGCAAACATATTGCCTGATGGCCCTACAATGGTGCTCATCACCTCCTTCCTCCTACCCTGATCCCTCCCTCCTCCTACTGTACCTCCGCTCACCTCCCCCCCATCCTCCTTATGTTCCCATATTTAGCTGTGCAGTTCCCTCTCTGCATCTCTCAGCCCCTCCTTAGTGGGGTCACTCCTGCCTCAGCTCCCCCTTCTCTCACTCTCCTTGGTTCCCTCCATAACCCCATTACTTCATCCTCCAATTTCCTTAACCTGTAGCAAATCGGACAGCCTCCCAGCTTCCATAATAAATTCATCCAAACGGCTGCCCCACATCCATTGCAGCTCACTATCCTCCCTATGCTTGCTGCCCTCCCTCCACAGCTCCCATCATTCCATCCTCTATTCTGCAGCCTCCTCCCACCCTTATCCATATCTGTCCACTTCCACCACTCCTCACATTCCCCCCATGCAGCCCTTTGCACCTACTCCCCATTATTTATGTTTGACTTAAGAGTATCCCCACACCTGTCCCCCAGTCCTTACTCTCATACTTATATGCTCTATTACTAGTCTGATATCAGTCCTTTAACCCCTTGGTCCTCATTTGATTGCCTTTACTCAGTAACACATTAATACAATCCCCTCAGTGTACTACATTAATACAGTAACACATTAGTACAATCCCCTCAGTGTATTACAGCTCTTATGAACCCTAAATACTTATCACAGACCCCAAGTATGCTAGATCTGTAGCTTAGTAACACATTATCACCTTAGTATATATCGAATCCAAGTATGACATCACATATCAAGGTTAGTTTTCATATTGTAACAATCATTGCAAGAGACCCTGTGGGCTTGGTAAATCTTTTCATCTCCACCCACCTATACCCACTGTGTCTGAACTTTTACCACCTGACAATTAGCTTTAAGAGTTAGTTCATAAGGGCAGTTTGTATCTCCACAAGCTCCTCCCTCACAGCCTTCAAGTCCAACCCCCAGTGGCTTTTCAGTATTTACCACTGCCAGCAGCTGTTACCACAACCAGCACACAGGCCACCAACAGTTACAATATCATAGCCCAAGTAACAGTTGTAACTCAAAGTACTAATATAAACAGTTGTAACTCACAGCACTAATTTAATAATAATAATAATAATAACTTTATTTTTAAAGCGCCTTTCAAAAATATCAAGGCGCTTTAGATCAAAACACAGTATACAATATCAAATTTAAACATATAAAATAAATACATAAAAACATCACTCAGTTAAAAACAAACCATGCGGTCATCCATATTATCAACAAATATTTACAGATAATTACCATTACTCATCCAGATAGGCCAGATCCCATAAATAAGTTTTAAAATCTTTCTTAAAATCCTCCACGGAGGTGCATTCCCTTAACCGGTGTGGTAGAGAATTCCAAAGAGTGGGTGTGGCATATGAAAATGCTCTACTACCAGAAGATTTTAAATTCACTCTTGGAATCTCTAACAACCCCTCGACGGCCGAGCTGGAGTGATCAGCCGGGGCAGTAAAGGCACCAAAGTTCTTTCAGATAGGTTGGACCCTGATCATGAAGGGCTTTAAAGTCAATAAAATAGCGTTAAAGGTGATCCGCCACCGTATAGGCAGCCAGTGCAGTTCGCGCAGCACCGGGGTAATGTGACTGGATCTCCTTGTCCCAGTCAAAACCCGGGCTGCAGCGTTCTGCACCAGCTGAAGGTGACGGATTTCAACCCCAGAGAGCCCAAAGTAAAGGGCATTGCAGTAGTCTAAGTGCGAAGACACAAAAGCATGGACCAACGTTGGTAGGGAGTCATACGGAACAAGATGATGCACTCTGGCAAGATTCCTAAGATGGTAAAAGGAAGTTCTGACAACAGCCGACACCTGAGATTTGAGGGTCAGCCTATCGTCTACAACAAATCCAAGGTTGCGCACCTGTTCAGAGGTTGAAAGTGACACAACCCCAAGAAAAATTCCAGAGGGCGTGCCATCATGCAACCTCGCTATCTGACCACCCGGCTCCACCACTAACACCTCTGTCTTCTCTGAGTTCAACTTTAACCAACTAGAATCCATCCACCCTTGGATTTCTTCCAGTCAGTTATTAAACACTGAGAGTGCTCCATCCTGGTTGGGTGCAAAAGACAGGTATAGCTGGGTATCATCTGCATAGCAGTGAAACCTCAGCTCATACTGTCTTATAATGTCTCCGAGGGGCAGCATGTACACTGTGAATAACATGGGTGACAGCACTGAACCCTGAGGTACCCCACACAACAAAGGAGTTGAGCCCGAGGAAAAAAACCCCGACACAACTCTTTGTGATCTCCCAGTGAGGAATGAAGTGAACCATTTTAAAACAGTTCCTGACATTCCACAAATTGACCTTAGGCGTGGTAACAACACCAAGTGATCCACAGTGTCAAAAGCTGATGAGAGATCAAGAAGAACTAGAATGGAACGTCTCTTCTGATCTCTCGCCCTCAGAAGATCATTAAGCACCTGAACCAGCGCAGTCTCAGTGCTATGTCTTTTTTGAAAACCGGATTGAAAGGATTCATAGACATTATGAATGGTTAAATGGTCCTCCAATTGGGCTGCCACTACCTTCTCAATAACCTTCCCAATAAAGGGAAGGTTAGAGATAGGTCTGTAGTTTGAAAAACAGTCTGGGTCCAGAGTAGCTTTTTTCAAGATGGGTGTCACCACCGCCTCTTTCAGGGAGTTAGAAAACTCACCAGACTCTAAGGAGCTCCAGACTATTTGCACCATAACTGGACCAATGGTCTCAAGACAACCCAAAATTAGGGGAGTTGGTCCAGGGTCCAAACTACAGCTCGTAGGCCGCACACTATGGATGATCCTCATAGTATCCATGACTTTCAGTCAGCAAAAGGAACTCCAAGAGAATTGAGGTATTGTAAACTCACACTGTTCCACAACATCACCCTTAGAGATTGCCGGACGCAAGCCCGCCCTGATGTCAGCCACTTTAGTTGCAAAGAACCAAGCAAGCTCCTTGCACTCTACTTGCAAAAAGGCTTTTTGGACTTGCAGACAGGCTGGGTTGCACAGTCTATCTACAGTCCGAAACAGCTGAGCCAGTCAGTTCCTTGCAACTGCAATCTCCCTGGACAGGAATTCTGCCTTCTTACGGGTGATTACAGATTGATAGATAGAATAATGTTCCATCAGTCTAAGGTGGTCGACATCAAGGGCGGATTTGCGCCAACAATGCTCTAACCTTCGCCCCAGTCTCTGCAACTCCCTCAGTGTCCCATCAAACCAAGGGGACCTGGGGTGAAGGGATAGGGGGCACTCATGAACAGGAGCAATAAAATTCAGGGCCCCCGTAACGGCCATATTATAGGCCGCCACCAGTGCCTCTGGATTACTGCTAGTCAACACGGGGGATGAGAGGTCAAGGACCACCACCAGGCCTTGGGAAGTGATATTCCGTATTGAGCGGTGCCTGACCATCTCCACAGGGGAAGGCCTTCTCAAGGGGGTATAGAAATTGAACCTGATGGTGTGGTGGTCAGACCAGGTGACTGGTTCCACCTCCATGTCGGAAGAATTGATCCCTAGGAGGAAGACTAAATCCAAAGAGTGCCCAGATTTATGTGTAGCAGTGGAAACTACCTGTGTAAGGCCCAAAGAAAACATAAGTTGGAGGAATTAATTACCAAATTGTGAGAGTTCATTGTCGACCCAGGCGTTAAAGTCACCCAGAACCATCAATCTGGGTGACTCAAATGACATACCGACGAAGAAGTCTGCTACTTCCTGTAAGAAGCGTTTCCCATCTCTGGGTGGATGGTAGATGAAAACGATTAGAACGCCTACCACCTGCTACAACTGTACACTCAAAGGATTCAGTCTCACCTACTACCACATTCGTGAGGCCCAATTTGGTCTTAAAACAGACTGCAATCCCCCCCAGCCCTGCGGTCCAATCTCAGGCGGTGTATCACCGAGTACCTAGCTGGAATCATGGCCTCCAAAATGGGGCCAGAATTTTCATCCAGCCAGGTCTCAGTGATGCAAGCCAGGTCAGCCGAACTAATAAGATCGGCTAAAACAGAGGTCTTATTCTTAACAGACCTGGCATTGCATAACACCGCCCAAGTTGGACAAACCCTCAGAAACTGTCCAGCCTATCTGCCCACCAAATTCAGTAGTGCCCTTGGGTATGGGCACCAGACACGGGAGACCCTGGTCTGGATTCCATTTCACCCTAGGGCACCTTCTTGACTTAATAACCCCAATACAGTGACCCCGCTCTTTCATCCTCTCCTGTTCACCCACCCCCGCCCTCCTCACTCTCCTAGGAACAATCCCCAGTGCTCTACAGTGCTGGTATGTCTCGAACTGTAGGGGAGGAGTATAAAAAGGGCACAGGGCGTGAAGAGAGGAGGATGAATAGCTCACCGCCGTGGAGCCTGCTGGCCAACACATGATTTATCTCAAAAAAAAAATATGCGACAAATATCTAAGTAAACTAATCCAAAAACTCTAAAAGCCTATAACAGAATTTCTAACAATTAAAATCCTAAAAATCCTCCAAAACAATAATAACTTAAACAATAAACCCAACCCAACAAAGTCTACAAACCCACCCTCCTCCCCAGCTAGAAAGAATTCAAACCCAGAAACAAAATATAATAAAATAAATAGAAAAAAATAAAAATCCTTTCTCACAGGATAAAATACATATACAAATATAAACTCCCCCCCACCCTTTCACAGCTGAGGGAAAGGGATAATTTTGGGCACTCCCACTACCCAAAATACACACAATAAACAAAAATATAAAAAACAAACAAAACAACACAATAAAATAAAAGAAAAATAAATATAGGTGTCCTGGTCCTCTCACCAACCAGGAGACCAAAAAATTAAAAATCTGGGGAAGAAGTCAATCAGTGGTAGGAGAAGTCCTGATGAGTCCAACAACAACTTCAAAACCAGTTAAATCCAATAATCATAAAGAATCGGGACCCAGCAGGCTATCAAACAATAGTCCAGTTCTTGTTCACAATGAAAATTCCTGGAATAATAGTTAGTTTACATGTGGAGATAAAGTTCCCTCAATTCAAGTATAGCCAGCTCCAAAAACAGCCCAGGGCAGGTCGCGGTATATACAACCACTCATCCCCACTTGGAATGCAGGAAAAAGCCCAACCTCTGCCAGGCAGTTCCAGCAACTCCTGGAGGCCCTGAGGTCACCAACCCTTCAGTAGGCTCACCCGACCCTCCCAGGAACAAACGGCCGTACTCCGCAACCCACCTCAGGCCAGCTGGACTGGCTGAGCCTCTCTTCCTTCTCCAAAAGCAGGGCTCAAACAGAAACCAAGTCCAAGCAGGTGGTCTCACAAGTGTCCAAAAGTTCGCTATTTAGGACCAAACTCCCATATGTGCACAGGAGTCTTCCATACATCAGCAGCCTAATCAATAAATCCGCTGTCAGCACCCACAAAAGCCCCGAAAAATATCCCTTGGTGACTCCGACAAATCCAACGGGCAGAAAACAGGAGGCAGAAAGCAACTGCACTCCAAACAACCCCCCGATTATTGTCCCCAAAAAGCTGAAGCAAATAGCTTCCGGTTCCAAGTACTCACGGTGTTCACCCAAACCGGCAAATTTCAAAGCTTCCAGGGGATCTTGCAAAATCATGCCGTGTCGTCCAAATCACCAGATCCAGAACCAAAGATCATGATCTCCCAAACAAAACTGCGGCAAACTTCAAAATCCTCCAAACCGCCGGAATCCATAAGCCGCCGTCTCTCGGCTCCCGACTCCCAACTCCAACTCCCGACTCAAAGAAGGACTCCAAATGTAGATAAAAATAAAATAAAATTAAAAACAGATGAACAGAGCAAACGAACGATGTACCGATGCAAAAACAAAAACAAATGCACACTAAAGGCACGAAGCACTACAAAACTATACAGAGCTATACACACGGCTAGCCCAGCATGGCTGTCATCTTGGATGCGATCGATTAAAGTACAAACTATTAAAATATCACAGGTAAAACTGAAGATAAACAGAACCACTTTCCTGAACACACCTCTATCTTCTGTCCCCAGGTCAATAATGAAAGACAAGATGGTTCCTGTAACTACTCCTCTCCAGCTTACCAGGCAAACAGCACAGATTTAAATTTCACTCTAAATATCACTGCCAACAACTGTTCCCACAACCATCACTCAAGCCACCAACAGTTACAATATCACAGCCCAAGTAACAGTTGTAACTCAAAGTACTAATATAAAAAGTTGTAACTCACAGGACTAATTTAAAGTACAAACTCTTAAAATATCACAGTTAAAACAGAAGATAAACATAACCACTTTTCTGAGCACACCTCCCTCTTCTCTCCCCAGGTGAATAAGATATATCCCTTATCCTCTGTACTGCTAAGGTTAGACAGGTAAAATTAGGTAAAGTCCCCACATTCCTGCAGCACCAAGAAATAAAGAAAACCATTCCTGTGTGCTCCCACCAAGCACCCAATAATCAGACTCAGGCCCCACAAAGAAAATTCCAAAAGTGACAACCCCAGGAGTCCTCCCCTACCATGCCAGCCCTCCATCCAGTAAACATTTGTCCCCATCATCCAGCCCCATAGGTTTCATTAAACCACAGAACCGATGACATCGGAAAAAGTCCCTGAACCAGCAATGCCAGTATCATCCCTGAAGATTTCATTGGTCAGCCATATCCATTGGTGGTAGACCTGTAAGGGAAACAAAGCAATTAGGTATAGAACCTTATATCAAGTGATTCTAGGCCTTCTCAAGTAAGGGAAAATAATCCGCTCAAGACAAAAAGTTCTTCTTGGAGTTTGACAGCTCAATCCCACTGTAGGTCACTTCCAACTTACCATTTTCTGAAATATTCGGTCCCACCTCTTGTAGAAGCACTGGATCCACAGCAGCTTATTAAATAGGAACGTCCTCCTTTCCCTGAATCTCTGGAGTGGCTTGAGAAGCTTCAACCAGTCCGTCATTGGGATAGTCTACCCATTCCATCTTGGACTTCTCGGATGGGCTTAGTACCAGTTCTGGAGCAAGTCTCAGGTGTTTGGGGTCAGGGATATGTGATTCGTCATTCAAAGCAGTCGGCGAGCAAGATCCCAATCTCTGTATGCCACCCCCTGCACCTGAGTCAGAAGCAGTGCTCCTGATTGCTGAATCATAAAAGATAAGTCCCTTCCTTGTCTCCCTTTGACATTTAGGGTACTGCCATTCTCCCAAAGCACTGCACTGAGAACCACCACCACCACTGCTGTTGGACTCAGTGGCTGTCGATGTCCCTGACAAGTTCATTCGGTTCACTGCAATCTGCTTCAGTGAAGGATCGGGGTGGTTCAAAGCAGCTTTGCTCTCTAACAAAGATAGAAAGTTCTGAGCAGCCAGGGGTGATTCAAAACAATGGCAGGCAGAACCCCAACAGACAGCCAAAATAGCAGGATATCGCAGATGGAATATGATTTTTCTAGCTGCCAGCTGTTTTCTGATTGGAGCAAAAGTTTTCCGGGCTCCGCTAGCTCCTTCCACCTGGGATCAATATCTTGCCACACTCTGAGACTCTCCCTCCCCAAAGGAGCAGAACAGTCTATTGGACTCTCATCTTCCTCTTCCAGCTAGCCCGCCAATGGCCCAAGTTTGCTTCTGAACCCGGGTCATCGACATCACAAGTGGTAGCGCTGCTGTTATGCCAGTTGGCCAGTCCCATTAAAAATTGCAGTTATATGCCAACTTTCTTTATGCTTGCCCTGGGCTACATTTTTGAGTTCCTGGTATTCATGCAACCCCCTGTCAGCTGATCCATGACAGGTACCAACCCTGGCTTTAAAGATAGATATTCACCCACCTTCACAGCTGGAGGGAAAGGTGCAGATGAAATTAACTCAATAATCAATGTGCCTATGGAGGCGAAAGGGAAGGGGGTTGTGGTATACAAACAAAAAAGTAAATTGAGCTCTTAATTGCTCTTTCAAGTATTAAAAAGGTGATATTAAATTTTATTCTTACTGGGAAAGGTTGATAGGTTCAACGGCCTCCTTATCCACTAACACTGGGAACTGGAAGAGATGCTGTGAGAATGGGGATTTACCCAGGTTTAAAATCAGGCAAACACAAGCCCCAGCTGTACTGTAGGTAGGTATGAAACACCATCCTGATTAGTTGGGCTCTAAAACTGACCCAAGTGGAGTAGGAGATATCTGCCACAATGGGGTCAAATTAAATCTGATTTTATATAGATGAATCAGTGGCACTTAATCAAGCATGTCAGTGTTTCTTTTCCTTACAATTGTCCTGTACATCCTTGAAAGTCTAAAAGTAGGTTTGTATTTGAGTTTTCAATTAAGTTTCAAGTATGCTGCCTGAAGAAGTAATACCTCAGTGCAGTCAAAAGGCCTCATTATAAAGAAAATAGCAAATGGTCATAGTGACCTTCACCCTTGACTGAAGTCAAAATCTAATCAATTGAAAGCCTTAGGCTATTTGAAAACTCTACAAAATATGATTATCCCATCCTCCAGGATAGAATGGTTCCTCATCTAATAGGGCAAATTCAGCACTACAAGGAATGAATTGCAACTACTCCCACACCACCCCAGCAAAAACATTATATTTTGAGTTTAGCATTTCCTATAATGAAATAAACTTTTTTGACGTATGTGTTTACTTTTAAACTGTAAAACTGTTTTTTTTATCAAAGGCATACAGTATATGGTAAATACTGTTTTTTTTCTGAAAGCACAAATTTAATTAAATGACCTCCAGTGATACCTTGTCTGAGATGTATTTATCTGTCTGGCTGCCTGCCTGTCTGCCTCTATCTATCTATCTATCTATCTATCTATCTATCTATCTATCTATCTATCTATCTATCTATCTATCTATCTATCTATCCATCCATCCATCCATCCATCCATCCATCCATCCATCCATCCATCCATCTATCTATCTATCTATCTATCTATCTATCTATCTATCTATCTATCTATCTATCTATCTCTAGAGCAACTTAAAACTACAGCGTCATCCCCTGATAATGGCTTCTAATTATGGTGAAAATCCAACAAGTACCAAATATATAAACCACTGTTCTTGCATTCCACAGCTGTGAAATAACAGAGTCGTAAATACTTTCCAGTGTGTTCCCATGTTCTCACAGTATTTTCATTCCTAACAGAATTAAGCCACAGTTCTCACCACCACCAACAATGTAAGCAGGTGGCAGAAATCAAACATAGTACCTGAATAATATGAATACTGAATTGTACCTTGTTGCTGAAGGATAGCCCTTTAAACAATATTAAGGCCATCTGTTTGTTAGTAATTGAACAGAAGATGCATATACCTTGGCCTTGGGCTGTACAGCGCTTACCTGATGCTGTAATACACTACATTCACCATGCAAAAATGAATAGCAATAAAAATATTTAGAATTTGAAACTTAAAAATGTGAAAAACAAGCAAAAACAATACATTTGCAGTACATCCTTGATTATCAGCTTAATTTTATACAAAACACATTTGGGTGGCAGATAACTGGAGAGCCTGGAGAGGATTGCAGCAGGTGGTGTTTTGTCTGAGGCCACTATTTATTTACTTAGTCTTTGTTAACCGGGTAAGGACCACTAGGCGCAAGTGTCTGTTTTCAGGGTGACCCAGGAGCTTTGGGCTGGTTAAGTGACTTGCTCAGACTGACGCAGTATGCAAGTGGAGGTTGTGGAAATCAAACCCAGGTCCGCAGGTTCCAAGCTCATTCACAGCTTGTTACTCTAACCTCTAGACTATACTTCCAGCCACTACCCCTCCAAATACCTGAGCTGGCAGGTTGGGTTAGGTAGGTAGATGCCCGCTAGGGATGGGGTAGAGTCAGGCAGGCAGATAGGAGTTCCCTGGGGCAGGGAGCTTGTGACTGAAAGGAAGAAGGAAGAAGCAAAAGGATATATAATGGGTTGAACAGCTGTGCTGTTTTCCTTTGCTTCTCTACTCTAGCCTGAATACCCACACAGCTCACCCTCATAAAGCAGGATAATGGAACAACAGGGTGTAGGGAACTCACTGTCCCACTATGGGGGGATCATCTTATCAGTCAAAAGGAATTTTCCCATTTTTTTTCCCATGATGTTTTCTTGTTTTCACCTTCGAGGTAACCAGAGTTTGTAGGGCAGGTTAGTGGCAGGATGTCACAGTCATATAATACATGCAAGCACGGTAGTCACACAAGGTCTGTACAAAGAGTGTAACAGGGAATCATGCATCTTCGCAGGTGGCTCACCGTGAGGCTGGCAGAGAGGTGAGGGTCCAGATGGCTGGAGAACCACCTACAGTGGGGCAGTTAGAGGGATAACCTCTTTGGGCATGGCTCATGGGTGCAGCATCCTCTGACAGGAGACGGCATACTGGAATATAGCCCAGGCACTGTCCCTTCTGAAAGCTGTACCTACTCTGTCAGATTCCCTTGGGGTAAGGGGGTGGTTGATTTATTATAATTTTGGAATATAACAGCCTTGGTATGACTTCCTTATTGCACACATCACACTAATTTGACTATACCTTGGTTTACTACTTGGTTTATAAACAAATGGCTATGGCCATTTTTCTACAAAGTACAAAGTATGTCTTAGTCGGTTCAGGCATGGGAAAGGGTAACGTGTAAAGCCAACAGGGAGGTAGCTCAGGAACAGCGTACTAGGAGTCACTGTGTGCTCACCATAAATGTTAACACCAAAAGCTTGGCATGGCGATCTTGGCTTCTGTTGCATTAAGTTACATATTATTAGAATATTTTGTTAACCATTCCAGAAATTTGGTTGAACTCCAGTCCTTCCTGGTTGGCTCAACTTTTGGTGTTAAAACTGAAGGAGTAATGCGGCCTACTAAGACAACTGAGTGTGGTGGATAATAGGGGGAAATAACACAGTAATTAATCAGTACAGGTAACTCAAAGAGTGGGTGCAGAGGGTGGCATATACAGTACTGTAGCTAGTAGACAGTTAATAAAGTAACACTGTAATTTACTTTTCATTTTACAAAACAAAATGTAATATAATCAGGGCTATCTGCAGCTATTCCATTCAAAGGCTTGTAGCAAAGCTCCTTGATTTCGGTGGTGAGTTTGCTCATTGCTTCCAAAGTCTTGTGACAGAATCACTGCACCCGTTCGGGGCGCTGGCATTAGTTCACCCATCATAAGGGCACCAAAATCCACCATTTGCCTTCCCCTATGAGGTCTGACCCCCTGGAATTGGAATCCTATGTTATGGGGGAGGGGACAGAGACCCCCACAAGGGGGGGGTGCAACGAGTGCAGCCCCCCTGCATACACAATGATTGGCAAATTTTCCAACTGTCACCCTAATGATGGGCGCACTATGGGTGGTGCATTCCAAGGGTGGAACCAAGGGAATTCTGTCCATGAATAATCATATCATGTGATATCATCAATGATGTCAGATACTGTGGCTTGAGGACAGGCTTCAAGATAAAAAAAAAGAGAAAAGAAGCAAGTCACTATGTAAAACATATGTTTTAAAAAAATTGTTACAGAAAATAATGAATTCTTCAGTACATCAGTTTGGTGGTAGACTGCAAGTTCAGCAGACAATTCTACACTGACTATATCTACAGAATCACAAAATTCCTTGGGCCTGGATATAATACAGTACATGCTGCAAAACTCCTTATAAATGCCAACTGCTTTACTAATCAACTGAGATCTGGAAATGCTGACTTAACATTGCCTGGAACCCACTTAAGACAAGTAGAGGTGTTGCAAAATTTCATTTCATGGGCAAAATTTCCATGAAACAGGCAATTTCGCTGTGTGAAATATTTTGTGTAATTCATCTGTTCCATGAAATATATCATGGGGTGCAACATTGTGAAATTTTGCCTGCAGAATGTGAAATTTCACACAAAAATGGCAAAATGTGACCCAAAAATGCTGAATTTCCCCATTTTGTGGGCAAAAGTTTGTACTCCATGGGCAAAGTTCTGCATTTCACTTCCACAAAAAAGTTCGCGAAATGGCTGAATTATGCAAAATATTTGGTGAAACAAAATTCAGCAATTTCGCACATCTCTAAATACAAGGTAGCTAAACAGATTTCACAAGTGCACTATCTTTTATAGAAGCAGATGCAAGTTCAAAACAAACTTTTGACATAGCCAGATATCTCATGAGATTTTTGTTTTATTTCATGTTCAACAATGCTACAGGAACTGCCTTACAACATTCCATTGTAGTAGTAGTACATTTTACTAATCACAGTGCCTTCACTGAATTATATTTTATGGTGGGTCAGTGGGGTGATTTCATGATGGTAAGATAC
Organism: Neoceratodus forsteri; assembly: GCA_016271365.2. Taxonomy (NCBI): domain Eukaryota; kingdom Metazoa; phylum Chordata; order Ceratodontiformes; family Ceratodontidae; genus Neoceratodus; species Neoceratodus forsteri. Next base: position 722,677,250 of record CM028130.1, on the reverse strand, counting down.
CCCTCTGGTCATGTCTTACAGCTGAATTAGTTTATAGTTTTGTTGACACAACTGTAAAATAATAGCAAGCGATAGCACAACTTTAAGTAATAATGCTGTATTTATGTTTTTGTGACTGCTTTTTTAAGAAGCTGACGGTTCATGGTTGCTATAGTAGAGGTTTATTTCTCCTTTAGAATTATAATAATTTCTCCTCTTCTGACTTTTTTAAATTTGTTTTACCAAATAACATGCACCAGAGCTATGCATTTTAAGACTTTAACTCCATTTCCAGATTACATCAACAGACTTCTCAGGTCTTGCTCTCTGAAACCACTATAACCTCTCTATGGTGTTATGTTTTGTTATGTACTGCCAGATTTGTATTATTCCCCATAGTATAGCTGAAATAGGAAAAGAATACTTTACAGTCAGCAAAGTTTCAAACTGGAGGGTAATGAAGGGATATGTGCTATTTTATTCACAACAGATTGGTCTACTACTTCTATCATCTTGCAGCATGGATCAGTTTCTCTCTTGTATTCATCTGAAGTCTCAGTGACTGTCACCACTTTTAGTTAATATGTCACCACTTTATGCTCTGATCTTATTGATACCTACTGTACTGCTGTGGACATTGGTCTTCAAAAAAAAAATCATTAGTTCATATGTGAAGAGACTGCTTCACATGTATTTTCTGAACTATACTACTTAAACTGAAACTAGACTATGGATATTAGGATATAAAAACAGTAAAAGGTTTTGGCACACGTAAAACTCATAAGAGGGATGCATAAATAATTTAAAAAGGTAATTTTATTATATCATGACAAAACAAAACATCCGGCCTGGCATGTTTCAGACTGGCTACAATCCTTTCTCAAAGGCTAAACAAATTCTGAAAGCACTCCTCTTAAATACACACATAATCACAGGTAATTCACATAATAGAACAATCTTGTTTATAATCATTGTAATGGAACAGCAAAAGAACAGTGTCATACTCAATTAAGACCCCAGCAGATAAGAGCTTATCATAAATAAACGGACTTCATGTCTATAAATCGTATGACCATCTAATAAAATATGCAGCAGACCTAATACAACACCAAACTATTACAGCAATTACATAGCTTAAAAAAACCTAACAATTAATATCAACCAGTAAGGAGCCAACACATTATGCACAAGAAAAAACATATAGTAATTCCATTTATTGTTTCTTAAGATAGGGGTATATTTCTAATGGCCCATTCAATCTTGGGCTAATATTAGCCCTCAAAGTCAGGATCCAAAAATTCTCCCTACGTAAAACAAGATTATTAATATCCCCCCCCCCCAAGGGTTATGACATATTTTGTTGATAGCCATGAATTTAAAGGAATGGGAGAGATTGTCATTAACTTTTACAATGTGAGCCACTGTAGCATAAGTATTGTCTTTTCTCTGAATGGCTCTGATATGTTCCCCCCCTTACCTTAAAACTTCTAATTGTTTTGCCCACATAAAAAGCCTTATATTCACATATTGCCAGATAAATCACACACTCAGTATTGCATGTAATACATTGTCTCACCTCACTTCAAAAACTTTATTATTATTGATACTAGAAAAATATTTATCCTGAACAATAAACTCACAATGTATGCATTTTTTTAAATTTAACATTTCCCTTCATTTTATTCAGCCATAGTTCTGGTTGCTTAGTTTTAAAATTGCTATGTGTCAATAGATCCCTAAGTGTAGGTGCTCTTTTAAAGCACATTCTAACTGGTTTCTGTGTCACTTCTTTTAATCCTGGTTCTACTCCCAGCACATGCCAATGTTTTTTAATAATGTCTTCAAACTCCCTTACTTGTGCTGAGTATTCTGTGACATAATTAAAATGGCCCTCTGTATCTATTGCTTCAGTTTGGTTTTGAAGAAGTGTTTCTCTCTCAGTATTTCTGGCTCTTAAATGAGCTCGATGTATGCTTGTCTTGCCATATTCCCTCTGTACTAATCTCTCAGTTAAAATTTCTGCTCCCATTTCAAAATCCTCCTAATCAGTGCAGTTCCATTTAGTAAGCAGAAATTGGCCAATTGGAAAGTGTTTTGGCTACATGCAGCGGATGGCAACTATTCACAAGCAAAACAGTGGTGTCATCTACTTCTTTGCGATATATATTAGTTTTTAAAGTGCCACATTCAGTTTTCTTAATCTCTAAGTCTAAAAAGGTAATAGATTCATTAGAACTTGTAGTAGTAAATCTAAGATGGGGATTCATACTATGTAAGTAGTTTACAAAGGCGTTAAGGCTAATTATGTCTCCCTGCCACAGAATGAACATATCATCAATGTAACATTTCCATAACACCAAATTCTTATTAAAAGCATTTGTCTCATTACAAAAACTAAATTCTTTTTCCCACTTTCCAACATATAAGTTGACTATGGAAGGTGCACATGTGGCCCCCATCGTAGTTCCTTTGATCTGGAGGAACATTTCTTGATTAAACATAAAAGTGTTACATTTCAAAACACATTCCAATAATTTAATTAGAAACTGAGTTGGTGGAGATGGTCCAATTGCAGAAACATCGTTGGTGACGAGATTCAAAAAATAAGCTATACAGTAGCTATAGGATATACCTTTCATTAGTGCAGTGACTCAGTCAGTTTTAGATGGTGGATTGCACAGTATCTTCTCCAAGAACTGTCCAGTACAACTTTTCTCTGGAGGGGAGTTATCAATATTGACTGTTTCTAATACATTTAAGAAAGAAGAGATAAGGGGGTATTTTCAAAAGGGTTTGATGCAGACAGATACGCATGGTGCATTTGCATCTGCTCTATCTGTTTGTGTCCAGGAGCCCTGTTGCTATTTTCAGAAGTTTCATCTGTTTAGAGCAAAAAGTAACAGACTGTGACAGAAAACAGATGCAATTGTGAATGAGTTGCATCTGGTTTGGGTGCAAATGTGTATGTTTTTGAATGCAAACTTTGGACACTGTTAGGCCATCTAATAGATGGTCTAACAGGTTTGGATGCATTTCGGCTTTGAAAATAATAGCAGACACATCTTGGGCAGATTGTTTTTAAAACTCCTGCCCATGATATTTTCTATTGAATCTTATTAACCAGTATTACAGATTGGATAGTCATGAAAGTTAAACAAGACAGTTTCATTGAATGCTGACTACTCAAGGAAGCAAGGCCAGATAGTTCCTTTCATCCTTGATAATCACACCAGGCAGATGCAACATTGCAGAGTGGTTAAGAGCACTGAGCTGCAAACCTGCAGAACTGAGTCTGAATACCACAGCCCCCCAGCTGCATATTGTGTGCCCATGAGGAAGTCACTTAACTTCCCTGTGCTCACATGATGCACCTGGAAACCAGATTCGGCTTAAGTGTGACTTTTCTCGCCCAAAATTGTAAAATAAATAAATAAATAATTACACCAGATAGTTCCTCTCCATTTAGGATAATCATGAGAAATACAAGAGACAGTACCTGCTGAATAGATATGCAGGAGAATAAAACAAAAGTTCCTACCTACTTTTTGACAATTAGATTTGTTCCTATATACATGTTATTTGCTGCCCCAGGGTGAGCTCATCAGGCATTACAGTGTGGGATTTCACTGGTATGCAGATGATACCCAACTGTATATATCCTTTGCCCCGAGAAGTATCCATGACACCGGCATGACAACCCAAACACAACATCCACTACAGTGCCGGGAACCTGTCAACACCCCCGACCGTGACCACGAATGGACCAGCAACACTGCGATGCACAATGCTGGGGGCTGTGCTCCCCGTACTCCCCCACGATGGATACCTAACTCCACTTCGCACAGACAGTGGAGTTAGATATTTACCCCAGTCACTCTAATGTGTCTCAGCACAACACCCCCATCACTGCCAATATAGGCACAATGGGGGTTTCACTGTGGGGGGTTCTGTGTACCGGTGTCGCTGTAGTGGTGGTATACCCCCTAGGAACACATGACGCCATGGACACACTAAACAGCTGCCTTGCTGAGATCAATGACTGGATGTTCTTCAGCTGGTTGCAACTGAACCCAGACAAGATGGAGGTTCTGGTGGTTGAACCAGGTTGAGGTCATGATGGGCGTGCTTCCAGCACAGTCACTGGTCTTTTCCTGGGATCTGTGCCATTGATTGCCTCCCCTAGGGTATGAGATCGTGGAGTGATTCTGGATGATGGTCTGATATTTGAGTCTCAGGTGTTGGCCATTGTTCGAAGTGGTTTTTACCACTTAAGGAATATCACCAGGATAGAGCCCCTAGTTCTGCCCGATGACCTGCCTACACTAGTCCATGCTTTTGTGATGTCCAGAATAGATTACTGTTATGCTCTGTACTTCAGGGTCTCTGGAGGGACCCTCCACCAGCTGCAACTAGTACAGAACATGGCGGCTAGGTTACTGACTGGCCTTTTCAGGTCCAGTCATGTGACCCTGGTCCTGCGGGCCCTGCACTGGTTGCTGGTCTCGTGGAAGATCATCTTCAAGGTGGGCTTGCTCAGTTATAAGGCCCTACATGGTCTTGTCCCTAGCTACCTGAATGATCCTCTAACACCTGCCTCCTCATACCACTCCCTCTGCTCCACAACCAGGGGCCTCCTCTCTGTTATGAGGGCCAGACTGAGAATCTCTGGTGACCGTGCCTTCAGTGTCACCAGACTGGCCCTCTTTTCCATCTTGTGTGAGAGAGGCTTCATTGGTTGAGGCATTTAAAAGGGATCTCAAGGCCTATTATTCTCCCTGGCTGTCCCCGCAGTTAATGATCAGTAATTGTTCTTAACCTGGGATACTGATTTTTCATGTGAACTGCTTTTAAATGTATCTCACTGTATTATACCTCTTTTATCTTGTGCAAGGTGCCCAGAGCCTCTGGGACTGGGTGCCATAGAAAGAAATGTTGCCTTGCCTTGCCTAATGATTAATCAGAACAATCATAGCAGTTCCTGTCCATGTTGGATAGTTAGGATGGTTATACCAGCTAGTGCACTGCACAAAAATTAAATAGGCTCAGAGCAGAAAACAAACTATCCTGATTTTTTGCATCAGTGGAACAAATGACAGATAGATTCTGGTCAATGCTAAGTCCAGGGTCACTAACCCATTTACTATGTGTAGCTATATGTTCAGTCCAACACATATGTCAGCAGAAAAAGTAACTTTTTTTGTTTGCCAACTATGAAATTTGTTTAAAACATCCAGAGGCATGTTCACTGGTTACCCCTAGATTCCTTCACAAGGAAAGAAAAAGCAGAGGCCTGCTGTCTACCCTTCAGTATACATTCCCATTGACCAGGAAGGAAAAGGCAAATACTTTTGTTTAGCACATTTCATACACAGTGTTTTGAAAGCAGGTTAAAGACCAGCCTTGGTCCCATTTAATATGCATTGCACTTTATCTGACTGATTTTCAGTTTTGCAAAATTCAAATTGATTGTGAATATGCCAGCTCGGTGAAAATGTGTGTACACTGTATTTAGTAAACTGTATTCTACTGTATGTCTAAAAATAACACCAACAGCTTAATCTGATTCAAGGTTAGTTGACATTCATCTGTATCCCCCTCCCCTGGGTTGTGCCTGAAAATAGGCAGAATCTGCCTAGTGCACTTACCTGGTCAACAAAAACTAAATAAATAAATAAAATGTTTTATTTGATTTTTGTATTTTTATCATCAGTTTTTCTGGTGTTTGTTTATTGGACAGTGCTTTAAGCTCCAGAATTGCATTTTTAAATAAAATATCTGCAGTGGTAGTTATGAAGAAGTTGCCATCTACTCCAGTAAACCTGCATTATGTCTCAAAATACCTTGTGGAAGTTGAATCAAATCACCACTGAAGATAACAAAGTTGCTGTGGCATGCATACCTCAGTTGCTGCATTTTTAGACAATGTTGAACATTTGTATGATTACCACTATCTATCTATCTATCTATCTATCTATCTATCTATCTATCTATCTATCTATCTATCTATCTATCTATCTATCTATCTATCCATCTACTATCATTCCAATCAGCTTTACAAGCTTGGACCATCTGTGGCAGTCTTCTGTAGGCAAACACTGGGATGTTCAGTGAGTTTAAAGAAGGCTCAGAAATGTCAAGCACAGAGAAGGGATGGGAAGAGATACAACACTGGGGAACTTATATTACTTTCTCAGGGTCATAAATGCAATACCTGGTGGGTAATGGGTGGCTCCAGCCTGGCTCTTCCCAGTTCACAACTTTGCACCCTAACCATCAGACTATACTGCTGTCTAAGGACCTAACTGTTAACAAATCTCCTAATAGCCTTCCAAGGTGGTCTGACAGACAACATCATGTACTGTTTCTTGTGGCTCAGTAACTTAAAATTTTTAGTCTCCCGCAGGAGAGCATCACGGTTAACAAACCTGGCTTCTACCCTTTCAGCATTATACTGGGTTATATTATTGTTAGTGAATATCAATCACTGCCTCCAAAGAGTGATTAAGGCACAGCTAGATGTGCAGTTTATTGAATGGTGATTTTACAAGTTTATGGTGCAGTCAGAGCTGTGCAGCTTAATGATATTTAAGTCAGCAGTTTGCTTTCTGTTCGACCACACAGCAGAGAAATTCATCTCGAGGCTGAACACTTGTCATGGGCCAGATTGCCATAAAGGCATAACTGCATACTGTATCAAAAAGCAACAGTTTAGCACTGGTCTTTACTGATTTTGTTAAGCAGCCCATACAGCATGCATTTATATGTTGCTTTATGACATAATGCCTTTATTCTAACATTTCTTCTCCATCTCTAATCTATCCAGGGTGCTATTTTTCTTTATGCTTATTACCTTTACAGATTTTCTGTCACTGTAGTTCCCTTATGTAGACACAATTTTCTAGCAGGCAACCTGTTTGTAAGGATTTGTCTACTGGCAGTCAAACTGTACCATCACCTACCACTTCACCACAGAAACAGAGCTTTATTTGCTGTACAGTATTTAACAACTGGCATGGGGCTTTCATTTAATGTACTGTTTATTAATTGTACTGCAAACAAATCTAACAAATTGCTGCTACTTCTGCACTTTTACTGGTGGAGCAGTTCATAAACAATGGTGACTTTTTTCTTTCAAGTTTTTTATCCAAGATAACCCAACAGATGTAACATGTTATGTATAGTATGATCTAGTTTTTATTCAATATTTAGCCGAGACTGACCAAAATGCAGGCCAAGTAGGTTCAAGACATGAGTTTACAGTCACACAGTGAGCCAGTGACCATAGTGGGATTTGATCCCGACCACTCCTGATGCATCATTCATTTCTCTAATTACCAAACAATATTGCATTACTGACCTCTAAACTCTTACATGGACCTATCCATTAGCACACCCACGTTAACGTATGCATACTACTGATGTGAAAAAAAAACAACATTTTTATTACTAATTTAAACACACACAGATATTAATTATGGAAATTCTCAATATTGACCTACCGTATTGTAAATAAGGCCTGTGTATAGTAAAAGACTACAGTTGGTGAATACACTGGTGCTTAATCTATATTACTTTTCATTTTAAAAATGGAATAAACTGCCTTATATATATTAAAGAAATATAACTGAAAACATTAAATGGCAGGTTGCAACTGTATACAAACTGCACACTTAATAGCAATATTAATAGCTGCCTGTGTAAACCTGGTGACCTGCCAGCATCAGTAAGACAGGAAAAGGACACATTTACAGCTGAGGGTCTTGCTGGTCAGGGATTTCAAGCTAGTATTATAGTTCTTTGTCTCACTATGTGTTTTAAAATGTAAGAAAAAAAACAGCTGTAGAGTCTGTCTCCCTCTGTCTATCATAGAAATTCTTGTTGCCGTATTGGTCCTTGTAACACAAGATCCACACAAATAGATGATTTAATACCTTACATGGTGGTGGGTGGGATGAATATAGATTTGGGATTTATGTCACATTACACTGCTTAAACAGCTCCTGTTTTTTCACCTGCTTCAGGGACAATGCATGGACATATTGTTGTGGTACATGGTGGTATTGCATTATGCTTAGATACAAAATGGTTATACGGATTCCTTTTTACTGATTACCTATACATTGATTTCACCCTGGGGAGGGAGAAGGGAAGGGTGTGGTGGTGCAGTGTTGATTCCCTCAGTTTTGGATTCAGATTTATAGAACTGTTATTTAATAGTACAGAAGATTAGGTATATTTTGGCACATGTTGATAAATGGTCATATTAGGATAACAGCATCTCAATTACAAGGGGGTCTGTGTTAGGTTTGGGTTTTTGAATGTGCACAAACACTCATCACTTGTTACAGAATTGCAGACAGATCATGTTTAAACAGTATAAGTTTGAATATTCATGAGTAATATTGACTTATTGTACACAGAGTTTAAAACAAATGTATCTGAACAGTACTTACACTGTATAAATGTGTGAAAAAGCTGGTGAACACTTAATTTACACTAGGCCAGGTTGTCTTCAAACCCACTTTTTTGCTTAACAAAAAGATATTTTCATATTTAGAAGAGTTTTAAAACTATATACTACGTATTGTTTAAGCTTATTTTATCTTGTGGTTTAAAATCATAGTCATTTACTTATACAATCACAGACACACACACAGACAGGATTTTAAAATTAAGCTTTAGTTGTTTTATGACCTTTCTCAGGGAAGGAGCTATCTATTCTGTGACATTTGAACTTGAAATGCCTTTCCTTTGATTTTGCTATCTTTACATGGATCTATGTTAATTTTTGAATGCAGTTTAGGCCAATGGGGATCCTTAACAACTTTTCATCTGTTTTTTTTTTTTTATGTATGATCTGGGTTTTGAGAAAGCGTGTTCTTCCAAACCAATTGTCATTGATTTCTGATGAAGGATTTTGTGTAGTCTGAAAGCTCAAAGCACCTGCTTTCTTTTGTAACAACTATGTTGGTCCAATAAAAGGTATCAAATCATCTATCTGTGTGGATTAATCTATCATAAGCACTCTGTAGGTTATGCAAATCATTGTGGGCTACAGGAGGAAGGAAGTCAGCCCATTCAGTAAGACTTCCTAACTAAATTTTTATAAAGGGCACTATAAGGTAATTTTCAGCCACAACCAAACCTATGCAGGTTATAAATGCTGCACATATCTGAGGAAAAACAATAATTGTGGGTATAAAGATTTGAATCACCTTTTACCAAACCAGAAGTACCACAGCATGGCAGTTCCTGTCCACCATCCATATAAATCTGGCACCCTGCTGGCGCTTGTGAGCAGGGACAGAGGTGGTAAGTGTCTGCTGTTGTCAACTGGAGAAAGCCATGATGCCCAGATACTGAATTTATGTACTGAATAATTCATTTACTTTTATCATATTTTTAAATTGAACCAACATACATAAATGGCAAATATTATCATTACCCTTGATGGAAAGTTAAGACTGAAATCCAGAGGATGCTCAGTGTAAAAGCTTATAAGCGCTGACTGTGTCACTGGGGAATATATTTGTGGAAAGCATACACTAAATAATGAATTAACAACCAAATTAAACATATTAAGTGAAAGGCTGAACAAGATGGAAAACTGTTTAGACAATATGGATACACAAATAAATAGAGGGGGAGATCAACTTAGACCACAGGATGTTGTGACCAGGGAAAGAGAATCTATTAGGGCACTAACAATAGGAGAGCCTGGGAATCATGATTCACACATCTTGGAGACTGAAGGAAAAAGAATAAGAGCAGAAAATGACATTGAACTAGGCTAAGCAGTAGTATAGTCTATCCAGGTTACAGTCCCTCCTGGAGTGAGGGTAAAAGATGTGACAAACACCATGAGTCAATTGATAGAAAACAGTTAATAAACAACCACTTATGGGCACACATATTGGGACTAATGATGTGGTCAGGGCCAAAGAATCAAAAAGAACTTTGAGGAAATAGGAAAAAATTTAAGGGGAAAACAACTCTAAAGGCTTTTCCTCAGAAATACTGCCTCTACCTAAATTGGGACAAGATGGATATGGTGCTCTATGTAGAATAAACTGGTGGTTAAGAAACTGGGAAGCTAAGGTGGGATTTCAACTTATAAGACAATGGAGAATATTCTTGGGAGACATGGCCTATACTTGTAGGGCATCTGGTTTTAAATAAAAATGGGGAAGTAGTCCTGGATAAGAGAATTAGTACAGCAATTTCATTCAATTTAAACTAGGTTCTAAAGGGGTAGGGAACCTAATTAACTGCAGCACTCAAATATATAAGGAGAGACCTTCTATTGTCAGTAAGGGGAAAATAGAATTCCGGCCTGGTCAAGCAATTAATAATAGGAATTCATCAAAAATTCTATCACTCAGTGCTAGAAGCTTAACCAGTAAAATGGATTATTAAAAGCCACACTACATGAACACAAATATGACATGATATCAATAACTGAAACCTGGTGGAGTGACAATGTATTACACAAGGAAAGCAGGAAAAAAGGAGAAGAGATGGAGCAGCCATATATCACAAAGAGAAAATCCCAAGCAAACAACTTGTAGTATCTTCCATTCCCTTCCCCAGGAAATATCTGGAAATTCATCACACAGAAGGAATAAATGATGTCAATTTACATACTGAAAGCATCTGGCTAGAAATAAATGAGAAGTCAGGACCCACCATTATTGATATCTACAATAGACCACCAGATAGTAGTCATGAATATATAGAAAAACTGTTCATAATAGAAACAAAACATTAAAACATAGATTTTTGTCAGCAGAAAAGGACCATTAGGCCTATCCAGTCTGTCTCTTGTCCCTGCATATTCCATCACCACTGACCCTAGTTGATCATAGGTGTCACTTCCCCCCGTTCCTTGACCTAATATGCCCCATGCATATTCCATGTATGCTTGAAGCTCCCCCCTGTCATTGTCCCACACTACCTCCTCTGGCAGGCTGTTCCACTCATTCAGCATCCTTTCCATGAAGAAGTATTTTAGCACATCTCTCCTAAACTTCCCTCCTTTAGCACCATTGCATACACCATTGTTCTAGTGCATTCCTTTCTCTGAAATACACCTCTGCATGCACCTTCTTCACTCCTGTGAGGTACTTATAGGATTCAATCATGTCTCCTCTCAACCTCCTCTGTAGGTTTCAGTCATGTCTCCTCTCAGTCTCCTTCCATCTATGGAGTACATGTTGAGTTCCTGCAGCCTTTCCTAATTTGGCTTCTCATACATCCCCCTCACCATTTTGGTTGCCCTCCTCTGTACTGCTGCCACCATTTCAATGTCCTTGTGTAGCTTCAGCTTCCAGAACTGGGAATAGTGCTCCAGGTGGGGCTTCACCAGTGAGAGATACAATGGCATCAACGCCACCCTCCTCCTGCAAGAAATCACTCTCCCAGTGCACCCTAGCATCTGGCTAGCCTTTTCCACTGCTTTGTCACACTGCCCAGTCACCTTGATGTCATCAGATATGATGAACCCTCAGTTGTATTTCTTGCTTGACTGTAAGCTCCACTTCCCCATTTTATACACAGTTCCTGGGTTCTGCAGCATTAAGTGCATAACCTTGTTCTTTTTGGCATTGAAATCCAGCTGCTACCTCCTAGACTACTCTTCTAGTTTCCTCAGACCTCTTTGCATTCTCTCCACCCCATTCCTGAGTTTCAGCCCTGTTGCAGATCTTTCTATCATCTGCAAAAAGACACACCTTCCCCTTAAGCTTCTTCACAATGTTCCTTCTGAAGGCACTGAAGAGTACCAGTCCCAGCATTGAACCATGTGGCACCCCATTAGTCACTCTCCTATCTCCTGAGTGTTTACCATTTACCACCACCCTTTGCCTCCTATCTCTTAACCACTTTGATAAAAAAGTTTGTCACCTTCTCCCCCACGCTGCATAGTTTCTTAACTAGCCTCACGTGCGACACAGTGTCAAAAGTATTACAGAAGTTCCAGATAGACCATGCCCACTGTTTCCCCTTGATCTACCTCTATGGTAATCAAGTCAAAGAAGCTTATGGGATTAGTTTGAAATGTCCCCCCCCCCCATGAAACCAAGCTGCCTGTGGCCCTACAGCCCTTTTGCTTCCAGGTGCTCTACGAGCCTCTCCTTCAGTAGTGTCTTGATTAACTTCCCCACCACTGATGCAAGACTGACATAGTATCTAAAACAATAGATATGTGCAATGGGAAGAAGGATGTTATTTTGACAATTTCAATATCAGAAATTTCAGCTGGTACAATTTCACATGAAGATGTAGTATTGGCTCTACTTTCATTGATACAATCAAGGCGCTTGGTCTAGAACAACTTGTACGGGCCCCCAAAAGAAGAATATAAAATATCAGGCTTAGTGCTGACTAACATTAGCAATAAAACTAATAGAAGTGCACTAATTGTACTCCTGGAAACAAGCAACCACTGTTTAGTAGATATTGTAATCACCAAAATGATAAACAGAATCATGGGTAAGATCATGTATTTTAATTATTTTGAAAAGCTCACAGACATGGATTTAATGGGACTATGCAACCAGAGTAGTGTTATGCTTGTGCAACTGCAATAACTGTTTGGCTGTTTGCACTCTCTATTCCATGGAGAATTACCACCCTGTAGGGGTACCAAAGTCAAGGAACCTTCAAAGAGGGTTCCAGCCCAAGAGGTGACATGAGAAAGATTCCCTTGGCTAAAGGTACCGTAGGAAGGAGTTCCCTTGAGAAGAGAGGCATGCCACTGGAAGAGGAGGGGAGGATGGTGGGGCAAAGAAAAAGTGTTTAAGAAGGCTGGAGGAACTGCTTATATAGCTCAGGAAGGGGATGTGGCTGGTTTCTCACACCACTGAACTACAGGCATAGCCTTCCATTCAGTGGTCCTATGAAACCAGAGTAGTGTTATGCTAATGCAACTGTGATAACTGTTTGGCCATTTACACTCTCTGTTCCACACAGAATTATTACCCTATAGTGGGTACCGAAGACAAGGAACCCTCAAAGAAAGATGCTGTGGGAAAGATTCCCTTGGCTAAAGATACTTTAGAAAGGAGCCCCATAAAGAGTATTGAGTAGTAAACATTGACTGCCAAGTTGAGTGCAGATTGACAGCAATGAGAACGCTTGAAGAATATGAATGAGATGCATAGGTTATCAGGATTGAACAGATACAATAGATTGCATTGATGACATAAGGGGGATTCCTAAGGAGAGAGAGAATGGCAAATAGGGCCACCATCCATCTCCATCCAACAGTGGAAACCTACCTAAGGAAACTAGGGCATACATATTAACAACTAACTATATATTATGATCTTTGGCATGGAGGAGAGGAAAACCCCCTTTTTTAAAGGAGGAAACCTCTGGGATCCAAGGCGTAGGTCACCTTCCTTCCAGGCTAGGGATAGTTTATTTAGTGCCAGCTCTGCTGCTGCAATTTAGAAACCTAATCAAAGGGGAAGAAGTATTCCAATTTGGTAGAAAGCCCTCACAATCCCTCTAATGGGAATGCTGTTAAGGGTTGCGAGAGGCCTCTGCAACAATGGGTACTCTTGAAGCAAGAGCAGATCCCCAAGGTGGGAGAAGGCGAGCAATGATCACTGAGGCACTCAGCTGGTCTATCAACTAAAATGGACCAGGTGAACCAGAGACAGTCATAGGGAGAAAAGCTTTTGAAGGCATCATGGCATCGCCATTGACAAAGGGGTGCTCTTGCGCTTAAGGGCCCCACCCCCCAGTAGCTGAAGTCTTAATTTCTACATCAAGAGGTGCAAACAATGAGTTAGATGACTCAAGGTCCACCAAGAGTGAGGACATTCCCACTACGGGCCAGATGAGAAGGACCCTGCCTTGAGCTTTACATGCTCAAGATGTGGACTTCGTGGTTGCAGATTGAGACCATCAGATACAGGGCAAGCCCAAAGCCAGAAAAGGTAATGGACATGGTTGATATGACTCCGATTAATGACTGAGGGCATAAATCTACTTTGATGTACTTGATAGAAGGAGGCCAGGTGAAGCCAATGTCCTGGGTAAGGTAGGAAGCTGTAGTGTGAGCCAGCATTCAGAGGTTGATAGTGGTAGCAGCCAGTAAAAACCAAGCCAACCAATTCCATTAATGAAGCCAAATTAATGGTGACATAAAAGGTATGTGTTTAGGTAATGAGAGGCTGAGACACCAGTAATTGAATCAGTGAGGTTTGGCATAATGAATCAATGAGAATTAACAGTTGATCACTATGGTTTCAGCATATATAGTGAACTGACATGAGTAGCATAAATGCCTTAGATGCCATTAAGGTGGAGTTAGGTTCCAGCAAAGAGCCAGTGCAGTGCAATAATCAAATGCAATAAAAATCTTGAAAGCCATGAAGGCTGTGAGGATAATGTATTTATGCATGGATAACTGAATAGCTATGTAGGAAAGGAATAGCAAGGAGCAGGGTGATTCATATAATTTATGTAAAGCATGCTCCTGCTACTTAGAGCCATGATACCTGCTGTGACATCTCAGTCCCCCGCAATGGGAATAAAAGGGAAGCCACAAGCTGAGCACCTTGAGACCAAACAGCAACTGTAATGTTGGTATGGTAGAACCCTAAAAAATAGAGGTGCTATTACAGGCACGGTCCTAGTTAAGGACAGAGCCATATGATTGCAAGCTGCCAAAGTAATGTGAACACATTGAAACAAAATAATGACTAAAAGGTTCAAAATGATTAAATTCAGAAACATACTACTAAAATGCCTGCAGTTGTAAGCCATGTCGGTATAGTAATACACCAACATGAAAATACTAGAGCAACACAAACATTGAAGGTTGGGAGTAGAAGCTGCACCAGGCAGTTAATGTAATAGCTGACAGTTTCAGCATAGCAATGCAGCAGTTGACTGAGTGGAGCTAGCACTGAGTGGAGTAAGAGTATAGCTGTTGAACAAACATACCACAACAAGAAGTGACAGCTAGTTGAGCAATATGAAGCCTGGACCAGGTGCAAACAATTAAGGTGGCAAGCACAGGAGACAGCAGGCAGGAACATAGCAGTGTAAGCAGAAGCATATAATAGCAATGCAGTTGACTGAGGTTTGCAAAATCTAGTGAGTAAATGGGAGCCAGAAGAGCTCAGGCACGGGATTAACGCAATAAAAATGAAGGGCAACAGGATGCTAGGAAAAGTAGAAAGCTCCCCCCAGAAAATAAAATAAATGCAAAACCAAAAAAAATGCACAAATACAAGAGAGCAAGAAAACAAGCAACACAAAGAAGCACACAACAGCTGGAGGCAAAACAAATACAAACCAAAAGCTGGAGAAACACACAAACAGAATTCAGCACAAACCAAGCACAGCCCAACGTAAAAGCAAAGTTGGGGGGGCAAAGACCCAGCAGGCCCAAGGAAGAAGTCAGACTGACAGAGACTCTGGCTGGCAAAGAAAGAGTGCTTCAGAAGGAGACTTTGAGGAACTGCTTATATAACTCAGGAAGGGGGTGTGGCTGGTTGCTCACCCAACTGAACTACAGTCATAACCTTCCAAAAAGTGGAATTAGGAGGAATTAGTTGAAAACAGAACCACAAATGAAATATAGAGTATAAATAGAACAAGTTATTTAGTCTGCAGGGGAAATGGGTTCCTAAGAAAACTAAACATAATAAGAGGGGAATGAAGCCAAAATGGATGTCAAGAAGGATCAGCAAACTGATCAATAAGAAAGAGTTTGTTCAAGGTACAATGACAGAATAACAACAATACCAGCTTACTTGCATATAATAATGCTATATGAAAATGTAAACATGCAATATATAAAAGTAAAAGAATCAATGAAATGAAATAGGCATACAACTGTGACAAAAACCTGAAATAACTTTTCAGTTATATTAAGTCTTTAGAAGCTGTAAGATCCAGTGTAGGCCCTGGTAGTGAATAAAGCAGCAATTGATAAACCAACCAAGGGTCCTTAAAGAACTAAGAGAGGTGGTGGCTGAACCTCTGGCTATCCTGTTTAGCCAATCACTGGAAACAGGGGAGGTACCCAAAGACTGGAAGACAGCAGATGTAGTCCCCTTATACAAAAGCGGGAACAAAGAGGAAGCAGAGAACTACAGACCAGTCAGCCTCACCTCGGTAGTGGGAAAGATCATGGAAGCACTTCTGAAGGAGAATTGGTGGAACATCTGGTTGTCAATGGACTACAGGACCCAAGGCAGCATGGTTTCACCAGGGGGAGGTCATGTCAGACCAATCTCATTGAATTTTTTGACTGGATGACTAGGGAGGTGGATCGGGGAGGGCAGTGGACTTCAGCAAGGCCTTTGACACTGTGCCACATAGAAGACTATTACACAAACTGGGGAATATGGGTGTGGGCAGGACAGTAGTGTGGTGGGTAGGTAACTGGCTGGGTGGCAGTACACAGAGGGTGGTGGTAAATGGCTGTCACTCCACAGAGGGAAGAGTGACCAGTGGGGTACCACAGGGATCAGTGCTGGGACCGGTCCTATTCAACATCTTCATCAGTGACATTGTGCAGGATCTAGAAGGCAGAATTTCACTGTTCGCTGATGACACAAAGCTCTGTAACAGAGTAGACATACCAGAGGTGTAGACAGAATGAGAAGGGACCTGCAGAAACTTGAAGAATGGTCAAGGGTTTGGCAGTTGAAATTCAATGCAAAGAAGTGCAAGATAATGCATATGGGCACAAAACCCTGGCACAATATATCAGTTGGGGGTGAGGATATAGCATGCACCAAGCAGGAAAGGGATCTTGGGGTTGTCATCTCTGATGACCTCAAGGTAGGAAACAGTGTGACAAGGCACCAGGTGAAGCAAATAGGATGCTGGGATGTATAGGCAGGGGCATCACCAGCAGGAAAAGGGAGGTCATAATTCCGCCATACAAGACACTAGTGAGGGCCCCACCTGAGTACAGTGTACAGTTCTGGAGACCATACCTACCTAAGGACATAGACAGGGTAGAGAAGGTTCAGAGGAGGGCAACAAAGATGGTGCATGGATTGCATCACAAGTCCTATGAAGACAGGTTGAAGGAACTGAACATGTACTCCCTGGAGGAGAGGAGGGAGAGAGGGATATGATAGAGACATACAAGTATCTTACAGGGAGAAACAGAGTGCAGGAAAACACTATTTTTAAGCGAAAAAGATGTTCCAGGACTAGAGGGCATGGGATGAAGTTGGAGGGAGGACGATTCAGAGGAAACATGAGAAAGAATTTCGTCACAGAACGGGTGGTGGACAAGTGGAACACCCTGCCAGAGGAAGTGGTGGGGGCTGAAACAATCACGGGATTTAAGAATGCATGGGATAGACATAAAGGAATTCTAGAGGTCAGGGGTAAGGGGAAACAGACTTCTATGAAAACAAACTGAACTTATAAGCTCAAATGGGCAGACTGGGTGGGCCATAGGCCCTTATCTGCCGACACTGTCTATGTATCTATGTAAGCAATATGTCATAAATTTTTATCAAATACTTTGGATGTTTTCAATAAAGATACTGATTCGGAGATAAATCAGTAATCATAATAACATCACTTATGTTCTTGCAAAAACATTTGCAGAAGAACATGTTCTTAGTAAGCTCACAATACTCACACATACAAATTCTTGGGGCAGATAACATTCATCCCGAATGCTCAGAAATCTCTCAGTATCCCAAATAAAACCATTATTTTTCCTGTTCACCTCATTCTTTCTCACTGGAAAATCCATGAAGATTGAAAACAGGTGATAGTTATACCTGTTTTCAAAAAGGGGAAAGGGAAAGGGGAAATTGTTCAACCAGGAAAGGCACACTAAGCCAGAACTTATTTCCAGGTGCAACCTGGGAGCATAAGGAAGTTAAGTGATTTGCTCAGGATCACACAGTATGCAAGTGGAAGCTGTGGGATTCAAACCCAGGTCTGGACTGCTGGATGCCACCAGATTTGCAGCTCAGAACCTTAGATCACTGCGCTATACTGCCTCCAGGCACCTAGTTTCCAACTACAGACCAATGAGCCTAACATCGGTAATGGGTAAAAATCATGGAAAAATTCTGCAGGGTTACTTCATAAGTATAGTGGGACAGAATGTTATAATTGACATAACTCAGCACAGTTTTACCAAAAAAACATTTGGCATTACTAACCTAATATTATTTTATGAACCTGTCAGTGAAATACTCAACCTCAGCATATCTTATATCATATACTGTACTCAGATTTCATCAAAGCTTTCATTAAAGTACCTCATTCGAACAAGTCAGTAAACTAAGCACAACAGATTCTGACTCTAGGACAATACGGTGGGGTGAAAACTGACTAATAGGTAGATTGTAGTGTGTAAGATCCAAGAGTATAATCTTGAGGGGTATCACGGTTGAGAGCAGAGTGCCCCAAGGATTGGTCATGGGACTGACCTTGTTCACACTGTACCTGAGAGATATGCATGTGAGATTGTCAGGATATTTACCAAAGTTTGCAGATGATACTACATTAGGTGGCCCAGATTTATGTATAGAAGATAAAGACAAAATACAAGCTGACCTCAACAAACTTAACAATTGGTCTGCCATTTGGGGCATGAGTTTAACACCTCGAAATGCTTTGTGATGCACCTGGAAGAAAACAATAACCATAGACCATATAACTTAGGAGAACAGATACTACTCTATGTAACAGAGGAAAAAGATCTGGGCATTATTATTCAGTCTAATTTGAAATTAACTAGTAATAGCAAGACTGCGAGACAGACATTACTAGATATAAAAGAGGAAAAAGATTGGGGCATTATTATTTCATCTTTTTTGAAACTCACCAATAATAAAACTGCAAGAGCTAAGGCATTATGAATTCTATACTGTGTAAAAAGGAATTTTACTAGTAGGAGCAAAAACTGTATAATCCCTCTGTACTACCATTGGTAAGCCCATATCTGGACTGTTGTTCCCAGTTCTGGTCACTGTAACTTCATTTAGAAAATAATAACCTGAAAAAGGTCCAGAGAAAATTTACCAAAAGGGATCAGTTATAATGCAAGGCTTAGAAGACTCGGCCTGCACAGTCTTTAATGGAGACAAATCGAGGTGACTTCATACCTATACGTGTACTCATTTTGGACACATTGCTGTGTGCAGGAATGGGTTTGGAATACAAAGCAAATAAATATTACACTGGGGGCATACACAACTTAAGGCTGAATTATGAAAAGCAAGTAAGACAGGTAACATCTACACACAAAGGGTAGTTTTGGGGTATAGATAGAATTCTTTATGGGTTATGATGATGTGATAATGGGCTCTGAAGAAATCACAGTGCATCCAGTGTTTCTTATCCATTTTCAGGCTTAAAGTGGCTGTATATGCTATGGCTATGGATCCCTTTTCACAAGATTCCTTTAGTGCCTATGTCGTGGAGTGATGTGGCAGCTTTGTACTACAGTATATTATTAATGGTTTTTGAATGAATTAATTGTATCTCTGTATATCGGAGGTATAAAGGTGAACATGGCTACCAATTCTGTGAGGTTAAACATGGTTGCATGGAAGATGAGAATAACTTTTCTAATGCATTTGTGTTGTATTGATATACTGTTAAATTTTAAACATCCTGATTATTTGACCACTTCAATCAGCTGTAAAATAATTTGAACATAATACAACTATTGTTTGCCTTGTTACTCTTGTATTCATTGCAAAACAACTACATTAATACAGATTAGGGTGGTTACCACACAAAAGTCAAACCCTCAAAATTTGAAATGTGCTGTTACAGACTTCAACCCAATGCTCACAAAGTTTGGAAATGTGCTATTTGGGCTGTCAAGCTGAACTCCCATCCCTTAGCCTTTCCTTGTTGCTCAAAACCAAGCTACTGTTAAAGTATGAGGCCATGCGTCAATAGTATGGTACCACATACAGGACCAAAATATTCAAAATACGTGAACAGCAACCCTAATCCCCACCCCTTTCTGTACCATCATGACCCAAGGCCAAGCTACAGATCCAACTCTATACTACAATGATATGCAGGTTCATGTGAGCCTCTTTGGGCTGAATGCTACGCTGCACAGTTAAGACACCATTGTATGTTGACTATGTATGGCCTTGTGAACCCTGTGTATAGTATAACATACATTTAGCAACAGCATTTTGTTTCAAATATTGCTTAGCAGGACAGTACTATCCACTTATAACTTGTTTCTCACAGCTTCAGCATGACACTGTATAAAATAGTATGCATGTCCCAGATATGTAACATGCTTTAAGTAGTTCCCAGTATTCATCCTTAAGAATGAAAGTTACAAGTGTGCAATATGCATAGTGCTGTACTTACAAATCTGTAAAATATATGCTGGTTTACATAGGTCCACAGAATTGTGTGCAAAGTAAGCCACATAATAAATGGATGTAACACGCTAGCTGTGCTTCACAAGGATTCTAATTACAAACATACAATGAATAAATTATGTATTAAACACCAGACTTACAGTATATAGCTTGGCCTTGTGTCACAATGGTAGGGGATGGTGTGGGGAGCAGAGTTACTATTTAAAATTGTTAAATATGTTTGCCCTGTATCAGGCACCACAACACTAGTGCATGCTCCCATATCTGTAGCTTGTTGTTGTTTTTTTTTGGGGGGGGGGAGGTGGGAGTTAGGTTTAACAACTCCTAATAGCACATTTCCAAACTCTGAGGGTTTGAGTTTTGTGCAGTAGCAACCATAATATAATTTAACATAGTTTTTTTTTCAATTACTTTCTTTAGTTTTTGAGACAGTAGAGTTGTAACTTGCTTTGTTTCTTGCTTAAGGAGGCAATATAGCATAGTGGTTGAGAGCACTGACCCGCAAACCTGGAGACCTGGATTTGAATCCCATCAGCCCCCACCTGCATACTATGTGATCTTAAGCAAGTCACTTAACTTCCTTGTGCTACCAGGTTGTACCTGGAAACAAGATCTGGCTTAGTGTGCTTCTTCTGGTTAAACAATTTCCCCTTTCCCCTTTGTACAGGGACCTTGAGGCCCTGTGCAAACCAAGAGGTATCTCTTAACTTTCTTTATGCTTCCTAACTGTCTTTGTGTAGGGCAAGATGCACACAGCACTTTGGTTCCTGTGTATGAGTCCTAGCATTCTTTTTGTAGAGCTCTACAGTGATGGAGAACAGCAGAAATCCTTGTTTAGTCATCTGGTAGCCTTCAAAGACAGACACCAGGACAACAATGATGGTTCTGAGAACTTGGAATCTGAAGGCCATTTACTGTAGATCACCATTATTTTGTGAAGGAATTTATGAAATGGGCATCATGAAATAGGAGCTATGATTGGCTGCTAGAGATGTGATATTCTGTCTGATGCACAGGAAAAAGGTCCAAAAGTGGGCAGTGGGCATTGATATAAGTGATGCTGCCCACTCAGAACCTTAAAAAAAAAAAAAACAGCCATCTTGTTTGTGCCATAAGTGGTGCCAGCCTAACTATAACAAATAAAAGAAATACCTGTGACCTCCTGTTCAGATTGGACCACTGTTTTCACATGAACTGCATACGATGCATTTTTTTATACTGAACCGCGATCTCGCTACCCGCTCGCTCACTCACGATCGTTCCTCACGGCGGGGAATGTACAGCCACGATGTCTTTAAAACTAAACCACAATCGGGCTACCAGCCCACTCACTGTACCTGCCATCCTGCTTGCTCTGTGTGTCTCTCTCTGTACCAGCCCACCTGATCTTCAATTTTTAACATTAAATTATGCAATCTCGCTACCCGCTCGCTCACTCACGATGAATGTACAGCCGCGATGTGCTTAAAATGAAAGCGCAATCGCGCTACCAGCCCACTCACTGTACCTGCCGTCCTGCTCGCTCTGTGTGTCTCTCTCTGTACCAGCCCACCTGATCTTCAAGTTTTAACATAAAATTATTATAAAAAAAATAAAACAGATGAATTTTACTTGTCTACACCAACGTGTGTGTGAGGGTAGAGGTGAATACTGCATGACAACCAGACCTAAAGTACAGAAGCCTTTCTAGGACAAAAGTCCTTAAGTGCAAAAAAAAAAAAACCCACAGGACACTTAGGCGGAGGAACTATTTTATTAAAAATTACACAAACATACACGGTTTTTCCTACTTTAAATTGCAGATTTAACCTATCAAATGCAATTTCCACTAAAGATGGCCATTTCATAAGCGCAATAAGCCACTCCAGGGTGTGCGTTAGACACTTTAACACACGGCTAGGAGGCTGGAAGCACTCGGCCAGTGGCCTCGTGCCTCACTACGCCTCCTAGCCGTATGTTAAAGTGTCTAACGCACACCCTGTCATGTCTTATTGCTTAAGTAAGGGATCCCTGGTAAAGAGAGAGATGATCCCATGGGGCTACCCTCAAGAAAATTCCCTGGTGGCCTTCTGATGAACAGGGGAGTTCACCAAAGTGAGTATTTTCACACCGGGGGAAAATGTGGTCCTGTCTTTGGCAGAGAGGTGCTTACAGCTATGTTGAAGATGGTGAGACATCTGTTGCCAATTACTGAGCTGCTGACACAAGTAGGAGATGGACCTTCTATTTGTATGGGGAATCCTAGTATGGTATGGATATTGGAGACATTGCCTCTGATAGAGGGCCTGTAGAGATTGCTAGCCACCTCCTGAGGGATGGCTGAGGTAGGTGCTTGTGCACTAGTGTACAACACATTGTTTGGTGAGAGTAAAGCCCTGGTTGATATGAGGTGAAAAGATCCGGGGTGGACATAGCCAGGAGTGCCAGAGTGAATGTCCCTACAGTGGTGCTGCCTCCTGTGCACAAGCTAAATTGATGCTGCAGTGGCATGATAGTAAATGAAAAAACAGTGAACCCAAAGTGTATAGCATGATGGAGCTCTGGTAAATTCAGAAGGCAGCATAGGAAAGGCTCTCTGCTGAGGTACAACCTCACCCTCTGATACACTGCATGAAATAGGAGGAGTCATGTGGCTCCTGGAAGAGCTGTGTAAAGGGTAAAATCTTTTTTAAGGAACCCTAAGGTTTTGTCTTACGTCCAGGGTCAGAACTGAGGCTGTCTTGCAGCATTGACAAGGATTGTGATTTTTGGGTCTCTGTTACCATGTGTTAAACTATAAATGTTAGTAAACATGACAAGAATCCATCATATAGCAGAGTGATCTATTTCTGATATGACAGAAGAGGCATAGAGCAATGCTTATCAAGGAGTGAGTGGAATTGAAAGGAACTGTGAATAGCGAGAGACTGAGTGTATTTTATAGAAACTGGTAAGCAGACAGCTACTACCTACCCTAGACATATAGGGTACTCCTGAAGATATTTTATTTACTTATTTATTTATTCATTCTTTGCTAACTGGATAAGGCCCACTAGACACAAGTCTGGTTTAAAGCTGACCCAGAAGCACTAGTGGGGAGGTTAAGTGACTTGTTCAAAGTCACACAGTATGCAAGGGGAGGCTGTGGAAATTAAACATAGGTCTGCTGGATGTACAGTAGCAGTCTCATTCATAGCTCTTTACTCTAACTTCTATGCTAAACTGCGAAATATGTACACCTCTAGTCTCTGCCTGATGCCAAGAGTTGGTTATCATATGTTATCAGCCCAGAACTAAAACAACAGGGACAGTCACAGCTGAACGAGATTATCAGACTGGATGCCAACTAAGAAGGAAAGTGAGGGAACCAGAGAGATAGCCAAAGTAAATAAGCTCTGGCCAGAGCCAGTACAGATGTAGCCAAGTTTGAAGGTGGAACAAGGCACTGTCCACCGTGTCCAATATGGTGGCCAGAGTTCTCTGTGCATGCATGATAACTCGCACATGTGCACTGAACTCTTGTGGCACTATGGAACAGCCTGCAATGTCCAACATGGCTGCTGGAGCCCAGCACACATGCACAAGTCACTGCACATGGGCAGAGAATTCTGGTGGCCATGTTGGAAACAGCGGACTATATCACCATGCCACCAGAGATCAGTGCACATGCACGAATCATCGAGCATGCACACTTAACTCCTGACACCATCTTGGACATAGTGGACAGTGCAGTGTTCCGCTGGTACCAACGGACAAAATAGTGCAGTGAATGTGCAGTGATTGCCATTCACCTCCACCAAAATGAGTCCATTCAGTATCCAGAAAACTCCTTTTCCTCTATTGTACTCAGTAGATATCTCCAGGGCTACATCCACTGCAGCCATAAAAAAGAGAGTTACCCATACATTTTAAAAGCTGTCTTGCAGCATGTAGATTTTGAAAAGTATTGCATGGTGCGTAGATTTTCAAAACCTTCATGAAGGAGATTTGTGTGAACTTTCTGTGTCGTACATCGATTTTGAAAAGCATTCTGCAGCACATAAATTTTAAAAAACACTGTGCTGCAAACAGATTTTAAAAGTTGTCATTGAGAATGAGTAGTTAAAAAATACGACATGAATTTTAAAACTATTCATACAACATTTAGATTTTTATAAAATGTGCTAAGGATTCCTGTGTAGATGTTTTAATTGTAATTAACAATACATAATTACTAAGTAATTTAAAACACATTTTGGCCCTTATATTCTGTCATGGTCCTTTGTGCTGCACCAATCCAACACCACACTAAAAATAGCACTTGACTGCCAGGGAGTGATATTGCAACAGAGAGCATGTCCAACCCACCCTGCTATGTGTGTTTGAATGTCTGGCTTTTATAGCAAGCAAGGAAACTGTATTAATATAGCTTATCCCAAAGGTTTGACACTCTGTGCATGCAATTTCATTTAATCAACTAAAGCATTTAAAACATTTATACAATCAAATAATACACACAGAGGAATCCTACTCATTCATAGCATTAAGAATTATTTTAAAAATGCCAAAAGAGGAGATCTGACACAGGTGATATGTTGAGACATTCCAAATGTGTGGGGTGGTTACCAAAAAAGACCCTTTCACTATGCATTTCCAAAGGACACTGGACACAACCAGCAGATTTTCCTTTGTTGAGAAGAGTACCCAAACTTTAGTATATGGGAGCAAGAGGATTTCTATGTAGTCAGGACTCAAATGCTACAAGATCCATGCATGGTGTACACAGCACATGCATCATTTCCACAGTCGCTGCTGGTAACAGTGCTCGGGAGCAAACAGAGATAGCCTATCTGAAATGGAATAGTGTCATCACTTCTGAGAGCCATATTCTGTGGCTGGCATGCTAAAGACCATATACATATGGCATGCATGGTGCTAGAGGGCCATTTACATGTCATTATGTGGCCATTAGCAGCTCAGCACAATGTATCCATGCACAAATGAGGTAGACATTGTACAGAGCCTTGGCCACCTTCCACAAAGGAGTCATATCCACCTATGCCAATGATGGCAGTCTAGTAGACCCCCCCACCACCACCTGATTCTTGTCAGCATTGTGGAACTGTACTAAAGCCCTACTCTGGCCATCTAGGGGACACCTCTGCCACACCCATTCCCTGTTGGTGTTGTGGAACTGTACTAAATCCCTTCCCTGGCAGTTTAGTTGACCCCCTGCCTCACCTGATGTGGTGTTGTGGAAATGTACTGATCCCCAACCCTGGCAGTTTAGTGTTACAAATGGGAAAGAATCCTGCACCTGTCTTTGCACCAAATATGAGGCTGCACTTCATTTCTAGGAGTAAAATGTTACAGTTTTATTTTGTACAAAATTTAAAATGAGTTCAAAAAGTATTATGAGGTAAAACATTCTCAAATAGTAGAAAAACTTCCCCTATGCCATTATACACCCCTGTGGGTGCTTTATCAAGGGTAACAAACTAACCCTTGATAAAATACCTGCATGTGTGTGAGACATTGTTGGGGAAGTTTTTCTACTGTTTGGGAATCTTTTACCTTGTAATACTTTTTGTACTCTTTTTAAATTTTGCACAAAATGAAAGTGTAACATTTTACTCCTAGAAATGAGTGCTGCCTCAAATTTGGTGCAAGGACAGGTGCGGGTTTCTTTCCCATTTGTATCTCATTGTTTTTCAACCCAGACGCACTGTCAGACCAGGGAGACCAATTTTTCTTAGTTTCTACTTTAACGTTACCCCTTGCTAATCACTGTCAACCCCCCATGCAGCCCACCAACTGAGCAGCCTCCACCTGCACCCACTGTCAGTGCCTAACTTACCCATGAATCCATAGGTGAGCTGACATTAGGTTCTCAGACATCGACCGGCACAAACACCCTACTCACCACTTTGGCTATCTACCATCTGACTGATAGGTAGGGAGCACGTGCATAGTGTTGAAACAGTTGTTTTGCAGTCTGCATGCATTCACTCCTTGTCGGTCAAATGGCAGCCTTTTGAGGTGGTGAGAAGAAAGTCTGTGCCAGCCGTCAACTGAGGACCAAATGGCAGCTCACTTAAGAAGGGTGGGTGAGTAGGGAGCCAGCAGGGGAAGTGGGTGGTGGGTGCTCAGTGGGTGAACCAGGGCTTAGATAGCAATCAGGTGGGAGATAACACTAGACTGCCAGGGATGGGCTACATTACATTTCCAAAATACTGGATTAGGTGAAGGAAGGGGGTCCACTCAACTGTCAAGGAAAGGCTTTTGTAGAGTTCCAAAATGTCAACAGTTATCAAGTGGGAAAAGGGTGATCACTAGACTGCAAGGGAAAGGTTTTATTAGAGTTCCACAATACTGGCATGGTTCAATCAAGGGATGGGGTCCACTAGTCTGCCAGGCAAAGGCTTTAGTACAGTTCTACAATATTGTAAGTGATTAGGTGAGGGAGGGGTTTCCAGTAGACTGCCATGGTTTGGATCTTTAATATTGCACAGTATCAATAGAATTTGGAACCAACAGACTGCCAGTGTTGGGATCTGTAATATAGCTCTGTACTAACAGGGATGTGGTGGGTGGAAGTGGAGGTCATCATCACCAGTGCTGCTACTGAGGAGGCAATGGTTACACACCACAGTGAGCATTGACTAAAGTAGGGTTTCATAAGGATTAATTAGGGCTGCCTCAGCACCCTGTTACCATACACAAAAGACATTGAATGCACCATTGTATCCTATATGCAACAGGACACCTTTACTTGCACGTTCACAGTGGTGTAGCCTGTGTAACAGTGCTATCCTCTGTTTACAGTGCCAGGTAACCCTTTGGATATGGTCTTCCCACCCAGATACACTGAGTCTGTTTTGCTACTGTAGGTAGTATGCTTGTTAACACTGTGCTAACCATCATAATATGGAGATCATTCTGTGTCTCATTCTGCTTCTCCTTCACAGCACTAAAGTATCACCCTTAACATTTATGTATATAATAAGTTATCTTACCTTACATTTTCTAGCGATGTTGAACTTAAAAACTAACTAAAAGCCTTTACTCAGAGGTAAATTTTGGAAACCATTTTGCATCATGTAGATTTTGAAAACCATCACACAGCTAGTAGATTTTCAAAACTTTCATGTGTGATTTCTGTTTTTGAAAATCATTGAGCAAGAAGAAGATTTTGACAACCATCATTCAGCACATAGATATGAAAATGTAACATGTATATTTTGAAAACCATACTGCAGCATGAATACAGTATCTTGAAAAGCCATTGTGTCACCGTTCAAATATTCACACAGCAAGTAGATTTAAAAAAAAAATTGTGATGGATTCTTGTACAAACATTTTGCTTTTTAATTAAAGCTATCTCAATACAACTTTGCATGGCCTTTATTACACTTTGGTATTTTTACCTGTGGCTTGTATTCAAGGGTGGCTTGTATTTGAGGGTGGCTTGTTTTGCAAAATCAAATTTTAAGAGCAAAAATAAAAGATTACACATCCTGGGTTTGTCCAAGTTTATGGTTATTGCTTTACTTATTGTCAAAATAAGTAAAACAAACATAAACTATGATTAAAAAACTACAATAGTCATATTTACAGAGGCAAAAATCCCACCCACAGTGCTTTAACTGACATGAATGACATCAACTCCAACTGGAAGCTGCGGCTTGTATATAGGAGCAGTTTTTATTTAAAGTACTCATTTTGACCTGCAGTTTGTATCTGAGGGTGGCTTGTGGCTCCTATTCAATGAAACACAGTATTTAGGCTTTTTTTCAGTGAACTGAGCATGTGTGAACAATAAGTCATTAATAATTCAACATGAATAAAAATGCTTTCACCAAACCACCATAAGAACCTATAGTGCCACAACATCTAATTAACCTACTAGTTTTAAAACGGAGCTCTGTAGATTATTTTAGCTATTGCTTAGGTGAACTGTGCATGTGTGAAAAAAAATGATTGTTAATAACTACAAAACAAATTAACATTTTGTCTCCAAACCACCAAAAGGACCTAGTCTTCCATAACATCTAACAAACCTATGCATTTCATAAAGTAATCACTTGTCTTTTTTTTTTCTATCCTTGGACAAATGTAGTTTCTCAAAAATTGGCAAAAATATATAAATTCAGCACTCTATAAATCCAAAACTTATAAACCAATTTTTGACAAAAACTTTTCACATCAGACCCTCACACTGAGATGATGCATGCCAAATTTTACAGTCCTAGGGCCTTAGATTGTCAAGTTAACAGTGGTTGAAGTAGCCTTTTAAATAAATGCCAGTGCCACCATAATATACAGGCACTGCCATGCATGTATAATAAGTGAAAAAGGCAGGCTGTGCAAAAAAGTATCATCTAGTAGTGAATGCTGTTATTAAATGCCAAAACAGTGCCATAAAGCTGTAACAGCATAAGAGGGCTGTATTGATGGCCAATGCAACAGTGAGTAGATAGCACTGATGCAATATAGCTGCCAGTAGTAGCTTTTATTTACCTAACATAATGTTACTATATGATCTTATATAACAACACAGGCTGCTGCTTGTGTTTCATAAAGTGCTACTATTTGAAGAATTCTACTGTACGTACCAATTCAGGTTTGGTGAATCAGAAAAAAAGATTTTCACAGATTACCATATCTGAGGGCTTACTTATGCTTTCTTACCAACAAGCCAGAACATGCCTGCACTGGCTGTAGCTCACCTGTTTAAGGAGATATCCTGGTGTTTTAAATCCATTATTTAGGGAAACATAGAAACACAGAATGTGATGGCAGATAAAGACTGCAAGGCCCACCCAGTCTGCTCATTTCTGTACCTATTTTATAAACTCCAGATCCTATTTGCTGTGCAGTTTGCCTTCTCCTACCTACCACTAGGGTCGCCTTCTGTCTGTCCTATACATTCTTGAATTTGCGTATCATTTTTGCCACTAAAACCTCCTCAAGAGGGCCGTTCCATGCTTCCACCACCCTTTCTGTGAAAAAATACTTCCTCATGTTGCCCCGAGTCTTCCCCCCAGCCTCATATTGTGACCCCTTGTCCTTGCACATCTCTTTTTCTGAAAGATGCTGCCCTCCTGAACTTTGTTACTTCCATTGAGGTGCTTGCATGCCTCTATCATGTCCCCCCTTTCCCTCCTTTCCTCCAGGGTGTACATACTGAGTTTCCTTAGTCTCTCCTCATATGGTTTCTGGTGCAGTCCCTGATGCAGTCCCTGAACCATTTTCATTGCCCTCCTCTGAACTGCAAATACCCTATCTATTCTTTATGGAGATGAGGTCTCCAAAACTGCACACAGTACTCCAGATGTGGTCTCTCCAATTGTCTGTACAGTGGCAGCACCACCTTCTTTTTCCTACTGGTGCTGACCCTCCCAAAGCACTCCAGCATCCCACTGACTTCTCACTTGCTTGGCTACCATTAGGTCATCTGTTAGGAGTACCCCCAGGTCCCCCTTCCAGTTTAGTTGTTGTTAGTACCTCCCCTCCCATTGTGTATTCCTCCCCTGGGTTTTTGTTCCCCAAGTGCATGATTTTGCACTTCTTTGCATTGAATCTGAGCTGCCACACTCTTGACCACTCTTTCAACTTGCCCAAGTCCCTTTTCACCCCCCCCACTGTGTCAACCCTATTGCAGATCATAGTGTTGTCTGCAAAGAGGTTTACCTTTCCTTCTAGACCCTCTGTAATGTTGCTTATAAAGAGATTAAAGAGGACAGGCCCCAGTATTGAACCCTGTGGCACCCCGCTGGTTACCCCCCCCCGGAATGAACTCTGTTTACCACCACCCTCTACCTCCTATTGCTAAGCCAATTTCTGACCCAATTTTCCACCTTAGGACCCACTCCCAGATTGTCCAACTTGTTTACTAACCTCTTGTGTGGGACAGTGTCAAATGCCTTGCTAAAGTCTAGGTAGGCCATGTCCACTGCCCCTCCCTGATCTACTACCCTTGTCACCAAGTCAAAGAAATGTATTAGATTTGTTTGACAAGACCTTCCTGCAGTACATGTTAAAAAATTGCATTAAGACTCTGCTAGGATTACATTTCCTTAGATTTCTGTATTCATCCCCATTTCTTCTTTATTACTGAGAACCTTTGCACAAAAAACAGGATCCTAGTATCTCAGACTTTATCTTAGCTACCTGGACTTTCCAATACTGAAGTCATAATCCACTGTTTGAGAGATCATTCTCATTTATACAGAACATATTATGAGAGTTATGACATCAGTGGGAGAGATGCAGGATCATAAGATGAAATCAGAATCCGGTCAAAAGTGTGTGGGAATTACAGCGTGGTAAGCACTGAGAAAATAGCATGCGTGAGAAGAGCTACTGGGGAATTATAGTGTGCGCCTTACAGTGTTACACATGTAGCTCTTTTCAGTTAGGCCAGACAGTCTAAGGTTTCCATTGTGCACTGGGGGATTATGCTGCCTGCGTGGCTTAGTGGATAGAGTGACAGGCTATGAATGGCTTTTATGTCTGGCTGACCCAGGTTCGAATCTGCCTTCTATATTGTGCTTTTTTTGGGGGTGGTTTGTGCATTCTCAAGGAAGTTTATATATATTTGATGGGGGGTGCAGGGAGCAAAGCCCCCCACATACAATAGTGCTAGGGAGTTTGTTTAGTTATGTTGCCCACTCACCCATCTGAGTTTCTCCCCATCTGAGTTCAGTGCCCCCTCATCTGAGTTCCATGCTCCCTCATCTATGTTCCATGCCCCCTTGCCTGTGTTCCATGCTCCTTCATCTGAGTTCCATACCCCCTCCTCTGAGTTCCATGCCCACTCCCTGAGTTCTGTGCCTCATGGTTTGGCACTGACTGCAGCACTCATGGTTTTCTCTGAACACTGCCTTGTGTGTAGCTCTTTTCTCTGCATGGTTTTTGACCACACTATGTTGCAGATGATCTTTTGAGCTAGACCTGATGAAGTCAAGGGGAGAAAGATAATGATTCCTTGCAAATGTCTTTGGTAATAAAATTGAGGGTACACAAACATAGAATATTAATTTAATATAAGTTGAATTGTGTCAGAAATTTTATGTTTTAAAAAGTTTTTCTGCAAACTGGAAAAAAAGCTTAAAGGTACCATCAGTTAGGGCTGGGCAAAATTACTAAATTCCTCTTTCAAAATATTTCATTACTTAGTCATTCTTAGAGCTAGAGATTAGAAATGTGCATGTTTATTTTTGGTAAGAAGCTCTAATACTATGCTAATTTTCATTGCATTTGGATAAGGGACATGGATCATATAGGGGCTCACACTCTGGCAATTATTATTTTTGTGAAAATTTTTGAAACTATTTCTCTGCTTACAACTTAGCCACCTTTGGAGATTCTGTAGATAACTGAAAATATGTATGCATTCTTTCTTAGAAGAGACTTAGAAACTGATAAATAGGGAGGTGATTGGTTTAATAAATTGTAATCTACAGGAGTACATCATTTCACAATTTAATTATTTAAGTGGTGTGAAAATTGTGCCAGCCCAGTGGCAAGAAGGGCTAAGGAACTGGACACCTTACTTTCTGCAATGCAGACAATCTGGGTTTGGGAATAGACCAGGCTCTCTAGGCCAGGGAAGGAAGATTGAGTGTCCATTGATGAATCTCCTCTTTCAGAGAATGGGGGCATCACATACCACTGCTTGATTGCCACCTAGTGCAGGCTGGGTGACAAAGTAGCAGTCATGTACCTAGTTGACTGGGAGCAGGTGCAGAGGATGTTGCATCTTAATGTAGTCTGTGCACTCTATAGCATGCATTCCATCCTGAGTCTGGGAGAAAAGAGAACACTGCCACCAACAGGATTTCGGTGACACTCTGCAGGACCTGCACCACCTCCCAAGGAAACTGGCTTACCCATAGTGGTAAGAAGCAGCAGATAGTGTAAGTTCTGGGCTTAGTGGTTGATGAAACTTTGTATCACCCGGCAGAAGGGGTCAGTGGGGGAGGAGATACAAAATGTGTGAACTTTTTCAAAATATTTGAATGCTTGTAGCTCTGCCGCTATTGTAGGTGTACACTCAAAATTTTGGCATGCATACCCAATATAAATAGGCCTTTGAATTTAATAAAGCTGGCAAATGTGGTTTAAGTGGTTAACATTTACTGTGGACATTTTAGAACTTACTAACTGGTAAAATTTGCTCAAACATTCATGAAGCATAATAGGTAATGCCAATAGAATGCCACTTTGTGGAACTAAACTTTCACAAAAAGTTTATCACCTCTGAACCCATTTAGTGGTGCTGAGCTAATTTAATTCCTGTAGTTCATTTCTGGGTGACTACTTTGTCCTACCTGCAATTTTCTCTGAGCTTGAACAGATGGTCTCTGTGGACTTGCTTTTCATATTGATTTCCTCCTTGTTTGAACAGACAAGATCTCTTTGAAAGAGAGCCACCTTCTTCTTTCCCAGTAGGACCTATCCCTTTGGAATAGCCAGAGTTTCTCCTTTGCGGTTTCCCAGTCATTTTCTTCTCCCACTGAGCCTCTGTGAGTTCCTCTAAGTTCTAAACTTCCAAGTGCATTTAGTGCTCTTGCCAAACAAATTTACAGGGTGCGATTCTCATATGTCCTGCTTTCAGGTGAGACTTGTCTCTATATGCTTTTATTGTGACAAATGACGGTCTACTATTCTTCTGCTATTTAGCTCAGCTGGCATTCACTTGGTTAGACCCATGCATCTAACTTCTCTCATTCATGACCCCTGCTCTAGCTATCTCCCCTATCCTATACTTCAAAACCACTTGACTTCCCATGCCATAGACATAGCCATACCCCCTTCCTTTTTGTAGAACATCGGTCATAGATACATAGATACATAGACACTGTCAGCAGATAAAGGCCTATGGCCCAACCAGTCTGCCCATTTGAGCTTGTAAGTTCACTTTATGTTTTCCTAGAAGTCTGTTGCCCCTTACCCCCGACCTCCAGATTTCCCTTATGTCTATCCCATGCATTCTTAAATCCTGTGATTGTTTCAACCTCTGCCACTTCCTCTGGCAGGGTGTTCCACTTGTCCACCACCCGTTCTGTGAAGAACTTCTTCCTCACTTTTCCTCTGAATTGTCCTCCCTCCATCTTGGGTTAAGTATGGATCAAATTTATTTGACATGCAGGGCATGCAGGCAAGTCACCTTATCTGTACTAGCATTATGGCCCTGCAATGTCCCTCCAACACTCCTGCAACAGTGATGCTCAGTATCATGCTCCATCATGACTGAAGATACCCAGATACTTCTGTAATATTGGCCTCAGTCATAACTAGTTGCAATACTTGGCATTACTGGGTGCCAATCCCTTCAAATGCTAAAAATATACATCATTATCTTGAAGGCTGTTAAAGAGTTAGCAGGTGGCATTGTACAGAAACAAAGCTGCATATGCAAAAGATTTCACAAGTTATTTAGTCAGTGAGCTCTAGGAGTTAGCTGGCATATTGCAAGAAGACAGGCTACTGTACAATGATTTCAATGGCTATGCTTCATGGTTCCTCACTTAAGATACTGACATGATGTTTGGGGCCTCATGCATGCTACCTTAGTGCCACTCTATGCAGCCTTTTCCTTCTTGCAGAATGGCAGTGCAAGTGTATGGCTGGGCAAAATTTATGAATATGGCCTTGACAAAAGTATCACACAATTCCACACTTTTTACATAAGCTCATGGAATTCAGCTTTAATAATTGATGTTATTTTGAAATCCTTGGCTGCTTATAACTTGGCCATCCTCTAAACAAGATATAAAGCAGTTATCACTCACAGCCTAATATTTTAAGTCAATGAAGCTAACAAAATTGAAATTATTCCATTCTCAAGTTTTAAAATGACATGGCATTAAAATTCTGCAGTTTTCATAATTGCAAAATGTAATTTAAAAATTTCTGAGTATTTGGCAGTTTATAACTTGGCCACATTTAAAGAAAGAGGCCTGAAACTTGGTACACTTTTCCACAGGAATTAGTACATATATTATTCCAAAGCTGGTGCGATTTGACAAAATGCTACTTAAGTTAGAAGGAAATAACTAAATTACAATTTTGGCAAAATCACAATAGTGCTGAAATTCCTGGGTGAAAGATACATTTCACCCAGCCTTACGATCAGTTTATCTAACCTAAGGTGATCATGATGTGTGGAACAAAGTGAAGTGACTTTTACCTTCAGTGTTAGATTAACAGAGGTAACCTAATCCTGGGAGTCTTAGTGTTTTTAGTAGAGATGCATGGATGTCACTTTTAGCTCGGATATTGGATCCGGATATCCTGCATTTACTATCCGACCGGATTGGTTCAACATCGGGACGGATAGTAGTTAGTGGGCTGACTGAGCCTGAACAGTGCAGTGTGTAGCAAGGTAAAAAAGTATGCTCTCATAGTGCACTTCTGACTCTGAGCCCTATAAGTGATTCCATTAAAGTAAACATGAAAAATAAAAACATATCTCCTGCTGTTTTTAACTCTCTCTCTCTCTCTCTCTCTCTCTCTCTCTCAAGTCCAGCATGTGTAACACCTAGGAACTAGCTCAGATGTGTGACTGGTGTCTGGTTTATCTTCCCCCCAACTCTCTCCTGCCTACCACTCAAACCCCCTGCCAAATTTCAAATATCTTTTCTTTCCCCAGCTCCAGCCCTTGCTCTGAGCACTGCTGCCACCACAAGAGGGGCATACACCGTGCTCCTACCTGGCATGCAGAGCTATGCTTCACGAGGCACCGCTACATGCTGCCCACTAACCCCACTCCTCCCACCCAAAGGTGAGCATCCTTTTATTGTTGACTGCAGAAACAATCAGTGTATGTCCACCTCCCCACCTGCTAATCTCATCCACTCGACCTCATCGTTCCTCCCCCCCTCCTTTCCACTACATAAATTTGCTGGCTACTGTTGAACCTACCCCCAGACAGTCAAATCGCTCCCAGCCTGAGGAGTCCTGTTCAGTCTTAGGACCCCTCCATTGTCCTTGACTCACTAACCCAGCATGAACATGCTTACCCCCCTTCTACCATTCTTGTTCACCTCCTACATACATCCTGTTCCTAATGGCCTCTTATCCTTCTCGAATTGGTTTTTGGTCAGCACATTGCTTGTTTACCAAGGAGCCCAATTGTTCTCTCTCACTGTTGCTGACTCCCACCCGATCCGACCTGATTTTACACCATTATCCAATCGGGTCGGATATGGAGAAAAAGCCTGATATCCGATCGGATCTTCCAGTCAGATATTCGTGCATCACTAGTTTGTAGTAAACTAATATATTTTTGTAACGTAATGTTTTATAGTGTACATTTTACTTGTCTTATTTTACTCTATGTGAAGGTCTTCAGCTGTTACCATAAAGCATAAAGGCCAGGATAGTCACAGCTCCTGATCTGAGCCCATAAAATGTTTGCTGCAGGAGCAAATTAGTACCTGGAGTAAACCACAGGTACAGTATATTGGAACATGCTTGGACACTTTGTAAGCACTAATATCATGTTCCAATATACTGTCCAGTTCCTATCATGATTGCTCCCATAATTCCCAGCCCACATACTGGGCACAGAATGTATGTGGTCAATAGGGTGCTATGAGAATTGCGAGAGCAATTGGGCTGTTAGGGGAAGTAAATGGCAACTGTTCCCCTGGAGCAATCTGCCTTATCCTTACCACTATATGTAAAAAAAACATAGCACTAGCAAGGCACTATAGGGTTATTTGTATCTCATTAGAGCCTTATTACAGGTGAAGAGTGAACTGTTTGCAACTCTCCTACAGCTCTGGGAGGTGCTGCCTATAGACCATTCACTGGTGATACAGTGGTCCCCCACCCGCAAGTTACCCGCTGATTGTATGACATAATTTCCTGGTGGTCCAGTGGTTCTCCTCACCCCCATACATTTGTAGATCCCCCACTCCATCCCATCTACTCAGACCCCACCATAACACACACCCAGACCCCTCACAAACTGGTACTCCACTGCCTGCAGCTCATGCCCAATGACAACTGGCACAACTCCTCCACCCAGCACCTCAGTCAGCCATCTTCCTGATGACAGGGAGCAATGAAAATAAATCAGGGCCAGCAGGGCATGTCCTATGAGGAGTACTTTAAGGCACTGACCATATACTCATTGGAGACCAGAAGGTAGAGTGGAGATATGATAGAATCCTTCAAATTCCTAAAAGGAGTTAACAAGGTGAACTGCAGGGAACTATTTAACTGGTCTACCAGCTTGCAATCACTTGGTCATGAGTGAAAGCTAATAGCAGGGAGGTTCAGGAGGTATGTAAGGAAGTATTATTTTACAGAAGGGGTGGTGGAGCCATGGAACAGGCTGCCAGCTGAGGTGGTGGGTGCAAAACATCTTAGTAATTTTAAGCATGACTGGGAAAGAATGAAGGGTTTAGTGATTGTTCAGGGCATCAGAACTGGGGAGGAGAACTGGGGGCAGGGAATGGCTGGGGCCCTGAAAGAACAGTAGGCCACAGGGTTGAACAGGGAACTTGGGCAGACTGGATAGACCTTTGGTCTTTTTCTGACAGCATTGTCCATGTTGCTATGTTTCTATCACTCACCATTCCAGGAGTGAAAAAATCTTTCCCAAAAGGAAATTCAATGAAGGCTTTCTGGTATGTATGGCATTCCTTACAGATTTATCGAGGGAAGTAATTTTCTTCACCTGAAGTGCATTTTCTATCAAAACTGTTTTGTGAACTGAGATATTTGATTTTTATGATGCTTGCTTTTGTTATTTAAAGGGTATACAGTGTAAGAACGTTCCTTTGCTTACTCACGGAAGTAATCTCAAGTTAATAACATTGCATGCCCTACCCAGCCACCCAGAACAGACACAGATGCAGTCTCAGTATATCTCTTTAAGAACTGCCACTGAAACAATTGATGAAACAATGCCTATCTGTCTGTTAAAGTAAGTACAGTATATGTCTACTATCAATACATACAATTTCCTTAAATCAATTTTTGGTGCATCTCAGTTTCTCATAAAATTCACTTTATCATGATAAAGTTAAAGAAACATGTACATGTTATTAGTGATGTCAGCTTATTACTTCAGAATATGAAACATAGAAACATAGAAGTTGACCACAGATAAGGACCATAAGGCCCATTCAGTCTGATTTTTTTTTCTCTACTTTATGAATGTGCCACAGGCCTGTACTCTGTCAAAGGCCTATCTATTCATACTCATCTGTATTGCTTTCTTATGCTTATCCCATGCCTGTTTGAAGCCCTGCACTATATTCATATCTACCACTTCCTGAGGTAGGCCGTTCCATGCATCCACCTCCCTTCTTTGAAAAAGAACTTCCTCACATTACCCCTTAATCAGCCTCCCTTTAATCTCATGCTATGTCCTTTTGTCCAGTTATTTTTCTTATATTGAAACATGTTAGACTATTTCACCTTGTTAATGCCCTTAAGATGTTTGAATGTTTCAATCATATCACCTCTCTCCCTCCTTTGCTCTAGGGTATATATATTGAGCTCCATTAATTTGTCCTCATATGTCTGATGCAGTCCCTGCACCATTTTATTTCCCTTCTCTGAACCACCTCCATTTTGTTAATGTCCTTGTGCATGCAGTACTCCAGATGGGGCTTAACCAGTGTCTTGTAAAGAGGGATTATTACCTCCTTCTTACGACTTGTGATACCCCTGCTAAAACACCCCAACATCCCTCTAGCCTTACCTACTGCTTAGTTGTCTGCTTGGATGATTTCAGGTCATCTGTGATGATGATGCCCCAATCTCTTTCTTTCCTTGTGATTGCCTGCAACTCCCCTCCCAACATATAGGTGGTTTCAGGGTTTCTTTTCCCTATGTGCATGATCTTACACTTCTTTGCATCAAACCCAGTTGTCACTCTTCTGACCATTTTGCCAGTTTATCCAGATCTCTTCTCATTCTGCCCATCCCATCTGGATCATCTACTTTGTTGCAGATCTTGGTGTCATCTGCAAACAGACAAACCTTACCCTCCAGTCCATCTGTAATGTCACTGATGAAGATATTGAAGAGGACTGGCCCCAAATTTCAATGGTGCCCACTTGTGTGCATCTCTCTTCTGACTGTATACCATTTATGATCACTCTTTGTTTTCTGCCCTCCAACCAGTTTGCAACTCAATTGACTAACGTCTGACCCACCCTGAGCCTACCCAGCTTATTAATCAATCTTCTATGAAGAACAGTATCTAAAGCTTTGCTGAAGTCAAGGTAGGTGACATCAAATGCACTACATTGGTCCACCACTCTGGTTACCCAAAGAAATCTATGAGATTAGTTTGACAGAACCATCCTGTTGTAAACCCTTGCTGTCTTGGATCCTCTGCTCATATGGATTCCAGGTGTTGCACTATCCTTTCCTTAAGAGTGCCTCCATAATCTTGCCCACTACTGAGGTAAGACTGACTGGTCTGTAGTTCCCTGATTCCTCCCCACTACCACTCTTGTGGAATGAGATCACATAAGCCCTTCTACAGTCTTCTGGGACCTCTCCTGTGCTCAGAAACTCACTATACAGTTCTGATAATGGCTCTGCTAGTTCCACCCTTAGCTCCTTTAGTATCCTTGGATGTATGCCATCAAATTTCATTGCATTGTCCACCCTGAGCTTAGTGAGCTCTTGCAGGACCCTTTCTTTTGTGAAGGGACTAGTGCACACCTACCTCTCCCCTGTGTCCATGATGCTGAGCTGTGGGCCCTTCCCTACCTTCTCCTCAGTAAATACTGAGCAGAAGTATCTCTTTCAGATAGATGCTTTTCCTTGGTCCTTCTCCACACACTTCCCCTTATCACCTTTGATCTTAGCAATACCCCCTCTTGACTTTCTCCTTTCACTAATGTATCTATAGAAAGTCTTGTCCCATTCTTTTACTGTTCATGCTAGTGTTTCCTTGGTTTGGGCCTTTGCCTTCCTTACTGCCTTCCCTGCTTCTCTTAGGAAAGTTTGGTATGCCTCCCTATCTTCATCCCGCTGCTTTCCCTTATATTTCCTGAAGGCCAGGCTTTTGGCTCTGATTTTTTCTTCTACTGTTCTTGAGAACCAGAGTGGTTTCCTCTTTCTTTTGCTCTTGCTTTTCTCTCTAACACAATGGGATGTTGCTTCAAGTATTGCATCCTTAATGTTTGCCCACTTTGCCTGTACCCCCTCCCCTGTATTTCATCCTGCAAAGACTAGCTTAACTCTGTTGGCCATCTTATCAAAACCAGCTCCTCTGAAGTACCATATGTTTGTATAGGAATGGGATAATTTAGTTCTACTGGTCACATTGAACCATACCATTTGATGGTCACTGTCCCCAGGTGAGCTTCTACCTGGAGATCTGTGATCCTTTCCCTGTCAGTCAGTACTAGATCCAGGATAGCCCTGCCTCTTGTGGGTTGTTGTAAAAGTTGTTTGAAGCCCTTCCCCTGCAGGGAATCCACTATATGTCTAGTTCTGGTGGATGTTCCTGCTGGTATTGACCAATCTGTATCTTTCATGTTGAAGTCTCACATTATCAGAAACTCCCCTTTAGCTGTCATGTTTTGTATAACTTCTAACAGTAATGTGTCTATGTTCTCCCCCTGGTCTGGAGGCCTATAGACAACCCCAGTTCTTATGGCTGTCCCATTTCCTGTTTCCAGGATGACCCACAGTTCTTCTGGCTCCTTACGTGTATTCTGAATTTCTGTAGCTTTGCTATTTTCATTGACATAATGGGCCACTCCCTCCCTTTTTGCACCTCAGTCTCTTCTGAACAGTACATAGCTGGGTACTGAAGTCTCCCAAGTGTGGTTACTGGTGAACCATGTCTTGTTAATGGCTATTATGTCCAGTTTAGCCTCCGTCATTGTTGCCTGCAGGTCTGGGATCTTACTACCCAGACTGTGGGCATTTGTGTACATGATTTTCCCTTGGCCAGATTTCAGTGTGTTAGTTTTTGGGTGAGGTCAGGCATTTCCCCTGCG
The DNA here is from genome assembly GCA_016271365.2 of Neoceratodus forsteri. Lineage (NCBI taxonomy): Eukaryota > Metazoa > Chordata > Ceratodontiformes > Ceratodontidae > Neoceratodus > Neoceratodus forsteri. Next base: position 722,636,962 of record CM028130.1, on the reverse strand, counting down.
CATCGAATGAGAAGCCATAACTTTTTCTTTACCTGGTGATGCAAATGAACTACAAGTATGCTGAACTCCTGTTTGATCACTAGCTGAGGGGGGAGGGGTATTCTTCCCATTTGATGTATCTGGTACTGCATCCCTCTCCCCATTTGCTAGTTTAAATATTCTGCAAAGACATCAGACTTCTGTTCCAATGTACTGACTCCCTCCTTAGTCAGATGCAGTCCATTGAATTTAAAGAACTTTCACTCCCAAAACTGTTGCCAGTTACCTACAAATTTGTGTCATTTTTCTAGGCACTAGCCCTTGAGCCACATGTTTAGCTCCACTATCTCCACCTTATCTGACCTTCCGTCCATTTGTCCCCCTCTCCCAGACTGGAAGGATCTCAAAGAAGGAGATGCCAGATGAAATGGATGACAGTTTGTCTCCCAGGCTGGTCAGTTGTTCCTTGGTCTCCACAACTGACTGGTTGGCTAGATCATTAGTCTCTATGTGTACCAGGATGTCGATGTTTTCTCCTTCTTCCTGCATGATTTTAGCAATATGGTCAGTGACTCTCCATACTGATGTACCTGGAAGACATCTGACCATTACCCCCGGCTGGAGGTAGGTATCAACTGTCTGAATCATGGAGTCTGCTATGATCAGAAGTGTTTTGGATTTCCTTTTTGCTTTTTTTGTTTTGGACCCTGTTTTGGGTGAATTTTGTTGTGCTAGTTACTGTGCTGTAGTGTCCTTCTCTGCAGTGTCCTCCGCCACTTTGATTTTGGAGATAGAGGCAGATACCTGTTTGTAGTTTTTATATGGTTTGTGGAGGTGATACGTTGGAGAGCACTGAGTGATTGGGTACCCAATTTGCCCTTCCTATCTGCCTGCCAGTCTCCCAGACCAACAACCCTCTGTGGTCAAGGTGCTTCAGTTGAATGTTGTTGAAATGGTGGGCAGTTCTCATAATATATTTCCTCCTGAATATGCAATTTGAGGCATGCAATCTCTACTCTTGCTGCCTGGAGCTGAGCCCTTAGATCTCCAACGGTCCAACTTGTAGGACAGTGTCCTAAGTCCTGTATAACTGCCCTTTTGTAAAGTGTTCCACAGTACCTGCAGTTCATAATACCCATTCCAGATGTGTTGCTGTGTTTATAACTTGGTCCAAGTAATTAGAAGGCGGAAAATGAAAGCAAAAGTTTGATTTGTTGTTTTGTTTGTTTGTTTGTTTTTGTATAACTTGCTATAACAAGTTAAATTACTTGTGCCCCTTTAAGTGAGGTCACTGTGTGGATACCTCTCTGATCCTCCCCTTCCTGCTTTGCTGCAGGATATGCCATGACTGTGCTAACCTATAAAAGGAGTGTATCATGGGGTGGTTGGGAATAGGGATGGGTGGCTGGGCCCTTCCCCTGCCAAAAAAGAACCATGGACGAAAGAAACAAGGATGTAAGATTAGAAACAATCAACCAACAACAAATCCAGTAGCCCTGAAAGCTGAGCCTAGTGATAGATAAAATTGTAAAACCTATAAAGCACCACCTGTACTAATTCCACAGAAGATATACCCTGCGAAAACACTTTGCTACAGAGAAAAATAAAGCAGTGACCGAAGATATACCTTGCAAAAAACAATTTGAATCAGAGAAGATTACAGCAGTAATCTGTAAGCACAAAACAGTACCAAACCTGTAGGCACACCCTGTAATAATGCAGCAGAAAGTATACCCTGCAACATCTATTTGAATCAGAGAACAATAAAGCAATAAAATGTTAGTAAAACACAGTAAAAAAACCTTGTGCATACAAAAGTAAATGATAAAACACAGTAATTCTGCTTAGCCAAAAGAAGCCTTAATCTTTTCCTTGCTCTGATAATGTTCTTTGCTCTATCCTTACAAGCAAACCTAGAAGAAAAGAGCTCAGGTGAAGCTAGTTGCCTTTGCCAGCAAACATAGTTTTCCACCTGAAAAAGCAATATATACTGTAGTTCAAGTTATCATCTTCAGCTGTTGTATGCAAAATATGTTCAAGATGGGACAATTATTGCCCCAACATACACAGGCAAACTATTTATGCTCCAGGTAGGAAGATTTCTGTTCAGATGATGACATGAAGTAGAACAAATCCTGAAATAATATCCAACATTAAATTCTGATATAAATAGTAGGGTTGACTGTTATCAATTTCCCTATTATGAACTTGATAAAAATCATCACTTGCCCAGTGAGTGTTCATTAATTGTTAATTTATTGTCACAAAATCTTGTGAAGATTCATTGAACCATTTGCTGAAGCATTAACTAAGGTACATGCACTTGTTGATCAACACTTCATAAGGGACAATAAATATAAAATGAGAATGTTACTGCACATGAATTGCTCATTAATTTTGTGGGGGAAAAGTGTCTATTAAAGTTAACAAAATTTCAGTCACAGATTCTTCTTTATAATGATGCAGTAGTCATAAATAATGTTAAAAGGATAGTAAAAACTGTAGGCATCTTTTCAAATGGGATGCAGCTAGTTAACAACTCTTCTTAATCACCAAGGGCACCATGATTTATTTGTTAAGGCACTAGCTTTTTAATACTTATTCTTTCACTATTTTTCAGTGCATCTTTTAGACAATAACCATAATGTCCGATCATGGTTATCATGTAGAGTAACCTGTTCTCATTTTACCATAGTCATCCCTTACTATTGCTATTTCAAATTCAGGCTTGCATTTATCCCCCAATGGTGTAAACAGAGTTATGATAGTTAGAGTATCTTATATTTAAGTTTGACATCTTTTAAATACTGTACCTGTGATTTCTTTGTGTAAACAACTTTTATCAATAGAAAACAAGTAAAAAAATTGATTGCCACTACTGTGAAAAATATTTTCACTAACATTTAAGTGTTCTCTTATGTTCAGATATGCAACTAAGATAATCCACTCAGACTATTAAATGTACATGGCTATACAGAATATACAATAAACAACAGTGAATTAACAAAAAACAAAACAAAACAAAAATCCTGGGTGTTACATCAGTGTGTAAGCTGGAAATAAAATAAAAGAGTTACATTAAATGCAGACTGAAAATAGCCTCCTCAGAACATATGCTTACCTTAAAGTGGATGAAAATATTATTTTTATGGGCAAATATCTGGTTTTCAATCATTTTTACTTCTGCGAGACTGATTGGATTTAGCCTTTTTTGTGCAGATGGTAAAACCAAGCAAAAGCATGCAGTTATCACTGTTTTCATGTAGATATGGCATTTTCACAAACATTGGGGCCTATTCACTAATGTGTACATGTATCATGTATATCATGTATAGGCATGTATCCAAGTGCGCAGCTCCTCACCCTTGGGAGATCCATGCAGGGGACATATTCACAAACACCAGCCCCTGCTGGGCTCCCAGACATGCCCTGTCCCCCCTGACATGCAGGTCCAATGGGGTAGGTGGGTGCGGAGTAGCAGATCCAGGTTGCCAGCCAATCAGCTGCCCTGGCAGGGTCCTGCAGTGGATCCCTTGCTGCCATGGGATGCCATGTTGTTGTCAGGCATGCAGAGCTCTAACTGTGCTGTTAAGGTGGTACCAGGGCTGATGACCACCAACCTCCTGGTAAGCCCTGATGGCAGGGGCATCCCTATTGGGGGGCTGATGCCCCCCCGCTGTGTCCACTGCATCCAGTAGCTGCTTCCCTGGGGTGCGTATCCCACCCCAATGGTTTATGGCTGCTGTGCAAAGGCAGAGCTGGAAGTCCCCCATGCACAGCACTCTGCACAGTAGTGAATTTGTGGAGTGCTGGTTCATCCCTCCTGCACTGCCTCCAAGCCCACTTCCATGCAGAGGTCCATGATGGGGATTGGGTACTAAGGGGGTCGTATGTGCATTGTGAATGCACGCAGGGTCCAGGCAGGTGCAGAGTGGGCTACATACCTGAGTTGCATGGCACGTAGCCCACTCTGCACCTTTGTGAAATAATTGTGCAAACACATCACTTTTACTCATTCTCCAGTGGGTAGTTTTTGTGTGCAAAAAAATTGTTTATTGTCACAGAATTTGCATTTTCTGAGGAAATAATTCTACTAAAATGCATTTGAAAATTTCACCCAGCCCCAGTTAACTTCACAGACAATTCCAGAATAAGACTTGGGCCTGAATTACCAGACACTTGTGACAAGTACTGAAGCACAGAAAACATGACCTAACTTCTTGTTGCAAGTCCCATGAGTTGTGCACCGAAAATAATACATGCATCAAAAATTTGACACATGCATCCTGTTTTGGTCATAAATTAATCAAACTGTTGTTACTACAGCAGAATGTTTGATAATCATCTATAAACATTCTGGCACATTCATAGAGATGCATTTATGGCATTTGCTAATCCAAGCCATAACGATCTAAACATTGCCTCCCCCGCATGATTTATCATAGCAAATTATTTTTTTATATATATTTATAAGTTGGTAATCGGGAAAGGCACACTGAGCCAAAGCTCATTTCCAGGTGTGACCATGGGAAAAGGGAAGTCAGCACAGTACAATGAACAGGGACAAAATCAACTTAGTAACAAAAGGCAACAATACAAAATGACTTTAGATAAATACAAGATATCAGAAATCATAACAATAATAACAAAGGCAGAGTGCCAGTAAATTGGCACAAGATTATAATAGCGGGCAGCTACTATAATAGAATTGTCTGAGTCTTGAGGGTGTCTACAGGACCAGAAGAGGCTAGGTAGGTTGAGGCAGGGAGACAAGGGTGGTTGTGGGGCATGAGCAAGGGGGAACAGAACTGAGTCACAGCAGGCACTTGAGGACAGGGAGAGACAGGGAAAGGCAAAAGTCAGAGGAGAGCTGATTCCAGAGGAAAGGGAAGTGGTAGGAGAAAGCTGATTGTCCAGAAGTAGAGGGGCAATGTGGAAGGAAGAAAGAGCAGGAAACCCTGGAGCACAGAGGGTAAGAGGAGGGGTTCACAGGGGACAAAGGGGAGGAGTGATAGGAAGGAAAGGTTCTGAACTGGTATTTGACAACAATGGCCAAACTGTGGGTCTGGTGCCTGTGGGGAAGGGGAGAGATAGATAGAGGGGTAGAGAGAGCAGTGGTGTGTATGAAAAGGGGAGTTAGTATCAAGTGGCAGAAGGGGTTTAGGAGGGTGTCAAGCCTAGCAAGGGACACTGCAGGGGTGGTGCCATAGACTACATCAGCATAGTCAAATACTGGGAGTGTCATTTTAGTGACCAACTCATGACATGCAAGAAGGGAGAGTCTGTCTTTGTTCCGATATAGGAATCCTAACTAGGGGCAGAGTTTTGAGTAGATAGCATTGATGCTAGTAGGGAAGTCAAAATGGTTTTCCAGTCACACCTAGATATTTAAAAGTTGGGACCACCTCAAGGGGGAGGCTTTCGGGGGGGTGAACTCCAGGGGAGTCCGAATCTGTGCCAGCTTTTGTCAAGAACCAAAAGTCATGGAAACTTTTTTTGTGTTAACTCAGAGTTGGTTTGCTTGAAACCAGCTTAAGACTTTGTTAAATTTAAGCTGGAGAGGGGCGTGCACATTGGCAGAGAAAGGTCCTGATGTGTAGATTACAGTATGATCCGCATACATGTGGATGTGGGTGTTTATGTAGAAATAGAGGGGGGAGGTCATTTATTAAAAGGGAGAATACTATGGGGCCAAATATGGACCCATGGGAAACCCCAGCAAGGCCTGAGAAAGGGGTGATAGGACATTTCCCATCTGAACTGCCTGCAATCAATTAGAGAGTTAGGAGCGGAACCATTTTACTGTTGATGCAGACAAGCCAGCAGAGAGTAGCTTTTTTAGGAGGAGAAGGTGGGACACCAAGTCAAATGCCTTAGCCAAGTCGATAAAGATGGCAGTGGTAATGTGACCCTGGTCCATCAAGAAGAGGACAGAATCTGTGACCCATAGTAGGGAGGATATGGTTGAGTGATGCTTCCTGAAACCAGCTTGGAAGGGGGAAAGAGTATCAGAATGGGATAGGAACCCAGAAAGTGTAGTTAAGACAATGGATTCTTGAAGATTTAAGGGGAGGGAAGAAGAGATATGGGCCAATAGTGGCCAGGGGAGGATGGGTTGCCACCTTTATGAAGGGGCAGTACCTTAACAACTTTCCAGGCCATTGGAACACTGCAGGAGTAGAAAGAGAGGTTTAGAAGGTGAACAATAGGAGTGCTTATTGCCTGGGCAGAGATACAAAGGATCTTGAGGTGGAGTCTGTCATGGCTGGATTTGGCAGGATTTAGGGACAGTAGGGTGTGGTAGACCACCTGAGGGGAAATTGGGGAAAGCTGTAATCACCGTTCGAGTGAAGAGGAGAAGGGTTGGAGGAGGTGGGCAGGGTATGATCTGGGAAGAGCACAAGTTGTGAAGAATTTATTGAAAACTGAAGCGATAGAGGAGAGATCAGTGACATATGAGCCATCCACTGTGAGGATGGGGGGGCTATGATGGACGAGTCAAGAAGGGAGTTGATCACGTCCCAAAATTTTGAGGGTGAGTTGTGATTTGGTGAAGGTGGGTCTTGAAGTATTCAGCCTTGGCCGTGCAGACAGCCTACAGTACATGCAAGCATATCTGAGAAATCTGTACAATAGCTAGTTTGCCTTGGAGAGGGTGGATTTGAAATTCACCCAAGTTTGATCCCGGGTTTCGCACATGGTAATGAGGTCAGCTGATATCCAAGAGTGGTGAATTTCTTTAACCCTAGCTTTTTTGAGGGGGGCATGGAGGTCCCAGATCCAACTGAGGATGCTAGTGAAGTGGACAAGGGAAGAGTCTATATCAGGGTCTGAGAAAACTAGAGACCAATCAACCCTGATCAGATCATGAAGAAGGGCACCAATATCAAGGGCACTGAGAGGACAGAACCAAACATACTTGGGGGCCAAAAGGGGACTATGCATCTTTCTTACACAATAGGTCAGGCAGTGATCATTGAGGGTATCTTGGAGGACACCTGAAGTGTTAATACAGTGGGGATGGATGGAGAGCACTCAATCTACAAGGGAATGATTAGGAGAATGCAGGTTATAAAGGATAGGGTGAGATATAAATTGCGTAAGATTTAGAGATTAGATCATTTGAAGACTAGGTTTGGAGGAGGAGGAGAGTCAGTCTAGATTAAAGTCACCTAAGAGGACTGACTCCATGGTGCCGAGTGAAGGGGTTCAGTCAGTACACTGGTGATCTGGGTTCATGTCCTGAGCCTGGTGCCAGGAGTGGAGACCAACAGGAAGTAATTACACATAGTCCATTGGATGCTTCCATCTTGGGGGTGGGCAGGGCCTGGAGGTGAATTAGGCAACGTGGTTTTGGGGCATGAACCCTCAACTTTCCCCTGGTATGTTCCCACCTAAAGTCACTGCCACACTTGGCCAATTAGGGTAGTGGGAGTGGGAGGGCATAAATATGGAAAAATGCTCCCTGAGTGACTGGATGATCCCCTGATGCCACAAAGCCCTGGAAAGAGTCTGGTCTGACCCTGGATCATCCAGGATACAAAGTTGTGCCCTAATGAGACCCTCCCAATAAAGGGATACATCAAGTTACTCGGACAGCTGGGGGCTGTGGTTGGTTGAAAGGGAATGAGTGGTGCCAGGGTGCATCATGGAGGCCCAAAGGAGTGGCCAGTCAGGGGTGCCTGGGGAGGAGCAGACAAAAATAACAAAACAAAAAAAGTCACCTAAGAGGATGAGCTCACTGGAGGCAGCATGGGAAGTAATTAAGGAGATGCAAGACACCAGGATGCAGCTGCAGGCATAAGAGAGGCACTGAGCACTCCCACATAAATTGTGAGAGAGAAGGGGAGGGATAGATTTGCAATAAGTTTGTGAGACAAGGGAGAAGATTCATAGAGAGGTGGAGCAGGAAAGTGACTGACAAATGTACAGAGCAACACCACCATCGCATTTGCCACAGTCTTGTCTGTAGAGGTGAAAGTCAGTGAGGGAGGGTGAGGGAGGAGTCAAGATCCTGGAAGATATTATACTCTGCCCTGGGTTGGATAAATCTATTAGACCATAGGAATTAACACCTACTGACCATTATGTAAAAAAGTATGGGGGGAACGATTACCAGAATAAATTGGAGAATATTGATATTCAACAAAATAAAGCCCCATTATGATCTGTGAGTGATTTACAATTAACTGTCCATATGCACAACTTGGAAATTGGCAGACTGACTTTTACTATTTGTGAGCAGTTGCATGGCACATAATACTGTGAAACTGAGGAGTTATTCCTTTTGTAATTTTCTATTCTTTATAATGTGTATTTGTGATTTGTATCAAACCAAAAAAGTAATTAATTATAAATGATACTTCTCAGTGATTAACATGTTTACAGATGTTTGTATTGTCCAGGGTTTTTATGTTACTTACTTAACATAGTATTATGCTGCTGGTGATTTATTTAAGATATAAATGTATTGCAATGTCTCTCCTGCTTATTGAATGCTAATCGGACCTCACTATAAATGAGCCTTGGCTCAACTGAGTTTTATACCTGTTCATATTATAATGTGGAAAAAAAATGATACCATATCATATAATTGTCTATTGTCTGCATACATTTAATTTAACTTTTTAGTTTTATTTGTGCATTAGGGCATGACCAGAGGTTGGGTGATTTTTTTTTTAATTTGTTTCAACCAGGAGTAGCACACTAAGCTGAAAGCATTTTACAGGTGTGACCTGGGAGCACAGGAAAGTTAAGTGACTTGCTCAGGGTCACACAGTATGCAAGTAGAAGCTGTGGGATTGAAACCCAGGTCTGGTCTGCTGGATGTTACCAGATTTGCAGCTGAAAGCCTTAAACCACTGTACTATACTGCCTCTCTGACAGGGGTTGGGATATAATGGATTACAGTATACGGGGGGGGCAGGGTTCATGAGCCATGAGGTTAAGAAGAGTGCCTTATGTAAATCCCAGGAGTCCTCTAACACTATAATATTTTTTAAATAAGTGTGAATAGAGTGAAATTGTAATTGTTGTATTATGTGAGTAGGCATTTTCCTCATAGGAATGATGCAGATGCAGCCAATACACTGTATAGCTACAGTCAAGCAACTGCAATATCATCAATCTGTGGCTTCGCCTAGGTTTGCTTGTAAGGATAGAGCAAAGAACAATATCAGAGCAAGGAAAAAGATTAAGGCTTCTTTTGGCTAAGCAGATTTACTGTGTTTTATAATTTTCTTTTGTACTCACAAGGTTTGTTACTGTGTTTTGCTAACATTTTAATGATTTATTGTTCTCAGATTCAAATTGCTGTTGCAGGGTATACTTTCTGCTGCATTATTATGGGTGTGCCTACAGGTTTGTTACTGTTTTGTGCTTACAGATTACTGCTGTAATCTTCTCTGATTCAAACTGTTTTTTGCAGGGTGTATCTTCTGTGAAATTAGTACAGGTGGTGCTTTATAGGTTTTACAATTTTTTATTATCATTAGGCTAAGCTTTCAGGGTTACTGCATTTGTTGTTGGTTGATTGTTTCTGCTCTTACATCCTTGTTTCTTTTGTCAGTGGTTCTTCTTTTTTGGCAGGGGAAAGGCCCAGACCACCCCATGATACACTCCTTTCATAGGGTAGCACAGTCGTGGCATATAGTGTAGCAAAGCAGGAAGGGGAGGATCAGAGGGGTATCTACACAGTGACCTCACTTAACAGGGACACAAGTAATTTAACTTGTTATAACAAGTTATACAAAAACAAACAAACAAACAAAACAACAAATCAAAGTTTTGCTTTCATTTTCCTCCTTCTAATTACTCGGACCAGGTTATAAGCACAGCAACTCATCTGGAATGGATATTATTAACTGCAGGTACTGCTGGACACTTTTCAAAAGGGCAGTTATACAGTACTTAGGACACTATCCTACATGCTGGACCATTGGAGATCTAAGGGCTCAGCTCCAGGCAACAAGAGCAGAGATTGCATGCCTCGAATTGCTTATTCAGGAAGAAATATATTACGGGAACTGCCTATAATTTCCCCAACATTCAACTGAAGCACCTTGACCACAGAGGATAGTTGGTCCGGGAGGTTGGCAGACAGTTAGGGGGACAAATTGGGTGCCCAATCACTCAATGCTCTCCAACGTATCAGCTCCACAAACCATATAAAAACTACAAACAGCTATCTGCCTCTATCTCCAAAATCAATCAAAGGGACAGAGCACACTGCAGAGCAGGACAGTGCAGCACAGAAGTTAGCACAACAAAATTCACCCAAAACAGGGACCAAAACAAAAAAAAGCAAGAAGGAAATTAAAAACACTTCTGATCATAAGAGACGCCATTATTCAGGGAGTTGATACCTACCTCCAACCAGGGGTAATGGCCAGATGTCTTCCAGGTACATCAGTGCAGAGAGACACTGACCACATTGCTAAAATCATGCAAAAAGCAGGAGAAAACATTGACATCCTGGTACACATAGGAACTAACGATCTCACCAGCCAGTCAGTTGTGGAGACCAAGGAACACCTGACCAAGTTTTAAGTTCAAGTTTATTGCAGGAAAAACTCCATTGAGCAAGCTTATTCAGAAGGAGGTCCTGGGTTATTTACATAGACGTATAGACATGACATACAAGGTAACATTGTCAATTGAGACATATGGACGTTGCATACAAGGCATCATTGTCAATCGAGCAAACGGCACATACAAAGTTCATAAATGACAATTCATGACGTGATACAGCCAGGTAATGCAGGGTTCTGGCAATAAAGTCTGATGCTGTATCAGCAGATGTTTGGGTAGAGTTGTATACATAAAAGATAAGTGCATTATAGGAGAAAGTTAATGTGCAGAGACAGCAGGGAAAGTTTAAGAAGGAAGGTAGGGAAAGAAGGTGAAGGTAAAAGATGAGGCTAGGGACTAGCAGAGTAGAGTGGAGAAAGGTGTGATAAGGAGATCTAGAGGTGAAGGGCAGTGAAAGCAGGTCATGGGGATCAAATCTATAGCTGTTAAATTTAGTCTTATACTTCCTGTGCGGTTGCCGACCTGTTATGGTCCTAGCAGTGGCAGTCGGTGTATGAGTATGACCAGGCTGGGAGACAAACTGTCATCCATTTCATCTGGCATCTCCTTCTCTGAGATCCTGCCAGTTTGGGGGGGGGGGATGGACAGAAGGTCAGATAAGGTGGAGATAGGGGAGCTAAACATGTGGCTCAAGGGCTGGGGCCAGGAAAAATGACACAAATTTGTAGGTAACTGGCAACAGTTTTGGGAGGGAAAGTTCTTTAAATTTGATGGACTGTGTCTGACTAAGGAGGGAGTCAGTGCATTGGGTCAGAAGTTTGACATCTTTGCAGAATATTTAAACTAGCAAATGGGGAGAGGGGTGCAACACCCGATACATCGAACGGGAAGAACACCCCTTCCCCCTCAGCTAGTGATCAAACAGGAGTTCAGCATGTTTGTAGTTCATTAGCATCACCAGGTAATGAAAAAGGTCTGGCTCCCCATGCAATGCACAGGGGAAACGCCATACCTCTCCCAGCAACTATTACACCGAAATCTGGCCAATGGAAAATCATGTACATAAATCCCCACAGTCTGGAAAACAAGATCCAAGACCTGCAGACAACAATGACAGAGGCTAAACTGGACATAGTAAACATTAACAAGACATGGTTCACCAGTAACCGCACTTGGGAGACTTTAATACCCAGATATGTACTGTTCAGAAGAGACTGAGGTGCAAAAAGGAGGAGGGGAGTGGCCCATTATGTCAATGAAAATAACAAAGCTACAGAAATTCAGAATACACATAAGGAGCCAGAAGAACTGTGGGTCACCCTGGAAACAGGAAACAGGACAGTCATATGAATTTTGGTTGTCTACAGGCCTCCAGACCAGGGGGAGAACATAGACACATTACTGTTTGAAGTTATACAAAACATGACAGCTAAAGGAGAGGTTCTGATAATGCAAGACTTCAACATGCCAGATACAGATTTGTCAATACCAGCTGGACCATCTGCCAGAACTAGACACATAGTGGATTCCATGTGGGGAAGGGCTCAAACAATTGGTACAACAACCCACAAGAGACAGGACTATCCTAGATATTGTACTGACTAATGGGGAAAGGATCACAGATCTTCAGGTAGAAGGTCACCTGGAGGCCAGTGACCATCACATGGTATGGTTCAATTTGGCCACTAGAAATAAATCATCCCATTCAAAGGTAAAAATATGGGACTTCAGAGGAGCTGACTTTGATAAGATGGCCAACAGAGTTAAGTTATATCTTGCAAGAAGAAATACAGGGGAAGGGGTACATGCAAAGTGGGCAAGCATTAAGTGTGCAATACTTAAAGCAACATCCCATTGTGTTAGAGAGAAAAGCAAGAGCAAAAGAAGGAGGAAACCACTTTGGTTCTCAAAAACAGTAGTAGAAAAGGTCATAGCCAAAAGGCTGGCCATCAGGAAATATAAGGGAATGCAGCGGGACGAAGATAGGGAGGCATATCCAACTTCCCTAAGGGAAGCAGGGAAGGCACTAAACCAAACAATAGAAACACTCTGGATACGAGAGTTGATACCAGCCCATTCACAGAAGAAAGGGTTCTGAAAGAACTCGTAAAATTGAAGGTGGACAAAGCAATGGGGCCTGATGGGATTCATCCCAGAATTCTAAAAAACTAAGTGTAGAACTAGTGATGCCACTGACTAGCCTCTTTAACAAATCATGGGAGGATGGGGTGGTACCTGAGGACTGGAGGAGGGCAGATGTGATTCCACTTCACAAAAGTGGGAGCAGGGAAGAAGCAGGAAACTACAGACCTGTTGGTTTAACCTCAGTGATAGGGAAAATGATGGAATCACTTCTGAAGGAAAGAATTGTCAAGTACCTAGAGGCCAGAGGGGCAGAAGACCCAAGGCAGCATGGATTCACAGCAGAAAGGTCATGTCAGATGAATCAAATAGATTTCTTTGACTGGGTGACCAAAGTAGTAGGTCAGGGAGGGGCTGTGGACATGGCCTACCTAGAATTTAGCAAGGCATTTGACACAGTCCCACGCAAAAGATTTACATACAAGTTAGCCAGCCTGGGAGTGGGTCCCAAGATGGTAGCCTGGGTAAAGAATTGGCTGGAGAACAGGACACAGAGGGTATTAGTAAATGGAGTCAACTCTGAAGAAAAGAAGGTTACTAGTGGCGTACTGCAGGGTTCAGTACTAGGACCAGTCCTCTTCAATGTTTTTATAAGTGACAGAAGGACTGGAAGGAAAAGTATGTCTCTTTGCAGATGACACAAAGATCTGCAACATAGTTGATACACAAGGTGGGGTGGAAAGGATGAGAAGGGACTTGGCAAGGTTGGAGGAATGGTCAAATATATGGCAGCTTAGATTCAATGCTAAGAAGTGCAAGGTAATGCACCTGGGAAACAAAAACCCAGGGGAAGAGTACACAATGGGGGGTGAGATACAAAAAACAATAAAAATGGAAAGGGACCTGGGGTAGTCATATCAGATGACCTAAAGGTGGGAAAGCAATGTAAGAGGGCAGTAATAAGGGCTGGGGGGATACTGGGATGCATAGGGAGAGGCATCACCAGTAGAAAACAGGAAGTTGTTATCCCTCTGTACAGACAGCTGTGAGACCCCATCTGGAGTACTGCGTGCAGTTCTGGAGACCAAATCTCCACAAAGACATAAACAGGATGAAGGCATTCCAGAGGAGGGCAACTAAAATGGGACAGGGTCTGCACTGGAAGATATATGAAGAGAGACTTAAGGAGCTTAATATGTATAGCCTCGAGGAAGGGAGGGAGAGGGGAGACATGATAGAAACTTTCAAGTACCTCAAGGGAATCAACAAAGTCCAAGATGGTATCATCTTTCAGAAGAAGGGGTATGCAAAAACAAGGGGGCACAATTTGAAGATAGATGTGGAGCGGCTCAGAGGTAATGTAAGGAAGTATTTTTTCACAGAGAGGGTTGTGAATGCATGGAACGACATTCCGCAGGAGGTGGTGGAGTCAAAAACAGTGGTGGAATTCAAGAATGCATAGAACAGTCATAAGGCAATTCTAGGGGATGGGGGTAGGAAGAAGTAGGCTGTTGGTTAACTAGGATCTGCAGCTTATCCATTAGGTATGGAAATGGGCAGACTGGGTGGGTCAAGCGGTCCTTATCTGCCATCATATTCTATGTTTCCATGTAAGGTAGGCAAAGGCCCAAACAGAGGAAACATTAGCATGAACGGTAAAAAGAAGGGACAAGACTTTCTATAGATACATTAGTGAAAGGAGAAAGCCCAGAGGGGGTATTGCTAAGATCAAAGGGGATAAGGGGGAGTGTGTGGAGGAGGACCAAGGATAATCATCTATACTAAATATATATTTCTGCTCAGTACTTACTGAGAAGAAGGCAGGACAGGGCCAACAGCTCAGCACCATGGACACAGGAGGGAGGGAGGTTTGCACTAGTCCCTTCACAAAAGACAGGGTCCCACAAGAGCTCACTAAGCTCAGGGTGGACAAGGCAATGGGACATGATGGCATACATCCCAGGGTACTAAAGGAGCTAAGTGTGAAACTAGCAGAGCCATTATCAGAACTGTTAGGGAGACTGAGCACAGGAGAGGTCACAGAAGACTGTTCAAGGGCTCATGTGATCCCGCTTCACAAGAGTGGTAGCAGGGAGGAGGCAGGGAACTACAGGTGAGTCAGTCTTACCTCAGTAGTGGGCAAGATTATGGAGGCACTCCTTAAGGAAAGGATAGGGCAACACCTGGAATCCATAGGAGCACAGGATCCAAGACAGCATTGCTTTACAACAGGCAGGTCCTGTCAATCTAATCTCATAGATTTCTTTGACTGGGTAACCAGAGTGGTGGACCAAGGGGGTGCAGTTAATGTCACCTATCTTGACTTCAGCAAACCTTTCGATACTGTTCCACATAGAAGACTGGTTCATAAACTGGGTAGGCTTGGGGTGAGTCAGAAGTTAGTCAACAGGGTTGCAGACTGGTTGGCGGGCAGAAAACAGAGAGTAGTAGTAAACGTTATACAGTCAGAAGAGATGCAAGTCACAAGTGGGGTACTTCAGGGATCAGTCCTGGGGCCAGTCCTCTTCAATATCTTCATCAGTGACATTGCAGATGGACAGGAGGGTAAGGGTTGTCTGCTTGCAGATGACACCAAGATCTGCAACAGAGTAGATGATCCAGATGGGGAGGCAGAATGAGAAGAGATCTGGATAACCTGTCAAAATTGTCAAAAGAGTGGCAACTGGGGTTTAACGCAAAGACATGCAAGATCATGCACATAGGGAAGAGAAACCCTAAAGCCATCTATAGATTGGGAGGGGAGTTGCTGGCAATCAGAAGGGAAGAAAGTGACTTGGGCATCATCATCACAAATGAACAGAAATCATCCAAGCAGACCACTAAAGCAGTAGGTAAGGCTAGAGGGATGTTGGGGTGTATTAGTAGGGGTATTGCAAGTCGTAAGAGGGAGGTAATAATCCCTCTTTACAAAACACTGGTTAGGCCCCATCCTGAGTACTGCGTGAAGTACTGAAGGCCGCACCTACACAAGGGCATTAACAAAATGGAGGCAGTTCAGAGAAGGGCAACCATAATGGTGCAGGGACTGCATCAGAAAACATATGAGGACAAATTAACGGAACTCAATATGTATACCCTAGAGCAAAGGAGGGAGAGAGGTGATATGATCGTAACATTCAAACATCTTAAGGGCATTAACAAGGTGAAAAATTCTAACATGTTTCAATATAAGAAAAATAGCAGGACAAGAGGACACAGTATGAGATTAGCGGGAGGCCAATTAAGGGGTAATGTGAGGAAGTTCTTTTGCACAGAAAGGACAGTGGATGCATGGAACAGTCTACCTCAGGAAGTGGTGGATATGAATACAGTGCAGGGCTTCAAACAGGCATGGAATAGGCATGAGAGAGCAATACAGATGAGTATGAATAGATAGGCAATTGACAGAGTACAGGCTTATGGCACATTCATAAGGTAGGGAAAAAGGGCAGACTGGAGTTGCCATGCAGTCCTTATCTGTGTCAACTTCTATGTTTCTGTGTTTCCATGTAAACCTTCTTCATGCTACTAGAAAAGACATGACACAGCCTTTTCCTGCACTCTCCTACAAGACCTGCTCTCAACATTATAGGCTGTTTCTTAGCAGTGAAAAGGCAGGCTGTTTCCGAGAACCTCCTACTCCCCCACACAAACACATACACACAGCCTCTGTGACAATGACAATAATTATTAGACACTCCCAATCTCATTGGCTTACCCTTCACTGTGCTGCAGCCTCTGCTGCATGTTGTCTTTATCCTGTGAGCATCACACACACATAGAAAAATACAAACATAGAATTTGACAGCAGGTAAAGTCCACTTGGCCAACCAAGTCTGTCCATTTCCCCCCAACTTCCTTTATCATCCTCCATTACCACCAATAGATCCTATTTGATCTATCTGATCTACCACTCTTTCTCCCTCCCCCTTCCTTTCTACTGCAATTCCATTGTGCTTATCCCATGCACTCCTGAACCCCACCATTGTTTCACCCCCACCACCACCACTGGAAGGTTGTTCTTGGAATCCACTACTCTTTCTGTGAAGAAATACTTCCTCACATCTCACCTGGATCTACCCCTCCCTACAGCTTAATAGCATATCCCCTTGTTCTTGAACATCTTTTCACCTGAAAAGTACTTTCCCTCTGTACCTTATTTACTGCCCAGAGGTATTTAAAGGTCTCTATCATATCCTCCTCTCCCTCCTCTTTTCAATTGTGTGCATACTGAGGTCCTTTAGTCTATTCTTGTAGGGATTTTGGTGTAGACTCTGTACCATTTTTGTTGCCCTCCTCTGGTACTCCTCCATTGTGTTTATGTGCTAATGTAGATGTATTCTTCAGGACTGGGCACAGTTCTCTAGGGTGGATCTTACCAGTGATCTATACAGAGCCAGCACAATCTCCTTTGTTTTGCTGGTGTTACCCTCCCCCCCTGCAGCCCAGCATCCCATAAGCCCTCCCAACAGTCCTTCACACTTCCTGGCCACCTTTAGGACATCAGGTATGATTATCCTCTAATCTCATTCATGCTTGGTAGTTTTTAATACCACTACACCAATTTTGTATTCCGGCCCTAGGTTTTTCTGTGCCTTACATGTAAACCCAGCTGACATACTCTTGACAACTACTATAGTTTTCTCAGATTTCTGCTCATCCTTTCCACTCACCATGGACTGTCCACCCTATTACAGACTTCCCCTTTCAGCTCCTTTGCAAAGTCACTTATAAAGACATTAAAGAGGACTATTCCAAGCACTCATTCCTGAGGCACCTCACTGGTCACCTCCCCTTCCTTCCTCAGAGTGAACTCCGTTTACCACCATCCTTCGTCACCTATCCCTTAAGATATTTCTTTATCCAGTTTGCCACCTTTGGACCTACTCCGAAACTACCCAGTGTGCTTACTAGTCTCCTATGTGAAAGTGTGTAGAAAGCCTTACTGAAATCTTGGTAGGCCACTCCCACCCTAATCTAATGCCTTGGTCACCCAGTCAAAGAAATCTATCAGATTTGTTTGACATGACCTCCCACATGAACCCATGTTGGCTAGAGTTGCGCAAAATTAGAAAATTTCATTCCTCAAAATATTTTGCGAAATTCTCACATTTTGCGAAATATTTTGTGGGTGCGAGATGTGAAATTCCATGTGCGAAATGCAAAATTTCACCCACAAAATATGTGAACTTTCACCATGAAATTTGAAATTGCCCAGCGAAACATGAAATTTCACCCTTGAAACAATGAAATTCAGGTGAAATGTGATGCAATTTGGGTGAAATTTGGTGAAATTGAGCATTTTGAGGGGCGAAATTTCACAGTTTCGCACCCAGTGAAAAATTACTTGGAATGATGGAATTTCATGAAATGTATAATGCGGCAAAATTGCCAATTTCACGGCATTTTCACAGGCGTCATTTTATTTCACAACATCTCTAATGCTGCCTTGGGTCTTGTAACCCACTGCATTCCAGATATTCCATAATCCTCACCACCAATGTCAGGCAGACTGGCCTATAATTGCCAGCCTACTCCCTGCTACCATTTTGTGAAGTGGGACTACATATGCCCTCCTCCAACCTCCAGAAACACCCCTGTGTCCAGTGAGCTCTTAAATTGCACTGTCAGGGGTGCAGCCAGTACCTTCCTAGAGCTCCCTCAATATTTCTGGATGCACCCAGTCTGTCTCTATTGCTTCATCCACCTTCAGATTTGCAAGTCCCTTCAGAACTTTATCTTCTGAAAAAGGGCTAGTGTCTACCTTCTTCCTCCAAAGCTTCTGTTATTTTTCTGTATCCCCTTCCCTTCTATTTCCTCTGTAAACAATAAATGAAAGTATTTATTCAGGTTTTCTGCCTTTTCCTGGCCCCCCTCTGCACAGTTCCCCCCTTCCCTTTTTAACCTTATAATCCCACCTCTGGTCTTCCTCTTTTTATTTACATTCCTAAAATAGTTTCTTGCCCCCTTTCATTACCTCCTGAGTTGTTCTCTCTTCAGTTTGTGCCTTTGCACTCCTTACTGCTTTCCCTGCTTCCTTCTATTTTCCCAGTACACCTCCCTATTCTCTTCCCTCTGCATCTCTTTATACCTTTGGAATGCTACCATTTTAGCCCTTAGTTTTCAGCCTGCTCTTTTGAGAACCATAGTTTTCTCTTTTCCCTCTTGCTTTTGCTCACGTTTGATGCAGTGGTTTATTGCCTTTACTATGCTCCCTTTTAGCTCTGCCACTGTTCTTGCACCCCACTCAGACCCCATCTTTATAAAATCTGCCTTACTGATGTCCAGGACCCTCACCCTTATGTGGTTTGATTCTGCAGATGTCCTTGTTAGTAACGGGTCCAGCATTGCCCCATCACAAGTGGATTTTCTGACTAGTTGCCTGAGGAATGCCCCCTACAGAGAGTTCAAGATGTCCCTGCATCTAGCTAAATCTGCTGCTGGGAGGCTCTGATCTACATCTGCCAGGTTGATGTCCCCCACCAGCAGCACCTTTCCCTTTTCTGCCATCTTGACAATGACTTCCACCTATACCTTATCTAATTCCTCTCCCTGTGCTGGAGGTCTGTTGATAAGTCCAGTGTGAATAGTGGCTACATTTCCCATCTCCAGGGTGACCTTCACTACCTTTGCCTCCCCCTGTAGTCCCTGTATCTCTGTCACTTTTATGCTTTTCTTCACATAAAGTACCAAAACTACTCCTATCTCTGCCACCCTGTCCTTCATGAACAGAGTATATCCTGATATGGCCATGTCCCAGTCATGGTTTTCAGTGCACCATGACTCAGTAATGGCCACAATATCTAGGTCAGACTCTGCCATGATGGTCTCTAGATCTGGAATCTTATTTCCTAGATGTCTAGTATTCATGCACGCAGCATTCCAGATTTTGTTTCCACTCTGCTTGTACCCCCCTTTTTTCCTTTTTGCCCACCCTCATACCCTCTCTCTTTTTAATGCTCTTGTTCCCTCCCACCTTTGTCTCTACCACCCTCCTTCCTTTATTAATTTGCATAATGGGAGATTCCTCTCCGCTTGGGTTCTCCCTACTCTCTATTTCATCCTTTGGTGGGGGCAGTTTCTTCCTTCCAATTTCCTTCTGCCTCCCACACCTCATCTATTTTAAATGCTCATTTAACTAAAATTTAAACTGTCTACTGAGAACGGTGGTTCCCCTCCCAGATGGATGCAGGTCATCATGCCTGTATAGGCCCCAAACCTCCCAGGTGGGTCCCGACTCCCTGATGTAGCCAAACCCCTCCTGTCTTCACCATTCCTTTAGCAATGAGTTTAAGTTCCAGGGGCAGAGATCCTTTTCCTCCACCTGTCATAGACAGGCAGCACTTCAATGAAAACCACTGAGTGTGCTACCTGTCTAAATCCCATACCCAGCTCCCTACTCTCCCCTCTGTTCCACCACCCCACTCTTCCAGAGGCCACCATAGTCCAGCCATTCCTCCTCCCCAGCATCCTCTGAGGTAATGGTGGCAGACTTGGTTGACTCTGGTAGGAGAGAAGGTCCACTAAATCCTAACCAACTTGGCCTGGAAACTAGCAGCCTCCTCCCTCAACCCAGAGAGGTGCATGCAGATGAGGCAGCACAGCAATCGCTAGAAGGTCTCTCTGAAAACTGCCGCCCTACAGACATTGCATTACACCACTCCCTTCTCAACTTCTGTTCTCCCTGTTTTACCTGGAAATTATTTTGTACCCTTACCCCAATAGGGTGTTTTTACTTTCCCCTTTTTCATTTGTTTCCATTTGTGTTTCCCCTTTGCTTACTTAAATCTCTTTATATTCCTCCCCTTGATAGAGTATTACTACTATTCCCAGTTTTGGTCTACCTTTTTCCTTCCATCCTTCCCAGCAGTGATTGCTAAACAGTAGTGAACAGGTGCCTTACCTTAGTCAACTGGCAAAGTTCCTCATTTCCTTCTACTGATATCTGCTGATAAGTAATATGTTAGTTACCTGTTCCATTCCTTCACTGTTTCACTCACTTGCTGAGACATGAGTGTGCTGGACATGTTAGAAGTAGAAGTGCTTTTATAGTGCTCTTGTAAGAATACACTAAGCCTCAGCCAGCTCCATCCCCAATTACACACCTGATTCATAGGGTTTCCTGAATCTAATCAGCCCCAAGAATAATCTCATGAACTAGTTACCCCCATACCACCTGCTACAATTTTAAAGGCAAGTTTCAAAGTGCCCTAAACACTGCTTACAAATCTTTTTTTCTCTCCCCACTTTCCCTGCTACTTTCAATATGAGAAAAAATAGGAATAAATGTAAATATACCTTTTAGGTAAAGCTAAGTGGTTTCACTCCTCTCTGTCAGCAAAGTCTGTTATTCCAGCCACAAACACACACACCACAAATGCACACGTGTGCACTCATGCACACACACACACACACACACACACACACACACTGCCAGCCACATCCTTCCATAAGCAGTTTTGAAGCTAATGATATTATCTACTGTACTACAGGAACATCTTTTTCTAATCTCTAAAAAAGTTAAAATAAAGCAATGTTTGAGTACTCAAATGTGGAATAGAAATCAAACAACAACAAAAGTTTATATACTAAAAACATAATGCCATATTGTGGAGCTACTATTTTAATAATTCCATCACCCTTTTAGCTAATTGATTATTACCTTATTAGCACCCCTCAATGGATTGTTTTCTTGTATACAAAATATTTCATTAATTTATTTAGTATCTACATGAGATTTTCCAGGCTGTAATAATACTCTTTAAGTCAGCCTCTTAGAATACTCAGTTTCTAGTCGTTGTTTTATAATATCATTTAACTTAGTTCACTATCTCATTTAAAGGATTCAAAATATAATTAAATGAAAATAAAACAATTCATTGAATGTCATTAATAGTTAACTATGCTTGTACCAATTAAACAGTTTGCTAAAGATTCATGAATCATTCATGAACATTCATAATACATTTTATTTATTGATTTATTGATTTATTTATTTAAGCGTTTCACCAGGAAGACATACTGAGCAAATTGCTCGTTTCCAGATACATCCTGGGGGCAGGGAAATAGGGAGGTACAACATTGAGTATCGGGTACAACAGGCAAATAATCCAATACAATAGCAAGTGATACAGTGAGGATAAGAATGCATACATAGAAGCAGAGAATACAGTGGTTAAAGTGATTATAGTTAACCAATTACATTGACAGTAGCAGTTGTGCAGGATAAGTGCTTGAATAGCAGGGGCCAGCAAGAATAGGCCATAAAATACAGTAGAAGGATACAGAGAGCTAACAATGCAGACATACAATCAGAGGATACAGCAATTACAGTAATACCTTCAATGTCAACTAGCAGTTTTAAGGATACGTGCTTGAGGTAACAGGTCATAGCTAGGCTCCCCACAAGGCGAGGATGGGGGAACCTGTGTGGGGTTAGCGAATGAGGCAGCATGTGAATAGGGAATTTGCAAGGGGAACCTATAGTAAGGAAATGACAAAGGTATGCATTTCATCTCACTCATATATCTAAAAAGAGTAGGAATTTTCTTTTTTCTTTTTTTTTTTCACTTTATACAGTAAAATAGTTTAGCTTTTCTGGTAATTCCTTTATCAGAATTGGTTGGGTTACTTATTAGGGTACATGAATGTTGGGGGTGTTCAGTTTTTCTTTCATGTTATTTTTTATTTTCATTTGCAGTACTTGAGTACAATGCAGTTAGATTTATTTGAAGTTGTGTTGTTGGTGGTACCGGGTCAATATAGTGCTGCCAAAACAGCGCATGAATAACTGCACTGCAGAAACTGAAAAATGTTCTACAGCAACAGGTGCATCTCAGTGTGCAGTAATAACCAGTACCCCAGTTGCAGTAGGCTCACATGGGGGAGTGTCAAGGAGGCTGCCGGTGCGGTGCCAGGTCAAGCCGTTCTCATGGTGGAGTGGCTACAGCACCAGCACCCAGCAGTGTTGGTGGACCTGGGGCCATGGTTAGGTTCCCCCAGGTCCTATTGTGTTGCTGGTTTAAAAAAAAAAAGATTTTCCTCACTCCTGACTTTTGCCCCATCCCCTAAGTTCACACCCACTCGGAGGTAGTTATTTTTAGTCCGGGAGTGTGGTTTGCAAAGCCTTCTATGTCAGGGGTGTGTGAAGGATGGAGCCCCCTGCAAAAACAAAGATAACTTTGTTATCCCAAATGGTTTGCACTGTTTCTTTTGTAGTTGGTGTTTTGTCCTGACCTTATTTTAGCACGCATCATTTTGTCTGTGACATTGCTGCTATGCACATTTTTACTACGACATTATGACCCCGTGCCATTGGTGGTTATATGTTTTATAAATATATTTAAAGTAATCAGGAAGACATGATCATGGTATTTATGTGGAGATTACCACATGTACAGAGGAACTGAGGCCCTATTTCACGGGCCGAGGGCTGTACAGCCCCTAGAAGTGTGGTCATCTCAGTATAAATCCCACTCTGGAGTTCCTTATTATGGTCCCGAAATGGGTTTGGAGTAAAATCATTAAAACATTAGTTAAAAATATAAACAACGTTTTGAAGTTATTTTTTATCCAAATAGTTCTTCTCGTAGATTAAAGCTATAGGACACTGCTGCAAATTTTGCTCTCGCTAATGCTGTAGCATACCTTCCTTACTGTGGAATTACTAAGTCATATATAATTGTATTGTTTTACTTTTATTTTATATGATACTATTTTCTTTATATTCTTTTGGAGTCTGAGACTCAGTCTGACAAACCTGTGGGGGTCAGCAGTATGGACAAACTCAAGAAGTCAACATGGCTGCAATGGTCAGCCTCAGAAACAGAGATTATTGTCAAATGTTCATTGCTGGTAAGCTCAGCCCACTTTCTTAAAAATGAGGTGGGAGATTCTTAGAGTATGATGTTGTAGAATATGTAGTTTATTGATCAAGTGGTTTAGTGGGGGGTGGGAGGGGTGGATGCCAGTGCCAGACAGAAAAAAGTGATCTCATAGATTTCTTTGGCACAGAGGCCAGCCGACAATGGTACTTTTTAATGGTTCTCTACAGTATGCTGAGATAAAGCATGGGCGGCTGCCTGCCTGCCTCAGTTAATTAACATCTAGACTTTAACCTATACATTTTACAAAGTAGATTTGTACTAGATTTTCTATTGTTATTTTAATATAGAGGCTTCTCAGATTTTCTAAGAAAGTATTTTTATGCAAATGTCCAAGAGCTATGCTTTTATGTCATTTAATTAAATGTAGGTATCAGTAAGACGTCAACTGTAATATTTAGCATGGGAACCAAATACATTTGAGTATTTATTGGCCCACAAGAATTAGAACTCCTTCCGTTACTTTTCTTCAGGTGTAAAATTTATGTGACAAGTATTGAAAGCCGATAAAGTAAAGTCTAGAAATCAAACTAGTAGGTGATAATTAGTGACTTGTGCAAGACTGGAATGCTAATTTGCAAACCGCACTGCCAGCAGACTTATTGATGGATGTCTTTTAAAATATTTGTCTGATTGGCACAAGTATGCATAGTTTACGAATATACACATTCATCATTTCTACTATTTAGAAAGAGGCACCTTTCTAAATAGTATTCTATTGAAGCCCAAGGAACTTGCCACAAAACCCCCAATTAATGCCTCCAAAGCATTTAATAAGTATTGTACTTCACAGAACTGGATAAGTTCAAGACATACTGCCCTGGGCCACCTCAACCCCCCCTAAATACCAACAAAGGGAATCCCAACATCCCAGACTTTCACTTCAAATTAGTTTCTAGAAATGAGGTCCTACAATTATTAAAGGGGATCAAAACTTATGGAACTGCGGGGTATGATAAATTAGAACCCAAGTTACTAAATATTGCAGCCCCAGTCATTGCCACACGTATCTCCTGGTTGCTCAACCAATCCCTTCTTGAAGTGAAAGTTCCCTCACTCTGGAAAGTGGCCGTATTCTCACCCATCCACAAAGGTAGCTCATGAGAACTGGTAGAAAACTACTGTCCAGTATCACTCCTGTTTATCCTAAATTAAGTGACAGAGAGGGTCATTTACAATCAGGTAGTGGAATATATGGAGCGACATAACCTATTTACAGCCACACAACATGGCTTCAGAAAGAACCACGGAACAAATACCACCTTAGTAAATCTAACCACGGATATCTTTTCTGCTCTGGATAAGGGAATGCTCACTGTTGCAGTCTTTATTGACCTCACCAAAACATTCAATCTGGTTGATCATCAACTACTCCTTGCAAAATTAAAACACATCGGCCTAGACAGTCTGATGGTACAATGGTTTACAGACTATCTCCAGTGCAGGTCGCATATAGTCAAATGGCAGGGCGCCACATTGGATATGTGTGCTATACATGACAGGGTCCTCCAGGGATCAATCTTGGGGCCTCTGTCATTTTCTTTATTAATAAATGAAATGCCTACTTTCTGTGGTGGCACAAAGCTCACCTTGTACGTAGACAATGTGGTACTTTATAGGTCCACAAATGACACTGACACCCTTAACAAATTACTGACCAGAGATCTCCAGGAGCTGGAGGGGTGGCTGAATAATAACAAACTTGTCCTAAACAGCAAAAAAAAACAAGGCTATGGAATTTGGCCCTAAAAACATTGGACCAGAAAGGTCGAACAAACTGGCACTCTCACTTTTAAATGAGACTAGGGTTGAGGTAGCTGAGTCCTTAAAGTACGTAGGAATTACCATTGACCAAGGCTGCACCTTCAAGGCTCACATTGACCTTCTCACTAAGTCAGTGAACCAGAAGCTTGCACCTCTGTATCGCCTCAGTCCATATCTTATACATGACTCCCGACTCAAGGTTTCACAAGGTACCCTTCAACCCACCCGATTTTATGGCTCTCCTGTTTTGCTCTCAGTTAAAAACACTGAGATGCAGAAGCTCAGAACCATGTATCATAGAATCTGCAGGTTCATGGCAGGGACCCCCTCCAAAGCACACCATTGCCAGGTACTACAGTATCTATCCTGGCCCACCTTGGAATGCAGGCTACAATACCCTTCTCTGTGCCTAGCATACAAGCTCAGG
Source organism: Neoceratodus forsteri (assembly GCA_016271365.2). Classification (NCBI taxonomy): domain Eukaryota; kingdom Metazoa; phylum Chordata; order Ceratodontiformes; family Ceratodontidae; genus Neoceratodus; species Neoceratodus forsteri. Next base: position 722,611,297 of record CM028130.1, on the reverse strand, counting down.
CTGGTCAGTGCCCCCCCCTCCGAGTCTGGCAGCGCTGCTGACAACAAAAAAGAATAGCAGGACACCAAGGTCCTCAAGTAGGCAGCTCCTTAAGGTACCCAGAGCAAAGTTGGCCCAAGGGTACCAGGCTTTCTCGGCCTACATTGCTCCCCTCTGGAACATTCTTCCAACAACTCTAAAGGAGTGTAATTCACTAGGGACTTTTAAAAGGGGACTTAAGGCCCACTTGCTGGAGCTAAACCAATGCACATGTCATTGCTGTTTCCCCAACCTTGTACTTCCTAATTCAAATATAGCAATCAGTGTGTGGTTGTATCCACAATTGTATCTAAGTGAAAAGTGAGTGTCTGTATCCACAAATGTACCTGTGTTTATTAACAAGTGTTGCTAAGTGACGTTCATTGTTAATTGTTGTACCTGCCTAATTTTTGTAAAACTCTTCCTATATTTCATTGTATAAGTAATTAATTCCAGGTCTCCCCTGAAAATGGGACCATTACTAGACTCAGTGGGCCTACCTGGTTACCAAAATTAAATAAATAAATACCTACTGTACTGTTTGTAAACTATATGTAGAGTTTTAGGGTCTATTAGCCATATGCAGTATTGTACATGTCATGTATGCAGACCCATGTATGTTTAATGAAATGCCTTGCTTTGGAGGGATGAGTAAGGCATCAGGCCATTCTGTGTGTAGGATCCTATAAAACAGCTCATTTACAGACATATGGGTGCCAGCAGGGCTAGTGCATGTAGCTGCACCCCATCCAGTTACTGTCTTATAAAAGGAAGTGGTAACAAGTGAACAGTTGTGTGCCTAGGTTCTTAATGCCAGGAGATGCATCTTGGTAGAGGTGGTGGCAAGAAAACCACTACAGTACCAATTAAAGTGTAATACTGAACCTAGGGAAGGTGGAACCACTACTGGAAAAGGGAACATCAATGGGAGTCAGTAGGAAGTCCGATGGACCACCAGGATATACATACACCAGCCCATTGAGGGTAGGAATCACTGGATCTCCAGGGCCCCTGAAAGGTGGGTGGGTTAGAGAGGAGTGTCACTTCAATATGGCATGCCTCTGCGCCTGACAACATGACCAGACTGCAGTTGAGCACTGCTTCATGAGTCTAGTGCAATAGTTCTTAGACTTTGTCACAGTGAGCCTCCCCAAATCCATGGAAAAGATTTTGAGCCTCCCCCAAAAACTGAAATAATTTTGGGCCTCCCCAAAGAAAAATAACATACTATACTTTGCACAGTACACCATGAATAAACTGAAACCCCTTTGAGTACTTGGCCCACATTCAGTTCTTTGTCTTATACTAACATGGAACCTTTGAAAAAGAGCTCCTATGCTCTAATGTGTTATCTGAATAACAAATAAAATAAACTAATATTACTATTCAGCTTATTGTAACCCCCACCACCACCCCACAGGCCAGCCTACTTGCTCCACTATTTTCATTCCTGAACCATTGTTAGCTCTTCTTGCAGTACCTTCATGGGTCAGACTATTTTCTCTGTTTCCTCTCTACATGAAATAACTTTCCTACATACTTTGCCTCTCCACCTCCTTCCCTGCTTCTAAGCAACTTCTCTGGGATTACTTTGCTCCTTTCTGCTATTGATCTTAGTACTTCTATGCTCAACCCTTGTATTTGCGCTGCTCTACCATCAGTCTACAAATTGATCAATTACCACCACTCATTATTAGTTTATTGTTCATATGTTTGCACTATTGTTTACTGTGCATTTCTTGATTGTTTTGCAGTTACCTTTTGAAATGTATTCACTACCTACCCTTCCCCGGGTACCCTGAAATGAGCCTTGGCTCATTCACCTTCCCTTGTCACCTATTAGTAAATAAATGCATAACATTCACCTACTATTATCCTCTTTCAGTTTGCTTCATCTCTTCACACAAAATATATAAAACTCAAAATTTAAATACAGTACTTTTTCAGATTTGCTTGAGCCCCCCCTGGAACAGGTTGAGGCCTCCCCAGGGAGGCTGGCCTCACCATTTGAGAACCTCTGGTCTAGTGCAATGCCATGCTGAGACCAGGTCACAGATGCATACTGAAGTGCCAACAGGTGCAACCCAATTAGAACTGTTCTTGCTTCTAATTTCCTTGGCAGCTGATTACTACACAAAGCATGATTTAGAAATTTTGTTTCCGTGTGAGTGGGTGTTTGTTTTGTTTAAAGCCTTTTTTAACTGGGATCCCATCTACTGTAACTACAGTTGCAGTAATTAACATAGACAGATATTTTTTAAAATGTGTATAATAGCTCTAAAGAAGTTCCCTGCTTGCCTGCAGTATCACTGTAAGGCCACAAGAAATACTCTCTTTAGAAATATTGTAAAATATCTGGAAGTATCTTACCATGTCTATTGCTACTACTGTACTAATCAGAAAAAATATTCTGTCATGAAAACATAGTGTAACCCACCTTAAAATTTTGGAAACAACTTACAGGACGTTTAGTAACTGTCAATGGGAGACAACCAGCATATTCTGTTCAGTGAGTAGCTGGAATGCTAATGAAGGCTAAAAAGCAGCACATTGCAGCAATCTAAAAGGTTAACCACCAAGGCACAGACAAGCTCTACTGCAGAAAAGACAGTATGATATTTGTTGATTTGCAAAATGTACATTGAGGTAATGGTACAGGTCCTTGTTAAATAAGGCAGCAGAACTTTTTGCCACCGGACAAAAACATTCAACACAGCTAATCTGCCTCCAAGTTACTAATGTTATAATTGTATCCCAAATACTGTAGTTCACCTGTGATACGATTTCCTCCAAACAATTTATCACAGATGATTATTTTTCACTTATGAATACATACATTGGTTGAGTTTTTTAACATTAAGAATAACAGTTTTGTAGAGTTTATGCCTAGTTTGTGCCTCTTGATAGAATAACAGATTTGTTTAGATTTGTGCCATGCTGGTTTGTAACACCTATTTCCACCAGAGGTTTGGAGAAAATTGACACATTTCAATTTTTTTGTCATTTGGGTTTGTGTAATACAGGCTTGCAGCATCTTTTTTAATAGAAGCTTTGAGGTGAGCTGTCGCCTTGCAAGTGAAAATATGTTTTCAATCTGTTCTGTGTAATGAAAGAAGAAACTAACATAAAAACTCATTATATGTTCTTTATGTGGTGTATAACTATGGGGAACATTTCACTCATTCATTTCATGAGAATTTCCACAGTGGAGTCATTTAGTTGCAATTACCTCACTAAAATAGAATAATACAATCAAAAGAAACAATAAAGCTGCCTATAACTCCAACGTCCTGTTTTACTCCCTTCATTTGATACTGTTCCAGTACATGTACTGTAGATACAGAATTAAATGCCACACTTGTACTGTAAAGCAGCAAGCAAGAAATGAAGTATGTCATACAGATACAATCAATATGTACACCATCTGCAAACTTAAAACAACAATGTGTTTTCAGCATGCACTCTAAATCTCTACTTATTTGTATCCAAATAAAACAAAACATCCTACTGTATCCTTTAGACACACACCAACCCAGGTGTAGCCAGTGATGGCTGCAGGAATTAAGGTTGACCAGGACACAAAAGGATAGACAGCTTGTGTTGGGGCATGCACAGCTATTTAAATCTGGATTATTTTGCCAGTTATACACCGCGACTGGGCCACAGCTTATGCACAGTAGAGTTTTAATGGGGCACGCATCCTCTCTGGCTCTATCCTTGAGCCACCCATGGGTGTAACTAGTTAACAGAAATGAGTATGTATATTTCAAAAGTACTCCAAATTGTAAAACAATTTTGCCGTCTGAATGTTTGATATGTTTAAAAGCAGAGTGCCAACACACTATGGAGGTCATTAATACAGACTCATCTTTCAATCAGATCATGCACATTTGCACCAAATTGACTTTTGTGACATATCCTTTACAGTATATTGTACTTGTATTCTTCTTTGTCAGTCCCCATTTACTGCCCCACCAGACTTGCACTGCTATCCTTCTCCTATAGAGGCTAGTGTATTCAGTAGTTGCTAGAGATATGTCCCAGTAACTCTTTTGATAGTGTGGATGGGATTTTCAGACAGCCATATCCATTTTATGGTTGAGTCTGGCTGACATCTGACCAGATAGTTACATCACTTACAAGTGATATAACTTCTGGGTGCAATCGCCATGACTTTAATCCTGAAAATGACACATGTATCTAAATTATACGCATGCAAAATTTCTGTTGCCAGAAAAACATCAAGTGTCACAAATGCATCAGGACATTTGTAAATATGCCCAGAAGCACCCTGCACATTTTCCTGGACACAGTAGGCCTCCAAAATGTGCACATGAGTGCTATGTCCAACTCTTGGAAAATCCCAGTCTGCATGTTTGAATATATCACAGAAAATTCCTTTAAAATCAGTGGGGACTTTTTTTCTGAAATATCAAAATACCTGTATACATTGATAGCCTTTGGGCAGGAAAGCAATTTTAGGGCAGCAAGGGTCCCTTGCTAGGAGAGAAGGTAACCATCCCCCTGCACCACAACAGTGACTGAGAGAGGAGCTAGGTACTTCAGGAGTGGATTGGGTGTTTGCCAATCGGGAAACGAGCTGCTCCCCCTGCCACTAAATCCACCAATAAGGACGTCCGATCAGTTCACTGGTCTATTTCATGTTCCTTTAAAAGGAAAAGACCACCAAGCAGCCCTGTCAACCATGCTGCAGCCCCCTGTGCTAAGGACCAATGTGACAAGGGCAGCACAGTGGAATCTGAACACCAGAATCAGCCCATTGAGGCACCAGCAGCCATATATTCTGAACAGCATCAGTTAGGCAGGGGAGCAATAAACGTGTAAATTAGGTTACAGGATTTAATAAGAGGTAGCAGGGAACTAGGAACTCTACTAGTAACTCCAACATGGAGTGCTCCCCCCGACTTCCTAGGACCACAAAGCGATACTATTCCACATAACAATACTAGACCACCTGTAAGCACTCTTCCCCCACCTTCTACTTCAAGATTGTGACCAAATCTGAGGCCCAAAAAAATTTCATAAGGTTCTCGGGAAAACAATGTCCAGTGGAAACACACTAGACCTCAAGCTACTTGTGGTCACCCTTGATGAATGTCTTTCTCTCCTCTAACTAGTATTCTCAACCTATCACTAATAACTACTAAATTCCCCCAGACCTGGAAAGTGGTAGTGGACACACCTGTCTTCAAAAGAGGAGACAGAACTAGTCACTCAAATTACCTGCAAATTTCAATTCTCCCCCAGCTCTCTAAAGTGCTCGAGAGGATTGTCAATGACCAACTTGCAGACTACCTTGAAAAGCCCATGCTGCAATGCCAGCAACAGCATGGCTCCAGGAAACAACATAGTACAACAATGACACTGGTGGAGTTCACTGGCTACATTCATGATACACTAGATCAGGGGCTCTTGGTGGGGGCTGCCTACACTGACCTCACCAAGGCCGTCGACATGGTCAGTCACGAGTTACTACAACTGTAAGTCAGTTGGTCCATACTGGCCTATCCACTGAATCCATGGGCTGGTTCCAGAGCTAACTCACAGGACAAGTGTAACAAGCAAAAATACTTGATGTCCTCTCTGATCATCAAAATGTTACTACCGGGGTCCCTCAGGGATAAATTTTGGGCACTCTGCTGTTTAGCCTGTTTCTAAGTAACCTTCCCAAGGTATGTCTGGACAATGTCCTCTTGTATGCCGATGATGCTGTGCTATTCTCTAATAATTCCAACCCTGAAGTCTTAGAAAAGCAAATACAGGCAAACTTCACAGAAGTGGAAGCCTGGTTCCTCTACTCCAAGCTCCTCCTAAACTACAAGAAGATAAAGACAATGCTGTTTGCTTCTTCACAAAACAAACATAGGTCCTATCACCTCAAATTCTAAACAACTGGCTGACCTGGTGGTGCTGAGGGCTGAGGCACTGGTCACCTTACCTCGCACTACACTGGCGACCCTTGTTCGGGAACGAGCAAGGGCTGCTGGAGGTCAGCAGGGGAAGAGAAGGAGTGCGCATCTAATGGACTGCTCTCCTTCTCCAGGGAGTGGGTCCTCACTGGTCGGCACTTGTCTGCTCCCTAGCAGAGGGAGGGGACAGGGTGACATGCTGCAGAAGGGGGAGGAGTTTGGGCAGATGCTTGGAGGGAACATGTGCGGATGCATGCACATTCCTCTCCACGGGCATCATTGCACGCCCCGACTCCCAGGAGAAATCCAGGAAAAAGAAGAGCCATGGCACAATGGTGGAGGGTGCCTCGCAGGCTCCGCTCCCAGCCAGCCATGGTGCTGGCCCACTGAATCTGGTCACCAGTGGGGGTTGGGGAACCCTGCCAGCCACACCATGGGTCAAGCCCTGGGAGGTTAGGTCAGTGTGGATGATGGATGTCACGGGACGGGGCTGGGGGCTCCCTCCAGATGACAGCTGGCTATGAGAAGGAAGTAACCAAAACAAAAAAAATTCTAAACAACCATAATGTCAAGTTAGATATGGTCAATAGCTTTAAATACCTTGGGGTCTATCTTGACTGCTCCCTCTCATTTGCCCAACCAACACATTGACCAAGTAGCCAAGTCTGTGGACTCACGTATTGGCCAGCTATATAGCCACAGACACTGACTTATGGATGATGCTCTCCAGCTCACAATCACTAGCTCAGTCCTGTCAGTACTTGACTATGGACTGGTAGTCTATGGAGCATGAACAGACACTGCTCTCAAGAGAATTAAATTGTCCCTAATCAAGGCCTGTAGGATTTTATTAGGTGCGTACCCATTAACTTGTACCCACAAGCTCAATGCTCACTCTGGATGGCTTTATCTGCAAAGCAGGGTCCAGTACCAGGTCTGCATGCTTGTAAAGAAGACTACCCTAGGCCTTACCCCTCCAAGGGTACCGGCCTCCTCTGCTCATCCACCTGCCACAGGCAAACCAGGGGAACTAGCAGTTTTTCACTTCAAGTCCCCTTCCACCAAACATCGCAGGGACAATGGACTTTTGCATATAGGGCTCCCAAATGCCTCAACTCTCTTAACTTTGACCTACAATCAGAATCCAAACTCGGCACTTTCAAATCTAAACTTCATGTTTACCTAGCCACTACCAGTGCATGCGACTGTGATAGCCAATGTAAACACTTCTTTCCTTTGTAACAACTATTCAACTGCAGCACTTATTTATTTCCTACCACCCCTAATCATTCCCAACTACCATTCACACCCCACCCCTTCTCCCCCGCCTCCCTCTAGGTTTCTGCTGACCCCTGCAGTGGTTGATTAGACTTTTTAACCTAGCTACCCCTGCCCTAAACCACCTTCTCTATGGGTCCACTCCCCTTTTCTCATATACAAGGCCCTCTGGGTTGTTCCTCTTCATACATTCTAACTCCTTTTCCACTGTAAACAAGTCTATCTAGTCTGCTGCCTGTTGCTGTCTTATGATACTATACCTCTCTGTAATAATTCAGCTCTCCTTCCCTCTTTTATTCCTCACTCCTCTTTCTCCTTCCTGAAATCCAGGTCATCTAAAGCTGTCTGCTTGTAAATATTATCTGACCATAATGTCTTGCACTTACTCTTTATATGTAACAATTGTAATACTATTTATCTATGTATTGCATGTAAACTGTTTTCCTATGATGTGGAACCTATATAAATGAGCTGTTAGCTCAAATGTATCAATCCAAGATGGCAATAAATAAATAAATAAATAACACACTGCAAGGGAGTGGGAAGTGTTAGGGCCATACAAAATGTCTTGTGAATAGGTGAATAGGTGTAAAATGCTACATAGGGTAGGAGTACAAAGGGTTCAAAGTAAGCAACACTGTGGGAACTGGTAAAGGTAAAATAAGGGTTTAGAGTAAGCAAAGAGTTGGGAATAGGTGAAATACCCTGTCTAGGATAAAGGCAAACAAGGGTTAAGGAAGTAAAAAGGTGGGAATAGGTGAAACACCTTATCTAGAGTAGGGGCGAAAAAGGGATTAGAGTAAGCAAAACGAAAACAGAGTACATACAGTAGTCCAGACATATAAGTCTGAGCTCAGCTTTTTATTTTGGAACTTGTTTTATTTCACTATCTACTGCTGTAGCCATGAGTATCTATGAGTGTGCCTTGACCCAGGAAGCAGTGTAGTGACTGGTAGTTTTTGTGACTAAATGGGAAAACTACTGGTTGCTACTGTTAGTGTATATTTCATTCTGCTGATATTTCTGGGCCATTATATTGTAAAACACACTTGTAATAGAGCTCGGGGAAGGATAATTGTTTGAGCAAAACAGATTTCTGAGGCGAGAGCAAGCTGACCCAATCCTAGGTGTTCAGGGTCACAAGATTTAAATTACAGTCCCTTGCGAGCAGGTGAGCTCAGAGAAGCGTCTTGCGTTCGCACACAGTGACCATGCTGAGACATGTGTGTCATAGCGTGCGTCAAGCGGTGAAAATGGGGTAAATGATTTAAAGAACAGTAGATACTATCTATCAGGTGAGCTGCAACATAGCAGACAATAGAGATAAGACCGAATATAGTATAGGTCAGCCAGGTATTTTGCTTAAATGATAACAGGAAGTACTGGTCAGCATTAAGCTGCACCAGAGGGTAAATGACCTTTAGCATGCGAATTCCAGCAGATATTTTATCTGGTCCTGGAGTAGTACATCCTTTGAGTAGCTTACACATATAGTTGTGCTTGTACTTTTATCTATAGTCTGTTCGGACTATTTTGTAAAGCTTAATAAAATGAACGCAGAAGAAAATTATGACACGTCTGAACAAACAATTGATTATCTTGTTAAAAAATTTGTATTGCTGGTATGCACCCTATGTGGCATGTTTTATAAACCTCAGAATATTAGTATTAGTGAGAAAGATTGTAAGTGTGCCAAATGTGAGTTACTCTCACTGTTCCAGCTAGAAAATGAGGAGCTTAAGCAGAAAATAAAAAGACCTACAGGACATTATTAAAATACAAGAGTTTGTACAAAATGTTGAAAAGGAAACTGATTTAATATCAATGAATAGGAAAAGGACACTGAATCTGAATGATAGTCCTGAACATTTAGTGGATCAGGTGGCCAGATCTAAGAGATTAAAAGAAACATTGAATCTAGAAGGAATAACACAACATTCACAGGTCACAGTAAGGAAAAAGGCATCACAAAAAGTAAAATATGCACTTGAACTGACAAATAGACATCAGCAACTTGAAGTGGATGAATCTGAAGAAGATAACCTAACCCCAGGTCAAAATTACACTGACACCATTAATAATACTGACATTAGGCCATGAGGGGGTAGATGTTAATACACAATGTCTGACTCACTGTCAGGTACAAAGGGGGATTCTTTTAAATTTGTTTTTGGGGATTCAATTATTAGATGCTGTGACACTTACATATGTGGAAATAAAAAAGGGCAGGTCATGGTGTCATGCTATCCAGGGGCACGTGTTCATGATATAGCCAGGATCATACCTACAGTAATCATACCCCCAGAGTCCTCTTTTACTTTACATGTAGGGATGAATGATGTTGGGAAAATGCATGAGAAGGATATATGTCACGATATTATTGAACTGGCTGTGTCCTTAAAAATCAAGGGCACATGGTTGCCATCTCTAGTATACTGCCGATTCCAAAGGTACATAGGGAGAAAAATTGTACAATTCAGCGTATTAACGCAAGATTAAGTAATATGTACAAAGGAAATCATTTGTTATTTGTTGAAAATGAGTCTACTTTTAGAAATAGGAGGGATTTGTATTCAACAGATGGGTTGCATCTTAACATTCATGGAGTTAAAAAATTAGCAGCTAACATAAATCAAGTCATGGGAACTGGCAATTTAAATGGTTAGTCGGGGGGGGTGGGTAACCAGCAGCCAGTTATTTCCACATCTTCTAGAAAATTATCTGGATATAATAATAAAAAGGAATTAACCTTTCTATATCTAAATGCAAGAAGTTGTAACAACAAAATGGACAAATTCCTGGTAATTGTTAATCAGAAATCACCTGATATAATTGCTGTTACTGAGACATGGAGAAAAAATGATTCTGATGGTTGGGAAATCGGGGTTCCTGGATATATCACCTTCGAAAATATGAGAAATAATAGAAAGGGTGGGGGTGTGGCCCATTTTATTAAAGAAAACTTGAGCTTGCTGGATATTACAGCTAAAATAAAAACTGATACTACATACGGATCTGTCTGGGTGAGGCTTCAGGGAAATGTTAATAAATCACTTGTCACTGGATGCATATGTTGCCCTCCTAATAGTACAATGGAAATAACAAAACAAATAATGTCCGAGATTGTTACAGCAGAAGCTAAGGGAGATGCAATTGAAATGGGGGATTTCAATATTATAGGAATAGACTGGACAAATGTTGTTTCTAAATCAAAATTGGGGACTGAGCTTATCAATGTCTGCAGTGAGCTAAATTTAATACAACATGTTCAGCAACCAATGAGAGGAAAGGAAATATTGGATTTGGTGTTAGCAACACCTAATATTGTTATAAAAGATTGTTATATATATTCCCCATTGGCAGCTACTGATCATAACTTGATTTGCTTTACTGTAGATTACACATGCATACCCAGAAATAGTTGTACATCAATATTTCTCCTGAAAAAAGTGGATAAGAAGGGTATTGAGATGGATTTAAAGAAAATAGCATGATATAATGTTTTTAAGGATAAATCAGTGAAAGATACGTGGAGGTTTATAAAAAATATAATCTTGAAGGTAGTATCAGACAATATTCCACAAATTAAGAAATTTGCTAAATATAAAATACCATATTGGTTAAATCATAATATTAGAAGATTAATCAAAAAGAAGTCAAGGTTATAAAAAAAATATCAAAAGAATGGCAATGTTAATACATACTGTATGAGTCCTTTAAACACATACAAAAAAAGTGTAAAAAATTAGACAAGCTAAAAGGAATATGGAAATAAAGCTTGGCTTTCATTGTTCACTTGGGAGCTTAAGCAGCAGGCAGGTAGGAAAGAGAGCTGGAGTTATAATCTGTTTTAACTGAAATATTTGAATAGTTTGTAAGTGAAATTAGTTTTATGTGGTAAAAATTATTACCTTGAATTAGAATTGTTACATTGTAACTTTGGTGGCTTAGGGATAGTTGTCTAGCAGGGATATTTAGAGGAAATTTAAAAGTGTTGTTTGCCTGGTGTTTGGGGGAAGGGACATTAGCTGCAATTACCTTGTCTCTAAACAGGAATTAACTTGGCTTTCATTGTTCACTTGGGAGCTTAAGCAGCAGGCAGGTAGGAAGAGAGCTGGAGTTATAATCTGTTTTAACTGAAATATTTGAATAGTTTGTAAGTGAAATTAGTTTTATGTGGTAAAATTATTACCTTGAATTAGAATTGTTACATTGTAACTTTGGTGGCTTAGGGGATAGTTGTCTAGCAGGGATATTTAGAGGAATTTAAAAGTGTTGTTTGCCTGGTGTTTGGGGGAAGGGACATTAGCTGCAATTACCTTGTCTCTAAACAGGAATTAACTTGGCTTTCATTGTTCACTTGGGAGCTAAGCAGCAGGCAGGTAGGAAAGAGAGCTGGAGTTATAATCTGTTTTAACTGAAATATTTGAATAGTTTGTAAGTGAAATTAGTTTTATGTGGTAAAAATCATTACCTTGAATTAAATTGTTACATTGTAACTTTGGTGGCTTGGGATAGTTGTCTAGCAGGGATATTTAGAGGAAATTTAAAAGTGTTGTTTGCCTGGTGTTTGGTAAGAGCCCTCCACCCACCCTGTTTTGTATGCCTTCTTAAATACTGAAAAGCCACTGGGGTTGGGATTGAAGTGCTGAGTATTTCTGTTTGGGACTGAAATTGAAGCAACAGGACTAGTGGGCCTGTGACATCTTGTGGTACCTGATGTCTGCTTACACACTGTTAGTGTGACCGAACACACACACTGGACTGTATGTGTTTGTGAGACTTGGGAACGTTATTGGTGGGGCTGAAATTGGGTTTAAATAACTACAGTCAGTATAGAGAAACTGCACTTCAGGAAAGGACTGAGAAAAGGGGTGTGCTATTATAAACAGAGGGATAATCAGGGTGCATATTCCACCATGGCAGGCATCTTGGAAGGGTTGTAGGCTGCCGCGACTGTGGGATGGCAATAATTCTAAATTGGGCCTGGAGAGGGAGGCTGCCCACTCTGTAGACAGCTATCTTGTATCAGGGTGAGGTATATTGGTTAAGGAAGTAAGCGTGGGGAGCTCGGGGTGTCCAAGGATAAGGGGTGTGGATATGGGCAGCAGAAGGGTGGGGCTGAGGGGAGGCTGGGGCAACGCTCTGAAATTACAGGACGTTATGTTACAGCAAGCAGGAGGGGGGATATTAGGGACGGAGGACCCTTAGATAGGGAAGTTGATGCTAAGGGGAAAGCGTACGGGGTGAACATTCTGAATACAAAGAGACTGGAAAAAGAGTCAGGAAGGGCTGTTGTGCGGAAGCCTAAAACAGCAGACTGTGGGAAGGGAGCTCCTAAGGTGAATAGTGCAAGAGAGGAAGAAGAGGGTCAGTTTAGAGATGCAGTCAGGGGAAACTCGGGTTACTTGATGGAGGCTGACATAGACTGTCACAATAAATTTGAGCTACTAAGCAACCTAAAGGGGAGGAAGGGTTGGTGGAAATAGAGGAAACTTATACAGAGGCCGGGGAGGAGTTGGATACCCATAGGGCATCACAGACCAGCTATGGAAAGGATAGACATAGTCCCAAGGGAGAAGGGAAACATATATGTTAAGCAAATGGGGAGATGCAACATATTCCAGACATGAGGAGGAGAGCATGATTGGAAGAAACTGGGAGACAAGGAGGTGGGAGAGAAGCCCCCTTCAGCTGGGAGGTCAGTACCAAGGATGGGGCCCTAGCTAAAGGGGACCCACAGAAAGCCTCTGGAAGCAGGGTACTATTACAAGGGGAGGATAGTGGGTGGGGGAAGGGAAACCATCAGGGCCAGGATAAATGGTTCAGATATGAGAGGGTAAAGGGACACCTATTCAGAGGGGTTTGGAGTTAAATGGAAAAATAGCAGGAAGGCAGAAAGGGAGGGTGACAGGGGTCTCTAATAAGGCAGGAAGACTCCATGAAATTCAGATCATGAATAAAGGGGAAGGGGGCTGAGAGGGCATAGTGGAGGTAACCATAAGGATGATGGAGGTGTTAAGGTTCTGTTACTGGGAGACTCGATGATTAGGGGTATCCATTGGGAGGGACAGGGGGTGGATGCCATAGCCAGGTGAAGGTAGTGAGTATCTCTGGGCTGACAGTGCACAAACAAAGTTCATAGTGTATAAATAGTTCTACGGATTGTGGAGAAACCGATTTCCTGGTGCATTTGGAACTAATGATCTAGATGGAAATAGCATTTTGGAAATCCAAGCAAGGTTCCAAGAACTTGCCAGAGTCTGTCGGGATAATGGATGCAACATTTCCTTTTCAGAGATATTGCCAGTACCAAAGGCCTCAGTGGACAAAAAGAAGAAGCTTACAGAGGTTAATGACTGGCTCAGGAAGTGGGGTGAAGAGAATGGGTTGGGGGTGTTAGGGAACTGGAATGGAGTTTGGGAGGATAAGGGACTATATGCCAAGGACAGGTTTCATCTTGCCCCATTAGGAAGGAAGTCCTTAAACAGGGATGGCTGACTACATACAAGAAAGGTGGGGTTTAAACTTGTAAGGGGGAAGGGATGAGGAGGGCTGACCAAGCTCTCTCCTCAGATGAGGAAGCCGTCAAGCCCAAGAGGGGAGGAAACAGACTCGAGGTGGAGGTTTCAGGAGGAGCAGGGGAGGATGGAAGTATAAGGAATCTGGGTGGGGTTAGAAAGAGGATCAGGGAAAAGGGTGGGGGTTGGTGTTAGTAAATGCCAGGAGCTTGGGAAACAAGTTGCGGAGTTCCAGGCCATGCTGTTCGGGGGGTGGATGTGGCGGCGGTCACGGGCGTGGGCCAACAAAACCATGACTGGGACCTAAATGTACAGGGGTACACTATGCTTAGGAAGGATAGAAAGGAGGTCAGAGGGGTGGGTGGCTATGTTCATTAGAGATGATATAGAAATTACTATGGTAGAAGAGGCAGAGGCGGTGGAGGCCTTATGGGTCACCTTCGATCCCCAGCAGGAATAAGGTCCAAGCTGGGGTAGCATATAGGCCCCGAGGATGAGTGATGTTCTAGATGATGGTTTGCTGGACAACATCATTGCCCAGTGTGGTCCAAAAGGGGAAGGAGTGGTGTTGATGGGGGACCTTAATATGCCAGGTACAAACTGGAGAACCATGTCCTCTAGGGTGGCCAAGGAGCAGAGGCTGCTAGATGGCTTCCAGGATGTGTTCTTAACACAGCATGTGATGGAGCCCACAAGGAGGGCATGTCCTGGATGTGGTTCTGGCAGATGGGGATCTAGTAAGGGACATAGTTGTACAGGACCCCTGACTGGGAGTGACCACAATACTGTCTGGTTTCAAATAAGCATGGGGGAGTGGGGGTGAGATCTAGGACACTGGCAGTGGACTTCAGGGGCAGACTTTATGGGCATGGGAAATATTCTCAAGGATCACTTGAGGGGATTACCTCAACGACAAGTGTGGAAAGGAGATGGGAGGTCATAAAAGCGGGGACTTCATGAGGCAGTCAGGATCTGCGCTAAGTTGAAGCGTGGGGAGCAAGGTCACGTAAACCATGCTGGTGGTCCAGTGAGGTACAGGTAGCAGTCAGAGAAAATGAGGCGGCCTACAAAAAATATAAAACAACAAGAGGGGATAGGGATAAGGAAATGTACCAGCTTGCATCTAGAAAAGTCACCCGTATGGTGAGGGGAGCAAAGTCCAGTAAAGAGCAGTGGCTGGCATAGGGGATACATGGAGGGGAAAAGGGGTTCTTCCGGTACATTGGGGAGCGGAGAAAAACTAAGGGCCATCTCAGCAGATTGCGATCAGAAGGAGGGTGGGTGGAAGAGGCGAGGACCAGGCAGAGGTATTTAGCAGTACTTTGCCTCTGTGTTCGCTAGGGAGGGATGGGATATCTACAAAGCAAGGCATGAAGGGGATAGAAGCAGCAGGGAGTGGGATCAGGAGCAACAGAAATGGAGCAAGAGGAGGAAAGGTACCCCAGGGTGTCACATCTGGATAAGGATAAAAGACCAGTAAGGGGAGGGCGGATGATGCTATCTCCACCAAAGGGTGTGGCTAGCCCTCAAGGCCCTAAAGAAAAACAAATCTCCAGGGCGGATGGCATTCATCCCAAGTACTATGGGATGGCGGACATACTGGCTGCACCACTGGCGGAGCTTTTCAGCAGGTCACTTGAGACGGGAGGGTACCTAGTGATTGGTGAGAGGCACATGTGGTACCAATCCATAAGGGGTCAAGGAAGTACCAGGTAACTATAGACCCATCAGTTTGACCTCAGTGGTGGGAAAATTAATGGAGAGTATACTAAAGGAATGATTGGGGGTGTACTTGGAGGAGGTGGGAGGTCTGAATAGTCGGCAACATGGGTTTGTGCCAGGTAGATCATGTCAAACCAACCTTGTGGAGTTCTATGAATGGTAACATCAGAACTGGACTGGGGTAAGCCTGTGGATGTATTATTCTTGGACTTCAGCAAGGCGTTTGACTCTGTCCCCCACAATGGTCTGGTGGAGAAACTGATGGGGTTAGGAGTAGGCCCTTTGATGGTCAGATGGATTGAAAACCAGCTAGCTGGACGCACTCAGAGAGTAGTGGTCTGTGGGGAGCTCTCAAACCCTAGAGAGGTTGGTAGTAGGGTACCACAGGGCTCGGTCCTGGGTCCGATCCTGTTTAATGCATACATATCGGACATCAGGGAGGGTATAGGGTGTGAAATGAGTCTCTTGCGGATGACTCCAAGATGGGAGCAGTAGTTGAGGGAGAAGAGGGGAGGTTGGCCCTGCAAGGGGACCTGGACACCCTGGAAAGCTGGGCTCACACATGGAAATTAAATTTCAATATCACCAAGTGCAAGGTGTTGCATCTTGGTGGGAAACTCTAAACACAGGTACACCCTGGGAGGAGGCGCTGGAGGCCTCGATGAGGAAAAAGACCTAGGGGTCATGGTGGATACATGTATGAATAACTCTGAGCAGTGCAGGAGAGCAGCTAGCAAGGCAAACAGGATGTTGGGATGCATTGTAAGGGATCACCTCTAGGAGCAAGGAAGTGATTCTGCCTCTGTACAATGGACTGGTTAGACCACACCTTGAGTACTGTGTACAGTACTGGAGACCACATTTGAAGAGGGACATACAGCTCCTGGAGAGGGTACAGAGGAGGGCAACAAAGATGATACGAGGGCTAGGGATTTGACTTATGAGGACAGACTTGAGGAGCTCTGCCTGTTTTCATTGGAGGAGAGAGAGACAGGGGTACATGATTGAGGTCTTCAAGTACCTCAAGGGAATAAATAGGGTAAACATGGAGGGATCTTTAGGCTAAAGCAGGAGGTATCACCAGAGGGCATGGTTTGAAGTTGGAAGGTGGAAGGGTGAGGGGAAAGAGGAGGAGGTTTTCACCGAGAGGGTGGTGGACCCTTGGAATGCACTGCCTGGTGAGCTGGTTCAGAGATCCACAGTGGAGGGCTTCAAGAGAGGGTGGGACAGACACAGAAAGTGGATGTATCAGATGATGGCCTGTCCCGAGGGGGTGGGGATGGATGATAGGGGTTTCTACAGAACAAGGGATGGGAGGGTCTCGGCACCCAATTAACGATCTAGGTTCGAGCAGACTCAATAGACCGTAAGGCCTAATCTGCTGGCAAATAGTATGTTAGTATGTAAGTGAAGCAAATAAATCAAACTCCATACAGTTTTATTCTCATGTTAATTCTTTGAAGCACTCTCAGAACAAGATTGGTCCAATACTGGGAGAAGGAGGAATAATATCTGAAAACAAGTCATGTCAGGGTGGTGAGGTGGCACCTGGCAGGGTTCCATATGCAGGACCAGTGAAACAATCTTCCGGGGTAGAGGGGGATTTCCAGGGATAGATCATGACCTGGCCTCAACTGCCCATAGCCTGGCACCTGCCCAATAGGTGTACCACTTCCCAATACAGTGGGTGGGTACATCCCACTTCCACATGGGAGCTGCAGTACCAGGAGACAGTCGCAGTGCCTGGGGCATGTCCCTGGCTACTAAACGCACCCTGCAAGTGGCACCCACTGCCATCTGCAGCATGTAGGGGACTGTGGATACTGTGGCACCAGTGCCAGTGCTGCTGTGTGCTATGGTCCGGGTCATGCTGGTCCAGTCATGCTCCCCCACCCAGCCCAGTATATTATATGCCAACACCATGGCACCACCATCGGGTGCCTCCCATTTTCCCCCACTGCTGCTGTGTCCTCTATGACAAGACCAGGGCTACATCAGTCCTAGTCCCTCCTTCCAGGTCCCCCCCAATCACCGCCCTGCCAAGCAGTGGGGCAGGGCACCAAGACCACCTACTGGCAGGTCTAAAGGCTGCCCCCTATTGTGACTGCAGTGGGGCTTCTGGAATAGGAGAAATGGGGATGGTGCAGCTTCGCCATGATACATCCACCCTTGCAACCTGGTGCAAGGGCACTTTTGCTGCAACGGTGGTGCAGGGGAGCTTTGCCACATGGCATCCCAATTTTGCAGTAGACAGTGTTTGAAAGTTGGGATAGCTGCAGACTATGATGTAATATGCCACTTGCATCATACCTCTTTGGTGCCGTCTCCCTTCGTCATAGTTTTACTTTTTAATATTGAGCCCCCTGTGTTTATATCTTTTTTCTTCAATGTGCCTCATTGCTCAGGCGTATGGTCTCATAGCATAACCGGGAGTATCTATTTTTGACACTAATAACGAAGATCTCAAGCTGCTGATAAATAGCTCTAGCTAAATTTCACTGGTTAGAACTTTACATATAATGGCACTAGATCTGAATGGCATCTGCATGAACAGCTCTGTCAATAACAGTGTCATCCTTACAGCACTGTTCAGAACAGTGGCAGGAACAAATGCTGTAAGTAAAAGGAGCACCACTGGTAGCGGTCCCAAAGCACACTGGTGACCACTACCAGTACAAAAACATACTTTAGTGGGGTGATCCACCCCTGCTCCCCCCAGCATGGGGGGGCTCAGCCACCCGCACTCCTCTGTAACTAAAATAATCAACTCTGAGACAGAGTTAGATTACGGGGAAAAAAATATTAGGGATCAGGATTAGAACCCTGATCTCCACCACCATTCTGGCCAAGCTGCTCCATGCCTCAGCCCTCTCTGCCACAGGAGCAGCTTGGCCAGCCTTCTAGATTTCCCAGCTCTTGTCTACTAGTCTAGTTCCACAGACAGCAACATGGGTAGGCTTACTGCACTACACTGTTCTACCCTTATAGCTGTCCGTGATTCGCTATTAAGACAGTGCGCTTCTTACATGCGCTATATTTGTAGCACTATTCTAACCAGTTACCCATATATCTTAGTATAGAAAATAGTTTAAGCAGTACTTTATAGCACTGTAGACCATAGTGGTCTTCTGCACATCAATCTGAAGCACAAGGGCATCAGTACACCAATGACTCTGACTCCAAAGTGTTTCACCTCCTGTACACTCCTGCATAACCACTGCTACTCTTGCCTCTCTATTCACCTTTAATGTGCATTATTTTGCTTATCTCCATATGCATGGTAATAACTCTTTATATTCTCTGTCTCTTCTGTTATTAACTTGCTATCTGAGGCTGTTGTATTTCACCAGTTTTTTGGTGCATTTGCTTGTTAAGCACTACTTGGTGATCTTTAGTATAATTATTGCTATGCCCCCTTGGACTGCCTGTGTTAGTTAACTTACATACAACCTTTTATTTGATTAGTTCTTTCTGTGTAGTGGAATTTTGCTTTAATTTGCTAGCCTCGATCTTAACTGTTTATCTACCTTTATCAGCTAGTTTGTAAAAACTGGTATAGTTACTACAGCCACTGGTTATTAACCTGCCTCTATGCCCTGGTTGGTTTTGCACAAATGTTTGGCTTATGTTAACCTACTCAGGCCAATATAGCTCCCAGTATTACCCCTTCCAAGACCATATGCTCTAAGATTGTGTTGTTACTTCTGGGGGCAGTCCTATCTGTACTCCTAATTCCCTTTTATTCCCTTCCTCTGCTTTTGTTTCTAAACACGTTCTGCTGAGTATACTCATCATCTGATTTATCTTTCTCAAACCCCTTAGTTTCCCCCTTTCTTGATTCTGTACCACCTCTCTCCTCTCCTCTCTTCTTAGAAACCCCTGTCCTACTTTTACAAATGAGGTCTGTGCTGTCTACTTAGCTCATCTCTCTATGGGGCTGTATCATTTTTTCCCTCCTGTTCCATTTATCACTCAGACTTACTCTATCTGGAGACATTGATCAAATCCTGGCCCACCCAACACTGACACCTTTGCTTTTCACCTTCCTGCTACTCCCTTAAAATTAAATTGCACATACTGTATAAATGCCCACAGCTTAATGGCAAACATGGCGCATCTCAAAGCATTGATCTCTCTTTACAATTCAAACATCTCTGGTGTTACTGATACTTAGCTCAAGTCTTCTGTCCCATACTCTGCCTACTTCTTTTTATTCTTTGATAACTAGCTAAGATCCACTATGCACAAGGCCTGTTTTTAGGGGTGATTCAGGAGCACTGTGGAGGTTCAGTGACTTGCTCAAATCACACAGTATGTTAGTGGAGGTTGGGGGAATCAAACCCAGATCTGCTGGATGTACCAAGCTCACTCACAGGCTGCTGCTTCAACCTCCAGGCTATACTGCAAGCTGCTACAGTGCAATAATGTCCATGTAGTGATAGTTGCTTCACTAAATGAGAGGGGGGAACATTCATCTACTATAAGGATTAAGGTATTCTTTTAATGTCTAGTGGTAATTCATTAACTGTCATTGGTAATTCATTCATGCTGCTTTGCCTTTGGAACAATCTAAGAAGCTACACATTTTACATGTCTATGTCCCCCTCATTGCCAGCTATCTAGCCCTACAGTACATCTCTACTCTGTTTTTTTATGTCCCCTCATCCTGCATAATGAAAATATTTTAGTAGGTGACTTCAGTCTGGATTGGATCAAATCTTAGGAATCTCTTAAGCAAACTGTGACACCACTTACACCTGACAATTAATGGCACTGAGTGGCACCAAGGTATGGTTGTGTCATTTATGTATAGTAAAATACATATATATGTTAAACAATGTACATGCAGATGTTGCACAGTAAAGACACATACATGCATGCAAGCACACACATACACTTCACAGAATGAAACAGCATATTCCATACAATACACAACTTCAGAGATTTAATCTGACAAATTCCTGCCCCTTTTCTACTAGATTCAGCATGATCTTGTGTAAAGTAAAGATGTACAATGAGCTGTGATTGGTAAGGCTCCACTACTCCCTACTATAATTGATTAATTTCAATAGAGTGGGAAAGTTACATTTTCCATAATCTTCAGTCCAGGATCTGTAACAGTTCCATGGTTTGGAAACTTACTCTGAGCCCTTAAAGCCGCATCACTGATATCAGCAAAGACATCTAACAATTTATCTCATATAATTGATGCATACTAACAACATAAATTGTAATGAAAAATAAAAAAATGTTTACCACTGAGAACTGAACCAAGGCCCCCTCTCAACAACTGGAGTGTTTTTTTTGCCACTGTACTATAATTGCAAATGGTGGGATATTGTTTTTTTAGACAGAGATGCATACTATAGGAAAGCATATCCTGCACTGAGTGCAGAGCCTCCATATACAGCTGCAGTGGAGTTTAGTAGTGAACTCTCTGACAACTGAAAGTAATGCTTTTCACCAAGTCACATGCATACCTAGATGAGGTAAAACTCAGACATAACTAAGTTAACTGCAACAAAGAACTAACAGTACCATGTTCTGAAAGTCTGTTCCTTAGCCCTGCTGAAACCCTATCACTGATATTAGCAATGATATCTAATAATTCCTCTTATACTAAATATATTGTAGTAAGAAAGAAAAAAAAAGTTAATCACTGGGAACCACACCCAGACACCCACCTAGCAGCTGTCCTGGTGTGCTAGTGTTCTACCACTGTACTATCTTTACACATGGTGGGACATAGGGTTTCTAGACAGAGATGCATGCTATTGGAAAGCATATTTGGCACTGAGTGCAGATTCTCCATATAGAGCTGAAGTTGAATTTAGTAGTGAACTTGTTGCCAACTGGAAGTAATGCTTTCCAACAAGATGCATTCAAACCTAAACAAGCCTAAAAGCCTCAGCTCAAACAAATTAAGTCAAGATAACATAGAACTAACAGTTTAATGTTCTGGAAGTCAGCTTCTTGGCACTGCTGAAACACTGTGACTGACATTGCCAATGACGTTTAACAATTTCTATCACACTACAAAAATTGTATTGAGAAAGAAAATATGTAGCACACTATTGAACAATCCCAGGTTTGTTTAGATCTGAAACAGCCTGTCAGAACCTAAAAGTCCTATCACTGACATCATTAATGATATCATGTAACTGAATCGCTCAGAGTAACTGTAACCTTAAAGTTTGACAAATGCAGAAAAGAACATGCATGGCAACAATAAACACTTAGCAAGCTAATGTTTACTGACACCAAAATAATTAAGATATGTTGTCATTATTATTTTCTCTCCCTTTGGGGGGGGTTCTTGAATGCCAAGAGTTGAGTCAATCAGCGTTAACAACCTTTTTTCTAACTTAACAAGTAATCAGAGTATAGTAATATTATAGAATCAAGTCTTATCTGCACTGAGGCCAGCAGTGGACTGGAATTGTGCTTCTGCTTTGAGTAAGAAAGGGAAAATTATGATGTTACAAATGTAGTGTGGAAACATGTGTCTATTCTTACAGCAGTGCTACAGTAGTAGTTACAGGTGATGCCAAGGCCTATGATTTGTTGGCAACCTCACCACACAAGCTATAATTTATTTGCCTTGATAATCACTACCATTACACTCATGGAAACAATTCAAATTTTAAAAAGGGCTAATATTCAGATATTAAATTGTGAACCTGAATCCAAAACCGTGGTTATCCAGATGTGTTTAAAATGAAAAAAAGATTGCTGCCACTTCTCATCAGATTATATTAACTTTGTAAGCCATTGTTGGCAATGCAGTCTACAAGATAAATACTAAACCACTAAAAGTTGCTTGTTTTTATTACAATATAGTGCCAAAAAGGGATCAGATGTATTAATCATTATGAGACTGGTAGTGTTTTGCCAGTGACTGCTTTCAAAACTCTGTTTGTGTCAGCTCATTTTCAATAAATATGCTTTTATAACTATCATCTGTTTGAAAGGTTTGATTAATTATTTCATAGTTGCAAGTACATTCATTTTTAGATAAAGACAGATTATCTAATCTCCCTCTAATAGTTCTCCACAAAATGTTAACTCGGCTTGTTTTTCCAAAAATGTCAATACTTTATTGAACAACAGGAGCTCACAGAAGAGAAACACAATATAATCCATGACCTGGTAGTTCTTAATTTTGTGTTCTAAATGAAGAAGAAAATGACTTGCATTTTAATTTCTCTTGTATTCCCCTTTACAGAACTACAACCTGCTTGTGTTAGAGTAACACAACAGCATTAATTTCTTCTTCTTTTGCTTTAGATTAATCTGGTAGTAATGACATAACTGTTACAAGGTTTCCATGTCAGTCTAATAACAATTCACCTACAAAATAACTTCATAGCATACACCATATTCAATGTCCTTTCACACTGAGAGGGTTTTATATATATATAAATATATATATATATATATATATATATATATATATATATATATATATATAAACTGCCCTTTGGTCTCCAATCAGCACACATCTCCAAGTCCCTATAAAGTGAATCTATAAATGAACCATTCTTTAATTTGTGTATAGAGTCCCCACAGTTGATTTTGTATATTGTCTTTAAAAAAACTAGATTACAAGACAAAAGAGCAAGGCTTCTTCATTTGAGACTGAGGATGATAACATTTTGTCTCTTAGCATGACTTGGATTAAGCAATAACAGCAAATGTAGATTACTTATGCAAAGGTCAGATGTTTACATTAGCAGAGACAGGGACATTGAATTTTTGGATTTTTAAATGTATATTGTTAATAGCTGGGAAAAATGTATTGAGAATAATAATCTTCCATTTTTATTGTATTGGGGCAAAATGTTATATGCAGCAAGCAGTAAAAAGTAACTACAATATCATGTTCACAAATTCTAACACACGTAAGAACAGTCAACAGTGTTGACATTCTTTTTGAAAATCAATAAGTTTGTCAGTTTTTTCAGAGATGATGAGTCACTTCCATACTAATGATGCATAGTGAACAATGCTGTGTTAAATGTTCATATTATACAGGAAACAAAGAGGAGTTTATTTATTTAAAACATTCTGCTAACACTCTGAGTCTAACTTTTTAAAATGTATGTTAAATATTATATTGTACTGTTTTTTTATTCCACTATGATGGTTTCTGCGGAGGAAAGCTTACTTGAGAGAACACACATAGTTACAATTATGTACAACAATAACTGCACCAAAATGTGAACCTAGGGACCCAGAAGAATTGTGTTTGTAACCCACAACTGCCACTGGCATAATGTGTGACCTTAATCAAATCATTGACTATTACCGTGCTCCAGGAACACATCGGTAAATGAGCTTTGGCTCAGTGTGCTTTTCACAGTACACAGATTATTAAGAGAAAAAAGCTATATGCATCAATAAAATGATAATTTATCAAATCTATAAACATTTCCTGGCTGACCAATCCATTCAATTTGTGGTACCATCGTAGCTGATTCTACAAGATGGAGCTTTGCATCTGAGAGAGGATTTTCCATAATTTGTTTGATATATCCCCGTATTATGTTCCTCATAAGACCAGTAGCAATCTCAGCTCAGGCCTTTGAAACCCCCCCTTCACCTTTTTACGCTAGTATTGTGTTTTAAACAGCCCTGTTATTGCTCACTCAGACTTGGAGGCACCTTGCCTAACACTTTGGTCTGCAACATCACCCCCCCCCCCGTTTAAGCCAGCCTGCATTTCTTTTTAGCTCCATGAGCAGCCCCACCCCCTCTGACTTTCTTATTTAATTCTCCTTTGTCTTCTCATTCCAGGTAGTCTGAGAGCCACAGCCATGGTTCTCTGATGAACCCGACCTGCCAGACTGCCACCCTCAGTCAAGGTGTGAAGCCACCAGCCCCTCACAGAAACGCAGGTACGGACTTGCCCTCAGGGACTGATTACCTCCAGGAAGGGAGCCCTAGCTGCCAATTTTTTCACCCACCTACCGACCCCCCCAGTCCTGATTAAATACACATAAACCCCACCCCAGCTTTCTAGCTCACTCCTACTGGCTACTGCCAGCCAAGCCTCACTGGTTATCTAGGCCTTAATTTTCACTGGTCCCCCATCCTCCCACAGGAACCACTCATTTCCGTGGCCCTCTCAAGGAACTGTTGCAAATCCTGTATTTATTACTGGTAAAAGGAAATATCTCCACGTTAAGAATGCCATCTGTGCCTATACTTCTCTATAGTTGCCTTATATTACTAAGTATGCTCTACCCAAAATTTCAGTTTGCAACTTGGACAAAGGCCAGTTTCCCTCCTCTATCATCTACCAAGATATAGTTTCCCACATTAGACCATGGCATCCTACATCAGGGACGTCTCCTCTGTGGTCATGCCCATGCCCATCCTCCCACAAGGTCATAACTATAGAACACGTGCAATTCCTAAGGATGGTACTGGCCCTATCAGTTCTCTATGTTTTATCCCTAGCAAATAGCAATCCTGCCCTTAACACAGCCACCGCTAAACCAATGTACGCTGGAAGGAGTAACAAAAGACTATTTAGCAGGCTAAGACACCACCTTAAAAAACTACTACTGCTTCTCCTACTCTGTTCAGGAAATGTTGAATTAAACCCAGGCCCACCTATTTCTCTGGACGCCCCTGCAGACCTCCCTCAATATAAAGGGATTAGATTTCTCCATATCAATGTCTGCAGTTCGCTAAAGAAGATTGACTCGATGCAGACCTGGGCTCTACATGCATCACCTGATTTCTTCATGATAACTGAATCCTAGCTCACACAGTTGACCCCAGACAAATCTATCAGTGTACCCGGATATATAATTTACCGCTGTGATAGACTGACTAGAGAGGGAGGGGCTGCAATATATGTCAAAAGCAAATTCACAGTCACAGTCTTTGACTGTACCTCAAAGGCTAAGGAATTTGAATGCCTGGCTCTAAAATTATCCCTTTCCAGTGAGAAACCACTCCTTATGGCAGCATGCTACCGACCGCTGTCTGGTGGCTGGGCACTTCTGCCACACCTTCAAAACATTCTTGACTCTGCTAATACTGAGTGTATTCTAATGGGGGATTTCAATCTAAATTGAAATGATGACAGCTCTAAGAAATTGAAGGATCTATACAATGTTAATGGTTTGTTACAAATGGTGACTGGTATAACCAGACCTAACAGAAAAAACCCTGAGAGCAGCACCCTCCTAGACCTTATGCTAGTAAACAAACCTCACAATATCACACATACTGGAGTATTCTTCAATGATATAAGCGACCACTGTGCTACTGCCTGCATCAGACATCCTTCCCAAATAAAAAGGCCTCCAAATTCAAACTGAAAAGATGCCTGAAAAAGTTCTGCCAGTACACTTTTCTGAAAGATCTAAGCAACATTCGTTGGCAGGATTTCTATCTGGACCCCACCTTTAACGAGGCATTTAACATCTTTCACAGCCTCTTACTGGGGCTAATAGACAAACATGCCTCACTAAGACTGATCAAATCAAAAAATAAAACTCCTGGCTGGTTCTCTCCCATCCTGAAGAAAGCACTTAGGGATAGGGACTACTGGTGGAAAAAAGTAAGGAAATCCCACCTGGAGGCCAATTGGTTAGCATTCCATACCACTAGGAATGCTTGTACCAAGCTAATTAGGTCAGAAAAAGCTAGGTACTTCCAAAAAGAACTAGAAGACAACAAAAACAACTCTGCCAAATTAAGTAACATCCTCAAAGAAGTCGAAGGTCAGTCCACTGCAACACCCCTTCCAAACAAAATTGTGTCTGATGGTACCACCTATACGGACAAAGCTGATATACTAGAGAAGTTTAATGATCACTTTGCCATTGCAGAGCTTGCCTTTGACACCTCACCTATCAGCAAACTTAGCCCGGCAAGAGACTACACTGTTGGCTTCACTGATAACTACAACCATAACCAACTGCATACCACCCTGTTCAGCTTCCTCACAATTACGTTCAAGGAAGTGGAGGACCTCCTCCTTTCTCTGGATACAAAAAAGAGTGTGGGTGCAGATAATATTGAACCTTACTTCCTAAAACTTGACCATACCTATTTGACCACCCCATTACACACTTATTCAACACCTCTCTGATCCAAGGTGAGCTACCTGTCTTGTGGAAAACTGCCCACATCCTACCATTATTCAAGACTGGGGATCCGAGTAATCTGAACAATTACTGGCCTATTTCTATACAATCCGTCCTCTCTAAATTACTTGAAAAAATTGTCAACATCCAACTTAGAGAACATTTGGATTCACAAAAGTTGCTAAACCCAGCTTAGTCCGGCTTCAGAGCCAAATACAGTACGGTATCGGCTCTTGCCAAAGTAACTACAGACTGGTAAATGGTCTTGGACTCTAAGAAGCATGTATTTGCCCTCTTCCTTGGTCTAAGTAAGGCCTTCAATACTGTGGATCATACCATCATACTTACTGTACTGAGTAACATCAGACTTGATAGTTCTGCCATTAATTGGTTCACCAGCTACCTAACCAATAGGTTGCAACAAGTCAAAGCCATAGGAGATCTGTCCCCACAAAAATCCTTGTTACGAGGAGTCCCACAATGCTCCATTCTGGGCCCTATCCTCTTTGCAATATACATCAATAATCTGGACTCGCAGCTGGGCACAGCCAATGTGCACTTATTTGCAGATGATACTGTACTCTATACCACAAATTCATCCTTGGATTTGGCCCATGAGTACTTACAGAAAGACTTTGTCACCCTCCAATACAACCTTATCACTCATAAGCTCCTCCTCAACGCCAAAAAGACTAAAGCAATGATTCTCTCACCAAAGTCTACTTCCAGATGTCCACATATCACACAGATCCGAACACTCTTAGATGAACCCCTTGAAGAAGTTGATACCTATAAACACCTAGAGTTCTGGCTGGATAACAAGCTCAACTTTCTGTGCCACTTAAATCAAACTTTGAAGAAACTAAGACAGCGATTAGGTTTATTCTATCGCATTAAACACTTACTTACATTAGAAGCCAGAATGAGACTAGTATAAACTACATTCCTACCTATACTGGACTATGCTGATTTCCTTTACAATCATTGCCCATCGACGATGCTAAACAAACTGGACACCCTTTACCACCAGGCTTTAAGATTTATCCTAAATCTACCACGTGGTACACATCACTGTCATCTATACCAGGTTTCGGAATGGACCTCACTCTCAACTAGGAGAAAAAGGAATGCTCTCCCCTGGTTTTTTAGAGCATTATCTGATAACCTCCCTGCATATATCTCAAACCTCTTCAAATGGGCTAAAGGTTCCTATGGCCTGAGATGCTTCTCCATAATCTGCTTCCAGATTCCTAGAGTGAAAACTACCCTTGGCTCAGCAGCAATCAACTTCTCACTTCCATCACTTTGGAACACTATACAGACTCATTAAAATTATCCTCACTTCCAAGCATTTTCACATTCAAAGCTCTATTAATGGATTATCTGAGAAGAATCATGCAACTGTTTCAGAGGCCTATGACCCCAAGCCCCGGTGCCACTCAAATCCCACGCCAAGTATCTCATCCACCCATTCCTAACAACAGAAACCTAGGACCTACAAGCCTAGTTCCCTTAATCGAGATGGCCCTGCCTATTCTCTATCTTTTACCTATTCTGGCCTCCTCTTGGCTGCCTACTCTTTCACCCCAATTTCTACCCTATTCCTTAATACCTCCTTATTTTTTGTCATTTAGGTACGAGCTCTTACTTATCGGAGACTATATGGGATTGATGTCTCTTCTCATTCCAGTAAGACTTATCATTATGTACCTTTGCATGTTAATTATGTTGACCGGGATGTAGGCCCATATTGACCGGCACCTTCACAATGTTTTTTTTTTTGCACTGTTGTCCACCATAATTGTAATTTTATGAAGTGTATTGTATTAATGCCCAGGACCACCTTGAAAATGAGCTTGCTCAATGGTGTTTATGCCTGGCTAAATAAAGTGATTGATTAATATAAAGGTCTAAGGAGAAAACCTAAATGAGCCTCTAAGCAATACCAGAAACTTTCCTTTTTAAATAAATTGAACAGGATGGCAAATTTCCCTTGACAATGTTCTATAGCTAAAAATAAAAGTATTTTAGCTTTCTAGTGGCCAGTGATGTCAAACTTAATGCTGAACAAAGCATCTAGTGATGTCTTCTCAGGTGACAGAAACTGATTAGCTCTATGCTAAAGTAAATTGGGGGAGTTTCAAAGCATGTGTCTAGGTTAAATTTTCTATGTACAAATGCAGACATAAGCAACACTGAAAATGTCAATTTCCAAAGCTAAGACATAACTAAGTCCAATTTTCTAAACTATGACTTAGTTATGTCCAGCTTGCAAGGTTCAGATATAAGTGTACCTGGACACAATTTTCAGACTGAGTGCAACCTGGTCTGTTATTCACAACTATGTCTAGCAATTTTTACTCCAGAAACAGGCTAAGTACCACAAAACAGCTAGCAATTCTGCAGACAAGTCCACCTTTTGAATATAGCTCAGTGTTACATGTTTTGAAAATCTCACCCAATGTAATAAAGAGTGTCATCCAATTTATGACTTTTGAAAATGCCACCAAACATAATAAGGATTTTTGCCCATTTTATAACTATTGAAAATCCCATCCATTCAGTTTAGCTAGTTGTGCTGAAGAGGAAGTTACAGTGTATAAATAAAGTTCCCATAATCCATCAGGGCATAAAAGTAGCTTGACTTAATCACTGCCTTTTCATCATTGGGAACAGTTTCTATTGTAGCAGGAAAAAAAATAGCCTCATTTTCAATAGCCTACAAAGTTGGGTGATATGGTTAATTGCAAAAAGTGTATAATCAAAAAGAACTATTTATTTGAGTATGTATCCCTAAAGAGGGGAAATCGTAACTGTTGAAAATCTGACACTGTTTATTACCACCAGCCAATAAACAGCACACTAAGCATTTTTGTTCGATTCTACCTAGAATTTACAAATATTATTTTATCCATCCATGTTGTCACTTCCAGTTGGAGAAATCTCCATGTGCCTTTGGGACTGCTGCTAATACCATAATCAGAAGATGCAGGTTACTTGCTCTCGGCAAAGTATTGGAAATTATAAATCCTTGCTTGCAAAACTGATGCTGAAATGCTGTCTTTGGAGAAAAAACAAATGAGCCATAATAGGACAATGCTAGATACTGTATGGTTAAACATTCAGAATTTCAATAAGTTTTGAATGCTTTATTTGCAGGTGGAATACCTCTCCCATTCTGGGTGTCTTCTATACAGTGAAAATTTAAAGACACCATCAATTAAACATAGATCCAAATATCAGTTGGTTTTAAAACCAATATAGGTGTATACCTTTTGCAAATGAAAAAGTAATGAAACTAAAACAACTACAGGTAATGGATGTGAAACCAGCAGTTGAAAATCCATAGGCTTGGCAGTAGGAGTGATGACATTTAGCGTGGCCTGGGGGAAAGAATCAGTTAAAAATGTGAAATGACTCTGACTCCCACAACATGTGCCTGCTTAAGTGTAGCTGAGAAAAATCAAGAAATTACACTCTTTTGAAGTTGTTTCCTCTTCTCGCTTTAGGTTCCACACTACTCCTACTATTTTGTGATATAATGTATACCTCTCTCCTCAACTAATCTCAATGTAGGCACTTGTTGGTCACTGCTCTAAGCTGCTGTTCATCCGCCACTGTGTTTTTCCCCTCTGGCCCACACTGAAACTCAGTTCTCCTATTGCCAAGCTTAGAGGTTTCGCAATGGCTGGTTTCATGTTTATTAGTTTGTTTCATTTCTATGGAGGTGGTATTTCAAATGCAAAAGGTATAAACCTAAGTTACATTTAAAACAAAACAATGTTTGGAGGGTGATTTTCTGCAGTTTTTAATTTTGAAAAGGCACCATATTCAAGAAGAGGGAAACAAATAACAAGTACAAAAACACCAAGAAGTAACTGAATTTATACATGTTTGACCCTGCACAGTATTTCCTGCCTATGGCTCAGTTTCTATTGACCAAATTGCATCCTCATCATATGGAGCGAAGATATACTACTTCCTCTGCCTTGCAAAAGGCAACTACAGTTAGTGGTGTGTGAAGCTGCTAAAATTTGCTCCACAAACAAAAACTGCAAATTTCAGCAAATTCATGAAACTGACAACTGTAATTTGTGTTGTTTTTTCCAGACAAATTAGCAGAAGGCACATGGCAAATCAATGTAAATGGCCAATTTGTGGGTGAATCCCACCACAAATTGCATTTTATATCTCTTTCCCCACCCAAAAACAATATGTTAATTGATACCCCTTCCCATCCCCCTGCTGGCTCCCTCCTTCCCACCTGCCCTGGTGAATTGCAGGCTGCAGAGTTAGATCAAAATATAATCCCTTCCTTCCCCACCCACCCACACACTCACTCAGCACACTCCCCTGCCTCCCACCACCTGAGTCCCACAGAGTAATTCACTTATTAGAGTCACCACATCAAGCGCCCTCAGTCCCCCACCCAGTCCCCCTCTGGTTCCTACCACCCTCCTCCCCCCAGTGCAGAGAATCTGCTTTATTCAGTGTCCATCTTGTAACACAATCGAATGAACAGTGATGCCTTTTCTCCTAGTAAAAACTAATTGGCTGGATTTTCAGCCATTTAGGTTTTACCAGGAGCAAAAATATCACCATCCATTTATGTGTGCCATCATGAGATGGACACTGAACAAAGTAGCCGCTCTGTATGGGGACCATTTTCTTTATCGTAGATTGATGTTGTGGGTGCTGGTGTGGGGGAGATGGTGTTGGGACCAGAGGGACTAGGGGTGCTTTGTTATGATGATTCTTTCTTTAAGTGGACAAGTGACCTACTCAGTGGGACTGTGGTGGGGGAGGCTGATAGAGTGTACTGTAGTTAGTGCATGGGTGGGTGGAAGGGTAGGGAATACTTTTTATTGCTGCAGTGCAGCCTAAATTCACCAGGGCAGGTGGGGGTGGAGTGGGGGGAGTAGGGTTCCAGCTGGGGGATGGGAAGGGGATGAGTGAATGTAACATTTTTGGGTGAGGGAGGGGGTTTGGCTCACAGCATGGTGGGTGGGGAGTTTTTTTAAGTATAAGTATTTCATTAGAAAATGAAATCACATGGTGGAGTTGGTGCATCTGTCACAGAAATCACAAATGTCATTAATTTCTATGGATTTGCACCAACTTCACCAGTGGATTAAAATATTCACAACATCTCTAACTTTAGTAGGTTACACATGCTGGCGATGATATCAGGAGGATGATATCAGCAGCAGTCCCAAAGGAAAATGTAGATTTCTTCAACAGGAAGTGCTATCATGGATAAAAGAATGCTTGTACCTTGTAAATAGAATTGAAAATAATAATTATTTAATTTTCATTTTACTTTATTTTGTTAATCAGGTAAGTGCAGTGGTGCCAAGGTACCTTTTTCAGGCATGATCCAGCTACTTAAAGAGTAGAAGAAATAATAGCAAATACAAAACATATGTTTTAAAGGAAACAATAAGCATATACATAGCAGTTACAAAGTGTAAAAGGATTTATAGAAAAGAAACTAAGCAGGAACAGACATTTGGATTCCGTGGGTGCTGTCTAAAATTTCAAGACAAGGACCAGCCCTAGCAGAAAGAAGAATGGTGTTCCAGAGTGAAACAGCATTTTTTGCCTATACTGGTATGCATCAAGGGGATTTTTAAATGATTATTGGATGTTGAATGGGAAAAGGTATTGTTAAATAAAGTAACCATTCAAATTTAAATGGGGGGAAGGGTTCTCTTATAAGACGTTATACATAAAGTTAGCCAGGGTTCAGTGAGCAATACATTCTGATTGAAACCACTTACTTCTAAATTGTTACAGTGATGAGTCCAAGCCTCAAAGGGAGATGCAAATTTATGTTATGATCATGTTTGTAGTGCTGCTACATCAGGTTGGGATTATACCTGTTACAATAATTTTTTATAATAAATAATGACTGGAGCCCCTCTTTAAGGTATAGTAAATTAAGACATACAGTTAATGTAGATCACAAAAACATGTGCCTTGGGCATGATATTCCTAATATTCAAGTAGTATTAACAATTGTTGCCACAATGATGATCTGTGATATGGACAAATTGGTAGTAATGTCTTTAATGCAGTTGTTTTGCTTACTACCTACAGTATATAACATTACCTTTAAAGGTAAAATAAGGACTACAACTACAAGGTGTAGCTACATTAAGTACTGTATATGTTATTTAAAAGTAAGTCTGGTATTGAGTGTAAAGCCTGAATATGTTTCCTGATAAATTTTTCCAACACAGTATGGTCTAAACATTGTGTTTTTTCTGGTCATCTGCTTGTTTTTTAGATTAGCTTTCTTTCCACTGCTGAAACACTTTCCTGTGTTGAGCTATTCTGCTGCACCTTGCAGGCAATACTGTACTGTATGTGTAACCTTCACCTCAATATGAACTACCATACTCTTCTCAACATTAAACTTAAGCCTCCATAGTTTTAGCCAACATGTGATTAAGGGTTTCTATTTTGGACCCAGTTGGCTTGTAAACAGTGACACAGTCAACACAGGGTGAGAGGAAGTTGGACAGTTGGAGATGTCACAAGAGTTGAAGATATACAGTGGAGCCCTCAGAATGAAGCACAGTGTCATAGTTTCCTGCAAGACAAATGGGATTATCTTTAACTGAAACTGCCTTGTTTCTTGCAATAACTCTGCTGCCAAATTGAGCTTCATGCTAACAGATTTCACTGTAGAATTGGGGTGCTAAGCATATAAATAATATTTTTTCTAACTGTGGTTGTAAAAACAGAGTATAAGAAAAGGGGGAAGAGACAGACAGAGACAATGAGAAGACTAAAAACAGATTCTTGGAGTCACCAAAATATAGGGGTCTAGTGAAAATAGAGTGCAGTGGATTTGTCACCACTGAAGGCAAATTATGTTTGCACAGATTTTTGTTTATTTTAATTTACAATTTATTTACTCAGGATAGACTTTTAGTAGGATCCTGCTTTTACCATCTTTTTGTTTCTCTCCTGCAGCCAAGGACCTGCCTTATCTCCAGTCACCGCTCCACTTCCCCTGACAACCATGGAGGCACATCTGCCCAGGCCAGCTGACATATGCAGCTGTATCTGTGAGACGGACCCTCCCCTCGGTCCCCACACTAGGCCAGGATCAAGTACTGACCCCGGTGTCTGCACCCACAAACTCTGCCAGGATCAGGAAGTGTAGCCATCAAGCAGCCATGGACAGCGCTGCCATTTTTCACTGATTTTTTGCCCTAGAAGTGCAGACTTGCAATGACGTCTAGCACTGATGTGCTGACATCTGCTGCACTCCTCCTTCCATTGCACCATTTCTAGCAGTGCCTCCGGGCATCCTCAGGGGATGCTGCAGAGTGGTGAAGACCCACATCCCTCCCTAGGATAGGAGAGCAGTCCTCTGGATGCTCAATCCTATCCTCCCCTGCTGACCCATGACAACCCAGGCTCACATCTGAACCCATGTCACCAGCATGATGCGAGGTGTGGTGTCCAGCGCCTCAACCCTCAGTGCCACTGGGCCAGCCCATAGAAACATAGAAACATAGATTTTGATGGCAGATAAGGAATGCTTGGCCCACCCAGTCTGCCCATTTCCCTACCTATTGGATAAGCTGCAGATCCTAGTTAACCAGCAGCCTACTTTTTCCTACCCCCAACCCCTAGAATTGCCTTATGACTGTCCCATGCATGCTTGAATTCCACCACTGTTTATGACTCCACAACCTCCTCCGGAAGGCCATTCCATGCATCCACAACCCTCTCTGTGAAAAAATACTTCCTTAAATTACCTCTGAGCCATCCCCCTTCTATCTTCACATTGTGCCCCTTTGTTCTTGCACACCTCTTTTTTTGAAAGATGCTACCCTCTTGGACTTTGTTGATTCCCTTGAGATACTTGAAAGTTTCTGTCATGTTCCCCCTCTCTCTCCTTTCTTCGAGGCTATACATATTCAGCTCCTTAAGTCTCTCGTCATATGTCTTCGGTGCAGGCCCTGCACCATTTTAGTTACCTTCCTCTGGACAGCCTCCATCCTGTCTATATCCTTGCAGAGATTGGGTCTCCAGAACTGCACGCAGTACTCAGATGGAGTCTCACCAACTGTCTGTACAGAGGGATAATAACTCTCCTGTTTCTGCTGGTGATGCCTCTCCTATGCATCCCAGTATCCCCAGCCCTCCTTGCTGCCCTCTCACATTGCTTGCCCACCTTTAGGTCATCTGATATGACTACCCCAGGTCCCTTTCCATTTTTGTTGTCGTTAGTATCTCATCCCCATTGTGTACTCTTCCCTGGGTTTTGTTTCCCAGGTGCATTACCTGCACTTCTTAGCATTGAATCTAAGCTGCCATACATTTGACCATTCCTCTAACCTTGCCAAGTCCCTTCTCATCCTTTTCACCCCTTGTGCATCAACTCTGTTGCAGATCTTTGTGTCATCTGCAAAGAGACATCCTTTCCTTCAGTCCCTCTGCAATATCGCTTATAAAGACATTGAAGAGGACCAGTCTAATACTGAACCCTGTGGTACCCACTAGTAACCCCTTTTCTTCAGGTGGACTCCATTTACTATTACTCTCTGTGTCCTATTCTCCAGCCAATTCTTTACAGGCTGTCATCTTGGGACCCACTCCCAGGCTGGCTAACTTGTATATTAATCTTTTGTGAGGGACTGTGTCAAATGCCTGCTGAAGTCTAGGTAGGCCATGTCCACAGCCCCCGATCTACTACTTTGGTCATCCAGTCAAAGAAATCTATCAGATTTGTCTGGCATGACCTTCCCGCTGTGAATCCATGCTGCCTTGTGTTCTGAGCCCTCTGGCCTCTAGATACTCAACAATTCTTTCCTTCAGAAGTGATTCCATCATTTTCCCTACCACTGAGGTTAAACTAACAGGTCTGTAGTTTTCTGCTACTGCCTTGCTCCCACTTTTGTGAAGGGGAATCACATCTGCCCTTCTCCAGTCCTCGGGTACCACCCCATCCTCCCATGATTTGTTAAAGAGGGTAGTCAGTGGTGTCACTAGTTCTACCCTTAGTTCTTTTAGAATTCTGGGATGAATCCCATCAGGCCCCATTGCTTTGTCCACCTTCAGTTTTAAGAGTTCTTTCAGAACCCTTTCTTCTGTAAATGGGCTTGGTATCAACTTCTGTATCCAGAGTGTTTCTACTGTTTGTTTTAGGTACCTCCCCACTTCCTTTGTAAATACTGAGCAAAAATATTTGTTTAGTATCTCTGCCTTTCACAGTCACCCTCTGCCCACCCTCCCTCCTCTTTATTAAGCCTCACTAGCCCTTCCTTGGTCTTCCTTCGCTCCCTGATGTACCTATAAAAGGTTTCATCTCCCTTCTTAACAGAGTTGGCTATCTTTTCCTCGGTTTGGGCCTTTGCTGTTCTGACTGCCTTCCCAGCTTCCTTTTGCTTTAACTGATACAGTTCCCTGTCCTGCTCCTTCTGTGATTCCTTGTACTTCCTGAATGCTTTCTTCTCTTGAACCTTCCCTGCCACTTCCTTTGAGAACCATAGTGGTTTCTTACATCGTTTTGTTTTGTTAATTTGCTTCACACAAAGGCTTGTTACTTCTGTGATGGCAGTTTTATTATTCCCATTGTTCTTCACCCCTCCTTCCTGCCCATTTGCTAGTGCATTCCTTAGGCACTCACCCATTTTGGCAAAGTCAGCCCTCCTAAAGTCCAGTACTTTTGCCTTTGTATGCCTTGACTCTATTGCTGTGTTTATTGTGAACCATACTGTTCGATGGTCGCTAGTTCCCAGATGGCTACCCACTTCTACATCTGTGATCCTTTCTTCATCTCCATTTGAGAGAACCAGATCTAAGATTGCTCCCTCTCGAGTGGGCACCAATACTTCTGTTAGCACCCTTTGCAAACTGTGTGAGAGGCCTTTCGTCACCATGCAATTCTGCTTAAAGTTGGACCAGCACAACATTCTGTGGTGATTTGCATATGCAGCCCATGATGCTTTGCATGGTGGGGGCATGTGTGATTTTGTATTTTCCAATACTAGTTGTCTAAGGCATGCCCCTTGTAGGGCATCTAGGATAACCCCACTCTTTGAAGTGGCTGTTGCAACTGCATTCCAGTTAACATCTGGCATATTCAGATCACCCATTAGCAATAGCTCCCCTTTTTCTGCCATTCTAAGTATTCTTTCTATCATTTCCTTGTCCAGTTCCTCCCCCTGAGAAGGGGGTCTGTATACAACCCCTGTGCGGATTGTGGTGCCATTGCTGGTCTCCAAATTTACCCACAGTGCTTCTTCTCCTCCCTGTTTTCCCTTTTGTTCTGTTGCCTTGATTCCTTCCCTTATGTAAAGAGCTACTCCTCCTCTTTTACCCTCCCTGTCCCTCCTGTAGCTAGTGTATCCTGGTATGTTTGTGTCCCAGTCATGGTTTTGTGTGTACCATGTTTCTGTGACTGCCACTATATCCAGATGTTCCTCCTCCATCAAGGCCATTAATTCAGGAAGCTTGTTACTCAGTCTACGGGCATTGGTACTCATTGCTCTCCATTTTTTGATGGCTTTACCTTCTTTTGCAGCATCCCCCACTGACCTGTCTACTTTGGTCTTTTTCTCATTTAGTACCCTGTTTTTTAGGGAGAGGCTGGGATTTTCCTGCTGTTTATCTGTGCCTCTCCCCTTGACTAGTTTAAAAGCTTGCCAATGAAGCCTTTAAACCAATTGCTCAAAAGACTTGTTCCCTTCCTGGACAGATGCAGACCATCCTGCCAGTATAGGCTGGTGTCCCTCCAGGTGGAACCCCAGTCCCCAGTGAAGCCAAACCCCTGTGCCCCACACATTTTTCAACCATTCATTAAACTGCATGGTGAAAAGTACCCACTTCACTCATGCCATTGGCAGGCAGCACCTCAGAGAAGGATATTGTGTGTGCTACTTGTCTTAGGCCCCTCCCCAATTCTACAAAGTCCTTCTGCACTGCTCTAATCTCATGATTAGCCAAGTCATTTGTCCCTAGGTGGACAATGATGTCCAGCTCAGATCCCGTGCAGCTGTTCTCGTGATCCTGAGGATGCGCTTCCTGTCTCTCCAAGCCATGGCACCAGGCAGGCACCTTATTTCAGTTTTCCCTGCTTCCCCCAGTTCTATCCCCTAATAATTGAGTCCCCCACCAGGAGCTGCTTCCTTTCCTTGTGGTGTCCTCTGCCTCCTTCCTGTGGGCCTCCCTTGTGACAGTTGTCCTCAGCCTCCTTAATCTCATCTGCAGGTGCATCCATAGGGGAGCTATGCTCCAGCAGAATGGTGTATGGTTTGCAGTGTGGAACAACTGACTGGGTGTGCCTTTGTTCCACCATCCTCACCCTCCCTGAGCCCACTGTGGTCCAACTGCTGTGCTTTCTTCACAACCTCTGAGGTAGTGGTGGTGGCTCTGGTGCTCCCTGGATGGGGAAGGTTCCCTTCCTACCATCCAGTGTGGCCTGGGGGAAGGTCCCCTTACTACTGTCCAGTGTGGCCTGAAGACAGGCAACTTCCTCCCTCAGGGCAGAGAGTTGTCTGCAAATAGGGCAGCATCTCAGCCTCCAGAAAGACTCCCAGAACACTACTGCCCCACAGCTATTACATTGCACTAGTCCCCACAATTTTTTTTGTGTGTGTGTGTGTGATTGGTTTGTAATATAGAAATATATATATATATTTATATTATACAATGTGTATGGTTATATTGTCAGTGCAGTGTGCTAGAGAGGATATGACAGTGATATGCACCTTGCACTCTTGAGGAAATGATGTCAGAACCCCAGGTATAAAGGAACTATTTCCAGGGGTGGGTGGGGTGAGGGGTGGGAAGGATTGAGCCTAAACTGTGCCCTCACAAAACAATCAGCTAAGCTCTGACCCACTGCTGCAATGACTGCCTTCCTGTCAGCAAGATGCCCTACACAATAATTTGACAGAAAATACCCTGCTAATCAAACAGAGAAAATCCACACATTCAAGTCAGACACAGGTAATCCTCCCCAGCCCCAAAACAGGCCTGGTGGTTTGTGCTCTGAAATCTGTCAGCCCCAAAATAAGTCAGCTGTGTTGTAAACTCTTCCTGCACTGAAAATGTTAAGAATTGTAACAAACAAACTTAAACCTAGATCCACCTCCCTCTGTTGCTTGAAAGACTGTCTTTTCCTGTTTCATACTGCAGGTTTTGCTATGACCGCTCCTTAACCCCAGTAACTTTGTTAAAAATAGTTTAACTATCACAAACTCCTACGCACCAGTAAATTATTTAAAAATAGTTTCTGTCCCAAAATCCTAGTAGTCAATCCAGCTACCCCCAAGGGACAACCAAAATGCAGTATTCAAACACTTATGAAGTTATTTCCAAGAGAAGCAGAGTTTGCAAGTTTCTTTTTCAACTCCTCAGCCACCTGTAATTCATTTAAAAATAGTTTAACTGTCAGAAAATCCTAGTAGAAATCTAGCTACCTCCAAGGACCTACCCAAATGCAGTATTTAAATCCTTTTGAAGTTACTAACAAGATAAATAGAGTTTGCAAGCCCCTTCTTGGTTAAACACTAAATAAATATGTGAATAAAAAGCAATTACCAAGGGTAGTTAGTTTCACCTCCTACAGAATTAAGCAAAAGTGCACATTTGTTGCAGATATCAAGTGCAATATAGAATTTCTCACACAGCTCGCAGTTGAATAAAGCAGTAGTGTCCTTCCAGCTCCAGAAAATGTCCTTTGTGTCTCGCCCAATCCTACTTTTACCAATTTCAGCAGCTGGATGGACTAGAGCACCAGGTGGTTAAATGATTTGTCCAGGGTAACACAGTGAATATTTGTTACTAGTGGGATTTGAACCTGTGATCTCATGGTTCCCAAGCCAGTGCTATAACCACTAGATCACACTTCCTTCTATACTCAGGAACCAAGACTAGAGGGTCCTGGAACGCCATGCTCCAACTGTATGGCATGATGGACTGTGTCAAAAACAGTGCTGAGATCAGGAAGTAGGAGAGAGCTTCTACCACACTGTAACACACAATTTGTTATATACAGTATCAACATAATTCAGATAATGATCTTTACTGCCCTGTGTTGTTTTTTCTCAGGAATATGCAGGCAGTGCAGTTCAAACTAAACACCTGCCCCTAATTATATTCAATCCATTCTGGCAGTGATGCAAAGTATGAAAGATAATAACTATACTGGTCAGTCAAATAAGTGGTTCCTTTAACATTGTTAGCACTGTATGTGTCTGCTACATGCTCTGTCAGACTTAGGCAGCATTAAAGAAGAAGGTTACAGACAATTTGACTGAGAGCAGTCTCTGCACTGTTCACTGGGTGGAGGAAACCAGGCAGAAAGAGATCATGGATTTTGAAATATGATAGGTGTTTGGAGAATTGCAAGAAGATAACCTTTTTCCAGGATCTCTATAAGGACTAGAAGATCTTAGATGGGACTGTACACTTGTGAAGGACAGAGAAAGGATTTAGAATGTTTTTTTCCCCAAAGAGTATGACACTGACCATATAGTACAAAGCAATGATCTGCTCAAAAAATACTAGCAATATGTCATTGTACTAGCATTTACTACTTAAAAAAACTAACTACCACCATGGAAAAATTACAGTAGTGAGCACAAAAGTTAGCCATGTGCACACTAGTGCAGGATCTCTTTGTGCTGTCCTGTTTGACAAATCCCAAACAGACATACAAAAACAGTAGGGACTGTATTTAGGTTCACTGGGAGGACTCCCAAAACAAACAAGTAAATACACTGTAACCACTGTTTTGAAATTAACCAAGTACTTTTTATTTAATTTTCCACTTTCATGGATCAAGAGAAAATGAAATAAAAATGTCTTGGTTCATTTCAAAACAATGATTCAATGCCCTTACTTTTTGTTTGAGGAGTTCTCCATAGTGAGCCTGAATGCCTCCCTTCCCGGTTTTGGTACAAAAATTATGGCAGCAGTATAGGTGACATCTGAATATAGAATTGGGTGATATTTTAAATCTGATGGCAAAATTCCCATAAATTAGCCTTTGTGCAGTGCACTGGCCTGCTGGGGTGGAGGGCTAAGGCATTGAATCACTTACCTCCTGCCAAGCTGGTGACCGATATTCGGGAATGAGCATGGGTTGGGTGGGGGTAACAGGGTGGGAGAGGATTGAATGTCCCATGGACTGCTCTCCTCTTCTAAGGAGGAGTGGCCAGCCATCTCAGCCTATGACTGCAACCAGATGGAGGCCCCTCTGTAGTGCAGGCTTAAGCAACTTGATGGGTGGGGCCGCAGCTCTGCAGAATGTGTGCCTCTATATGCATGTACTGGTGCCATTGTAGGGGAACTGGAACCTAGAAAAAATAGAAAAATGGTCTATGCAAAGTTCTGCTTATCCCCCATGGCCCGATCTGTGACTTGGATATGGGGATTTCTGGATTTGCAGTCCTCCCACTCCTGGCCCTGCTGTGGAGGCAATCTGTAGGGGATGTGTACCTCAGAACCAAGGAAGGTGTGAGCCGGTCATGAAGATAGGGGACAAAGATGAAGAGCAACCTGCCAACCCAGTAAGAGAAATAGCTTTATGGGGAAAAAATAGCATTTGTGCAGTCATGAAATCCTGCAAAAATTAAAAAAAGGTTGCATTTCAAGCCATAACATTTGTGTGTTGCTTGCATTCATGTGCAAGAAACACATTGCGTCAGCAGTTAGGGAGCATGCCACAATGCATCAAGAAATTCAGCCACGTCACCATGCAATCAGCTCTTTTGGTGCACTACAAGCTTCCAAAACAGCTGATTGTGTAGTATCCCCATGGCGACGGCTTCTCCATCGGCCTCTCACAATCCCCAGGAAGCAGACAGAAAGCCACTGCCTGACGTTCAGTGTGTCTTCCTTGTGAAACATTTCAATAAATAATAAAAATAAAAGCCGATGGGGTATCCAGTCCCCCTGTCGGCATGACCCCCTTCCCAGTTCAGTTGCCAATGGGGTAGCCCAAGCCCCGGTGGCATAATGCACCCTCCATGGCTCATGCGTCCACCCCAGCACACTGTATGGCTGACAGGGGTGCCCGATCCCCTGTCGGCTCCACTGCCCCCCAAAACAAACTTCCATCTGCCACACTGGGAGCCCACACCAGCATGGCAAAAGTCTCCTTGGCCAACAGGGGTGCCCAATCCCCCATCAGCTCCACTGCTCCCTCAAACAAACTGTCTGGTGCAACACTGGGAGCCCACCCCAGCATGGCAAAAGTCCTCCATCGTCTTAAAAAAAAAAGTCCTAGAAGAAAAAAAAGTCCCTCATTGATTCTCTTGCCCCCCCAACCCACAACCACCCTCTGCATACCCCACCTCCCCACACCGTCACTTCACCCCATACTTACCTCTGGAGCCCAAAGCAATGATCTTTAGTGGACCAGGAACATGTCTGCACTCTTCAAAGACGACAGCAAACTGAAGAAATGCCAGTAAGCTGTAAAGTGGAAGAAATGTTTTTTTTCAACTTTGGTGCATGTCTTGGCCATTTTTGGGAATTTTTTCACCACATTTTCAACATGGGGTTCTTGGGACCCCACCTCATGAACTTAGTCACTGTCATTTTTGTTATTTGGTTCCAAAAGGTGATTTCATGGTCACTGTGAGGAACCACCTTTCGGGACTGATTAATAAAACGACAATGTCACAGTTCATGAGGTAGGTCCCCAAAAACCCTATGTTGAACATTTAGTGAATAAATTCCCAAAAATGTTTTACCTCTGAAATGTAACTGTTGTAAAACTACTATGTATTATGTTCCTCGCTGTCTTGTGTAGTGTACTTGTGCTGTATGCTATCCCATGTATTATTCCATGTAATCCCCGGGTCGCCCCTGAAAAAGGGCTTACCCGGTTATCAAAATTTAATAAATAAATAAAATAATAAATAAATCAAAATGACTGTTTTATGGGTGTGTGTTATGCAGTTCCTATGCACGCTCGTAACTTCGAGCATTTTTAATAATTTCACTCCAGATTTTCAGCATTGCCATGTTACCACACCTTCTTATGAATAGTACAGCTGTCATTTTTCACATCTCGCCTGAAATGTGTTTTCGTACATGTAGCACACAATGGCATGGTCAGTGTGTGAAATCAATGTTCCAGACAGATTAAGAATATCATAGTGACACTGTTCATGAGGTAGGCCCCAAAAAAACCCATGTTTAAAATCTGGTGAAAATATTCCCCAAAATGACTGTTTTATGAGTGTGCGTTGCGCAGTTCCTATACACGCTCGTAACTTCAAGCATTTTTAATATTTTCACTCCAGATTTTCAGCATTGCCATTTGACCACACCTCCTTATGAACAGTATAACTGTCATTTTTCACATCTCACCCAAAATGTGTTTTTGCACATGTAGGGCACAGTGGCATGGTCGGTGTGCAAAATCAATGTTCAGGACAGATTAAGAAAATCACAGTGACACTGTTCATGAGCAGAGGTCTTAAACTGGCTATGTTGCAAACTAGTGACAAAAGTCCATAAAATGACTGTGTTACGAGTGTGCATTGTGCAATTTCCACGCACCCTCGTAAGTGCATGAATTCATAATCTTTTCATTCCAGATTTTCAACACTGATATTTTTCCATACCTCCTTATGAACAGTACAGCTGTCATTTTCTACACACTCTGGTCAAAATGTGTTTTCGCACTTCAGGCGTGGAATAGCATGGTTGCTGTGGGAAATCAGTGTTCAGGATAAATCAGGAAAATCACAGTGACACTGTTCATGAGTGGAGGCCTCAAAATGCCTATGTTGAAAATCTGCTGTAAAAAATCCCAAAACTAATTATATTATGGGTGTGCATTGCACAGTTTCTACGCATACTCATGGCTTCACCAGTTTTTTTCTATTTTCACTCCATATTTTCAACATTGCCATTTTTTACACCTCCTCAGGAACAGTACAGCTGCCATTTTTTACATCCTGTTCGAAATGTGTTTTTGCACCTGTGGTGCCAAATGGCACAGTCACTGTGGAAAATCACCTTTTGGCTAACAAATTGATAGTGTCACTGTTCATGCGGTGGGATCACAAAAAGCCCATGTTGAAAACTTGGAGTAAAAATGCCAAGAAATGCCCAGGGTGTTAGGGTTTTTGACCATAATGCCCTACCATGTAAGGACTGACAGGTGTCAGGGGTGTGACTTGGGATTGTCGACAGTAATGCCCATGCCATTCCACCCCCACCCTGCAGCCAGTGGCAAGTATCAAGGTGCGCCTTGAACCCTTTGGCCCCAGAGTTCACCCCATTCTCCTACACTGCACCCATTTTAGTGTATTTCCTTATGGAATGAGGTGAGTGTAAAACCCGGACGCTTCAAAGCACACCTCAACACTTGTAAGTATCTGCAGGGTAGGGTGAGGTGAAATGTCATGACCGTTGTGGGCGATAACCCAAAGGCACACCCCAATGCCTGTCCATCTCTGCAGGGTGGGGGTGGAGTTGGCATCAGTTCAATACTTCACTGCCATTCCTATACTGCATCTGTCTAACTCCTGCACTTCCACTGCTAATGACAGCAAGCAACACTTGGCATTGACAAAAGCTTGATTACATTTGGTCTTGACAATTAGCTGATTTCTAGGCCAAAATGCTTTAAATGT
Source organism: Neoceratodus forsteri (assembly GCA_016271365.2). Lineage (NCBI taxonomy): Eukaryota > Metazoa > Chordata > Ceratodontiformes > Ceratodontidae > Neoceratodus > Neoceratodus forsteri. The sequence goes on along the minus strand of CM028130.1, from coordinate 722,567,099 downwards.
TTGATTTGTAAAACAAAGTATCCACAAGTTTCCTTTTTGGTATTTTTCTACCTTTTTTTTTGCAATTATGAAATTTTTGTTTCACAAATCAAGGATGTAAAGGAAACTAAATGTACAAGTCTCATAATTGGTACTTTCTCAAACACCTTCATGAATTTTCATGAAAGCTGTGGATTTTTTTTGCTGTATTTAACACAATTTGTGAATGTTTGTGAATGTGAACTTGATACTTATAATTTTTTCCAACTGTTTAGTAAGGAGCATATGCTCACCTGCAAATAGTACATTTTCATTTATGACTTGGGGGAGGGCTACACAAGATAACTGTCAAATGCAGATAAAAAAAGTGTAATATACATTGGTTTATTAATGAGGCTATGATACAATACATGTAATGTAGAATGCAGTGATGAGATAATATATAAATTAAAAAAAGCATGACTAATTGGTATACAGCAGTGCAGAAGTCAAAAACATCAGTCATAATCCATTATAGCAGGACTCCTAACGTTCTTTGGTTACGTGAACATACTGTATATGGATCACATAAATACCTTTCCTTGAATCCATTGTCACAGACTGTACATATTACATAACTAGGCTTGTTATGTTGAAATAATTTACTGTACATTAGCCCTCCAAAGAAAACTATAGCTGCAACATAGAGAATTTTGCCAGAGGCTAGCAGGATGTTATTATAGGCAAGAATCAATTTAAACATGGTATAGCTGGCCAGTTGTCACAGTGATAGCATTACTGCTCTTGGTACCAGTGACATGGGTTTGGGAGAAAACTTGAGTCATCAGGGCTGGCGGGGCAAAAAAGAGACTGTGTATACCTGGAACAGTTCTTCTGTAGGATGGGAGGGATGTGTGTGTTCCACTATGAGAACACCATCTAGCAATGGATAGAAGGAGATGTCAGTCAGGGCCACCAGAATGGCTTGGATGCCTTCAAACATTGCTACAGCTGCGCATTGGTTTGTTTATGTCACTGCATGCGGAAGGCATGCCCTATATGGAGAAAACTAGAAGAGAAAAGCCTTCAGTCTGCCAGAGATGACTACCACATTAAGGACATGGCAACCCACACACAAATCAATGGGTCTGGATGAATGACATTTAAAGAGTAAGTCCATGAGAAGCCAGATGATGGGGTTGATGGGGTGCAGCCAGAAGCAGATATACGCATGTTAAAAATACTGTTTATTTCTAGAATACAAGACTCAGAATATGATTATTATTATTAAACTCTGATGACTGAATTTTAGTGAAGTATCACTTTTTGTAATATGGACTAAATAATGTTTATTTTGGCCTAACATCCTGTCCTTGAGTCACTGAGTTTAAGAAGTATTTTCTAAGACTACTCTCTGTAGAGCACCGTGGTAGTCTCATTTTACAGAATTGTAAAAATATTAACCAAATATCATAACAAGGGTCTCAGAAATGATGCAATCTGATTTGCTGTTAGGACTCCTGCAGCCTAATCCTGGTTACACTGTCATGTACAGCCTGATCACCATGGCACATGGATTCTTCCAGTCAGCATTCCATCTTCTAGCACTGCTGAATGACTGGAATGATGCATTATGATCTTGAACCAGCATTCTTAAACTGTTGGTGGAAGAACTATTTTATTAAAAATCTCCTTCAAAATGAAGAAAACATTCAAAAGGTATGCTTTTAAACATTTCTTTAGAATAATTTTTTTTATAATAGCAATAAGGCAGGCACTCCCAAGAGTTAGATTAACAGTCAATTAATCACCCCCTCAGCTGCACCTCCTGTCACATTACACCTCTAGAGGGTGATTAACAGACTGTTAATCTAACCTCTGGTCATGCCTTATTGCTTAATTCACTGAGCATTGTTTAACTCCAATTATAAAATTAATATACTATAAGCATGACTTGTTGCTTTTAAAACTTTATAGAGTGGCATTGCAAAACCATGATAGTAGCATGGCTGAGGTAATTTGACTGGTTGCAGCACAGGTCAAACAAGTACTATCCAGAGCCAGGCAATGCAACTCGAGGGAGGAGCAGACTATTGTTATCGTCATTGTCATGAATGACATGGAGAGCACAACTTCTGGAACATAAGGATAGCCATAAAACTAGGGATATTCCTGAAAAGAATGGCATTCAGGGTAATCTTTTTCAAGATACTCATGGCCCATGGGGCCCTCGAGGAATGACGGCAAATCATTTGGCAAGCACACTCTTGATAGGGTTCTGTTGCAACAGGGAGAGTCTTCTTTCGTCAGTTGGAGGGCATTAGTGGGCAACAGATTCCTGTACACCTAAGAGTGTTTCACCTACACAAAGATGGAGCAGACTACTGGTCAGGAGACTCGACAAGTCAGTTAGGTGGATTTAAACAGGATATGAGAGGGGGGTTTGCAGGGGTTTACCAACAGCACCAGTCAGGTGTGGTAGGTAACAAAGGAAAGGACAGCAGAGATGGGTAGCACCAGAAGAAAAGAAACACAGAGGGAGCAGATAAGCATACAGGAGCAAGAACTTTCACTTGAATGCAATCCAGCATGAGAATCACACAGAGCACAATTGGCAAGATCAAGAGCCTGATGTACTTGCAAGATCAGGACTTAGTGGCACTCACAGAGACCTTGCAGGGTGAAAAAGAAACTGAATTGTACATCAATTAGGAGGGGTTCAGACTATTCTGAATTGATAGGTCAGACAGGAAAAAGAGTGGGTGACTCTCTTTTTAAGGGAGGAGCATGCTGGAGAAAATCAGGTGGACAAACAGTGCTAGAATATTTCAGCATCTTGCTTGGGTACAAGGGATGTTCAAAGTAGTTACTCAGGGTTGTGGTAAAGCACTCCAACCAGCTCAGTAGAGCTTGATGATCAGCTGGTTTGTCAACTGCCATAAAGCTTCTGAAGAAGGACCTGGTTGGTTTGAAAGCTAGAGCACTTTGTTCTTTTCTGTAACACCCATGTTGGTCCAATAAAAGGTATCAAAATATTTGTTTCTGGATCAGCTGGTTTGAGAAATTAGGAGAACCAGTCAGATGCAATGGCAGCTAATGCTTTTTGGAAGTCTTTTAGCCTGAAGTTCAGTGGGGGTTGGGGAATGGTAGCACCCATGTAGAGCATGTATTATTGAGCACTACAGTTTGAGTGACTCAATAGTACTGCTTTCACTGACAATGAGTGCTGAAATAGGTTGCTATATCCTGTAGCGCATGGATAGCAAGGAGCTATCCTCACTAGCACAGGGTATAGGATCCTGTGTGCCAGATTCTGCTGAGCTGGTTGCATAGCATAGTGGTATAAACCACTGCTTGAGATGCCAATAGACCCGGGTTTGGGTCTGGCTTCAGACACAATAGTAATAAAAAAAATAACCATACCCCCCTTGAAGTTGATTATTTTAGTTTGAGGGATGCAGGGGGTGCAGCCCCCACATAAAAATATTTTTTTGTGTGTGAAGAATGAAAGTATTGTAGCAACTGTCGCTATTTGTGACAGCTGCTACAATATCAGGCACTCTTTTCACCATGGGCTGTTTTGTGTTCACTTTATGTGATGGGCGGTCTTTCAGACTCACCTTTATCACATAAATCCAGGGGAATAACTCCTCCCACATCCCTACTTAAAAGTCAGGCTTCCGCTCGCTCTGCTTCGAGCATTTCAAAAGCACTGGAGATTCCTGAGCAGCTTGGCTGGCGTGGCTTTCTTTTCCTCTTTTTCTCCCATCTCCTTCTTCCCCTGCCTCCTCATTTCCGTCCCTCCTCATTCCCCTCTGCCTTCCTTTTCCTGTTTCCTGTTTGTCCACCCCGGTCTCTCATTGTTTGTGTCCCATTTGCCCGCCCCCCAGTTTCTTGGTACTTCCATTGTGCCTCCTCTGTTGTTTCTTTCTTTCCCGTTCTGTGGCTCCTGCCTCCAGCTGCCACTCAGTCCCCCATCACTCGTGCTCCACCTGCCTTTGCCATGTACTTCCCCGGGACAGCACTTTCACTTTCTTGTCCTGCCAGTCCTCTGCTCCTTCTGGTCTTTTCTCCGCTCTTTTCTCCTCCCCTGCCACTCCTGCTGGTGCCCTTGTTCTGGAGCTCCTTTGCCGGTTGCTGGATTCTGTTTCTATTTGGGCATTTCAGCGCATCACTGACCTGCTACATGGTCAGGATTACAGCAGTCACTCATCCATGCATAGTGAAGGTATGTTTCAACTTATTCAAACCCTGGGGTGGCGACAATGTCTCTTCTAACTGTATTGTCACTAGTGCTTTTCTCTAATGTCTCCATTGGCTGACAACTACTGATAATAAAAGACATTGACATTACAAAGGAGAAACTAGAGGGGAGGATAGCTATGCCAAAAGTGCTGTGCTGTTGTGGCGGATTGAAGCCAGCTTCACTTTCAGTACAATGTCGAATTTAAAGGCCTCTCTTCGCTGTATACGTGCTATATTATTTAAAGCGGCAGCAACACAGCTCTGCATTCTGTCATCTTTCCTTACAAAACCAGCACAGCTACAGCCAAGGATTTTTGCATTCATTCTTAAGTCTCATGCCTAATAGGCTTGACAACTTTGATCATCTTCGCCATCTAGGACCATGTACTGCAGCTATAGTATGCGTGTGAATGATGAAGCAAAGGTTTGCATCTACTTTTATTTCCCCAGTGCATCTGAGGGAACAACCCACAGCACCATGGTTTATAGATAGGGTAGTTACGGTGTCATAGGAAATAACTTTGTCATGATGTCCATAATTCCTTTCCTAGCTATGGCCTTGGTCTGTAAAAACTTAAGCGGCATATATTATACCACTGTCCATTTTAATCAAAGTCAGCAATGTCCATCTACCTCATTTCATTGAAGCAGACCATGGGGAGGGGTCCCTTCATTTCAAACATACTCTACCCCATGTCATAGAGATGCCAGACTATGTGGGATCCCACCATCCTGAACATACTCTACTCCATACAGTGGCGATGGTAGATCACGTGGGGTCCCACCATCCCATTTATATACTACTCAGTGATACAGCAATGGTGGACCATGTGTCATCCTGCCATCCCTATCACACACTACTCATTGGAACTCACAATGGTGACCATGTGGGGTTTGCCATTCCACTCCCAGTCTACTCAATGATACAGTGATGGTAGACCACATGAGGTCCTGCCATCCCTATCACACACTAGTCACTGGAACAAGCAATGGCAACTGTGTGAGGTCTCCATCCCAACCAACCGTGCCCATGATGGGTTATCTACTCTTTGCTCAAACCTTGTTTACATTCCTATAGGTGGCTTAATTTGGAATCTCAACCTCCTACATTGGAGAATGCGCTTATACTGCAATGGTTCTGCCATCATTACCTCAGCCAGTGCAATACTATGGCAATGGTGGACCACGTGGGGTCCCGCCATCCCTAGGCAGTCCTGAGAAGCATGCAATGGGGATCTTGCCCTCTGTACCTTAGACTTTTCCCAATGAAATGTGATGGCAGACCATGTGGGGTCCCGCCATCCCAATAGCTGTACTGAGAAACATACCATTCAGCTAGGAGCCTCATTCATTGCTCTAACATACTTCTATGTCATTACTGGCAGACTCACGCAAGACTCTCGTCCTCCTTACCTTGGACTACTCAGGTCTACGGCGATGGTGGACCAGGTGGGATCCCACCATCCCAACATGGTAGTTACATTTTTCCTTGGATTAAGTCATCATACAGCAATGGCAGCATCGAGGGAAGGTCCTGTCATTCCAATACAGACATACCCACATGGGCATTACTTCTTGCTCAAACATATTTCTCAGTCATCACCAGACAACCTCAGGTGGGTGTTTCCCCTCCTCACCTTGGATCGTACCATACTTGGCGATGGTTAACCCACGTGGGGGGTCTCGCCATCCCAAATCTATCTTACCCCACAATGGGGCACTTCTCAGTACTCTAATGCATTTTCATCATGGCTATGGTGAACCCACGTGGGGGTCTCACCATCTCAAATCTATCATGCCCCACAAGGGGGGAACTTCTCATTCCTCTAACATAATTCATCTTCATGGTGGCAGACCCACATGGGAGTCTCACCTTTCTTAGTCTGACCACCTGAGACCTACTCTATCACTCAAACATTGCATACATGGACCTACATGAGAGTCCACACTGCAGCTAGCCCATGTCCAGGCCTACCTTACTTCATTAGTTCTTTCACTTCTTCTACTGCAATCTACCTTCCTTCAGCTTCAGCCAAGTTTCTTTGCCAGACATCTCTGGGAAGTACACCTCAGTTCCTTGGATGTTGTAGGACAATTCTCCTTTCTATCAAGGTACTCGAGCATACCCTAACATTATAATGGATCGACTACAGCCATGCAGCCTCCCAGATTTGCATGGACTCATGCCTCATCATCATCCCCAGATACCTAGGACACAGAATAACCATCTTCTCATTTGGACAGCAATCTAATGTGGACCTCTTTCATCATCCAGAACCTTCATCTTCAGTGTTGATCTTCCTGCTCATCATTGATCTCTGAAACTGGATTATTCGACCAGCAAGAGTCAGACTTAATTCCTGAACATACCACAACTAAAACCTCTGCCTTTATTTAGGATTATTCTCCTCTTAGTATGCCCAAAGGATGGGCACGTCAGTAGCCATGGGTTCTCAGAGGTTCCCCCAAAGGGTTTTTTTCCTCTCCTGCGTACTACTGGCCACACTCTCAGGAGCTGGAGGAGGTAATCACTATTCTATTTATCTTTTTGGGCCTTAAATCTTATGCCTACCCAGTATCCTACAGAGGGTGGGATACAGAGAAATGCCAAGGCTCAAGTTATGAACATCAAGCACATACCATTCGGCTCATAAGTATACGCAGCACTGAGTTATGTACCACACATTGAATTGGAAGGCTTTTAGCCTGAAGTTCAATGGGGGATAGCTCCTCCCACATCGCCAACTTAAACTTCAGGCTTCCGCTCGATCTGCTTTGAACATTTCAAAAGTGCACTCTATCATCCTCTGCCTCCTCCTCCTTCTCCGGCACTCTGGTCTGTAACAGGGTCCCCTGTTATGAATATTTACTCCTGAAGTAAAAATGTGTAACCCTCCCCCCCAGATCTTCTTTTCCTACTTTTCTCTCATATTTTTCTTCTTCCTTTCTTTACTAAGTTTTGTGTCAGGGTGGCCAACCTGGCATATCTCTACAAACTTTATTGTCCCTTTAAATAGTCCTAAAATCCTTATGGTTGCACAATGAAAGTTGACCCTTTTTCCATAAGGAGCTCTGTGTTTGAGTAATGGTTGTGCTCCTAAGGTGCCCCCAGTTTGTTTATGTAGTGCTTCAGCTCTGGAATGCTGGTGCTTCTGTGAAGAAAGTGAAGCACTAGGTGCTATTGTAATTGGTGCCCCTTTAAGACTCACAGCAACGCTGTGCTACAAGCCTGAGGTCGGGCAATGTACATAGAAAGAGAACCGCTTATTGTGGTAGTAAAGAAAAGCTTCTTGTTTTGATTAAATAAAATGTGCTTTAATGGCAGGTCTCCTGGTCTGGCAGGGAAAGGCAGATAGGGAGTGCACCCCTCATTTGCCATTCCCCTGTCCAGGCTGAGTATTCCTGTATATAAAACATGTGAACATGAACAAATAAATGCTTTTCTTTTGTTGTTACCTGAATTCTTGCCATTATGGAGAGATTCCTACTATAGAACTGAAAGCCTCTGAAGTGACTGCTTTTGTAATAATCAGAAGAGATGAGGTCACAACAATTGGGAAGAGCTATGCTCCAAATGAGGTAGAAACTCCCTAATTAAGGTTTGGATGATCTAAAACTGATATTTTAGGATATATTCACAGAAGGAATATAACATGAATGCCTGTCTTGTTTGTTTGTATAAAGAGTATCCTAAATAGCCTTAGATAGGACCACATAAAGGTCTATTTTATGTTAAGTGGGAGATCCCCTGATTGTGATGTCACCCTAAGGATTGCTATAAAACCTGCCACCAGGGGACCTAAACCTAAACCTAAAGGGGGAGGGGTTCAGAAGGGGCATAGTGTGAAATTAGCAGGAAAGATTTAAAAGGGATATGTGGAGGCACTATTTCTATCAGAAAGAATTAGTTCACTTAAGGTGGAATGAATTATGAACATGATCTCACTAAAAACTGTGGTCAGTTTTCACAGAAGGTGGTAAAGGGTCAAAGGGAGGGTCATTTTGGTGGGAAGGTTGGGGATGGTAAATCTAGGGTGGAAGTGGATGGGGGGCAGCTATAGCTGAATAAACTGTGCACTGCACACTCAAGCAGACTTGTTAGACCATAATGGACTGTTTCTGCTGGCATTTTTGTATGTTCATATAAGTGACGTGCTAGCCATAAAATACTGGGTCTTAACTAAGTGGCCTTTTTTTACTGTGCATAATATCCAGATATGAAATTAAATACAGTGGTAACCACTGTTATGCTACAGAATGTCAAGCTACTGTATATTATGTTGTATCACAGGAAATCCAATTAATTACAACTGGATTTCTGCAGTGTTTCCCATGCTATCTAAACATTGAGTGCATCATGCCACTGACTACCCCTGTATATCCATGAGGAAGTGACATCTTAATTTAGGTGAATTTTCAAAACCTGAAGGTGTCTTGTTACTAGTAGTGCCATGTAAATGATGTGATATTGCTTGATGGAACTTTCCTGACAAAACTTGCATCTTTTCTAAAAAACTCTAAATGTGATAGACCATAACAATGCATAAAGGTGCCAGCAAAGGTGCAGTTCTGCCTGCTTCAAATGGTGGAAGCACTTAATTCTGCATACAGGGAATGTGTAGAATTATCAGAGGGATTTTAAATTCCAGAGGGAAAATTACTTGTGGAAGGTGCAGTTCTGTTCAATTCCACTGCTAGACTGGTTCTCGCAATTGTCCAAGCCATTCTGTTGATGCTAATGTGTGAAATGGCTGTCACTACACATATATAGTCACTTCACAACCATAGCTTAATTTCTGATAAAGTGATTTGGAATACAGTATGTATGCGAAGACCTTTATAAACTGTAATCCTCCTCTACCTCCTTCTTGTCTTCTTATTTTACTTCTTCTTCTCTTCTTATTCTTCTGCTTCTCCTTCTTCTCTTTTGTCTTTTTACTCTTCTTCTCCTCCTCCTGCTAGAAATACTTTTTGTCCACCTTTAGATGTAAGTCCATTTGTTTTATGGCAGTAGGTGAGTAAAGACATCATATATCCCCAGCACGTTTTTACTTTATGGACTTACTCCATTCTAGACTATCTTTGAAAGAAACTAAATGTTATTCTCCCATTGATTATGTTTTGAAATCCTTGTAAGTATTCTATTGAAGCTCACAACCAGGCATTTGCGTTACCCTTACCTGCTAATTTAAGGTTCTAAATCTGATGTCTACCTATACCCTCAATGCACAGTATGTGGCATAAGAAAGGTTTGTAGGGGTTTGCTATGTATAACAAGATGACTTACTGACCTTTTATGAAATATAAACAACAAATGATAACTGAGCTACATGCCTGATACTTTACTATACTGTGCACACTATGAGCTAGAAAAGAACATTTTTAAATAATCCAAATATTATGCACAGTATATTACAATGGTGCACACCTGCACATCCTCAAAACTGACCACCAGTTTCAGTCATACCTAAGTTCAGGCAGATCATCTACTGCAGATGATTAGTTTGGTTCTAGTTGATGTTAATGGATGACTTTCGGCACTTGTGATGACTGGATGCAGTACATGCTGCCAACTGGATGGGTACAGCATGAAACTAGAAATCTTACTATTTACGGAATATTTCTGTATATTACTTCTATCCTAAAGTGTACTGCCTGGACACTGCCTGAAATTAAAAGTAGCTTTTCAGATGAAGTCACCTATCACTTCTTATATCTCAAGTACTTTTTCTTTTCTGTTTGCTAATTAGAAGATTTTCCACCTGGCAGTACTGGGGTGATGTCTGGAGCAGCACTCTGTCTGGAGGCTAAAAATAAAGTTAGTTCTGCTCTTCTCACTAGATCATCAATACCGAGACCACACTGACTGAAACATCACTAGTAACCAAGGAGAACCATTTCTGACTGACAGATTATTCTCTTTCACATGAAGCAGCAAGAACTGGCTTTTCTTTATTACTAGTGATGTTACAATTTCCTGCACTGTGATTGGTAACTTGTGATAGTGCTCAGGCTGCAGGATCTGTGGTGCCTCATTTTGTTTGTTCACATTTCTGATGATGTAGTGGGAGGGACATAATTGACTTTTTTTAGCCTCCAGAGTGCTGACCCACACATCAGCCCAGTACTGCCAGGTGGAAAATCTTCAAATTTAGCAAACAGAAAAGAAAAAATACTTCACATATAAGAGATGTTAGCTGACTGCATCTGAAAATTACTATTAATTTCAGGCAGTACACTAGCTCTTTAAATTGTTAATGCACCTTTTTTATTAATCCCTTATTAAAATGTATATTTTCCCAGAAGACTCCAGTAAATATGTGACATACAGTATAAACAGAGAGAGAGCCTAAGTGTTTATCCAGTTAGGACCGAAACACAAAGAAACCAAATAACTTGCAGAAGGATAAACAGCAAGTTGTTGGCTAAGCTTAGGTTTAAACAAAGATATCCTAAGTCACAGTACTTTGGTTTAACAATTAGACTACTATATCTCCCACTGGTATATGTTTTCTTAAGCACCATTTTATCAATGGTTATGCAATCTAAATCTCTTCTGTTTTTTCAGTCTATCCAGTATTTCTGTTATGTACCAGGAAAGTTATTAATTTATATAAAAACCTTCTCCTACCTTTGAAAAAACAGTCTTTGCTGTGTATGATGTAGATTTTCTTTTTCTGTAAACAAGAAGCCCGGTGAATTTCACAGTGGTTTTCATAAAACTTGCCATCCGATCCACATACTGGCATATAGCTGGGCTTACAGTGTTCTAAGCACATGCACACTGGCTGGCCAGTCACAGCATTGACAACACACTGGCTTCCACGTCCACAGTATTTTTTTTCACATGATGAGTGTGTGCCATCATCACCAGAAGTGTCTGGAAAAAATGTAGATAAAAATATAAATGATCTTGTTTTGATTTGGTCTTCATTTTGGTAACAGTCTATGTATGTAAGGCTTTCCAGTTAAGGTTAAGACTGCAAGGTCCAATGAATAAATCACCTTCATTTAGGTCAGAAGATCGAGCGTTCAGTGTCCTGAGGTCTGTAGAGATTAATTTGTACTTCAACAACCATTTCAAAAAGAAATTATCGGTAAGCTTCTGTAAAACATGCATGTTTTAAAACTAGGAAACTAAAAAGAGCATCACCTTTTACTATGGGTGGTGGATAGGTATAACAAGCTTCCTGACAAGGTTGTGTAGCAAAGACAATAGCTAGATAGATTCAAAAGGAAGTGGGACACAGATAAAGAAGTTATCATATGGGAAGTGTGTGTATGTGTGGGGTGGGTGGGTGGTGGGCGGGCAGAGGGAGGATCTCCAGGTACAGAATCTTGGAACACACTAGATGGACCGTACAGGTAATTTTCCTGTCTGCCACTTTCTATTTTTCTATGTTAATATAACCTATGTGTCAAAATACGTTTACCTTTAAAACAAATATGACCATAACATGTCACATACTTGAGCAATTCCAAATAAACTAAAACCAAAGGTATTTGTCAGTGGATCCCTTTCCCAATATAACCACACCACACAACCTTGCTGGGTGCTCATTTGGCCTCATTTTATTAATAACTCATAAATCCACCCACTTTATTTGCATTGCCATAATCATTCCTTCCCATATTTACATTCATTATATACATCCATTATATATATATCCATTACATCCATCCATTGTTCTTTCTTCCTATTCCCTTCTTCTGGGCTAAGTTGCAAACCCAGCACCCACTTTCGGCCTTCTGGGATGCAAACCCCACAAGGGCCCAAACATGGCTGGGTGCACACCCAGCCAATCTCCTGGTTTCTGGGCCCAGTACTCTCTGGGCCTCGAATATCCTTCCCCTGTGTCTCTGATTCCCCCCTTTCTCCCTCCTCCCTTTCTTCTCTTCCTTCACACCCCTTCCCCCCTTATTCCCCTCTCCCCACCTGTGCAAACCTGCACCTGGCCACTCCACTGCTGTCCACCTTCCACAGCCCTTATGGCCCCAACATTCCCTTAATCCCCACCACTGTCCACCTTTATCAGTCCTGGCCAACTGACTGCTGTCCACCTTCAGTCTGTCCCTGTGATTTAACGATTCTTAATCCCCACTGCTCTCCACCTTCAGCAGTCCAGGCCAACCAACTGCAGTCCACCTGTAGATGGTTCCTGAGGCCCCGCATTTATTAATCCCCATGGCTGTCCACCTTCAGCAGCCCCAGCCAAGTGACTGCTGTCCTGCTTCAGACTGTCCTTGTGACCCATATCTCCACAAAAACCTGGTCAAACTGCTGTCCAGCTTCAGCAGTTGACCCTCATTCCCCCTCTCCAAGCCCCCTTTACTCCTGAATTAAAGGGTGGCTGGGTGGGCAAACTGCTCTCTAGGAAACAAAAAAGGGTGTTCTTAGCCTTGCTTCCCCCTAAGTACTCTTTTTCTCTCATTCTTCCTCTTGCTTTCCTCCACCAATCCCAACCCTAGGTCCCTTCCCCCTTCCCATCCTTCCCTCATGTTATCTAACCCTGACCACCTCTGCTATTTTGGTCAGGAGACCCCCCACCCCCTTCCCTATGTTACCTAACCCTGAACACCCCTGCCATTTTGGTAGGAGACCCTGCCAATAGGGCTACCCTTTAAGTTGGCAATCCACCTTAAGTAAATACATATTGGTTCCTGAAATTAAGCTACTCTCTAAAAGACACCTGTGCTAATAGTTCCTGATAACTGGGTTATTTTTGTTTATGTGCACAGACTGGAATTTGGCCAAATCCAAAACCAGTTTGTAATAGTTACAAAATCCATTCTGACTATTTTACTCCTGTGATACCTTAGTAAATTGGCCAATAGTATTTTTAAATAACTTTGCCAAAACAATACTGGAAATTTCATTATGTGAACCATTTGGATGGTGCTACCATATTACTGCAATATTTGTTGAGATGTCCCCAGTGGTAATCCATATATTAAATTTGCCTGTAGCAAGGTATGTTCATATAATCTCTTCCCTTATGACACAGCTACAGTTTCCCCATATTTAAGTGCCTTTTTGAGATATTGGGATACCATCCAGCCACTGAATACCTGGACAGTCATTTACTGGATGTCAAAGGTTGCAGTGATGCCCCCCTCTACTTTAGTTGCAACTCCTATGATTGTAGTTGCAACCACATTAGACCAATAAAAAATATCCATAGCATTTTATCGTATACAGTCTAAGAGGCAGGGCTGCATTGTAAACCTATGATTCTAGTGAAAATGAACCAGTGCTTTGCTACCCTTGTAATTCAGCTGAAATGGAGAACTATAACTTCTATAATCATATGGATACATTACCACTGCTAAACACCACAATAAGTGCCCTTGTTTTGTCCAACAGGATTATTCAGTGTTCTTATATGAATTACATAGTGTAAGGTTCTTTGTTCATCCACAGCACTCTCTCACTCACTCTCTCGCTCATTTCTTACAGCATAATTAAAATGTTACAGTTTACACTGGTAGCCAGAGATATCTCCCAGAGTTTCTAATATGTGGATATTTCACAGGAAATCCTAACTTATTTCAATGGGATTTCCTGTGATATATCTGTATATCTAAAAGATCTGCTGGGATGTACAATATCTCTAGCAAACATAATTTAGCTGTTTGTTTATTAGTGAACAGATGAATGCAAAGTGCTTCTGTAGCCAGTGTCCTAGGTTAAACAGAAAGTTTTGAACTTACACGGGGTAGTAAACAGCCTACCCAGAGTGCAACTTGACCTCTGACAGCTAAAGGTGGATATTCCATGTCCACTTCGCCACCTAAGTCATACACTGGTGAGTATTTTACACTTTTGCTACACCATGGGAAAAACCTGAACCTTATCTAATAGGCTGGGTTATGTCCACTACTCTGTTATGTAAAGTATTTGTTCCTGTATTTGTTTATTTTGTTTTATGATTATATTATATTTATTTACTCTCCCAACCATTGTACCTCCTCTCCCCAGGACACTTCTAGAAACAAGCTATTCTTCAGCTCATGTTGTCTTTCCTGGTGAAACGTTTTGTAAATAAATAAATAAATGTCTGATCTAGTTTTCTAACTACTGAATCATAACAACTAGTACAGCCTTTTTAATAAAAGTTGAAAATGAAACTACAGGGAGTATTTCCAGACCATTAAATATAAAAAGCAGTTGGTTAAAGTACTGTATTTAAAAAAATGTGAAATTAAAGTGCAAGGAATTAAACATAAAGATCTATAATAAACAGATAAATGATCTATTGAACTACTTATTTATTGATTTCAATTGGATAACTTTCTTGTCAGGTTTAGATAACTCTGGCAGAAACCAGAGAGTCTTGAGATCAGTGAACAGATTTTTGAAGCCTGCAATATATAGTACGTGTCCATGAGATGTCACTGTGTCTGGCAGCACCCACTAAATCTGTCACCTATCTGGGCATAGCAGGAATTCTTTTCAATTACATGCTTGATAGAAATACAGTAATTAGGCAGTTTTTGTCAGCATGTCTGCCCTTTCTGAAGAAGGTCAACACAACTGAAATGATGGACTAGCCAGCTCCAGACTGGTTACTGATAGATGCTCATGTCTTTCTCTAGGGCCCCTTTATCCACCACTGAAGTTGGAGCATGTGCTGCCATCATTTAGAAAATTAGATTGAGTGCAATGCATAAGCCAGACATGGAAAAAATTACAACCACAGATGTCTCATAGATAGAGCTGGATGGAAGTTGCAAATTCTGGTTTCACTGAACATTTGCTAAATTTTGTAAATTTTCCATACTTCCACCTTTGGCAAAATCAACATCTTCTGCACGGGCTGGCCCAGTGGCACAGAAGGTTGAGGCTGGTGACCCAGGGTCGTGAGCAATCTTGGGGCATCAAGGATCAGATGAGAAGAGGAGGATTGCGTGTCCAGAGGGCAGCTCTCCTTCTCATGGAGGGGGAACACCAGCCCTGGCCTTTGCCTGACCACTAGCAGTGGCTGGGGGTACAGAGAGCTGGGATCACAATGTAGGAAATGTAGGAGGGGTGGCAATTGACATCATATGCATGGGACCATGTGTAGGCACATCTGGGTGAGATTGCCCATCCACTCCTCCACTGGGAAGAAAATATGGAAAATGTCTGGCGGTGGGTGCAGAATGATACCAACCCCTCCTAGGTTCTGGCCTGGCTACAGGGCCCTCTCCCAGACACTGGATCTGTTTGGTCAGTAGGCAGGAGCCAATGGCCCCCACCATAGGGAGGCAAGCTGTGGGAGAATACCAGGATTGAGGTAAGTCCCTGGGATGCTGGTTGACAGGGCTGGGGCAGTTAGCGGAAGGAGCAGCCCTGCCCTGGTGGGGGGAAAAGAAAAAAAAAATAATATTCTGAATATGCTTGGTGAATTTTCACCCTTTTCCATAGAATGTTTTGACTGAATTGTGGAATAATATATATGAACTGTGAAATTACAGCTCTGAGGGGAATTCAATTCTGCATATTAATACAATTATCCACAATACATGTAGTTATTTGGCAGTTCAGTGATCAATTCTGTGGAATTTCTTTCTGCAGTTTAATATATTAATCCACAATTCATGCATTCATTCTGCAGTTCTGTGACTCACTGAACTGTGGAATGAATGTATGATTTGCAGATTAAGGTATTAAAATGTGAAAAGAAATTCCACAGAACTGACAACAGAAAGTGATCAGATCTGAGGAATTTCTTTTTGCAGTTTAATATGTTAATCCACAATTTGTACATTCATTCCACTGTTCTAAGGGGGAATTTCTAGGAAAATTGCCAAAGTGCATTCTGAAATTTTGTGAAAGCAGGAATTCTAACTTTCAAATAAAATTCTACTGGCGGAAGTTTAATTTCGCTAAACCCTATTCATAGATTTCCTTAATATCGTATCTATGGCAGTGTTTACAAAATAATTATTTATTTATTTTTATGTCCTCTATTTATGTCTCAATAGATGTATGGCTGAAATTATCTGGGCCTGCCTTTCTAGACTAAAGTTTCTTAATCTCCCCTGTCCCTTGTTTTCTCCAACTGGCAAAAACACACAAGGCCTTGTGTTTTTAATCCTTGCCTTTACTTAATAAAGATGGATGCTTTTATGGATTACATTAACTGAACCTAATAAAGATTTGGAAGCTTTTACTATAAACCTACTATACTATACACCTGAGCTACAAAGGTAGGTCATTACTTCATCACATATACAGTATAGTTGTAGCTGTTGTTTTGACCTGCCATCTCCCCCTGCTGATGGTTTAAAGTTTTATTCTCCAACTGGTGATGAATTTCATTTCGTTTTATTTTGTTTTGTTTACTGTTGCTGAATTTATTACACACATCAGGGAGCGAATTTACCAGGAGCAGGTTGTTAAAGGAGTGAATTGACTTCAGGATGTACTGTCGGGAGTGACATGTCATGTAGCTTATTGTCGGGAGTGTATTGTCATGCTCCCACAAAAAGGGATAGCTAAGTGTCCGGAAATACCTCTGTTTTTAATCTAGAAAAACAGACACCCCCCTTTCTTTTGTCACTCTTAAAAGTGTTGTTTTTTTGTTCTTGATCTTTGGCTATCCACTAGAAATCTTGAGATTTGGATTTCCAAAGTTCTAATCAATTTTCATAAAGATATGACAATAATGTCTGAAAGACATATAATAAAACAGGCAACATTTCCAGTTTAATGGATTTTACTATTTTAGAAATTCCCCTTGTCAACACATTGCATTTTTAAGATCACATTTCGTCTTCTTAAATCATAATTGCCCTTTTATTGGCTGCGTTGCTTGCATGGCCAACATATTACTGATAATGTAGATTTGAATGGTGGTCACTGTTGGTAATGCAAGGGGCACTCATCAGTAGGTGTGTCCCTCATTCCCCAATAAGCCAGCATGCAGTACCCACACCAGGAATACATAATGTGGCGAGCACATCTAAGAAAAGGTCTGCTGCAATGACAGCCAAGCTCATCATGCAGCGGCACCAAAACACACCCTCCCTATGTGCCTTTCCTGGTGAAGCCCTTCAATTAACATGGCAGCACTGACTGCTGCCACGTGGAGAGCCAATTTCAGGGGTGCCCAATCCCCCTGTCAGCATGACCCAACCTATGTCATTTGCTGATAGGGGAGCCCACTCCCCATCGGCATAATGCACCCCCCCATTTCAAACATATGCAGAGAGGGTGCCCAATCCCCCTTGGCATCATGTCCCCCATTTCTCAGTTTAATTTGCTAATGGAGGAGCCTACCTCCCATTGGCATAATGCCCCCCCATTTGTTGTGTGCCAATGGGGGTGCCCAATCCCCCGTCGGCTACAGAACCCCCTCCAAAAAACACTCAGGTGGCATGCTGGGAGCCCACCCCACTGTGCCAAATGCCCCTGTAAAAGAAAACTGTCCCACAACATTTTTTTTTTAACCTGTGGTGGCCCTCCCACCAACCCAGGCACACCCTCTGTGCACCCTGTCTCCACACCCCCCCTTACCCCATACTTACCTCTGGAGCTGTATAATAGCATAAGTAGTTTTTTTTTCAACTTTGGTGCATATCTCAGGCATTTTGGGGAATTTTGGCACCAAATTTTCAACATGGGGCTATTGGGACCCCTCCACATGAATTCAGTCACTGTCATGGCATCATTCAGTCCTGAAAGGTGATTTCGCAGTCACTGCATTGAATCACCTTCGGGACTGATTAATGAAATGACAGTGCCACCTTCATGAGGGGCTCTCAAAAAGCCTATGTTGCAGGTGAGTGAAAAAATAAAAAATGATTGTTTTACGAGCGTGCGTTTCAGTTTCCACGCACACTCATAACATCATGAATTTGTAATATTTTCAATCCAGATTTTCAAAATTAGCATTTTTCTACATTCTTTATGAACAGTACAGCCGTCTTTTTACATATCCTAGCCAAAATGTGTTTTTACACATCCGGCGCAGAATAGCATGGTTGCTGTGTAAAATCAGTGTTCGGGACAGTTTGAGAAAAAGATGGTAACACTGTTCAAGAGGTCCTAAAATGCCTATGTTGAAAATTTGGTGATGAATGTCCATAAAATAACTGTGTTACAAGCGTGCAGTTTCCACACACCCTTGTAACTTCACAAATTTGTAATATTTTCATGTCAGATTTTCAGCACTGGCAATTTTTCACACCTCCTTATGAACAGTACAGCTGTCATTTTTCACAGCCTGCCCCAAATGTGTTTCCACACCTGAGGCACAAAATGGTGTGGTCGCTGTGGGAAATCAACTTTTGGGACAGATTAACAAAATTGCAGCTCTTGTTCATGAGGGGAGGTCCCAAAATGGCAATGTTGAAAATGTGGCTACAAAAATCCAAAAAATAATTGGGTTACGGACGTGTATTGCGCAGTTCCTATGCATGCTCATGACTTCACCAATTTTTCATATTTTCACTCCAGATTTTCAATGTTGCCCTTTTTTTACACCTCCTCATGAACAATACAGTTTTTTTTTTTAATTTCCTATTTTACCTGGGAGATCCTCCGTCACTCATCTGCCTAGTCACGGCCCCCGGAGCTTCCACCACCTGCCTATTTGCCGCCACTCCCAGTCACCCCCAGCTTGCCCCCTGGTGGGCGGGGCCGCAGCACTGGTTCCCCTAATTCCAGTGCTGCAGGACCAGTAACTAGTTGGGAGTGTGGCGGCAGAGGTGAATTGAAGCCCAAGGAGGCTTCACCTAGATGGAGGATCTCCCCTCCCTCTTTTCTTGTGTTTTCCTCCCGGAGGCGGGGACGTGCAATGACGCCAGTGTCCACCCCGCCTCCCCCCAGAGACTAGCGTGGCAGTGCTAGAGCTCCTGGCCTCCACCAGGAGTCCTCAGCACTCTGGATGCTGCCCCCAACCTCCCCCCGGAGAAGGAGTGCAGTCCATAGGACGCTCCATCCTTCTCCCCCCTGGCTGGCCCTCCAATGACTCGGGTCTGTTCCCGAACCCAGGTCACCGGCATCGCAAGCAGAAATCCCACCGCTGCGCCAACGGGCCGGCATGAACAATACAGTTGTCATTTTTCACATCCTACCCAAAATGTGTTTTCATCCCTGTGTTGCCAAATGGCATAGCCACTGTGCAAAACCACCTTTCAGCTAACAAACTGATTGTGCCACTCTTCATGAGGTGGGGTCACAAAAAGCCTATGTTGAAAATTTGGAGTGATAATACCAACAAACACCTATGATGTTAGGGTTTCCAACTGTAACACCCCCAACCTGCAGCCAGTGACAGGCATCGAGGTGTGCCTTGGAGTGTTCAGCCTTACGTTCACCCCATTTTCCTATACTACACCTGTCTCAGCATATTTCCTCATGAAATGGGGTAAGTATAAGGCCTAAAGACCCCAAAGCACACCACGACACTTGTCAGTGTCTACAGGGTAGGGTGAGGTAAAATGGCACGAGCATTATAGCTGAAGCCCCAAAGGCACACCCCAACACCTGTCAGTCTCTGCAGGGTGGGGGTGGGGTTGGTGTCAGTTTTATACTTCCTTGCCATTCCTATTATATATCTCTAACTCCTGCACTACCAATGCCAATGCCAGCGAGACAACATTCAGCATTGAAAAATGCTTGTTTGTTGTTTTTTCAGTACTTTTTGATGATTGTAAATATAATTTCCAATTATTTCAGATTTTCTATCTCATTTTCTGCTTCAACACCACTTTTCTGATTACATGATAGGTCAGACAGTTCCATTTTAGCTACACTCACCTTAAAACCCAAAACTTTGCATTAGAATTTGCAATTGCCACCGCACTGGTGTATAATGTCTTGACTAAGCTTATCACGTTTGTTAAAAAGTTAATTTTACTCATAATTTCTATATGCAACCCTCTAGGCTACTATTCTGGACTTTTCTTAATCTTATTCCAGTCCCACAATATCAATTGTACAAACACTTTAAGAAAATAACTAGTATGTTTAATCTATACAGTGCTGCCCCTTCTATTTAAGAAAAAAATGTTACATTAGAGAATTAATTTTGAGCTGGGCTGTGCATATATGCAGAGCTTATATTATGTTGTGCAATCTATACATAGCTTTTCTTAAGCACTGAAAAAGCTGTGTTGCAAAGAGTGACATGTACAGTAAAACATGTAAACACTAGGTATTCCCATATAGTAGTCATCTGAGCTTTAACCTCTTGATGGCAGTTTTGGGAAGAAAGGTACAAGTATTTGGTGATTAACTACATGCTTCATTAACTCATTAAAATGCCTCAAACCTTGGCAAGCTTACATTTATTGACTTTTACTGTATTATAATAAACTAGAAGGTTAAAGCATCATCAAGTAGTGTAAAAAGTACAGTCCCTAAGAGGAATATCATAGTACCTTTTATCCATTTTACTAATTGTTTTGCATGCCTGTGCAAAATATCCATGGGAATGCAAATAGTACAACTTCCCATGTGTCCCTGCTGTCAAGGTCATCTACAATTATAGAATGTATTATGCATTTAGACAGAACAAAGGACTAAATGCTTAAACAAGCCTTATGTGAATAAAAAAAACTCATTACAAAACCAAGGGGGGATGCTGAAGCTATTATATTGTAACACTCAAGTGACTATAACATTCATGCTTTATTGACTAAAGTCTGTTAAAGTTTTTTTTTTAATATTATTGGTTCATCAAAGATTGCCTTTTTCTGAATATTGAATCTATGACTGGCTTACATACTACAGTTTAGATAATAGCTGAATTATTCTCATAATTAGATGTCCAGCAGGGGAGAGTAGATACATGTGATTTGTTTTAGAGTTTGTGATGGAGAAATTTCACAATAGCAGTAAGTTCACTGTTGAGCAATGCATCACTATATAGAATTTTGTGAAACTTCACTAGTGGCATTATTTGTTTCTTGAGAAGAAGCAGTGGTAATCAAGTGGTCAACTTTTTGGAGAGGAAAGGATAGCTTTCTGGGGGGGGTGTTGCCTATGCTAAACACAGTGGGTGGGATTTTCATAAGTCATTAAATGGGCAAAACTACTATAGTTACGTTGGGTGGGATTTTCAAAAGTCATAAAGTAGATGCATACCTTAGTTACATCAGGTGGAAATTTCAGAAGTCATAAAATGGATGCAATTATTATGTTATGTCAGACTGGATCTTCAAAACTCATAACATGGAGCTATTTTCAAAAATTGGAGTTATCTGCAGAATTTCTAGCTGTTTTATGGTACTTAACATTTGGGTTTTGTATAAAAGTGCTAGACAAAAATGTACTGTAAATGATAGACTAGGTTATACACAGACGGATAATTGTGCCCAGGCACATTTATATCTGAACTCTGTAAACTGGACCCAACTAGTGCTGGGCAAAGTTTCTATTACTATTGTGAAACTGAGTGAAATCACTGATTTCATATCTGTGCAATTTTTGTAAAATTGCATCAAAATCCAATATAATTTTGCTTCCATTTTTTCCAAAATTGCGCATTTGTTCCTCAAAATGTAATTTTTTTAAAATGTGAGTTCTTAAAAATGCATAATTTCAGAAAATAGCACGTTGCCCCCCAAATGTCAAATTTTTAAGATTGAGAATTCTGAAAAATGAATCATTTCAGCAAATAATGTCACAGGCTGAGCATAAACTTTTGAAAGTGCTCATTCGTATAAACCTTAATCTGCAAAATTGCACAATTTCAGTCATTTTGCCCAAAAATCTATGTAGTACTGTATAATGTGTTAAATTCATGAAACTGCATGGAATTACTCAAAACATAGTGCGATTTCATTAAAAGTGAGCACAATGGAGTTTCACAATTTCTTCCAGTACTAGACATAACTAGTGTAAGTCAGAGTTTTTTTTTAAAAAAATGGACTTTGCTATGTCCTAGCTGTGAGAATTAGAAATGGGACAATTTTACTTATGTCCAAAGTTGTATAATCAAAAACTGAATCTAGGAATAGGCTTTGAAAATCACCATAGTGAGCAGAATTTAAAACATACTGGATGAAATTATGCTTGAAATGTCATATATGAACCCCACTCAGATTGTGACAATGATATTTATTTTTAATTCATGAGATAATTGTACTGAGATAATTACTGTATAATTGTAATGTACTGACTCTCCTGGCTGATGTTCATTTGTACCTTAGGATACTGACAAGGCTATAAAGGAACTACCTGCTGATCTCTCAAGCTCGTACAAATATGAACTAGTGAACTCTGCCTATCTGGGCTGCTATGAGTGCAGCATGCCCATGTACTCTGTATCTGTTCAATGTAATGTGTTATGTTTTGCTTTAGTGTATTCCATTTTGAATGACCATGTGTTCTTAATTGATGACTTTCGACAATACTTACTTGCTGCAGTTGTTTCCCCTACCCATGTATGTTAATTTCTCGAGTCCTCCTTATTGATTCTTGACAATACCTAATAGTTTCCTCTGCCTCTGTCTCTCCAACTGATGTATTTGTTTACCCTCCTTATCTGAAGAGGATCATTTGTAAAAGAGCTTTTAGCTCAAAGGTTGTAATTACGATTACCCTCAATAAATAAACAATAAATAAAATAATTGAACTGTGGTCTATGAACAATTGTTAGGGTAGTGTTAAAGTTATGCATATCTGAATGTAAAATAAATAACCAATCAAGGACAAAGTTTGACTGCAAGCTAAGGGCAATGTACCTGGAACATGATTCACTGTAATACTCTTAATATATCAGTATGACTAGTAAAATCTGCTGTAGGATTACATACAATAACACACTGGCAATTGTCATTGGCCATAAGTCAAATTATTCTTGTGGTCTTAGCCTAGGTTTCTAGTTGGAAGAAGTCTCTGCCACAAATACTGTACATCAAGTTTAATTTAAAGAAATTTATCACTAGTAGAAAACTGTTTAATTGCAAACAAGATATCTGAATTTCAGTGCTACCAAACCATCACATGTTGCCAAATTGAGAACCATTGTGCCACTTTTAAAGCACTGGTCTTTTAGCTATAAACAGTCAATTTTTAAAAGTGTCATATTTGCAATAAATTTCAGTAGTGCTTAGGCATTCCATAAATTAATGCAATAGGTGTAGACTGTTGATATAAAAATATCCTCTGCTATCTGATACTGTAGGGCTTCATATTAAGTTAAGATCCAAAACCTGCAACAAAATAAAACTTTTGGCACATTTTCAGTTCATGGTAGATTTCAATCACTAAATGATCTCAGGTGGTGAATCCTCCTGCTTCCTGGAACAAGTACTCATTTGATATTAGTTTTTAGGTCCTTTAAGGGAGCATCTTCCCAATTATCCTTCCCGGTTCATGTTCCACTTGGAGGGTGGGTGCAAGAAGAGTTCAGCTTCCATTTTAATTTTTATCTCACCTTTTACAAGTACAAATAATCCCTACAAACTAAAAAAAGTTATCATTATAAGGGCAGCTACTGTATCAGTGAATAATCCTTTGCTAACTCTCATGGATATCATGATGCACATAGGGAAAGGGAAAGAGGAAGTTGTTCAACCAGGAAAGGTACACTAGGAGGGTTGCCTATATCAAAGACAGGCCCATTTTTCCTAGGTCACCTGACCCAAGGATATGGGGCTCAGTTTTGAGAAAAGGACAGTAAAGGAGGAGAGGGGGATGGAGACTGGGGAAGGGCTAGAAAAGAGAGAGAGAAAAAAGAAAAAAGGGTGCAGAGCATGAAACAGTGAATGACACAAGGAGAGGAGGGAGGAGTTAAAGAAAGAGGACTAAGGATTGGCCAGAGAATGGGAGGGGAGAGAGAGAGAGAGAGAGAGAGAGAGGGACAGGGGGTTTAAAAAGAGCTGCACAGACCAGCTCATCCTCACAATTTTGTGCTAGCTAGAATTGCTCCCAGGTAGAACATGGCACCAAGATGACATAAGAGCTCCAAAGAGGAGGCAGTGTGTCAAGGGATGGAGCTTGTGGAAAAAGCACAAAAAATGTTGGACAAGTTTGATGATACCCCAGAAGCACTGGAGCCCAGTGGGTGGGGAAGGAAGTGGAAGGACAGCAGTACAGGGAGTGGGAAGGGTGGTAGAAAACAGCCAAGGGGGCAGGCCCAGTGGCATTGGCACCTGCAAGGCTGAGGATACCCTGGCTTGAGCCACTACATCCCTTCTTTCAGCTGACACCACCACTGGGCACCTGTTCCCTCTTCTGGCACCACCTCTGTCCCAGCTGGTGCCACCAGAGCTGCAGACCCCCGATGGGGTGCCCCATGTCCACTGCCAGCACTGCCACAACCAGGCCCACTGCTTCTGCTGCCAGCACCACCTCAGCTAACTCCACTGCTCCAAGTGCCACACCTAAGCCCTTGCCACTGCTCCCATTAGATGCACCACCTCAGTTAGGCCCACCACAGAACAATGGAGTACCAGATCAACTAGTGCAACTGGTGTAAATGCCACCATAGGCACCAGTAGATGTAATGGTAGAGAGTAGCATTAAAGAATATGTGGAAGAAATAATAGGTTCCATGGAGGAAAATGGCATAAGCAAATATAAAAAAGTTTTGGGGGATGTCAAAAAAGGAAAAACAGGAGCAAGGGGTGGAAGAAGGGGGTGCAGTAAGCTCAAAAGGGTTGGGTATGGACATAGGTACCCCCAAGGGTTAGAATTGGGGACCATGTGCCCGTAGCTACAAAAGAAAAAATTTGGAAAGGGGACAATGTGGATATATTCTCATTAGTTAGTAAAGAAACTGTAAAAAAGTATGAAGAGAAGGAGAGTTTGAAAAAAAAGGATATGGCGGCAGCAGTGGTTCTGCTAGGCAGGAGGGAGGAGGAACGAAATATTAGAGGCATGATATGGGATGCATGGTCAATGGGGTTTACCTACTGCAGTGCCAATTTGCAGATGAAGTGGATGGAAATTGGCGATGCCTCTGTTGGTTTATTCCCTCATATTGCACAGTGCATACAAGATGAGAGGGGGAAAAGTAGATACAATATGATGAATTGTTTAAATGAAGGATGGTGTCACATGGGGATGTGCGATTTGACACAAGACACTTGGATATCTGGTTGGAGACCATGACAGGGCACTGGGGATTTACAGAAGTGCTGTTGGGGATATAATAGGGCTCAATACTCATGGCCGAATTGCTGATTCAAGCACACCTGCTCAAAATGTGGCAAGTCACACCTGGCCTCTAGATGCAGGAGTTATGGGGAAGGTAATATCGGGGCAAAATTCGGGAGTCAGCCCTTTAGGTCTGGCCATTCAGGCTTTCAAGGGATGGCATGGGGGCAAGGTGGGAGGGGGAGTGGTTGGGTGGGGGGAGAGGATTTAGACAAGGTGGCAGTACATAGGGAGAACAACCCAAACAACCCAAAAAAGGAGGGTGGGTACCAGATGGCAAGGACTCCTATTAGGACAGAGGTTTTCCAACAACGGATGAAGGGGCTACCCAGACCAGGTGGCAGCAAGGGTATTGATGGAGGGTTTTTCAAAGGGTTTCAGTCTGCACTTCCAGAGGTGCAGGGAAATTACAAAGGCCAAACATCTGGGATCAGTAAGGGGCAGGGAAGATGTTTTAGCCAGAAAAGTCAAGAAGGAAATTGAGACAGGGAGAGTGGAGGGTCCTTTCCCAGCCCTCCCATTTGAGAACTTCAGGGTGTCTCCACCGGGGTTTGTACCCAAAAACAGTCTGGGGAGGTTTGGGTGATCCACCACTACTCATACCTAGACAGGGGGTCAGTGAATTATTATATTAGCGAGGAAGATAGTAGGGTGACCTACTCAATGCTAGAAGAGGTGGTAACAAAGATTAGGGCAGTAAAGGTGGCATGACTGGCCAATACTAATATTGAAGTAGCATTCCATTTGCTTCTGGTTCAGGTGGAAGACTGAGATCTGTTAGGTTTCTGGATGGATGGGCAACATTGTTTTGATAAGTTCATGCCCATTGGATGTTCAGTGGCACATTCAAAACATTCAGCACATGGCTGCAATGGGTCTTTGGAGTGTGATATGGGCACAGGACGGTGACACACTACTTGGATGATTTCCTTTTAGTAGGGGGAGGGGGAGTCATTCTCCAGTAATTTTGGGATATGTGAAAGGAGTTGGGGGTACCCCTAGCAGAAGACAAGACAGAAGGGCTGAATCAATGTTTAGAATTTGTTTTGATTGAGATAGATGCATGGGATGGTCTGTATAGACTGCCAGGACCAAAAATACAAAAGTTAAATAGTCTCCTTGACACCATAAAGGATCAAAGACAGGTAACTTTACATTTGGTGCAACATTTATTAGGACATCTAAACTTTGCATGCAGTGCAATAGCCCCAGGGCAGGCATTTACATGGTGATTGGCCAGGGCCTCAAAAGGGGCTACCAAGCCCCACCACTGGGTAGACATTTTGATGGGAGTATGGAAGGATTTGGAAATCTGGGAAGAACTTCTGAAGTCCTATAATGTGATGACATTCTGGCGGGATGAATGAGTTTTTAATACAGACCTGGAACTTTATAGAGATGTAGCTGGGGGGTTGGGCATGGGGGCATATTTCAAGGGCAGATAGTTTTCAGAGCAGTGGCAAGAGACATGGGTAAGAAGGGGCTTGACAAAAAACATTACCTTTTTAGAAATCTTCCCAGTTTGGGTGGCCACACTGTTATGGGTGGAGGAGTTACACAATCAGAAGGTGACGTTCTGGTGCGACAACAGTGCAGTGGTAGATGCATTGAACAGCAGGGGTGCTATTTTTGAGATGGTGATGAGGGTGTTGAGACAGCTGGTGCTACAAGGTTTAAGGCTTAACATGTTGTTTAGAGCTAGACACATTGATGGGATACAGAACACAGTGGCTGATAGCCTCTCTTGTCTCCACTTGGACAGGTTCAGAGCCATTGCCCCAGTGGCCGAAGGCAGAAAAACATTTGTGCCAGCACACATGTGGGAAATTGGCTGGAAGGAGCTGAGCTGCTCTTTTGGAACTCTTGGTCAAAAAAGACCCTGAGGACTTACAAGGGCTCATGAAGAATTCTGCAGGGATGGGAATTCTGCAGGCTTTCTACAATAAGCAAGGCATTCAGGTAAGTGGGGCAATCACAGAAGAGCAGCTAGCTAAGTTCGTAGTGAATGGGTGGAAGAGTGGGATAGTGCATGCTACTGTGGGAGTCCTTCTGACTACATTTGGTCTAGTGTGTACCCTGAAGGGGTGGGGGACCCTGGAAAAGGACAGATAGTAAGGCAGATGATGCAGGGATGGCTGCAGGTACAGGGAAAAGAACCAGACAACAGGAGCCCAGTTTCAGAAATGTTACTAGAATATTTATTGGGAGGGCTGCCATATATATATATACATATGTATATATATATAGATATATACAGTATAGTATTAATATATATATATATATTGGGGGCTTTCAGGGTCAGCAAAGTGTTGGGACAATGTGAAGCAGGAGGTAAGGGAGGCCTCATATGGGAAGATATGGAGTGACAAGGTGATGAAGTGGGACTAAAGCTGCAGAGGTCTAAGATGGATCAGACAGGGCAGGGGATGACGATCAGGCTAAAAGGACATATCAACCCCAGAATATGCCCTGTGCAACAATTATTAGGATATGCAGTGGTGATACCCATGGGTAGGAGACCCCTTTTCAGACATGGAGATGGAACCCCTGCAATCAGGCATCAAATAACAGCAGTTCTTAAGAAGGTTTTAGAATTTGTAGGCGAAGATCCCAAGAATTATTTATCCCACTCATTCAGAATAGGTGCAGCATCAGAGAATACAGCACAAGCGGGATCCAGTGAGGAAGTAAAGAGGAAGGGGAGATGGACATCAGATTGATGCAAAATGTATGTGAGAAGTTTGCATTACTGACGATATTTTGTTTCTTTGCAGGAAAATAGCATGATACAGGCATGGACCATACCAGTATGGTAAAGGGGAAGGGGGAAGTACATTGCAAAGGTTTTGACATCTTCCTTGTTTATTGGTCACAGGTCGCAGTTAACATTTGGAAGTTTGGATTTGCAGCCATTTGTTCATCTATTGGGAAGAATGCAGAGCAGCAATAAAGACTGCGGGGAGGCAACTATACATGGATTGGAACGTCATCAGAATGAGTTGGAAAAGAGTCTGTGGGATATGCTGGGTGCAGCCACTACTATTGGACATGCAAACAACAAGGTCAGAGCCCCATCTGTTGGTCATACACTTGTGGGGGAGGGTTACTTGGGAAACAGGCCATGGTTGAACATTTTCTTTCAAATCAAACAGGACATTACGGAAATCAAAAAATGGTGGCCAAGGGTTGAAATAGTTTGGTCTGAGATATTACTGAGAAGAGTATGATGGTATGCAAGAGAGCATGAGGCCATGAATGAAGTGAAGAAAAGGATGAACAGAAGGGTAGGGGCATGGATTAAGACAATAGGGGGAAGGATCATAAAATACACAGGAATGGGGGAGGAAGAACCAGGTTTATATAGGTCAGATGGGGTACATTTTTCAGAAGTGGGGATTAATTTATTTATTGCAGAAATAGGGACAGATGTTGAGGCTTGATGGAAGGAAGTTTTAGGGGACAGAAAGTGAGGGATGGGGGATGCCCATCTTCCATTGCAAGTTGGAGATGAGCTAGTGGAAGAAACAGAAAAAAGGAGAGAAGGGAGCAGACAATTCCAGCCTGGATGTATGTCGAGGCTGGGGAAATAGGTGCCTCTGGATGTACACTCAGAGGGGCTCCAGAAGAGGAAGATGGATACCAGAACAAGAAGAAGAAGGACCCCAGGTGTATACCGGGGTGGGGGGGGAAGAGAATGAAATGAAAATTGTAAAAATAATATATTTTGAAATGGGTGATAAGAAGGTGCTGATTGTGGATAAAAATTGGAATATAAATGTGTGTGTTTAATAAAATTATGGCAGACTGGGCACCCAACATACTTGGTGTGGTCTAAGTTATTGGTGGGTAAGGGGATCTGGGGTCAAGGAGGGTTGCCTGTATCAAAGGCAGACCAATTTGTGCCAGGCCACCTGACTCAGGGACATTTGGCTCAGTTTGGAGAAAAGGACAGGAAAGGAGGAGAGGGGGAGGAAGGGGTCAGGAAAAGAGAGAAAAAAAAAAAGGGGGTGAAGTTTGAAACTGCGAGTGACACAAGGAGAGGAGGGAGTAGTTTAAGGAAAGAGGAATAAGGATTGGACAGGGAAAGGGAGAGTGAGCTAGAGAGAGAGAGAGAGAGAGAGAGGGGTTTAATAGGAGCTGTTCAGACCAGCTCACCCTCACAATTTTCTGCTAGCTAGAATTTCTGTCCCACCACCCTGCCACCATTTAAAAAAAAAAGATGGGTGAGACATAGAGGAACATGAGAAGAAAATGTGGACAAGTACTGCCAAAGGTGGATGGCAGGCAGAAGGAATAAGAAAAGATGATAGGTGGATATGGAGGACTGCCGAAGGTGTACGACAGAGAGCAGGAAGAAATGGGAAAACAGGGGGCAGAAAGGGGAATAGACAAACCCAGCCTGGATGTTCATCAATGCTGGGGGAATAGGTGCCTCTGGGTGTACACCTAGAGGGGCTCCAGAAGACAATCATCGATATCAGAAGAAGAAGGACTCCATGGCCCGGATATTAAGAAGGGTTGCGCATGGCGCCAACACAATTCTTCATCGCCCAGCTTATCACTATAACCCTAGTGTGATATTCAAATGAGGATTGTACCTGGCACAAATCCTCGAAGTGTGAGTACAATAGTAATGTATGCGGCGCAGGTAGTGGGGGGCATGCCAATGCATACTCCGCACATCCTGATATTCAGCCCGGGATGTGCTGAGTCCATGCATGCACAACCCCTACTTGTGCTGCATATAGGTGAGCCAAAAAAAAAGGAACAATGGCTGGCCACCCACAGGTGAGCTGCCATGTTGCAGGGTACAGAGTACTTACCCTTCTGCTCATAACATATTCAGACATATTCAGTCATTTAAATGATTTTGTAGTCATGCTGAATAGCTCTAATTTAGCAACATGAGACAACGTGGGTTTAACTTTATTCTTTCTGAAAGATACTAAAATATAATTAGTAAATTCAAGTGATGGTTTTAGAAGTATTCATATAGTTAAACATTTTATATATACCAGTATCTTTTCTGGGATAACACACTTCATGGTACGTAGTATATGCTGTAATAACCATACTTCCTGGGTAGTTTAAGGACCTGAGCTGCACCTTGTGACATAACCCACCCAGGGTATGAACCATAAGACAACTAGTATACCAACCCCAAATGTATGGTATGAGTAGTGCAAATAAAGTTGATGTCTTCCACCTACATTTAGCAATACATCTCTTTTATAAGTCTATAGTAATTTTAATGAAAAATGTCATGGCTCTTTACTTCACTCACCAAATTTTTAATGGTATTATACTAATGAGTTAAGGTAGACTTAAATTTCTTCAGTCAGTTTAGAAAATGCTTCAGAATATTAGTACATGGTTTAATAAATACAGCATTACTTTATCTAGTGGTGGTTAGATTTATTTATCACAGTACAAGATGTAAAGGGCTCTATTTTCAGAATGAAAACTATGATGCAAAGTGCCTGCACCAAATGGGTATGTTGAAAGTGGCACATTGCATCATAGTTTCTGGCTATCCCAATTTTCAAATGCTGGCTGAGTTGAAATTAGGATGTCGTGCACCATAGCCAACCTGCGCCACCCTTGGGGCAGAAGCACCCACATGTCAGGTCACAAGAGTGGCCATGGTCCCAACAGGGGCTGCCTTTTGACCACCCAGAAGGCGATCTAAGGGCCATGTGCCACAGCTGGGCAGGGTGACCTAAGGGGGGGAACTGCAAGTAGGGGTGTGGGGGCACAAAGAGCAGAGGGGGTACCCTAGTTAGCAAGGGGGGCATGGTGGCAAGTGTAGGGTGCTGGGGTGGCATCCAGTGGGGGGGCCATGCCAATGTCCAGTGAGTCAATTGGTTGGGGTAGAGGGGTGCTGGTAGGGATATACTGTTACCAGGTTCCAACTGCACACAGCCCTGGCACCTGTCCCATAGTTGCACCAGCCCCCAATACTGCCAGTGTTCAGAAGATGCCGAAGGTTTCTGGGTGAAGGTGGTGGACGGCACCATTCCCAGGGCACCATGACAGTCCTCTGGTACTGTGGCACCCACATGGAGGCAGGCTGCTGTGCACAGATAGTGTTGAGGTGCACCCATGGGGCAGATGCCAGGGTTGTGTACAGATGGAGCCAGGTCATGGTCTGTCCCTGCCAACCCTCCTCTACCACAGACAATTGGCTCACTGGATGTCAGCATGTGACACTCCCATCAGGTGCCACCCCAGCACCATGCATTTGCCACCATGCCCACCCCTGCTCACTAAGGCATCCCTCGTGCTCTGTCTGCCCCAACTGATCATTACTAGTATATTCTCCCCCACCCAACTTTGCAGCCTCTCTTGGGTTGCACCAGGTGGGGAAGTGATGGATCCCTCCATCAAACCTGGCAGGTGTGCCACATGTTTGGTGCAACCCTGTGGCTGCTGCAACTCATGAGTCTGTGGCACAGGGATTGCCATTTTATGAAATACAGCACAGGGTCCCTAATGCACCTGGAATTTGCAATAGCCTTAGATTGCTACAAATTGCAGAGATCACAGGCCTCTTTGAAAACAGAACCCAATATGTGCAAAAGTGCAATATACCTGGAGGCTGACATATGAAAGTACTGAACTTCTTCATACCTCATCAGCACTGAACTTCATTGATTTTGACACCACAGCTAGTCAACCTGGCAGCAGGGCAAGTGGCAGCAGGAAGGCAAGCAATGGCATAGTCATTTGCCCACGTGTAATATACAGGCCCACAGCACAAAGGGAGGAAATGGAGAGAGATTTACTGGAAGCCATCGATGTGATGACAGCCAAAGGGGAGGTGTTACTGATGGGTGACTTCAACCTACCAAAAGTGGACTGGTGTACCCGGGCGGCTGCAACAACAAGGGGCAGGGACTACCTGGATTCCCTGAAAGGGGCAGGCCTTAAACAGCTGGTGATTGAGCCAACCCAGCAGAAAGGAATTCTGGACCTAGTACTAACCAATAGGGACAGAATTATGGATATCAATGTAGGTGAACACCTGGGGTCCAGTGACCATCGTTTAGTATGGTTTAATGTGAGAACACAAGTGGGGACATGGCACACAAAGGTGAGGGTTCTGACCTTTAGGTAGGCAGACTTCATTAGGATGGGGAAATGCCTCAGGGGGGGCCAAGATGGGGGAGGGAAGCAGGGGGGAGTAGAGGTACAATGGGACCATCTAAAAGGAGCCATAGTGGAGGCAACAAACTTTTGTATTAGGCAAATAGACAAAGGAAAAAGGAAGAGAAAACCACTATGGTTCTCGCAGGAGGTGGCAGGGAAAGTAAGGGCAAAAAAGTTAGCTTTCAAGAAATATAAAGAGACTCAGATGGAGGAGGACAGGGGTGTGTATCTAGAAAGGCAGAGGGAAGCAGGTAAGGCAGTCAGGGGAGCCAAGGCAAGGACAGAGGAAAATATAGCAAAGGAAGTTGAGAAAGGGGATAAAACCTTCTATAGATACATTAGCGATAAGAGAAGGATTGGGGGGGATTGTAAGGCTAAGAGGGGAAGAATGAGAGACAGTGGAAGAGGACCAGGATGAAGCATCAATCCTGAACAAATATTTATTTTCAGTTTTCATGAAGGAAGAGGAATGGGAAGGACCACAGCTAAGAAGCAGGATGGGAAGAGAGGTAGACAATGGTCCATTCAAAGAGGAGAAAGTCCTAGAAGAACTTGCAAGACTGAAGGTGGATAAGGCAATGGGACCAGAAGGAATACACCCTAGCAAATTAAAGGAGTTGAGGGAGGTACTGGCAGCGCTGCTGGCAGCCCTATTCAGCATGTCACTAGAAACAGGGGAGGTCGCAGAGGATTAGAGAACGGCTGATGAGAGGAGACTGAAAACTATAGACCAATCAGCCTGACCTCGGTGGTGGGTGAAATAATGGAATCTCTGCTAAAGGAAAGGATAGTTGAGCACCTAGAGTTCACCCCTAGCCCCTTCAGCCACCAAGGGAGACAGACACTCACTAAGAGTAGACCAACAAAAATATGCTGCCACAACACTGCTATTGAGAATTCAGTGCTCACTGACTGCTCTAAGCTGTAGTGTGCAGCCTGTCTACTCTGTGGTGGGAATGACAGTGTCACACTCATGTAACTCATGTGCTCTTGCTTGGCTGGAGCTCCTTCACATCATGTGTGATGGCACCACTGCTAATAGGTGGATAGTGTGGACAACACACTTCAGACACAGTCAAGTCAGGAGTGCACCTGCAGCGTGAACACAACAGAGGCCAGGTGCAAAAGATTAAATCCAAATGTAATGCCATTATTGCCACTCCATAAGAACAACCTAGGCACAAATGTGGGGGGGGGCAACTGCCCCTTCTGCCCTACATAAATGGCACCCTTGCTTTACGGTAGAAATTCATTCTCAGGTACTAATATCAATACAAGTAAATATAATGGCTTCCATTGTGTTCTGAGGCACTGTATCTCCATGTTTCAGGATGTCTCCTGATCATATGAGGGTTAGTGTCCCTCCTTGTCCCTCATTATGAATGTCCATGTCCCTCATTTCAGTGACAAAATGTGAAGTACAGTGCATGCTTTCAAGGCTCTACTCAGCACAAAGAGTGCTAAGCGTGGCCATAGTGTATATGCTCCATACAGAATGACAAAGGAAAAGTAAATAAGCTGAAACAGTCATGGAGAAACACATTTTTAGCACTAAATATGCATAAGGGGATTTGCATGGCCCAAAACAAAAAGGTCAGGCTTCACAACACAGAGGCCCCTCTTTACATATCAGGAATATGGGATGTTGGCTGACTGTATCCCAGGCATTTAATGCAGTAAGTAAACATTACTTTACAAATAAATGGCAATTTAATGACAAAAATCAAATGCTGTTAAACAACTTGCAAAAGGATCAGAATTACTGAATTTACCTAATTTTAATGGAAAATCAATGAAAAATGTATTTTAATGGCTCAAATTGCTAGCAGTAGTATGAGAAATAGAAACTGATGTGTTTTTTAGGTGAGATTTTCAGCAGCTTAGTTGCTGCACAAATGGCAAGCGTTCAACACGTGAATCTGATGTGATTTTTAAATGATGTTCACACCAGCTTAACTACTGTACTCATGTCAAGCATGTGTTTATCAGAAGGTGTTCACACTAGCTTGCGGCATGCGAACCTGATTTTCTTTTTAGACCTGGTTCATTTAGGTTCACTTTGTGTATGCGAAGCACATGCAAACATTGCACAATTAAGCATGTGGTATGCATTCTGCATGTACACAGTTTAGGCAACTCTGAACCTTTCCTTTCCTGGCTGAAGGGTGGTGTCACATAACAGTGCTATCCACCCAGCCTTGCCACATCCAGTTGGCTCAGCGAGCTCAAACTCACCTCACTGGCATGGGATCACAAAGCACTACCCACGGGGTAAAGGCTGGCACTACATATAACATTTCTTAACAATTATTTTTTTATTTTGACCATTTTGGTCATTTTATGGCTCCCCTTATAAACATAATATGTGACATTTATAGCATATTGGCCTAAATATTATTTCACATCATAAGTGCAAAAACACATCTTGTCCAGGATTTAAAGAACAATACCTATCACGTTTATCAGGTGGTTTTAAAAATAGCTATTTTTAAAGTTTGGACTAAAACTATCGAAAATTAGCATGTTATGAGTGAACATTGGAACATTTGAACATTCATTCATAACTTGGTCATTTTACCATATTTTCACACTATATTTTCAACATAGCCTTCTTATGACTGCACCTCATGAACCAGGTAAGGGAAAAAATGCCAAATCCCACCTGAACATGATTTTGCAAAGTAACTATGAAATCACCTTTTGGCACATATTTGAAAATCTCCAGCTGCCTTGTTCATGAGGTAGGGCCATAAAAAGGCAATGTTGAAAGTTTGATGGAAAAATATTGGAAATTGGCGAAGTTATGAATGAATGCTGAAATATTTCGGTGTTTATTCATGACATAGTCATTTTATCATACTTGTACACCACATATTCAACACAGCCTTCTTATGACCCAACCTCATGAACCCTGCATGTGAAACTTTTCAAATCCTGCCTGAAAGGTAATTTCATGCAGTGACCACATAATCACCTTTTGGGATAGATTTGAAAAAGTTCACCCCTGTTGTTCATGAGGTGGTATCCCAAAAAGACCATGTTGAAAATCTGGTGCAAAAATATTAAAAATTGACAAAGTTACAACTAAAAGTTAAAATCCCATTGAAATACATTAAACTGGACTTATTTTCCCTTACTGCAGTCACCTGTTCCAGCAGCAAGGTGTGTCTTCACCTGAAGAGTGGGTCTATGCCATGGGACATGCTCAAGTGAGTGAGGGTGTGTGGGAGGGATGGGGTGGTGTATGGTGTGTGTGGGGTTGGGGTCAGGTGGGTGGATGTAAGGGGGTCAGATCACGAATGAACCACTTTCTTTTTTTACAGGTCAAGGAAAACAAAAAAAGATCAATGTGGGATGGTTTTGTTAATTTCAGGGGCATGCAAGCTGACACTGTGGATTGGGCACCCCAGTGTCAGGATTATCTTTGGCATCACCAAGGATAAGTACATTGGTGCCACCAACTGTATACTGGGGGAAGATGGATGAGCGTTCTGGAGGTAGAAGGTGCAACAGGAGAAGGGGAACCCGAGGTAGGCATGCTGGTCCCCTAATTATTAACAAGGGAACTGGGCAGAATGAGGGTGGGCTGGTTGAGCTGGAAGGGGGAGGAAATAAACAGGAGAGAGATAGATAGATAGATAGATAGATAGATAGATAGATAGATAGATTGACTGATTAATGAGAGAGAGAGGGATTGCGATCACCATTGCCGGCTCACTGCTGTAGCTGAAGCCAGCAGCACAACTCCAACTGTGACTTCACAAGGCAAAAAAGTCATACTTTTCTCATACAGAGAACTTTGTTCAACAGCTTCTCTGGCTTAGCCGGGCACCCTGGATTTTGGGCTACCCAAAAAATATAATTGTGGATATTTTTGTAAAAAAAACAAACCCCGGAATCTAGCTAAACAGGTCCCGTTTACCTAGGTCCAGGGGCTTGTTTTTTTTCAAATCATCATTTTTGGGTAGTATTTATGTTTTTCAGTTAAAAAAACAAGATGGTGATTGTCACAAACCAACAAAAAATGTGGTTTGTGAGAATCAATCCAAAAATGCTTTTACGATCTGAACATTTTTAGTTCATATCAATGGGTTATCCAAACTTCCTTCTGAGTACTTACAAAAAAAAAAAATTAAAAAATAACCTTAAAATCCTTGTAACTCTGGAACTGTTTAATACATTTTCACAAAACCTTACAAAGGCACTACCTCTGCACAGGCTGCTTCTACCCTGAAAGGTCTGTAAAAAATTCTGTATTGTCAAGACTGTACGTGAGAGGAAAAAAAGATGTGTATTAAGTATAGGAAGAAAGTGACCATTTTACAAAATAAGGGGTATCCAGACGTTGGAAACCACAGAAGGTGCCATCACAAAACTTTCCAGATCTTGAGATTATGCCATCCTGACCTCACATGAAAATGTTTGGGTTATGCCATCAAACACTGCCAAAGTTATTAAGGTGCAAAGCTAGAGGTTCAACACTGAGCACACCACTCAATTCTAACTATAGGTGCACTACCATACCCCTATTTTATATATTATAGGGGTGTGGTCAAGGCCCTTTAGTTAGGGTGGAATGGCCTGTTCAATATTAAACCCCTAACTCTGCACATTAGTGGCTTTGGCACCATTTGACTAAATCAGCTGAAATTTTGTTTGTGTTGTCTAGTAGGCAAGGTCTTGATCTGTGGAAAGTTCTGTGATGGCAGCTTGTGCTATTTCTGAGATCTGCGTATGTAATTTTCTGAAAATGTCAATTTTTTTTCCTATACTTAACATTGATTTGTTTTTTGCTGCCATCTACAGCATATATGGAATGACATTTTTTCCTAAAACTTGCAGGGCACATGTGGGATATCTTAAGGTAGTCCATTTGAAAGGTCTGGTGAAAAAAATATTTAACGGTTACAGAGTTATAAGGCTTTAATATTTCATTTTTTCTGTTCTGAGCAGGTGTAGTGGGATTTTTGAGTTAACGTTCTGGTGTGAAAGAAAAATTTGATGTCACAGATACATTTTTGGGTTTCTCACCGCCTGCTTCTCACAGCAGAAAGCATTTTTTTCTGCTCTGAGACCGCCATCTTGATTCTTTTCTCATGGAACTAAAAAACATGGAAAATATATACAAATGCTGTAATTTTGAAAAGCACCAGCATCTAACTAAATGGGACCCATTTTGCTAGATTTTGATGTTTGTTTTTTAAAATAATGGCCAAGAATACCTTTTCTGGGCACCCCAAAATCCAGGATGGCCAGCTTAGCGAGATGAACCACTCACCCATGTTCTCTGTATGAGAACAGCGAGACTATCTTGACTTTTGCAGCCACAGCTGGAACTCATGCTGTGGGCTACAGTAAGTGCAGTGAGCCACCATTTCCCTGGTGTCTAGTGGCTCTCTCCTCCATTCAATATGCTCCAAGTGTCAGCATATCGAGCAGGAGGTCAGGATTTTCTCTCTTGCAAACATAGCTACAACCCATATTTATGTGCAGCAGATAGTAAAAACAAAGTTATAATTTACATTGACCCTAACAGCCATTAATATAGCCTGCAAAATTACAATATGCTCACAATTTGCATGCCCATGTTTCCTATTATAGTATTTTATACAATGAGAGCAGCGTGTAAACTGTGCCTAAATTTTGCTGGACAGGGCTCATTACTGTTATGTTTCAATGGCATTTGTGAAATTCAGAATGGATATAGGATTATTACAGGAAAAACTGTAATTCTCCCTCCCCCATTTTATGAGCCAACAATAGTGCCTATGCACAAAAAAAGGATGTCTATGCACTGCATATCTGAGGTGCGTAGGCAACCCTAAGCTGTAAATCCACACACAGGACCCCCAGCAGTATGCACTATCCACTTACAAGGCGGATACATAGCCGATCCCCCGACCATGTGGACATCAATGTGGGGGCAGGTGGGGGGCATGCCAGGGTGTACCAGCACTATGCACCAGTCACTAAGGCACACAGTGCTGTGCAACAAGTGCGCCACCTACTCCAGGGGGTACCTTGCTGTACCCATGATATGTGCCCAGGTGTATGCACACAAGAGGTCCCTGCCAGTCTGTATGTGGTGATAGTCCTCCCCCCAACAGCATGATACCCCACCAAACATGGTATGATGTGGCAGGCACCCACCACCACATTGAGCCCCTGCCAATCCTAGTAACATGGAGCCCCCTCACCAGCAGAGACCCAGCCCCAGAAAGAATGACAGTAAGGCCCACCCATCCCGGCAACCCCCCACATGCACACAGACACCATGAATGTACCCCCATGGCACTGACAACATGACCCCTGACCCTGTACCTGGCTGTCAGTACCACAGCTGTGGACAGCCAGTGGCATATACCTCCTCACACCTCCACAGCTGCATTCCACCCGAGTGATGCTGGGAGCATGCTTCCTATATATAGGGAGTGGAGGGTCCTTTGTCCATTAATGAGCTGGCAGGGGTTCCAGGATCAGGGTCAGGGTGAGACAATGGCATGGGGTTGGGGGACTGGCAGAGTTGTGCAGTTTAGGGGTTGGCCACAACCAGGATTGGGAACGGGGTACATTTGTGGCATATGCATGTGTGTGTGTGTGTGTGTGTGTGTGTGGAGGGTTGCTTGCCACATCAAGCTGTGCCCTGTCAGTGCTCTAGGGGAATACTACATCAGGTACAAGCCACCAATGTGTGGTGGTTGGGCAGCAAACAGGACAGCGGTGGGAGTCATACAGCTGGGGGTCCATCTGTGCACTGGGTGAGTGCAGTGTGCCATGGGCTTGGCCAGGGGGGCACCCTGTCAAACAGGGACTGGCTGCATGGGACTGGGTGCCTGCGGTTGGTATTCACGCACCTGGATCCAGGCCTTACAGCACAAGGGATCCACTATGGGATCAATGACAGACATCCGATTGGATGTCCACCTGGGTCCACTACTCTGCCCCAGGATGCCATGAGGAGTCCTGCATGCAATAGGGAGGGGCCACAGCCAGATGCCCCAGAAATGGGGGCTGTAGTGCATACCATGCATCCTGGGCCTGTCCAGGGCTGCATAGCTACACTGGAGGGATACGCACCTCTGGCATATGAGTCCTGTCGATTCGTGCATAGGGCTCAATAACACTCTTTGTAAATGAAATCTTAGATATCCATTCTGATATTCACAAATTGGTTTGTTTGCATACTTGAGAGA
The DNA here is from genome assembly GCA_016271365.2 of Neoceratodus forsteri. Classification (NCBI taxonomy): domain Eukaryota; kingdom Metazoa; phylum Chordata; order Ceratodontiformes; family Ceratodontidae; genus Neoceratodus; species Neoceratodus forsteri. The sequence goes on along the minus strand of CM028130.1, from coordinate 722,527,457 downwards.
TCAGCCATAATGAAAAAAGGTTTTAGACTGCAGGCAAATCAGTATGAAGTCTACCTATTGTGCTTACATTTTAGATTGCTTTTTAAAAGAGAAAGTATTTGCTGTTATCAGTACATACATACTGCATGCCAATAAAACAAAGTTACAGAAGAAGGGAACTGTGAATTACAGGGAGTGGCCTAGGCAGTAGGAAGCCAGGTGTTTGGATTTAAAACTTCCCTTGACAGCTTTTGGCAGAGAACAGCAAGAGGAAGGAGGTGCTGTTTGAACTGTACTACTCTACTTTGTGTTTTGAACTGCTGTGCATTTGCTTGGAACGCCGCTCGTCAGCGGCTGGAACTGTGTCTTGCTTTCCAGATTTGGACTTCCTTTCTTCCTCCCGGCTTTGTTGCCCTCCTGTGGATTGCCTGCTCACTAGCCCCCAATTGGCTAAGCACACAGCGTGAGAGGCTGTGTTAGAGTTTTCAATCATTTCCAGCTGGAGCTGGAGGAGTGAGTGGGGGGAACCAATGTTGTTGTGAGGGGGCGGGAGGCTTTTACTTAAATGCAAGCGCTGCTCGCAAGCGCGAGCGTTGTGAGTGGCGCGAGTGCCACTTGGTGTTGAAATTCTTTTTCTGTTTGGGATGAGAGGAGGGAAGTGGGCCAGGTTACAGAAGTTTTAACTGTGATAATTAGGCTTCTTCTAATAGGAAGTGTTTTAAATGTTTTGAGCTTGCATTAATGTGTTTATTGGTTTATCTAATTAGACATGTGTAGGGGGTCTGTAGGGCGATCTGTAGGCCCTAGGATTACTTATGGGAACTCGCAGCTGCATGCTCTGCATCCATTTGTCCCTCTCCCTGTGTCTGATATTACTATCAGGCATTGCAGGGAAGTGGGGATTGTAAGGGATTGCTCTGCCTGTGGGCTGTGGGATGACCAGGAGCGGGTTGATCGAAGGATAGAGGTGGTTAAGTCCAGGAGACACCCTGGAGTAAGTAGGGCATCTAGGAGAAGCCAGACGTGGTTGGTGCCCATTTCCAGGGGGACCACCAGGCCGAGTGGTCAGGTAACCCGAGGGGCTGCGTCACCCTTTACATCTCTGACGGCAGTGCAATGCAATGCCAGGTCGATCAGAAACAAGACGGCAATTATTGCCGCCTTGATTTCATCGGTTGACCTGGCTTGCATTATGGAGACCTGGGTGGGAGATGATGCTGGCCCTATTTTTGAGGCTGCAGTCCCCCCAGGATATACCGTGGTGCACTGCCCCAGAGAAAATCGCAGGGGTGGCGGTGTAGCCATTTGTTTTAGATTGAGCCTGACCTTCACCGTGCACCCGGTGGGAACCCCAGGTTCATTTGAATGTGTGGCCATTCATGGAGGACTTGGCATTGGCTGCAGGATACTCCTCATCTATCACCCTCCTGGCCCAATGGGGGGCTTCCTGCAGGAATTTGCCGAGTTTGTTGCCAGTGAAACATTGGACTCCCCAAGATGTAGTTTTCTGGGGGATTTCAATGTTTGGGCCGAGGATAATGCTTAAAAGTGCGCCAGTGAATTTCTGCAGAGTATGTACCTTTTGGGGCTGGTGCAGTTTGTTGGTGCACCTACTCATCGCGATGGCCATACATTGGACCTGGTGTTCTCACTGGGACTTGAGATCGTAGATCTTGCAATTGATCAGGTATTTTGGTCTGATCATTGCACGGTGAAGTTCACGCTTAGGGCTCCCGTCGTAAGTTCTTCCCCTGCTGAGATGATTCGCTGCCACCCTTTACGTGATCTTACCCCTGAGGGTTCTATGGCGGCAGTTGACTTATCTAGTATGAGTGATGCATGTGTCGGATCTGTTGATGTTGGGATAGACACCTATAATAAGGTGTTGTCTGGCACCATCAACTCCCTCACACCTATCTGTATACGACCCAGAACTTCGTACCTGAGGTCTCCTTGGTATGATGGAGATCTCAGGGAAATGAAGAAGCTGGGTCGGAGATTAGAGCTCGCTGGAGGAAGTCCTGCCTGGAGACAGACGAAATTGGTCCCAAAAGGATATTAAGCATATCAGGAGGCAATCAACCAAAAGAAGACAGCATTTTTGTCTCAGGAGATTGCTGCTGGGAGAAACTGACCAGCCTCACTCTTCCAGACTGTTGATAGACTTCTCCATCCTCTCTGTCTTCAGCCTGGAAGAGTTTCCTCAAATGAGGATTGTGAGGAGTTTGCTCGGTTTTTCTCGGACAGGGTGTCTTTGATCCGGTAGGAGGTTTCTTCAGCCAGTAATACCATTGCTGTCAGTGGTCATCAGTTGTGTTCTAAGAGCACTCAGCCTAGTTGGGGAGAGTTTAGGCCAGTGGAGGTTCATGAGGTTATTGAGGTGGTGGCCAACTTGAAGCATACCTTTTGTGAACTGGACCCAGTGCCAACGCGCTTCTTAATGAGATGCATTGACTCTGTCGGCCCGGTGTTTGCCCTGATTGTCCGGTGCTCCTTGAGTCAGGGTGTCTTTCTAGATGCCGTGAAGGAAGCTCTGGTAAGACCCCTTTTAAAGAAATCTTCTCTGGACCCAGAGACTAGGGAAAATTACCGTCCTATCTCCAATCTTCCATTTTTGGGGAAGATTGTTGAGAAGGTGGTATCGTTTCAGTTGGAGGAACATCTCACGACCCACGAGTTGTATGATCCCTTCCAGTCAGCTTTTCGGGTGAGAGATAGCACTGAAACTGCGTTAGTTCGGGTGCAGAATGACCTCCTCAGGGCTAGAGACTGGGGGTACAGGACAATTCTTGTTCTCCTTGATCTCTCTTCAGCATTTGATACTGTGGACCATTGTGTGTTGCTTCTCCGCCTGAGGGAGTTATGTGAACTCACCAGTATTGTCATCAAGTGGTTTGAGTCCTTTCTCACTAATAGGAGGCAATGGGTTGTGATGGGAAATTTCTCATCTACACCCTGCCTTCTTTCATGTGGAGTCCCTCAGGGTTTGGTATTGGCCCCAATGTTGTTTGCAGTATATATGCTGCCCCTGTGGGGGATCATTAGGAAGCATGGTCTGAGTTTTCATTGCTTTGCCAATGATACTCAGCTAAACTTATCCTTTGCCCCAGGAACATCAAATGCAGTGGATGTGCTAAACATCTGTCTGGCTGAGATTAATGACTGGATGGCCTCCAGCTGGCTACGACTGAACCCTGACAAGACTGAGGTACTGGTAGTGGAGTCAAACAGAGTTCATGATGGGATGGCCTCTGACTCTGGGACTGGCCTTGTGCTAGGAGCTGCATCATTGATGGCCTCCCCTTGGGTGCGGAATCTTGGTGTGATTTTTGACAGGAACCTGTCCATGGAGGTTCATATATCCTCCATGGTTCGTTCCTGTTTTTTCCATCTTAGAAACATTGCCAGGATTAAGCCCCTTGTTCCGGCTCTGGACCTCCCTTCCTTGATACATGCCTTAGTCACTTCTAGGCTTGACTACTGTAATGCCCTCTATCTCGGGGTCTCTGGAGGTTCTCTTCACAGACTACAGCTAATGCAAAATGCTGCTGCCCGGCTTTTGTCCGAGCAAAGCAAATTTTGCCATATTACTCCTATACTGCGTGAATTGCACTGGCTGCCTGTCAGATGGAGAGTACTCTTCAATCTTCAAGGTAGGTTTTCTCACCTATAAGGTCCTACATGGGCAGGGCCCTGGTTACCTGTCTGATCTCCTGGTATTTTCCACCTCTGTCCATAATCTCCGCTCCTCTAGTGGTGGCCTCCTAACTGTTCCAAGAGCGAGACTAAAGTCTGCGGGGGACCGAGCCTTTAGTGTCGCCGCTCCCGCTTTTTGGAACTCTTTGCCAACTGTAGTTAGGGAGGCCCCCACTATAACTGCCTTTAAGGTTCGCCTGAAGGCCTTCCTATTTTTGCAAGCTTTTGGGGAGTAATTTTGATTATATGTATGTAGTAATTTTAATCTATAATTTATACGGCATGAAATGCTGTAAAGTTTTTGTGCGGCGCCCAGAGCCTTCGGGATTGGGCGTCTTTTTAAATAAATTTGACCTGACTTGACTACTGGGACTATATAGCCCTCCCTCCCCCCCACCCCAGCACCCTTAGATAGTTCCATTTTATAGGCACAGGATTTCACTCACAACAGGAACTTGCTGTTTGGGAGCAGGAAGGGAGTGATCAGAGAGGCGCAAAAGACTCACCATCCTAGAAGGAAAAGAGTAGCTCTCCATCCCTCACTAGCTGCTGGAGATCTGACTCTGAGCAAGTAAGAAGGAAACTACTGAGGAATACAGGAATTTCCTGTCCCAGAACAGGAGCTTTAAGGGTACAGAGGCAGTAAGAAAGTAGGGAGTAAAAAAATAAATAAAAATAAACAGAGACAGGAAAGAGCAAGCATGCAAAACAACAGTTGAGGGGCCACAAATAAGACATGATGGGAGTAGTGGAGTGCAGTGGCTGTGGAGCGGCACTCTTCCAGGAGACTTTCTGGAGGATGCGGTGTTGTCCCATCTGCAGGCGCCTCTCTGGGCTGAGGGAGGAGGTTGTGCATCTTCAGGTTGAGTTGGCCAGGATTTGGGAGACCTCCTCTCCCTCCCAGGGACCAGCAGGGCTGCCGTCACTGCCTCAGAGGTTGCCAAGAAAAAGGAGCGATTGGACCACAGTGGGCTCAGGGAGGGTGAGAGTGGTGGAACTGAGGTGCATCCCTCCAGCTGTACCTCTCCACAATTCATATGCCATTCTGGCAGAGTGTGGTTCTTCTATGGAGGCACCTGCAGTGGAAACCAAGGAGGATGCTGGGAACTTCTGCAAAGGAGACCCACAGGAGAGTGACATAGGACCCCACAAGGGAAGGAAACAACTCCTGCTGTGAGACACCATTGTTAGGAGGGTAGAACTGGGGGAGGGGGGAGAGGGAGGTAAGATGCCTGCCTAGCACCATGGCTTGGAGGACAGGGAGTGAATCCTCAGGATTGCTGGAGCAGCTGCACAGGGGAGGGAGCTGGATGTCACTGCCCACCTAGTGACAAATGACATGGCTGGAAAAGGGATCAGAACAGTGCAAGAGGAGTTTCTGGATTTGGGAAGGGGCCTTAGACAAGTAGCATGGCATAGGAGGCAGTATAGCGCAGTGGTCTAAGGCTCTGAGCTGCAAATCTGGTGACATCTAGCAGACCAGACCTGGGTTTGAATCTCACAGCTTCCACTTGCATACCGTGTGACCCTGAGCAAGTCACTTAACCTCCTTGTGCTGCCAGGTTGCTCCTGTAAAAAAGTTTTCAGCTTAATGTGCTATAGCTGGTTAAACAAAAAAAAAAAAAAAGGATGAACGGTGACCTTCTCGGAGGTCTATGGCATGGGTGAGGCTAGGGTGCTCCGCACCATGGAATTCAATCAATGGCTGAAAAATTGATGCAGAGCTCAGGGTTTTGGCTTCATTTTGGACTGGGAGTTCTCCTGGAGGGATACAGGCCTATACTGGTGCAATGGTCTGCATCACTCCAGGAGGGGAACCAGGATCCTAGGTGATAGGTTTAAATGCTTCATTGACAAGCATTTAAACTAGCCAAGGGGGAAGGCACTGCAAAGGAGCAGGGAAAATCCTAGCCCCCCCCAAAAAAAAAATCAGGGTAGTTAGTGAGGTAAAAACCAAGATAGAGAAGTCGATAGGGAGAAGGGCTGGGGTAAATGGAGAAAAAGGCAGTGAGGATAGGGATGGGGCAAAAAGGGGTAAGGCCATCAAATAATGGAGGGTAATGAGTACCAGTGCCTTTAGTCTAGGTAACAAGCTCCCTGAACTGGAGCCTTGCTGGAAGAAGGATGCCCGGATATTGTGGCAGTCACAGAAACATGGTACACAGAGAACCATGACTGGGATGTCAACATACTAGGGTACCCAATCTACAAGAAGGACAAGGAGGGTAGAAGAGGAGGAGGAGTAGCTCTCTATGTAAGGGAAGGGATTGAAGCAGCAGAACTAAAGGGTAAACTGGGAGGAGAGGAGGCACTGTGGGTCACACTGGAGACTGGAAATGGCACCACAATCTGCATGGGGACTGTAGACATACCCCCCTCTCAAGGGGAGGAAATGGATGAGAAAATGATAGAAGGCATCCCTAGGATGGCAAGAAAAGGTGAGATATTGTTGATGGGGGACCTGAATATGCTGGATGTTAACTGGAGCACCTTTACTGTAGTCACATCCAAGAGCAGGGCCATTCTCGATGTCCTACTGGGGGCATGCCTCAGACAGCTGAATCACAGGGAGCTATCATGTTCTGACTTACAGACCTACAAAAATGTGTATACTACACTGACCATTTTTTATGTTGAATTCCAGACACTGGCACACCGTAGACTGTAAAACCTTTCAATTTCTCACCCACTTACAGTCACAAACACCTGATGAGAACAGCAAATTCCCCAGTTGCCGTCTAAGGCAGTCATACTGTATCACACTGTTTCATTATTCATAATATGGTCATACTGTGGTATACATTTTGAGATACACAATCTTCTCACATTGTTCAGATCTGTAATACAGATTCTTCAAAGATAAACCAGCTTCTCAATTTCAATTAGTGAATGCCAGACTTTGTCAATGCATACAATGTTGTGTGGGGATCCCTGCAGTGTGTAGTGGACTTGGGGTGGTGGGAGAATGGCTGTGATATGTGGACTGGGCATAGTTATTTTTTACTGGAGTAGGGGCTTGAGATTGCTACAAACAGTATTGGAGATCACTTAAGCAGACTTACTGAGAAGTTAACAGCAAACAATAGCAAACACAGTTATCTGAAGTGATAAATAGCAAGCAGGAACACTAAAATATGCAAAATGGTTGAGTGATGATTCTGTAGATGGGGGTTGGATCACAACGGCACTACACTGATTTACTTTACTGTACTATGGCATTAAATATTTGCAAGATAAACAAAAAAAATCACAGCAGAAACATAGAAAGTAAACACAGATAGAATGCTGACATATTCAGCATTTAGTGCTAAACTAAACTTCTGTACATTCACTAGCTGCCAACTACAGTACATTGTCATGCCAGAATGGAAAGCAGAAAAAAACAAAGAAAACACACAGATTTACATCAGAAGAGATCATTCTGAATAAATCCCTTATTAAATCTTACGTAAAATATATGTAAGCCCTGCCTGCATGATGAAATTTGCTCTAACAGCAGGAACGGCACAGGGTTGAGTGACCTGTCAGTGTAAATGACCCATAGTGTAGAAGTTAGTTTTAGAAAACCTTGTTCACAATCTAAGAACATCTGACCCCATAAGTACAGTGGTCTACTTTGATTACTGAAAGAAACCAAGTTTTCTTTAAATAAGCATAATACCAAACATCATTATGCACAATGCAGGATTGACAGCACATTAGTCTGCTATATTTTGTTTCACATTGCTTTCAAACGGTGCAGCTAATATGGCACTCCCCCCAAGACACCACTTCCTAGCTGAGAATCGATGGCCACCAGTCCATAGCACTTCACCCAGAAGGACAGCCAAACTTTGTAACTGACTTACGCATTAAATGTAAAGATACGTTATTATCAAAAATATAGATATATGAGTGGGTTATTAGCTACACAGTCGAACACCCGTAAGGATATAATCTAAATAACAACTCAGTCCACTAGCTCTTTAAAGCCAAAGGCTTTGAAGAAGCCTGCCATTGCTCCATTCCAGGCATCTGAAGACAAACTGTAAGAATAAATAGACCAAGGATTGTCTGGATTCACCAATAACTGATCCTGTCGAGTAATTGCAGATCAGTACATCCCATGCCTAGCATTCCCTGGTGTCCTTAGTAACTGCTATAAGCTTCCAAGGAAGGACATGGTTGGTCTGAAAGCTTAAGCACTGTTTTCTTTTGTTACATCTATGTTGGTTCAATACAAGGTATCAAACCATTTGTTTCTGGATCTGTTCTTGCAAGGACCAATACAGCAACTAACTATTCTTGGTGTTCAGTGGCACCCAGGCTTACCCCACTCTATGCCAAGTGATCTAACAGAGAAACATAGAAACTGTCAGCAGATAAGGACCACTAAGCCCATCCAGTCTGCCCGTAGGCCCTATACATTGTATGCAGCCACTGACCCTATGTGATCGATGGCTTTCATCACTCCCTCCCCACTCAAGGTTCCCTTGTACCTATCTCTGAAATGCTTAAACCACTCCACTGTGCTTGCCCACACTATCTCTGGTGGCAGATTATTCCAACTGTTGACTACTCCTTCTGTGTAGAAAAACGTCCTCACATTACCTCTTAATCTACCCCCCTCCAATTTCATATCATGCCCCATTTTTCTAGTACTTTTTCTACATTGGAAAAGGTACCCCACTCGCACCTGATTTAGCCTTTGAGGTACTTGAAAGTTTCAATCATGCCCCCCCCCACTCTCTCCTCTCCTCCAGTAAGTACATTTTGAGGTCCCTTAGTCTCGCCTCATATGTTTTGTGGTGCAAGCCTTGCACCATCTTTGTCGCTCTTCTCTGGGTAGTCTCCACCTTGTTTATGTCCTTGCACAGGTGCTGCCTCCAGAACTGCATGCAGTACTCCAGGTGAGGCCTTACCAATGTTTTATACAATGGCATCACCACCTCCCACCTCCTACTAGTGATACCCCTGCTTATGCACCCCAGCATGCCTCTGGCCCTCCCCGCTGCCTTTGCAAACTATTTTGAAACCTTAAGGCCATCAGAGATGATAATCCCTAGGTCCCTTTCCTCTTTGGTGACAGACAGCTCCCCCCCAACCTGTAGCTCTCCCCATGGTTTCTGCTACCCAGGTGCATTATTTTGCACTTCTTTGCATTGAATCTCAGTTGTCACATCTCCAACCATCTTTCAAGCTTCTCTGGGTCCCTCTTCATTTTCTGCACCCCTTCTGGAGTATCCACCCTGTTGCAGATCTTGGTGTCATCTGCAAACAAGTAGACATTTCCTTCTAGCCCCTCTGCAATGTCACTAATAAAGACGTTGATCTGCATGGTTCCATGTTGTCGCAGCGACAGGAAATTTGCCAACCATAATTGGCATTGTGCCTTCACTGTATAAAAGAGTTTTCTTGCAGGGGGCTTCACCCCCTGCACCCCTCACACTATAGATTACCAACTCTGAGCCAGAGTTGGTTCAGACAGTAGGCGAACTCCCCAGAGACAGCAGCATCAGGAAACCAGCGGACCATCACAGCGAACAGCCAATTCTATTACTGTGATGGTCTTCACTGTTTTCCCTTTGCTGTGGTGATGGTATACAGAACAGGACTGGTCCTAGTACTGATCTCTGTGTTACCCCGCTGGTCACCCCCCCCAGATTGTACCCCATTAACCACCTCCCTCTGTCTCCTATCTGTTAACCAGTTTCTAACCCAGTTCACCACCTTGTCTCCCATGCCCAGACTACCCATCTTGTTAACCAGCCTTCTATGTGGGACAGTGTTGAAAGCTTTGCTGAAATCTAGATCGGTGACATCAACTGCCCCTCCCTGATTTACTTCCTTAGTCACCCAATCAAAAAAAATCTATCAGATTCATTTGACACGACCTTCCTGCTGTGAATCTATGTTGACTCAGATCCTGAGCACCCCTGTATTCTAGGTGTGCCACTTTCCTTTCTTTCAGCAGTGTCTCCATGATCTTTCCCACCACTGAGGTGAGGCTGACTGACCTGTAGTTCCCCAACTCCTCTCTACTGCCCCTTTTGTGCAGTGGGACTACATGTGCCCTCTTTCACTCCTCTGTTGAGTGATTCTGTGAAGAGGGCCACCAGAAGTGCTGCTATTTCCCTTCACAGCTCTCTTAATATCCTCAGATGGAAGCCATCTGGCCCCATGGCCTATCCACCCTCAGCTTTGAGAGTTCTTCCAGAACTCTCTCCACTGTGAATGGATTGGTATCCACTCCCCCCCATTGCCTCTGCTACCCAACTGTGGTCCTTGACCCTCCCCCTCCCTTGTGAATACTGAGCAGAAGTATTTGTTCAGTATTTCTGCCTTGTCCAGATCCCCCTCTTTTCACTCTCCCTCCTCCCCATTGCATCTTACAATCCCCCTCAGTTTTTCTTCTTTCACTGATGTACCTATAAAAGGCATTGCCCTCTTTTTTCACAGACCATGCTAAACCCTCCTCTGTCTGTGCCTTTGCTCTCCTAACAGCCTTCCCTGTTTCCCTTAGACATTCAAGGTACACCTCCCTAGCCTCCGCTCTTTGGGTCCCCTTATATTTCCTGAAACTCAGTTTTTTAGCCCTGACATTGTCCCCTACCTCTTTAGAGAATCATAGTGGTTTCCTTGTTCTTTTCCCTTTGGCCACTTTCCTAATGCACTGGATTGTTATCTCCACTATGGCTCCTTTCAGTTTCTTCCATTGTTCCTCCCCTCCTCTATTACCTCTCCCGTCCCCAGGACTGCTTGTATACATCTACCCATTTCAGTGAAATCCGCCCTCCTAAAATCTAATATTTTTGCCCTTGTGTTGCTTAATTGAGTCCATGCAAACATGCTGAACTGCACCATGTGGCAGTCACTGGACCCCAGCTGCCCATCTGCCTGTATTTCTTTGACTCTTTTCCCATTGAGCCATACCAGGTCCAGAATCGACTTGCCCCGGTTGGTTCATGAACCAGTAGCCTGAGTCCAACCTCCTGCAGGGATTCAAGGATGACTGTGCTTCTGGCTGAAGGAGCCGCCTGGGTGGCCCAATCCACGTCCGGCATATTGAAATCCCCCAGTAGCAGGATTTCGCCTTTAGCTGCCATGTCATGTCTGTCCTCCACTAGTTCTCTGTCAATGTCCTCCCTCTGTGTTGGAGGTCTGTAGAACACCCCTGTGCATATTGTGATTCCATTTCTTGGCTCCAGGGTGACCTACATTGCCTTGGCCTCCCCCTGTCTTCCCTAAACTTCTGTAGCCTTTACACCATCTTTGATGTACAGAGCCACCCCCCATATCCTTGTTACCTTCCCTGTCCCTCCTGAACAGTGTATAGCCTTGTACATTGACTTCCCAGCCATGATTAGCAAAGTACCATGTCTCTGTTATTGCTACTATGTCAAGGTCTGCATCTGCCAACAAGACCTATAGGTCTGGAACCTTATTTCCTAGGCTAAGGGGATTTGTTAATATGATCTTTCATGTTTTACAGTCTGCACTCCCTCTGCTCCTGCTGTCCCTCTCCAACATCTTCCCTCCACCCTGGTTTCCTTTCCTATGTGCTCTCACTCCCCCTGTATCACTCGTTATACACTCTATGCTCACCTACCCCTCCCTGCCTGCTTCAACTGTACCTGTTGTCAACTTATGTTCCCGCATGTTCCCATGGGGGGTGTTCCTAAACCTCCTGACTCTCCAGGCCCCCCCCCTTGTTCAGTTTAAATGCTCCCTGCTGAAGCATTTAAATTTCTCACTAAGGAACAAGTTCTCCTTCTCAGACAGATGCAGGCCATCCTCCTTAAATAAGCTTGCATCTGCCCATATCAGTCCCCAGTCCCCTATGAATTCAAATCCTTCCCTTCCACACCAATCATTCAACCAGGAGTGAAGGTATGGATGCAGAGTGCCCTAGCCTCCCCTGTGCCCTGGACAGGTAGCACCACTGAGGATGAGACAGAATGCACTATCTGTTGTTTTTTTTTGCATTTTAATCAACCGGGGGTGGATTGGAGCATCCCAGCAACCACTTGCACCAGGGAGCAGATCCTCCTGGAAGCATTCCAGGATGGCTTCCTTACCCAGAGGGTAATGGAGCCAATAAGGGAGGGCAATATAATAGACCTGGTACTGGAAGATGGTGAACAGGTCAGGGATGTAAGGGTGAAGGAACCTTTAGCAAGCAGTGACCACTGCACAGTGTGGTCCTCAATCAATCTGAGTAGGGAAGTAGCCACTACAAAAACTAGGGTCCTGGACTTCAAAAGGGTGGGGTGGACATTGGCAGGATGGGACACATATTGGAAAGTCATATGGCAAGCATCAGCCCAGAAATGGACACAGAACAAAAATGGGCAGTCATCAAGGCAGGAGTGGTTGAAGCCACTAAAACTTGTGTCAAGAGCCAGAGCAAGAAAGCCAGGACCAAGAAACCAAGTTGGATGAGTAGAGAGGTTGTGGAGAAGGTGAGGGAAAATGGGAGTGCATTTTGGATCTACAAGAGATCCCACAGGGCAGAAGACAGAGAAGAATATGTGATGAAATCCAGAGAAGTGAGCAGAGTGGTAAGGTCAGCAAAGGAGGCTAGGGAACGGAGATTAGCGCAGGGTATCAAAGAAGGAGAAAAGGATTTCTTCAGATATATCAGAGAAGAGGAAGAGCAAGGATCAAATTTTTAGTATCAGGAGGGGAAGTAGGTGGGTAGAGAAGAAGGGCGAAGTGGGAGAGGGTGGGGGAGAAGCAACCACAGATGGTGAAATCACGGTGGAAAAGGTGAGGGGGTCTTGAGTCCCTGAAGGTGGACAAGGCACCTGGCCCAGACGGAGTCCAGGGTGCTGAGAGAGTTTGCAGAGGTCCTAGCAGGGTCATTGGTGGACCTGTTCAATACCTCTCTGAACTCAGGGTGCATGCCCAGGGACTGGAGGGAAGCACACGTGGTACCTCTTCATAAGAGTGGGTCCAAAGACGAACCGGGGAATTACAGACCAGTGAGTCTTACTGCAATTGTGGGAAAACTGATGGAGACAATCCTCAAGGAAAGACTGGTGCAATTTATTGAGAATAACAATCTCCAGGACAGCAGGCAACATGGGTTTGTCTTGAGCAGATCCTGCCAGAGAAACTTGGTTGATTTTTATGACTGGGTTACGAGGGCACTGGACAGGGGACATGTGGTGGATGTCCTCTACCTGGATTTCAGCAAGGTCTTTGACTCGGTGCCATATGGTAGGCTGACCTACAAGTTGAAGAGTCTGGGAACAGGGAGAAAACTGGCCAGATGGGTTGAGAACTGGCTGCAGGGTAGACAGCAGAAGGTAGTAGTGGTGGGGGGGGAAGCATCTGAACCCAGGGCAGTAACAAGTGGTGTACCACAGGGCTCGATGCTGGGACTAGTTCTGTTTAACATTTTCATAGCTGACATTGCAGTATGGATTAAGAGCAACATAAGTCTCTTCACAGATGACAAAAAGATTTGTGCCAAGGTAGATGGGGGGAGGGAGCAAAAGTACCTCAGGAGGATTTGGCTAAACTGGAGGAATGGTCTTACATATGGCAGCTTGTTTTTATTTTTTTTTGCAGTTTAACTTTTTATTGAATTATAGAGATACATTCAATATCACACTTGAAATATAATTACAATCAACAGTTCATATGGAGCATCAGAGACAATATGCGCCATTAACAACAAATACACTCAACTTTACCATAATATTCCCAAGCCTATGGAATATACTCGAGTCAGACAAATAAAATACCCTTAGATTTAAAAGGTGTGTAAGGAGAGGTGACCTTGTAGGAAGTGAGATGACTACCCTCATTAGGCTCTGGATGGCAAAGGGTGGCAAGAGAGGGTTAGTGGTGGGGGGAAGGAGGGTAGTCTTCAAGGAGACCATGACTTGTCCCCTCGACAGGATTTATGGGGGTGGAGGGATGGCACTGCATATGGTGCAGGAAAGGAGTCCACCTCTCCAAGTAGAGCCACAGAGTGTCATTGTTTGCATGTGTAAGCCTGAAATAACTAGCCTACTTAGCCATGGCCATCAGCCAAGCCATGAGGGACAGGACCTCCTTAATTCTCCACCTGCACACTATGAGCCGTTCGGCTTCCACAGAGGACTGTTAAAAGCCACGCCAGGCTTGGGCCCATTAGCTTACAACCAGCAGGGGGAATGCCCAGAGCCCAAAACACTGGTTCAGTGGGTATTGGTGGACAAGAATACTGGAACAACACTGAATTACCTCTGCCCAAAATCGACGTAATGAGGTACATTGCCAAATCACATGTAGGAGGTCTGCTCCTGTGGCCTCACACCTCCAACAGATCTCCTCCTGTATTAAACCCATTTTTAGTAGTACTGCTGGGGTACAGTACCAGAGATTCCTCATTTTATTTTGAATAAGGAAACTTCAGAGGTTCACACAGGCTGTTTTTGCAGTGATCCAGCTATTTCTCCAGTCAGACACTGAAATCTCCTTGCCCAGCATTCTTTGCCATTTCACTTTCGCTGGCAGGGAGGGGTTGGGTAGGTCCTTTCTCATGAATTTATAAATCTGACCTGCTAGGCCTCTCTCGAGTTGTGTCCATCTACCTAATGGCAGTTTCTTAGAGGTGGCTATATCCTTGGATTGACAGAAAGCAAAAGAGAACCCTCACTTAAGGCAATCCGAGTATAGTTGCCGAAGCTGTAAGTACCTCCAAAATTCCTTTTTTTCCAGTTTGTATCTTATTTGTAGAGAAGTAAAGCTATCTAGGGTGTATCCATCCCCCATTAGTATATCTCTTAGCCTAGTAATCAGTTTGTCCTTCCATCCTTCCCACATAATTGGCCTTTGATTAATTGTCCAGCTGGAGTTATTCCAAAGGTTCAGGAGTGGACCTGGGTTCAAACACGAATTTCTGATTACCCCTAGCTGGTGCCAGGCCCTGTGGGTGGCCTTAATGATCAGCCAGTGTTGAGCTGTAGGTGGAAGGGGGTTGCCCAGATACCCTGTAAAGTGGTTACTGAGAAGGGCAGCCCTTTCAATTGCTTCCCAGGCTGGTGGAGCCTCAGCCTTGTCCCGAAACAACTTACAGGTATTGGCCACTGAGAATGCGTAGGCGTAATGTTGAAAATGAGGAAAGCAACCTCCCCCCAATTCCAAGGAGCTTGACTCTGCTGTATCAGGGGATCTTTTTCTCCCATATGAACAGACTCATTATAGCCTCCAATTTTTGGAACCATTTTTGGGGAATTTCAATTGGGATGTGAGAAAGTAAATAATAAACCCTCGGTGCCAACATCATTTTGATTGCTGCTACTTTCCCAGGTCAAGAGAGATTTAATTGTTTCCATCTGTTTCCTCCCTTATGCTGGTGACCAGTGGAGCAAGGTTAATTTCAGGTAGAAAGGGGTCATGAGGTACAACTCTTATGCCCAGGTATTTAATACCCCCCTTAGCACATACCAGTCCCACACGTATATGTTCAGAAATTAACATAGCATTTAAGGGGAGGACATCTGTTTTCCCTTGGTTAACTCTTAACCCAGAAATGTCAGAAAAGGCCTGTAGGAAATCCACAATGTACTTTGCACTGGCTTGGAAATCGTTGGTTAAAATTAAGCAGTCATCCACATATAACAAGGCAGAGTGAGGCACCCTACCCATGCTTATGCCCTTAATGTTGGAGTGTTCCCTAATTGCACTGGCCAGGGCTTCAATGACCAGTACAAATAGCATTGGCGAGAGTGGACACCCCTGTCTGGTGCCGCTGTGTAATTCGAATGGGTCTGAAAGGATATTATTTGTCAGCAATCTGGCCTTGGGTGTTGTGTATAAGGTCTTTATCCAGCTTCTAAACCTGGTGCCAAAGCCGTAGTGTTGTAAAATTGCATGGAGAAAGTCCCATTAGACAGAATCGAAGGCCTTCTCAAAATCAACCCAGATGGCTGCGGCCAGAGTGGAAATTTGGCCCTCCCTTTGTATAAGGGACACCAAAGACCTAAGGTAATCTGTGCTGGCTCAGCCCTTCACAAAACCCACTTGAGAGGCGTGAATTAAGCTCAGAAGGATTGACTTCAGATGAGCTGCTAGCACTTTCGCTAGGATCTTAGTATCCGCATTAATAAGTGAGATGGGTCTGTAACTCGCTGGCAGTGTAGGATCCTTCCCTTCCTTCGGAAGAACCATAATAATCGTCTCTCTCAAGGAAGTAGGGAGGGTCTCTTTTTGCTGGGCTTCTAGTAGCATGTCTCTCTTAGGGAGAGAGGCAGCATCTTGAACTACCTTGTAGAAGTCTGCTGGGTATCCATCCCCCCGGGGCTTTCCGTGCAACCATGCCATTTATTGTGTCCCTGATTTCTTGCACTTCTATGGGCCCCTCCAGCTGCTCTCATTGGGCATTGGTAAGTTTAGGAAGTTTCGTACCTCTCATAAAATTATCAAACTTTGTTTTATCCCAAGTTATGTGGGAGCTGTACAGGGACTCATAAAAGGACAGCATGATTTTATTGATAGACTCAGCTTTACTACTTGTTTCCCCCTTTTTAGTCTGTAATTGCATTATATGCCTATCTGCTTGTTGTTTTTTAGCCTATATACCAGTAGTTTCCCAGCTTCCCCTCCGCCCAATATTTATGTTTCAATCGTAAAATCTGAAGCTCTGCCCTACGGGATGCCAGCATGTTTAGCTTCATCCTGAGATTCAGAAGTTCTTGCAAGAGCTCCAGATTCTGAAGTTTCTTAGGGTCTTTTTAATACTGATTTTCCTTTTCCCCTAACACCACCTCCAATTCCCTATGCTCCTTTTCCCCTCTGCTTCATACGATAGGTGGCATAACTTATAATACAGCCTCTTATGGTGGCTTTAAAAGTCTCCTATATGGCAGCTGCCGAGGTGGATCCTGGAGGGTTATCCGAGAAGCAGATCTGTGTCTCACGCTGAAGACATTCCCTAAATTCTTTCTCCTGTATTAGTAGGGGGTCCAGCCTCCAGCTTACTGATCTAGGGCCCGGGATAGCAGGTATCATGAATAGTGTCAGCAGAGCATGGTCGGACATAAACACGGGGGCAATTGTTACATCTAAAATCTAACATGAGTTATTTGGGGAGGTAAACCAGTAATCAATCCTACTGGCAACTTGTTTGGCATCAGAGAAATATGTATAGTCTCTCATTCTGGATGGACTACCCGCCAAATGTCTTGTAACTTGTGCAGGATGATTAGGTCCTTCAAAGCTTTGATGGGCCGGGGGTGTGTGTTGGGCTTGGAACTGGATCTACCCATGAGGACATCTAGCACTAAGTTGAAGTCCCCCCCCCCAGTAAGATATCCATCTTGCCCGGTGCCATCTCCGTTAGCACTTGTGAAAGTCTGTGAAAGAACTCCACAGTATCAGTATTTGGGGCATAGTTGTTAGCCAAAAGGACATCCCCCATTGGGGTAGAAACCCTGGCCAATACCAACCTCCCTCACTTATCCACTCTGTGTTCCCGCAATTGCCATTTTAGGTTCTTGTGACATAGGATAGAGACCCCCCCCTTTGGTGTTGGAGGTCGCACAGTGCACCTCCCACCCAGCCCATTCCATCACCAGATTTTATAGAAACATAGAAACATAGAAGTTGATGGCAGATAAGGACCGCAAGGCCCATCCAGTACGCCCATTTCTTTTTCTACCGTATGAATGTGCCATAGGCCTTTGCTCTGTCAATGGCCTATCTATTCATACTCATCTGTATTGCTCCTTTATGCCTATTCCATGCCTGTTTGAAGCCCTGCACTGTATTCATATCCACCACTTCCTGAGGTAGGCCATTCCATGCATCCACCACCCTTTCTGTGAAAAAGAACTTCCTCACATTATCCCTTAATCGGCCTCCCTCTAATCTCATGCTGTGTCCTCTTGTCCTGCTATTTTTCTTATATTGAACATGTTAGACTCTTTCACCCTGTTAATGCCCTTAAGGTGTTTGAATGTTTCAATAATATCACCTCTCTCCCTCCTTTGCTCTAGGGTATACATATTGAGTTCAGTTAATCTGTCTTCATATGTTTTCTGATGCAGTCCTTGCACCATTTTGGTTGCCCTTCTCTGGACTGCCTCAATTTTGTTAATGTCCTTGTGAAGGTGTGGCCTCCAGTACTGCATGCAGTACTCCAGATGGGGCCTAACCAGTGCCTTGTAAAGAGGGATTATTACCTCCCTCTTCCGACTTGTGTTACCCCTACTAATACACCTAATACACCTCAACATCCCTCTAGCCTTACCTACTGCTGTAGAGGTCTGCTTGGATGATTTCAGGTCATCGGTGATGATGACGCCCAAGTCTCTTTCTTTCCTTGTGACTGCCAGCAACTCCCCTTCCCGCCTATAGGTGGCTTCAGGGTTTCTCTTCCCTATGTGCATGATCTTTTTGATCTTCCTTGTTGCTCAATTTTGTTTCCTGCAAGAAGGCTATTTGGAATCTCAGGGTTTAAGTCTAGCCAGAGTTTTCTTTCATTTAATTGGTGAGTTCAAGACCCTCGCATTCCAGGAGGTGGCAGTTATCATATCTTTACCCGCCATCTAAGGTTCATACTAAGGTTAGATGAAGGAGCTAGTAGGCCAAAGCCCATAATGCTCCTACGCTAGGCCATAGAATAGAATATTAAGTCGTACCTGAACATAATTAAAGTGTTGAGATGATGTTTAAAAATCTCTTTAGTATTACTTGTAACTACGTCGGATGGAAGTCGATTCCAAGGCCCGAAAATTCTTACAGAGAAAAAATACTTACGATTATTATGTTTCAAGGATTTACCAGTTAACTGAAGGATATGACCTCTAGTGTTGTGTATTGATTTTTTAAAATAAAAACCTAATTCAGACATGATATAAGGGTCATGGATGATGTCATATAGAAGGAGAAGGTCACCTCGAATACGTCTAATAGTAAGAGGCATTAGTTTCAATGTGACCAACCTAGACTCATAAGATAAGGATTCAAGTCCAGATATTTTTTTAGTATATTTACGCTGTACCCTTTCAAGAGAGTAAGTATCTGATTTTTTTGAAAGGACACCACAATTGTGAGGCATATTCAAGATGGGGTCGAACATAGGACCTGAATAAAGGTAACAACACCTCCTGTTCACGAGATCTAATATTGTGCTAAATAGACCATACAATTTTATTGGATGTATTAGTAACTGAATACATATGCTTTGAATAGGTTAAATTATCTGAAATTGTTATGGCCAAATCCTTCTCATCAACAGTTGTACACAATGGTAACTCATCCAGAGTATACTGGAAATTTAAATTATTAGAACCCAAATGCATAACTTTGCATTTTGTAGAGTTTAACTTCATACCCCATTTGTTAACCCAAATACTGATGACATCAAGGTCATGCTGAATACAAGATATTTGGTCAAAATTAGAACTCAGACCTCCGATCTTCACATCATCTGCGTATTTAGTAGTATAAGAAAGGCAAGAATTAGTTAAATCAAATATAAAAGCCTGAAAAAGGCAGAGGCCGAGAACTGAGCCTTGAGGAATACCACTTAGCACTCTGCCAGAGTCAGAAAATGCCCCATTTATCATCACTTTTTGAGTTCTATCTGAAAGCCAATTATGAATCCATTTTATTATATAACTATTGATACCGAGACTAGAGAGTTTTTGAATAAAAGCCCAGTGTGGCATGGTATCAAAATCTTTACTAAAACCAATAAAGACAATATCGCAGGCTAACCGGTCATCCAAAAAAGAACTAAAGTGTTCATAAAAGCAGAGTAAATTGGTTAGGCAGCTTCTACCCTTTTAAAAGCCATGTTGTTCCCGATCAGATGCAACAATAATTGGGGACACAATATCCTTGAGTAGACTTTCTAATACTTTACATATGGATGAAGTCAAACTAATCGGCCAATAATTTTCCCATAAATGTTTGGATCCCTTCTTGTGTATAGGTACCACAAATGCCTCTTTCCATTCACAAGGGATAAAATTATGTTGTAGAAAAAGGTCGAATAAGAGTTTGAGTGGGAAGGCAATATATTCAGACAGTAGATAAAGTAAATGCCCTGCTACATAATCTGGGCCTGGACAAAATTTACCTTTTAATGAAAGTAATTTTTTGATAATAGACTCAACTGAGAATGTGATAGAAGGGTCTGAAGGTGATATCTTAAAATCGCATGATTGAGCCTCTGGTTCAGAGAAAACTTTACAAAATTCATTGTTAAAAACGTCTGCCATTGCTTTTGGCTCATGAATAAGTATGTTGTCTGTTGTAAGAGGCCCCACCATACTTGGACTTTTCCTGAGGAAATTGATATAAGAGTAGAATTGTTTGGAATTAGACTTGCTTGCTGAAGTTGCCAAAGTCAGTTCCCATTTAGATTTCACCCTACGGATGACTGATTTACATTTCCTACTTGATTTCAAATAGGATTCCCAATTGGAAACAGTCCTATTTTTAAAATAATTATGATGTTTTTTAATTTTTATATTTATTAAATGTTTGATGTTTTTATTCAACCATCTAGGAGACTGTTTCCCATTAGAATTTTTATTTTTTGATGGAATGTGAGTATCCCGCAAAGTCAAAATAAGAGTTTTGAAAAGTACCAAATTCTGTTGTAGGGTTTGATCCTTAAACAAAGATAACCAGTTAACTTTTTTAAGTGGAGATTTATACTATAAAGATCAGCTTTGTTGTGCAGATATATTATTGAAGAATTATTATTGAAGACAATGTGTCTCTGTAAATTGAATAAGATAGAGTTATGGTCACTACCGCCAATAGGTGTTGAAATATGCACATCCCTAATGTCTAAGGCGGTACTACTAAGAACAAGGTCTAATATATTATTGCCTCGGGTTGCAGTATTTATCCATTGATGTAAATCCAGTGCCGAACAGGTGGACATGAATTTATTACTAATACTACTTGGTGCTGTGAGTAACTGCCAATTAATATCTGTGAGACTGAAATCCCCAGTAATAATAACATAACCCATTTGAGTAGCTATTTCAAATTCGGAAAGAATAGCTACCATAATTAAACTAGTTGAAGTTGGGGGAATATAACATGTCCCAAGGATAATAAAATCCTCTTTGGATAGAAAAATTTAAGCCAAAGACTCTCAGTTGAGAGATTATGAGTTTTTATAAGGCTAGATATATTGACTGAGTCAATTTTATTATTAATAAATGAGGCAACACGTCCTCCCTTATTTTCACTTCAATTCAAATAATACGAAGTATATCCAGGAAGTTGCTTGATCCAAGGGGAGTCACAATCACCCCATGTTTCACATACCGTGACAATATCTAAATCTTTATTCGAAATAATAGTTAATAACTCATCAAATTTCTGTGTCAAACTCCTTGCATTAAAACTAAGAAATTGCATTTGTTTACTGGACACTTTATGGGAAAGAGATGATGGGGTATTGCATTAAATGACCCCTTCCCCCCATAATTTAGTTTAAGTTTATGTTAATGGTGAATAGAAATTGTTGACTCAGCAGAGCATTCCTTAATTTGCTAAGATGCAAGCCATCAGGACAATAAAGCTCTGGTCTAACGATGAAATCTTCCCAATGGGTCATACACTGTATATTTTGTCGTAGACACCAATGCCTAAGCCAGTTATTAACAATTTTAATTTTTTCATTAAGAAACCCAGAATACCGTGGAATGGGTAGAATCTCAGAAAAAATAATATCACACCCCAAATCAGTCAATTTATTAGTCATAGAAACATAGGCTTGTTTGATGTTCTGAATAGAATCCCTGTAGATGTTATTGGAGCCAATGTGGATAATACACAATGGATTTATTTCTTGAAAGGCAATGATACTATCAACCATATATGTTAGATCTGAAATTTTAGCACCACTGAAACTTGAACAAGTTCTATTATGTTTGTCAGGCTCACATAAAGCTCTATCTAATTGTTTAACTAGGGAGTCACCCAAAACAAATATTTGTCTAGTGTTTAGAACATCACAATTGGAAACATACATAGAGGATGCTTTTCCATCAATTTCAATAGTAGCAAAATCTATCAAAGGAAGATCGGATGTGGAGTTAGATGGTGGACTGGAGACATGTGGCGTATTAACCTTGACTTGGGATATGTCAGTAGAATTAAAACATACATTAGGGGGGTCAGTAGGGATACAATTAGTATCAGCAGAAGCAGTGGACAAGGGATCAAAGCTGTTATGTAAAGGAATGATAAAATGCTCTGCCTTACGCCTTCTTTTTTCAGTTGCTTTAGACCCTTGTATATTATACCAGTTAGTGTCTTCCAAACTGTTACATGAACTGTGCTCATCTTCTCTAGTTCTTTTTTTTGAGACATCAGTTGGATTAGTGACTAAGTTATTCAAAGTGGTATAATTATTCTCCTTAGATATTATTATTTCTGATGTGGTGCTAAAAGTAGAAGTAAATGGAGTCTCGTTTACTGGGATATTAGTTGCATATGATGCAGCTTGAACAATTATATGTTCAGAATTACTACTAGGTTCAAGTACCAAAATCTGTTTATAGTATAAACTATTTTCACTTTGTAATACAATATTGTCAGTACATTTTGCACATTGAAATGGGATTACAATTCCCTCCACCAGGATTTCCAGCCAGAGCAAAATACAGCGACACAATCCCAAGGCAGGAACGCCACCCATAATATATTTACTAACCATTCCCCCTGCAACCCCTCCCCATATTTCCCTCAAGAGAGCCATCATACAAATCATATACAGGCTTGGAGATCTCCTTAATTCTGTTTCCCCTCTCCCTGTACTCTAACTCCTGTATCAAACCCTTATCTAAGAAGGCTTCCCTTAGCAACTCAGCCACCATAACGATTAGTAGACCAGGGTTGGGATAGCCTCCTCTGGGTGTGGAGCTAGGCCCTCCAACCAAGTTCTTTTTCCTTCCCAGTATTTGGTGCATTCACATCTTCCCAGCTGGACCTTGAGACCTTGTCATCCCCTACTAAAACAGTTTAAACAGTAACAAACAATCAGCATTTTAACTTTCATAAGTCAACCTAATTCCCTTAAAAGGGATAAACTGCACTTGCTTATAAAAAAGGAAACAGTAACCTTCTCAAGTGCTGCACAATCGAGCAGACTAGATAGACTGAATGGCCTGTAACTGCTGGCAATTTCATATGTTTGTATGTTTCAGGTTCCCCCCAGCTTCCTGAAATACTTCTGGACTCTGGTTAATTCCACCCTTCTACTTGCCAGGTCAATGGTCCCCAGTTGGACAATGACATCCAGCTGCTCCCTTCTAGCTATTGCCCTAGTGGTCCTATGGATCCATTTCCCATCCCTACATGCAGCACTACCCAGGAGGCACTTGACCTCTCTCTCTCCCCTGTTAGGTGTCTCTAACTCCACTCCCTGGACAACAGAGTCCCCCTCTAGGAGAAGATTCCCCCTCCTCTGGGGTCCCCTGCTTCCTTTCCCTGGGTCTCCATCCTGGAGGACCCACTCATCCTCTCTGGTCCCAGCCTTGGGTTCCTGAGTGGGGCTTTCCCATTCCTCCAAAACAGTGTAGAAGTTACTAAGCGGGACCAGTTGGGGGATGTACTTTTTACCCCTCTTCACCCTCCCTGAGCCCACTGTAGTCCAATCACTCTTCTTCCTGGGCATCCTTTGAGGTTCAGGTTGTGGACCCTCTGGTCTCTGGGTGGAGGTAGATGCCGCCTGCAGCCTGGCCAACTCTGCTCGGAGACAGGCAACCTCCTCCCTCAGACCAGAGAGGTGCCTGCAGATAGGGCAGCATCACAGCCTCCAGAACAGCTCCCTGAACACTGCTGCTCCACAACAACTGCACATCTCCCATCATGTCTGTTTCCCTCCTCAATCTACTGCCTGCTTAAGACGCCTATTCATAATCTCCCAAATGTTCTTTTTCTCTCTTTGCTGCTTCCTATATGGGTGCTGGATGTTGCAAGGCCCTAAGGGGCCTACCCTATAAATCTAGATGGAGCCCTGGGGTCGACGGGTTGCACAGTGGGAAGGTGGGATTACCCCGCAGGCTCTGTCCAAAAGAAATCAGCCAAGGAGTCCTTTGGCAGTGACTTCTCACTCCTCACACCACAGTCAACAAACCTACCAGCAACTGAATCCCTCAGTCTTGCCCAGACTAAATGTGGAAGCACACTGTATGGCATTTAGGAAAAGATATCAATTGCAAACCACACTAATCCCTGAAATATGATGCCAACACTTAAGGTACAGACACAGCTAAGAACAAACAAACAGTCACAAACCTACCAGCAACTGAATCCCTCAGTCCTGCCCAAACTAAATGGGGAAGCAATGGCCATTGGAAATCTCTTCCTTTCCCTGTCCCATGCTAAGTATTCCCTGGTGTCTAGTGGCAAGCCCTCGCTATTCCATCTAATGCCAAGTATTCTCTAATTTCCAGTGCCAAGTATTCACTGATGCCCAGTGGCATCCATTCCCTCACCCCATCCCATGCCAAGTATTTACTGGTGTCCAGTGACAGTTTCCCCCCATCTTTCCCATTCCCCTCCATGGTATTCTGTGATACCCCACTCTGTGCCATGTACCCCTGGTGTCTTATGGCCCACCACTCCTTTTCACCCTCCCTCCTTGCCAGACAGCAAGCTCAGCCCTGATGTCACTGCTTCCACTGGCTACTGCCTGATTAGTAGTAATGGTAAAACCACTAGTTTACAGAAACATCTTGCACTGAAGTCAATTTTCATGTGCCTAATCATGATGAGCTCTAATTTGAGCTGCAAATGCAATGTCATCAGGAACACAGTTCTAAATTAGTTGAGTGAATTTTAAATCTATTTTCAAGACTTGTAATAAACACTGCAGTAGCCATGCATTCAAATTTGAAACAGAACATTCTAAGAAGCTAGTTTGGAAGAAATTGTTTCCTGTGTCTTATAATGAGATTGGGAATGCAGAACAGTTATTTAAATGTGATATGTACTGTGTAGCAGTACTTCAGCAGCTATAGTCGGTTATTTCATATCACACAGTGGTCTGATGAGGAGTTAAGGGTGAGCTATAATGGTTGCCATATGGGTATAAGTGTAGGGAGTGTGAGGAGTCTCTCATCACTGGGGATGGGCTCCCAGTGTTGCACTTTCTCTTCATGGTGGAGGCACAGGTGGAGAGGTTTGGGAGCTCCATGGATGAGCTACTGGTGTGAAGTAATTGGGGGGGGGACTTCAGCAGCTCTGGGATGGTCTCTGAGTGCCACATTCAGTGTGTCCTGGTGGTGGTTGGGGGGTGTTCAGAGACACTGAAAATTGGCTCCTATAGTAGTGCTAGTTTTAAGTAGTCACTCTTCTTACTCAGGAAAGAACAGGCTGTGAAGAAATAGAGTTCCCTGATGTTTAGGAATGCGTATTGGGACTTCTCCAACACAAAATGTATAGGAAATGCATCACCCATGGATGCACTTTAGCATTTTGTCATTTTCTGGCAGTTGCTGTTGTGCATCTATATGATTCAATGGGAGACACTAGGAATATGCAAATAATAACTGCATTATAGCTGGTCAGCCACTGTAAAAGTACATTAGTAAGGTAAAACAAAGTACAGGTGAAGGGGTGTAGGTTTTGTCTACCTCTCTTCTTCTCCACTCTGCCCTTCTTCTTGCCAGGACCCGTGTCCCTTTGCAGGGTTCTTGGAATCCTGAAGGGAATTCAGGGTGCTTCATCTGCTGACTCCTTAACTCCTTGCAGGACTCTACACATCCTGAAGGGGTGTAGGTTTTGGCTACCTCTCTTCTTCTCCTCTCTCCTTCTTCTTGCCAGGTCCCCTGTCTCCTTGCAGAGTTCTCAGCATCCTGAAGTGGATTCAGGGTATTAGCTCCTTTTATCTCTACCTCCTATACCACCACTTGTCCACCTCTCCTTCCTACCTACCATCCTGCCTGACCTTTCTTCCCACTTTGCATTAAAGCACTTATTTTCCTCCTCACCTGTACTCTTAGCACTTGGTAGCCATATGCAAATTATTCTTGTCCACCTGTTTGTATCCTTGTGTACTTAGCATTGTAACTACTTCACTTATGTACCATTGCCTGCACTTTTGCTGCACCTTTGCTGTATTTTTATTAGTTTGGTTGACCCACATTCCGTGTCCCAAATGTATTGTGCTTGCACTGTTTTCCCATTCACTGTACTGCTCTATCTGATATTGTCTGTGTTCTATATTGTACTGCTTGTATGGATACGTGTGTTTGTACTGTACACTACTACTTATTGTAATGTTAATTTGCACTCCCCCCCATGTAACCTCCTCTCTCCAGGACATAGAAACACAGAAACATAGAAGTTGATGGCAGATAAGGACTGCAATGCCCATCCAGTCTGCCCATTTCTTTTTCTACCTTATGAATGTACCATCGGCCTTTGCTCTGTCAATGGCCTATCTATTCATACTCATCTGTGTTGCTCCCTTATGCCTATGCCATGCCTGTTTGAAACCCTGCACTGTATTCATATTCACCACTTCCTGAGGTAGGCTGTTCCATACATCCACCACTGTTTCTGTGAAAAAGAACTTCCTCACATTACCCCTTAATCAGCCTCCCTCTAATATCATGCTGTGTCCTCTTGTCCTGCTATTTTTCTTATATTGAAACATGTTAGACTCTTTCAATTTGTTAATGCCCTTAAGGTGTTTGAATGTTTCAATTATATCACCTCTTTCCCTCCTTTGCTCTAGGGCAGGGGTTCTCAAATGGTGAGGCCAGCCTCCCTTGGGAGGCCCCAACCTGTTCCAGGGGAGGCTCAAGCAAGTCTTGAAAAAGTATTCTATTTCAATTCTGAATTCTATAGAGTTTGAGTGAAGGGATAAGGCAGACTGAAAGAGGATAATAGTAGGTGAATTTATGTATTTATTCACAAGTCTGTGACCAGGGAAGGTACTGTACACTGAGCCATGGCTTATTTCAGGTGTACCCAGGGAAGGGTAGTGAGAGAATACAGTTTAGAATGTAGCTGCAAAACACTTAAGCAATACAAAATGAATAAAAGTGCAAACAAATTAAGAACAATAAACTAACAATGCGAGGAACAATTGATCAATTAGACTGGCAGCAGAACTGTCCAAATACAAGAGTTAACCATACAAGTACTAGGACTAACAGCAGGAGGGGCAAAATGATCCCTGAGAAGTTGCTTAAGAGCAGGGTGAGAGTGGGAGAGGCAGGAAGATTATTCCAGATAGAGGAAAACAGAAAAAGCAGTCTGACCCATGAAGGTATGGTAGCAAGGGTAACAATGGTTCAAGAGTCAAAATATTGGAGCAAGTAGGTTGTCCTGTTTGGGGGTTTACCATAAGCTTAATAACACGAGAGCCAACTATGCAAAGAGGTTTCAATTTATTCATGATGTACTGTGAAAAGTAGGCTATTTTTCTATGGGGAGGCCCAAAAAAATTTCAGTATTTTGAGGGAGGCTCAAGATCTTTTCCATGGCTTAGGGGAGGCTCACTATGACAAAGTTTGAGAACTGTTGCTCTAGGGTATACATATTGAGCTCAGTTAATCTGTCCTCATATGTTTTCTGATGCAGTCCTTGCACCATTTTGGTTGCCCTTCTCTGGACTGCCTCAATTTGGTTAATATCCTTGTGAAGGTGTGGCCTCCAGTACTGCATGCAGTACTCCAGATGAGGCCTAACCAGTGTCTTGTGAAGGGGGATTATTACCTCTCTCTTCCAACTTGTGATACCCCTAATACACCCCAACATCCCTCTAGCCTTACCTACTGCTTTAGTGGTCTGCTTGGATGATTTTAGGCCATTGGTGATGATGATGCCCAAGTCTCTTTCTTCCCTTGTGACTACCAGCAACTCCCCTCCCCTCCCAGCCTTTAGGTGGCTTCAGAGTTTCTCTTCCCTATGTGCATGATCTTGCACTTCTTTGTGTTAAACCCCAGTTGCCACTCTTCTGACCATTTTGCTAGTTTGTCCAGATCTCTTCTCATTCTGCCCACCCCATCTAGCTCATCTACTCTGTTGCAGATCTTGGTGTCATCTGCAAACAAACAAACCTTACCATACAGTCTATCTGCAATGTCATTGATGAAGATATTGAAGAGGACTGGCCCCAGGACTGATCCCTGAGGTAACCCACTTGTGACTTGCATCTCTTCTGATGGTATATCATTTACTACCACTCTCTGATTTCTGCCCATCAACCAGTTTGCCACCCAGTTGACCAAAGTCTGACCCACCCCAAGCCTACCCAGCTTATTAATCAATCTTCTATGTGGAATAGTATCGAAAGCTTTGCTGAAGTCAAGGTAGGTGACATCAACTGCTCCCCCTTGGTCCACCACTCTGGTTACTCAAAGAAATCTATGAGATTAGTTTTACAGGACTTTCCTTTCATAAACCCATGCTGTCTTGGATTCTGTGCTCCTATGGATTCCAGGTGTTGCACTATCCTTTCCTTAAGGAGTGTCTCCATAATCTTGCCCACTACTGAGGTAAGATTGACTGGTCTGTAGTTCTCTGCCTCCTTCCTGCTTCCACTCTTTTGGAGCAGGATCACATGAGCCCTTCTCCAGTCTTCTGGGACCTCTCCTGTGCTCCGAGACTCACTAAACAGTTCTGATAATGGCTCTGCTAGTTCCACCCTTAGCTCTAGAAACAAGTTGTTCACAGCTCATGTTGTCTTTCCTGGTGAAACTTTTTTAAATAAATAAATAAAACACTACTGATACTTCTTTTGCAATTTTCCTCTATTGCACCTGTGGATAAGCAGATTCAAAGACTCAGTAGATTATTGGAGCCTTGGATGTGACTCCCATCTCAAGTTACAAGTGAAATTACTTGGGTGGCTTAGCCAAATAGAATTTGTGGAGTATGAAAAAAGAGAGCTCAGGGACCCAAAGAATCAGCCAAGATGGAAGCTCAAACCATGAAAAGACTAGTCAACCCTGATTAGATATGGAACTATACTGGCAGAGCAAGCCATGCTTTATCTCTTCTGTGAATGGAAAGCTTTGGCCTCCAATGCTGCAATGCTCTCACCTGCACCCAGCACTAAATGTACGTCTGACTGCATGTGTAGCAGCACACTGTCATGTAGAGGTGATTGCATATGTCCATGTGTCTGTATACATGTGATTTGCTACATTATGCTCACTTAGTAATATAGTGCTGTATAGTATATCTATATATACTGTATATTGAAAAAAACAATGTTAATGTGAAAAAAATAGAATCAGTTCTAATATATCGTTTTCAAATAACTAAGGAAATACATTTCTAAAAAACATTAATGCATCAATAAGGGTTGGCACATTAAAAACACAAAGTAGGGAGATAAAAAATTAGGTTAAAAAGTCCCTGGAACCTTGGAAAATCGGTGGTGTGGTGTTCCTCATGGTTAGAACTACCAAGTGACACAGCATTGAAGCTGCCCTCATATTGGCACCCTCCATACAAGCATTGCCATGTCACTCTTTCACTTTTTCTGACAAGACAGTGCTGCTGTTAGGGTAATGCCAACACTGTTGCATGATCATTCAAACCTTAAGGAATACCACACCATAGATTCACTGCCAGCCTATTAACATTACCAAAAACATTTTAATATGCCAGTGTGCTGCTATGCATGGCTTCAGCATTCATTAGCACAGATGCTAGGGACCAGTTAACACTCATGCTAACAACTTAGCAATGCACTAATTGGTGTATTGAATATAGCAGCAACAGTGCTAAGAGGCTATTGGTTCTTCTATTCACAATGGGCTCTATGCACTATGGGGCAGAGTGGCTACACACCATGTAGTTGGGGCACGTAGCCACTCTGCACCTGATGCACCCCAACCGCACAGAATTCACAAACTGGGAGTTCACAGCATCTATGTGCCTGATCCCCAGGGCACATGGAGAGCAAATCACTGGGGTGGGTGGAGAAGCATGCTGGCACCATGTGTAATGCACCAAAGCACGTAGTGCTGGCCTCGGGGGAGGGTGCATGAGGTGCAGGATACACCAGACAGAACCCTGCCATAATCCCCCTACATGTCCCGTGAACACATTGGGAGTCATCTGACAACTGGGTGAGTGGCCTACCCACCCTCTGGGTCCACTGCATATGGCCATCCTGTGCCTCCCACTCACCCCAGCACTCATTGGTCCCTCCTTTCAGCACAATCCCCCACACAGGGGCACAGGTCATAGATGGTGCCCCTGCCCCACCAGATGACACTGCCTGCCCATCCCCCACTAATGATGGGGTACAGTGCCTTCCCCCGCACTGCCAACAGACATTCCCCCACTATGTCCCTGTGCACCTCTCTGGGGCCATCTCAGGGCCAGTGGCATTGCTCTCCTCACACCACCACAGCCACTGGCCCTCGTACATCTGTGGAGCATGGCTGCCAACGCATGCGCCACCATGTATGGGATCCACTCTGGGTCCAGGTCCAGGCATGCAATTTGATGACAGGCTGAGTCCACAACTCCCACCCCCAGCTGCCCTGCAGAGTCCTGTGCATGGGGGGGCAGGGCCGCAGACAGATGGTGGCTGGTGGTGAATACCACCAGTGTGCACAACGCACCTCCAGCACGTATTTCTCACCCCATAGTGAATAGGGCCCAATAACTGTGGCACTTCCCCTGTTAGTGTGAGGCTAAGCCTTTAAATAGCTGGACCTTTGTTTTTTTTTAAATTCAAGTTCCAATTCATAGAAATTCTTAGAAACAGAAGTCTTTAATTAGATTTTTAATATACTAAAAAGAAAAATAGTCAGTAACTGGTACTCAACCCCTACCTGGAGTAAGAAATTGGACACTTACACAGGGGAGAAATACTATCAGAAAAGTAGACTGACACCTGCATTATAATCCTTTTAAGTGTTTGTGTACAGAACAACCAAAGAAGCTTACTTTAATGCATAGCAGTACCACACTTTATTGTCTTGTACACTTGCAAATTCTCACAACATGGTCAAATAGAGTTCTGAAGAAGGCATGTCTTGCAGAATCATCAGCTGACTTGCAAACTCCTTTGCAAAAAAATCCACCCCAGTTGGCTACCCACTGATGGAAACACTTTTTGGACCTTTTTAAAGGTTAAATTTGGCCTCATTGTGAGAATTCATAAACATATCTGGTAATAAATTGCTGTACAGCTGTTTCTGCATTAAGGAAAGCCGCTTGCCCATTTTGGTTGATTTTTGTTATACAGTCAATTCCACTTGTGTGACATTCCGGATGTGTGCACATTCTGGATGTGTGCACATTCTGGATGTGTGCACACATTCCTCCGGTCCCGATTCCTTTTCTATTAGTTCAATGTTAAAAAAATCGGTTGTGTGCACTTAGAATTTTGGTTGCATGCACAATTCTGACAGCATTTTGCTGTCAGTAACAGTAGCAGTGAGGTGTTAATTGAGGTGTCACTGACAGTAGACACCTGCTTTTGTTAAGCGCTTAAGAGTCCTGCGCTGTCCACCTGCACAATCATGTGTTAATGAGCATCTAATCTCCATCAGGTGTGATTAGTGCAGGAAGGGGGGAGGGAGTTTGACATCACAGCTCACAGGGCACATTCAGATTTGTAACAGCCCTGAGAACACCAGCATGGATAAGTTCAGCACTTTACCTGATTTCTGTGGTTTATGATGTTTATGCTGCTTGCTTATGCTGCTCAGTACTGAAAGCTTTTCATCACTTCTCTTTAGCAATGCTCAGCACTTTGTTGCATTTTTCTGTTGTTTTAACAGTACCATTGTTGTTTATGATGTTTGGAATGTGTATGCTGTTCAGTACTGAATGCTTGTCAGCACTTCTCTTTAGTAATACAGTACTGTACCATTAGGAATCAGGAATTACAGTTTACAGTATTGTACAGTTCTTTTATTTACTTTATACTGGATATTTATTAAATATACTGCAATGTTTTTAACATTTTAACATAAGTAAAGCATTTCTACAGTGTATAATAGTGTTTCATAAAGTAATTGTATGATTTTACTGTAACCGCGATTCAGTCCCATCAGTAATATGGCAAATGTGGTTGTGTGCATTTTCGGTTGTGTGCACAAATTCAGCAGGTCCCGACGTCGTGCACACAAGTGGAATTGACATATACACAAATGCTAACAGGGAGAGCAACACGGCTTGGCCTGTCACCTATTTAGGCATCAGCCTGCCTTTTTGATATCATTTATAATATGTTTATATGTACAGTTATGGTCTGTCTTATGGTTAAGCTATTTCTTGGCCAAAACAGCTCTACAGCACCAGTATATTAGTATATTAGGGTTGCTGAGGGTGATGTTAACCTTAACTTTGTAATGGTCAAAGATTTTTCTATGAAATTTAGCATGCATAATTGCATTGGATAGGTGTTTGTATGTGGCAAAGTTTGTCTCAATAACTTTAGCCACTTCTGAGATACAGAGTGTTGAAAATGAAGGTTTGGGGCTTTTTGGCACTTTTTTGTCCACCTCTATCTCAGAAACGGCTTTAGCTGCTGGGCTGACATTTTCAGGGTAGAAAGCCTTTGCCTCATAGATGTGCTTTTTGAAGGTTTGGTGAAAAATATCAATTCATTCAAAAGTTATAACATTTTTAATTTCCCATTATTTCCTATGGGAAACGTGTAAAAGTGAAAGTACTTTTCACACACTGTCATCCAGTTTTGCATATTTTTCACCTTAATAACTTTGCAACCTTTCAACGGATTTAAATGAAATTTGGCATGTGTACGCTCTGGAGGTAGATATCCTGAAATAGCAAATTTGGCGTGAATACATTGTGTTTTGTCTGAGATACTTTGTCTCAAGCATCCTTAAACTTACATATGCTTTATTACCATTTTCACTGAAAGTCTTCCAGTTTTTCATATTCGCACCTTGATAATTTTAGAACCCTTTGATAGATATGCATGAAAGTTTGCGTGCATAGTCTCAGGGAGTATATCTGTCGATGTAATAAATTTCATTTAAGTCTGTTTTGGGATTTGTGAGATATTGAGTCTCAAACATCATTAAACTGACATTTTTTCCCATTTTACTAACAGTCTTCCAGTTTTGCATAATTTGTACTTTAATAACTCTGGAGCTCTACACAATATTTGCATGTAATATTGCATGTGTAATTTCATGGAATTGGTCTGCTGATGTGTCTAATTCCATTTGAATTGCTTCTGTGGTTTCAAAAATACTGTCTCAAACATCCTTAAATTTATGTTTTTCCCATTTTCACAGTCATTCAGTTTTGCATACTTTGCACTTTGATTACTTTGCGACCATTCAACGGATATGCATGAAAGTTTGCATGCCTAATTTTGTGGTGTAGTTCTATTGATTTTGCTCATTTCATTTGAAATGCTTGTGTGGTTTCTGAGATATTGTATCTTAAACATCCTTACATTTACGTGTTTTTTCCATTTTCACAGTCTTCGGTTTTGCATATTTTGCACCTTATTAACTCTGCAACCCTTCAACGGATGTGCAGGAACTTTTGCATGCATAATCTCATGGGGTTGTTCTGCTGATGTGTCTAACTTAGTTTGAACTGCTTAATTGCAACATTGTTTGTCAAAAGAACTAGGGTACTGCCGCAGTTAGCAACATTTCTTTTCCAGATATGTCTGTTTCTTTGTCACTTCATAACTAAAAAATGGTTTGGTCGTTTGGGCTGAAATTTTCAGGGTACAAAGGACTTGCCCCAAAAATGTGCCTTTAGCAGGTTTGGTGGAAAACTGTTACTACATGGCAGAGTTATAACACTTTGAAGTTTCTGAATTTCCCTTAGGGTAACATTGTGAACGTTGAGGTACTTTTCAGATGCTATATCTTGAAAACACTACGAGATACAGCTTCAGTGTTATGGGTAGTTTATTACACCTTTGGGTATACTAGGTTGTTTTGCATGTTACCAGGCCCTGTTTCAAACTGTTGGTCAATTGTAATGAATGGGGCACATGTGACCTATACTGTGGCATGCATTATCAACATGGCAGCAGTACTGCTTTTCAGGGGACAGTGGTACCGCAACACACTATGCACTGATGGGAGTGTAGGGCAGAGAGGGCCCTGCGGTCCCACACACACATAAGGGACAATTACAGTAGGTGTGGATGGGAGCAGAGGGCCTGGAGGGCCCTGTGCCCCCACCACTCACTATGAACTGATGGGAGCGCAGTACCCAGGGTGCCCTATGCTCCCACATGGAAATGAGGGACAAGTACAAAAGGCATCTATCAGAGAACAGGACCCTACCACTCACTATGGACTAACAGAAGTGCAAGGTCCAGAGATCTCTGTGCTCACACATGGAAATGAGGGATAATTACAGGAGGCATGGATGGGAGCACAGGGCCCTCCTACCACTTACTATAGACTGATGGGAGGGCCCTTCACTCTCATAATCAAACAAGGCTACAATTATACTTTCTTAAAAAGTAAGGAAATTCATTGCAAAAAACTTTGTTAATGCACCATTAGGGTTGAAGCATGAAAAGTAGGGACATACAACCTTAGAGCTCCAAAGTCTAGGACTCCTCCCCCTTCCCCACTGTGCAAGCAGGAACAGGTATAAAGGGTGTGTTGAATTTCCACACTTTTCTCACTGTGGAAACAACCCTAACTAATGCATTAATGAAGTTTTTTTGCAAAGAATTTCCTTTCTTTTTGAAAAAGTGTAATATAAGTAGTAAATGGTATGTGTTGATGGGACTGCGGGGCCCAAGCTGCCCATTTGTGCATAATGATATATGTCTGTGGGAGCATGGGCCCTCTGGGCCCTCTGCTCCCACTTATACATAACTGTGGAGCCATACAGCAGCCTTATAAGGCAAGAGACCCTTGTAACACTAAGCTGCCAATATCTCAGGAATTGTAGCAGATAGAAAAAAAATTTAAGTGTTGTTGTAATCACGATAGTGAGATGTTCTCGCAACATACATCAACTGAATCCATATATTGCATCATTTCTGACATACAGGCACTGAGAAGCACTGTGAATGCTAACTCTGTGGGTATAATAGTGGCCCACGGACATGAAAATGAGCAGTTGGAATACTAATTCCCAAATATCTCAGTAACTGTACAAGGTAGAAAAAAATTAAAATTTCATGGTATTCATGGCTTTCCAACCTACTTCTGCACTTAGTCCCCCAATAATTTATGTGACAAGAAATCCGTATCTCAAACCATTTTCGAGGTATGGGCACCAAAAAGGCATCATGGGTGCTGCAATGTTATCCTATGGGAACATTTCTGAATTTCAGAATGCTGTAACTATGGGCCTGTTGAATGTTTTTGTACCAAACCACCAAAAGGGACACCTGTGGGACTATGGCTTTCTACCCTGAAAATTTCAGGCCAATAGCATAATCCACCTTGCCACAATGAAGTGATGAAGAAAACAACACATACCAAAATGTGTTTGTGCAGTGTTACCACAATTACTTTCATGTTATTGTGACACTCCTATTTCTATAATGGGAATGTCATCGCACACAGAAAAATCTTGCCGTGGTAACTTTTTTCCATGAGTGCGATTGTTTTTGCAGCAACAAAAAATGTTGCCATGATCAAAAAACAACAAAGGTTTAAAAAACATATTTCTGGACCACCTATTAAAAAAGTAATACCAGGGGCATGTTCCTCAGGGCCCAATTAGGTAAACACAACTGTTGGTGTTTACCAAAGGGCATTATTTTTTGAGTTAAAACACTTTTTCTCTGTTGCTAACTGAAAAACAAGATGGAGGCGGCATGACAACAATTTCTGGGAGCTCAACAACAAAAATGTGATCGCAAAAGTTTTCGCAGTGCACATATACATTTTCCCATAGGCTATAATGGGAAAAGAAAAAATTGAATAACTTTTAAACGGAGCAGAATTTTTTCACCAGATCTTCAAAAGGTACCACTTCAACCCAGGCCACATATAGACCAACAAATCTGAAGCCACTGAAATGCATTCTTCAGTCCATTATGGCTTAGCAAAGAATTCGCAACGTGTGATTTTTCACTTTTTGCGCGTGCTACGGTTCCGGAACTGTAATCCAAAAGGAAATAAACTTTCCAGATCCAGAGATCCATGGTAGGCGATTCTACTTTCTAAATTTCAGGCAAATCAGACAAACATTTGCAAAGTTATTGAAGTGCAAACCTTGAGGTATAACATAGAAGTGGCCATGCAACCCTAACTGTAGTGGCACTACTGTGCCACTATAATATATATTATAGTGGCATGGTAGTGCCACTATAGTGTTACATGAGGTCCCTGCACCCTTACTGGTACCCCCAAAGGTACACCATAGACAGCTAGCACTTAGGCATATGTTATGCTAACATATAGGGCTAAGGGCATCTACCATACAAGAGTAGATGTCAGGATATGTATGCATATTATTGTTGTACACTTTGCTTTCTAATACATATATATTTCTTATGTATTTCTTGCTCATAAGATGTTAGGACACTTGTGTTCTTGTAATGATTATGCTATATAAGTCGGCATTGCCACCTTTTGGTGATTTATACTACTACACTGATTTATGTAAGAACTGTACTTTTTTGTTTCACAAAGTGATGACTACTACAAAATTGTATAATGTTATCTTGGCCCGTGGAACCACCTCTAATTTAGCCAATAGGACTCATCTATGTAACTAGAAATGTTTCTATCTTACAATAACCATAGTAATTATCATAGGTATATAATGTGAGACATTACGTCTTATACTGTACCTCGGAGACCCCAAGAGACACACAGAATCCTCGAGGTATAGGGAATGCTTAGCATTTACTTCTGGTTCATATTGGTAAGAACTGCTTAGGGCAACTGTGATTCATCCCTTTTGGTAGTAATAAACAAGATTATTACTCTTATGCAATGTGTCTGTGATTCCTTGCATTCCCAATATTGCCAAGAACCTGAGAGTCAGGTTTAGACTTCCTGACAATAGTTAGGGTTCAGTACCCCATTTAAGGTTAAATCTGAAATGTGGCAGCTTAATTACTTTGCAACCGTATTATGGATTTGCCTGAAATTTGGAATGCACGGTCTGGTGTCATAGGTCTCTGGACTTGTCAAGTTTTTTAATGGTCGGATGTATGGTTGCAGAGCTGCAGAGTACCAAAAAATGCATAAATTATGGGTTTTTGCATGTTTCTTTGTTCAAACCTACAGGTTTGCGCGATTGGTTCGAAACATATAGCCGGGGTACCCGATGTGCTTTTTGAAGATTTTGTGAAAAAATATTAAACTGTTCAAAAGTTACTAAAAAAAACTGTTTCCCATTATAGTCTATGGGAAAAGTTAATAAAATATTCAAAAGTGTCGCAAATGCAGTTTTTACTGTTGCAAATTACCCTTTTACTTTCGTGATTCAGTACTTTTTTTTTCAGTTGGTGGTCAGAGAAATGCTTGGCATTTAAATTTGGGATCCTGCATGGTGTTAATGGCTTGAAATTTATTGCATAGGTAACCTTAGTGGTACATAGGTGTCTTTCTGTGGTTTGGTTCACATCAGCCTTTGTGCCGTTATCTTGGAAATGAAGCGAGATACAGACTTTTCGCTACTGTCGACTCACATCACCTTTGTGCCGTTATCTCGGAAAAGAAGTGAGATACAGAGTTCTTGCTACTGTGTTTGCATTACCACTTGCATTTGCATTTCCATGTGCATTACTGTAACACTTACTGCTTGCATTTGCTTTAACATTTATGTTGCTGTAACAGTTACCTTTAGCGTTTGCGTTTCACTCACTGTTACCGTTACTGTTAGTGTTATTATTACTGTCATGGCTGTAATGCAGATATGGGCAGGATGATGGGAGTGTGGAGCCCAAAGGGACCACGCTTCCACCACCACATTCCATTCACTATTTATATTGCATGTTCTCAAAAAGAAGGGAAATTCATGGCAAAAAAACTCTGTTTAATGCATCAGTTAGGGTTGTTCCACAGCGACAAAAGTGAGGAAATTTGGTGTTCCACCCTTTGCCCCCACATCCACCCTGCCACCACCAACAGGCATTGGGGTGTGCATTGAGGTTGTCGGGCATAACTCTCACCCCATTCTCCTATACTGCACCACCTCAGCTTCCTTACACATGGAATGGAGTGAGAGTTAGGGCCAACAACCCCAACACCCCCCCCAATGCCTGTTGGTGGGGGCAGGGTGGGCATGGGGGGCAAGGGGTGGTGATCCTAACACCAAATTTCCTTGCTTTTGTCACTGTGGAACAACCCTAACTAATGCACTAAACAGAGTTTTTTGCCATGAAAATATATATATATATATATTTATATATATATTGCAAAAAATCGCTGCTAATGCATCAGTTAGGGTTACTAGTACAGCGACAAAAGTTTGGAAATGTGCTGTTAAGGTTCAACACCCTAACTCTGCATTCCTCCCCCACCAACCCCCCACACACACACACATATGCAAGCAGGGGAAGGACAAGGCAACACAAGCAATCAGAGGCAACCAACATCATGTAACAGACATAATGTACAACTTTCTAAATGTACTGCAAGACACATCCATCATCATGGGTCACCAACTGTATGAGTTCTGCCACCATCATAGTGCCTTGGGGGTAGACACACATGCTGGGCAACCATAGGTGATGCCCCAGAGTAAGCATTTTTGTGTTACAAACAGCAATAACAAGATTTAAGCAGATGCCTATATTTCAATAGTGTTGAAGTGATGAAACACACAGTATGTTATCCACAGATAGTTTCTTGGAACTGAGTTAGTATAAGCCTACCAAGAGTCATTGGCTGTTTGCATTTATTTTTCTGATAGAGTGAGTCAGTCCTAATAGCAAATGGTAATAATAATAAAAGTAATTATTTGTAGTGTAGTTTACTAGTAACATGTGAAAGCAACAGTTGAAACATGCAAAGCTAACAATAACATGCTGCTAATGAGTATTTCCAGGTTACACAGCAGTATAACAACATGTGATGTTGCTAGTTTCATGCCTGAGCAGTATCTTAAGAGAACTACAGTATGTGTCATTTGTATCTGCCCTGCTACCACATGCCCAAGTGGTAACAGCAATACGTGCAGCAGCCCAATTGTTGGACAGTGACACTAAAAGTCAATATTTTGAAAAAGTGTACAAACTAAGACTCATTGTATGAAGAAGATATGCCAGCAATATAATGTGTCATCATATTGTGCTGGCAGTATAGAGTCGATGATACTATATTTGGCTTTTCATTACATAGTGTTATGAGAAATAAGTACAGAGTTGTGATTATTGTTGTTACAGATGTGACGGAGTGGTATAGTGTCTTACAATCTTGCATGTGTCTTGCATGTGTGTGTGTGTGGGAGGATGGGGTGGGGGGAATGTGGAGTTAGGGTTTTGAACCGTAACAGCACATTTCCAAACATTTGTCATTGTACAATTAACCCTAACTGATGCATTAACAGTGTTTTTTGCAATGAATTTTCCTTCTTTTTGAGAAAGTATAATGTAAGTGGTATGTGTTAGTGGGAGCACGAGCCCTTCTATCCCTGGCGCTCCCTTCACATTGTCCATTTGTTACATATTGCTATGTGTATGTAGGAGCATGGGCTTGCAGGACCCTCCTCTCCCACTTATACATAACTACAGAGCCATACAGCAGCCCTAGAGGCAAGGAACCCTTGTAACACTAATTTGCTAATATCTCAACAACCGTAGCAGCTAGGGAAAAAATTCCAGTGCTATTGTAATCATGACAGTGAGTACTTCACACAACATAATTGACCTAATCTGTAACTTGCATTGTTTCTGAGATACAGGCACTAAAAGGCACTGAAAAGGCACCCTTGGAACCCTTGGAACATGTTTTTGCCAATATCTCTGTAACCGTAACAAGCAGGAAAAAAATTCCACTACAGGTGTCATCTATGAGTTCCAAACTTGTTTTAGCAACCTAAGCTGCCAGTAGTGAAAACTTCATATCTCATTTCATTTTTCGAGATACGGTCACTGAAAGGCATAACGGACACCACAGTGTTATCCTATGGGACATTTCTCAACTTTAGAAAGCGTAACATTTTGCCACTTGAATGTTTTGGCACCAAATCACCAAAAGGCACATCTGTGTGACCAGGGCTTGTCACCCTGCAAATTTCAGCACAAAAGACCAAACCGTTTTGTTACAGAAGGATGGCAAAGATTTGCATTTTTTTTTTTTATGGTTTTGCAAATCACAAAGTTTTGTAAAAAGTAACACAAAACATTTGCATTTGCAAACGTATTTTGGCCGTTTCTTTCATGATTTGCAAAGCATTTTTTTCCCGATATTTAAAATGGCATTTCTGGGGGGGGGGGTTTAACCTTCAAAAAAGATAGGGCTGGCATTGTCAGGACCCGACTAGGTAAACCCAACAGTCAGTGTTTACCTGGAGGGTCCCAAATTTAAAAGCCAGGCATTTTTTTTCTCACTAACTGAAAACAAGATATCTGAAGCATGAAAGTAAAAGAGCCATTTGCAAAAGTAAAAGTGCATTTGTGAAACTTTCGTGATACACATATATTTTTCCCCCATTGACTATAATGGGAAATTTGTTTTTTGAATAACTTTTGAACAGTTTAATATTTTTACACCAAATCTTTGAAAGGCACATTGGTGACACAGACTGCATCTTCCCTGAGGATTTTGGACCAAACAGACAAATTGTGTGGGCTATGGGCATGGGCAAAGAAACAAGCAAAACATCCATTTCTTTGTGTTTTGTGGCATTCTGTAGCTCCACAACAGTACATCTGACCATAATGCAACTTGCTAGATCCAGAGATCTATGGCACCAGACCATGCCTGCAAAATTTCAGGCAATCCATCATACAGTGGCAAAGTTATTAAGGTGCAAAATGAGAGGTTTAACATTAAAGTGCTTACTTAACCTAACTATACTAGCTGTACCGCACCAGTATAACATATATATATATATATATATATATATATATATATATATATATATATATATATATATACATACATATATATACATATATAAATATATATATATATAATGATGTGTGTGTATATATATACACATTATTTTCTGAAAAAACTTTGGTAATTCATCAGTTAGAGTTCCAGTGACAAAAGTTGGGAAATGTGTGGTTCAGGTTTCCAACCCTAATACCTCAACCACACCATACAAGAAGCAACAGGCATTGGGGGTGCATTGGGGTTGTCAGCCCTAAAACTCATCCCATTCCATGAGTAAATAAGCTGAGATGGGTACATTATAATAGATGAGGATGAGCCTTAGGGCCTACAACTCCCAAGGCAACCCCATGCCTGCTGCTGCATGAAGGGTGGTGGTGGGTGTTAGTTGAACCCTAACAGCACATTTACCAACTTTTGTCACTGGAACCCTAACTGATGCATTAATGAAGTTATTTGCAAAGAATTTCCTTACTTTCTGAGACAGTATAATCATAGCCTTACTTGGTCCTGCCCTCCCATTCATCAAACATTTTTGAGAGATTGCAATTGTATGGTTATTTTCCATTGGAAGTTCAGGGCCCTGCACTCCCATGACTCCATAATGCTATGGATATTTGCTTGTGGGAGTGAAGTGACCTCTGGGCTCTGTGCTGCCATCCATCCATACTGCATGCACGCCTATCACTCCATAATGATATCTGTATTTGTGTGTGGAAGTGCATGGTGCCATCCATCCATAATTTTTGAGTTATTGTAATCATATCTGCATTTCCTTGTTGGGAGCACAGAGTCCACCAGGCCCTGTGCTCCCATCAGTCCTTAATGGTATCCGTATTTGCATAATTTTTGAGATAGTGTAGTGGTATTCTTATTTGCCTGTGGGAGCACAGGACCCTCAGGGACCTGCATTCCCATCCCGCAATGTGCAGTGCCAAAAAACACTATAGAAAACACAGCAAAGTTTGAAGCCTGTGTAACTAGACACCAAATTAATATAGTTTCATGAAACCAGCAAAAGGCACATCAGTGGCACAAGCCCTTTGCACCCTTAAAACTTCACAGCAAAATTGCAAACCATTTCCTCCCATCATAGTTAAAAAGAAAGGCCCATATGCACCTGACAATACAATGTTATCCTATGGGAAACTAAACAAAATTTAAATCCACAGAACTCCACAGCAGAGTAATGTATTTTCACCAAAGCAGCAAAAGGTACATATGTGGGGTAAGCCCTTTGTACCCTGAAAATTTCAGGCCAAAATCACAAACCATTTCTTAACTGTGGAGTGACAAAGAAACAACTATCTTAAAATTCTTTTTTCACAAATTGCGAAAAAGAATCCTTTTCAGGGGTTTCTTTTTTCTCAATTTGCAAAAAAAGGAAATCCTTTTTCTCAAATTGCAAAAAAGGAACCTGTTTCATGTTTTTTTCTGCAGTGTTTGAAATAGGATTTCGGCATGTTAAAAAACACATTTCTAAATAGCTTATTGAAAAACTAACATC
This sequence comes from Neoceratodus forsteri, assembly GCA_016271365.2. Classification (NCBI taxonomy): domain Eukaryota; kingdom Metazoa; phylum Chordata; order Ceratodontiformes; family Ceratodontidae; genus Neoceratodus; species Neoceratodus forsteri. Next base: position 722,485,358 of record CM028130.1, on the reverse strand, counting down.
AGATTTGGATTCTACTAAAGCCATGTATTTTTCAGTTATTTAATATTGTTTTCACCACTAACTGAAAACAAGATGGCAAAAGCAAGGAAAAAGATTCAGCATTTGTGGCAAGAGATCCCACTTTTGCAAATAATAATTCTGCATTTGCAATAAAGAATCCTTTTTCGAGTGGGACATTTAACTGGTCCCACAGGAAATAATTAGAAACTTTGAAATTTAATAACTTTGGAATGGATTAATATTTTTTCAACAAATCTTCAATAGGCACATCTGTGATCCAAGACCTTCCTACCCTAAAAATGTCAGACTAAAATTCCACACCATTTTTGTGCAGTGGCATGATGAAGAATTTCACCAAAAATGGTAATTTTCACATTTGTGGCACCACTATAGTTAGGGTTGAGCAGCCACTTACACACTAAAGTCAAAAGTTTGGACACTAATAACTTTGGACCCGTTCAATGGATTTGCCTGAAATTTGGTACATTTGTTGGGGTGCACTAGATCTCTTGATTTGCCAAATTGTGTTTGTGTTGCAGTGCTGGTCTTTGTGTACAAAAGCATTGAAAAATGCTAAATTATCCATTTTTGAAGGCACCTTTTGACATTCTTAATGTGATCCTGCATGGCCATTGTGTGGTGTGCCACTCTGAAAGATGGCTTATTTGAAAGAGCTTTGGTGGCTGAACATGCTGCTTTTTGTTTGGTGAAAAAATATTAAGGCATTCAAAAGTTATGGCACTTTTAAGTTCCCATTATAAGTCAATGGGAAAATTTATATGTATATCTTGTGATCAAAGAATGGGGGTTCTGGCCATCTGGTCTCGCCTGGCAATCAAAGAATTTGCAGCCTCGTGGTTCAAGAATCTTTGTTCCTGAGGAATTTTCAAAATTCTTTGACCGCGAGGTCCGCCATCTTGTTTTCAGTTTTCCAGTCACACAAACACAAATATCTCGGCTCAGGGGTTACTTCTAAAGTAAAACTTAGATGGATTTACTCAGGGGACCCTGATCTATCAAGCCATGGCTTTGGTTCCATCCAAATCAGTCACAAAATAGAGTTATAAGCTTTTAAAATAATAATTCGCGGCTCGCTAACAGTCTTTGATTGTGAGCCTGCAAATTCTTTGATTGTGAGATTCTTTGATCGTGATCTTGCATGGTGACCTAAAACACTAATATCTCAGCTCAAGGGTGAGCTAGGGACACAAATGAGGGCTTATTTTGCTCAGGAGGGTCCGTTCTGTCAAACCGTTCCATTGGTTTGGTTCAAATCTGTGAATAAATTGCGTTTCACTTTTTTTATTCTTTGATCGTGAGCCTGCAAATTCTTTGATCATGAGGCTGCAAATTCTTTGATCGTGAGATTCTTTGATTGCGATCTTGCATCGTGATCGAGGGATGAGATGGCCGAATTTAGAAATGATTTTTCTCAGCCCATGGGTGCCCTAGGAAGTCAAATGAGGATGGGTTTTACTCAGGGGGCTTCGTTCTGTCAAATCATGGTGGTAGTTTACAGCAATTCCCCCAATTTTTTGATTTATTACATTTTTTATTCTTTGCTCATGAGCTTGCAAATTCTTTGATCGTGAGGCTGCAAATTCTTTGATTGTGAGATTCTTTGACCGTGATCTTGCATGGTGAGCGAGGGACAAGATGGCCCAATTTAAATTCAATTTTCTTAGCCTAGGGGTGTCCTAGGAAGTCAAATGAGGATGGGTTTTACTCAGGGGGCTTCGTTCTGTTGAACCATGGTGGTGGTTTACTGCAATTGCTTCTATTTTTTGAATGATTACATTTTTTATTCTTTGTTCGTGAGCCTGCAAATTCTTTGATTGTGAGGCTGAAAATTCTTTGATCATGAGATTCTCTGATCCTGATCTTTGATTGCAAAATAGGTACAAGATGGCCAGATTTCTTATAATGGAATAGATAGGGAAATGTTGCCAATCTTTGACATTGAATATCTCAGAAATGGTTTGGTCTTTTTACTTGAAATTTGGAGGGAAGAAAGGCAACATCCCACAGATGTGTCTTTTAGTGGATTGGTCAAAAAATATTACAGGGTGGAAAAGTTACAGCACTACGAAGTTGGCACCTTTCCCATAGGATAACATTATGGTGTCCGCCATATTATAGGAATTCTTTGCCGCTCTGCTGGAAAATAACGGTTTGGTCTTTTGGGCTGAAATTTGGAGGGGAAGAAAGCCAACATTCTACAAATGTGCCTTTTTGTAGTTTGGAGAAAGAATATAACAGGGTGGAAAAGTGACAGCACTCCAAAGTTGACGATTTGTCCCAAAGGATAACATCTATCGCGTCTTTCAGGGCCCGTATCTCAGAAACGGTGCGAGATACGGACTTTTTGTCAAAAAATTGCTTAGCTCCCCAAATGGAGGGCTAAGAAAAAAAACTAGCCAGGAAAGTAATAATTCATACAAAATTTAAATTTTTTTTCTACGTCATACAGTTCCTGAGATATAAGCAATTTAGTATTCCAAGTCATACTTTTCTGCTCTGAAGTCAATTATAATGCATACATTCTTTGTTTTCAATTAGTTTTTTCAATGCAGTTTTTGAGGAAAAGAAGGTTTTGTTACTGTGAAAGCTAGCATTTCCAGTTGCTCTTTTGTTACCATTCGAATCACCATTCCCCGTCTACACCACCGTGTGCGTATTGGTTTGCATTTTCATATGCGCTTGCATTTCTGTTTCTGTTGTCTTTACTGTTGCTGTTACTGTTACCATTTACATTTACTATTATGGTACCATGACCTTATGTGTAACAGTTTGCGTTTTCGTATGTGCTTGCGTTTCTGTTTTTATTGGCTTTATTGTTGCTGTTACCATAACCATTTGCATTTACAACTGTGGTTCCGTGAGTGTGTGCATTATGATTTGCATTTTCACATGTGCTTGTGTTTCTGTTTACTTGGGTGTTATTGTTGGTGTTACTGTTACCATTTGCTTTTACAGTTGTGGTACCGTGAATGTGTGTGTTACCAGTTGGTTCTGTATGCACTTCTGATTGATGTCTCTGTTTACGTAACTGTTTGGTTCGGCGTCACTTTACGCTTGTGTTTCTATTAACATTTGCTTTGCCATTTATGTTTGCTTTGCCATGTGCATTACTGTTGCCGCTTGCATTTGCTTTGCAGTTCCTGTTACTGTGTAAAAAGACATCACGTGGCAGGAGCGTGGGGCCTGAAGGGCTGCCACTGCATTCCTTTCATTATTTATCATCCCCATTCTCAAAAAGAAGGGAAATTAGAGGCAAAAAACTCAGTTTAATGCATCAGTTAGGGTTGTTCCACAGCAAAAAAAGCTAGGAAATTTGGGGTTAGGGTTGAAAGCCCCCCTTTTGGACCCCAAGCCCACCCCAACCAGCATCGGGGTGGTGCATTGGGGTCGTAGTCTAACTCACCCATTCTCCTATACCTCAGCTTCTTTACACATGTGATGGGGTGAGAGTTAGGGCCAATGACCCCAATGCACACCCTGATGCCGGTTGGGGGATGGGCTGGGGGGTTCAAAGGGGGGCTTTCAACCCTAACCCCGAATTTCGTAGCTTTTTTTTGCTGTGGAACAACCCTAACTGATGCATTAAACAGAGTTTTTTGCCTCTTATATAAATAGTTAGATATAATAATAATATAATAATAATAATAATTTTTTATTTGTATTGCGCCTTTCAAATACCAAGGTGCATACCAGTAAAATATGATATAAACAGGATACACAAACAGCAATACAAAGAACTATTAAAAACACATACATCAATTAATCAATAAAACCATAGGCCTTTTCCCATAAAAAGGATTTTAGAACCTGTTTAAAACTCCCCATGGTCATACACTCCCTTGTCCAAAGGGGTTGAGAATTCCAAAGGAAAGGGGCCACAAACATAAAAGCCTGGGCCCCAGCTGATTTTAATATAACTCTAGGAATCTCTAGCAACCCCTCATCGGCTGAGTGGAGCGACCTCACAGGGTGGTAAGGAATCAGGAGTTCTTTCAGGTAGTCAGGGCCTAAATCATGCAGGGCTTTAAAAGTCAGTAATCCAACTTTGAAGGTGATCCGCCACTGAACTGGCAGCCAGTGCAGTTCCCGCAGCAGTGGAGTAATATGGGAAGATCAGAAGTGGAATTCTGCACTAGCTGCAGGTGGCAGATATCAACCCTTGGAAGCCCAAGGTAAAGTGAGTTGCAGTAGTCCAGACGGATGGTCACAAAGGCATGGATCAGAGTTGGCAGATCACCGGATGGAACGAGGTGCTTGATTCTGGTGATGTTTCTTAAATGATAAAAGGACGATTTTACCACTGCTGACACCTGGGATTGGAGAGTCAGCCCTGCATCTAAGATCACCCCCAGATCTCGCACCCATTCAGAGACCCATAGCTCAACATCCCCACAAAGCACCCCAGATGGGGATCCAGTCACAGGTCCCCCTATCCGGCGATCCAGATCCAATACCAACACCTCCATCTTCCCAGAATTCAACTTCAACCAACTGGACCTCATCCAATCCTGGATTTCATTTAGGCAGCTATTAAATACCGAGATAGCTCCTTCCTGGTCGGGTGCAAAAGACAGGTACAGTTGGGTGTCATCTGCATAACAGTGAAATTCCAACCCATACCGTCTCACAATGTCTCCGAGGGGAAGCATGTACACCGCAAACAACATGCGGGACAATATAGAGCCCTGAGGAACCCCACAAGATAGAAAGATGGGATCAGAGGATAAAAACCCTGACACCACCCTCTGAGTTCTTCCGGTGAGGTATGATGTGAACCATCTGAGCACAATCCCAGAGAGTCCACAAATACATCTCAGGCACTCCAGTAGTACCCCATGGTCGATGGTGTCAAATGCTGATGACAGATCCAATAGAACTAAAATGGACCATTTTCTCTGGTCTCTCACCATCAGGAGATCATTGAGGACCCGAACCAGTGCAGTCTCGGTGCTCTGCCTCTTACAAAAACCTGATTGGAGAGGTTTGTAGATGCTATGGATGGTCAAATGGTTCTCTAACTGGGCTGCTACCACCTTCTCGATCACCTTCTCTGCAAAGGGAAGGTTCGAGATAGGTCTGTAGTTAGCAAGACAGTCTGGGTCCAAAGATGATTTCTTCAGCAAGGTTGTCACCACTGCCTCTTTCAAGGAATGGGGATATTCACCCTTGTCAAGGGAAGACCAGACTATCTGTGCTAGAACCAGTAGAATGGGCTCTCCACACCCTAAAATTAGGGGAATGGGACCTGGATCTAAACTACAGGAGGTAGGACATAGCCCCTGGACAATCTGCATAACATCCACGATTTCCGGGTGGTCGAAGGTACTCCAGGAAAATGAGGGGGTAGTGACCCGATCCTGGCCACTTGCAACTAACATAGAACATGTCAAACAGATGTCTGACCTAATGTCAGCCACCTTATCAGCAAAGAACCAAGCAATCTCATCACACTGTAGTTGTGAAAATGCTCTACAGAGCTGTAGACAGGTTGGGTTGCACAATCTGTCCACAGTTCTGAATAGCTGAGCAGGTCGGTTCTGAGTGGCAGAAATTTCCCTGGACAGGAACTCTGCCTTCTTACGGGAGATTTCTAACTGATAGAATTGATAATGTTCTAACAGTCTAAGGTGGTCGGCATCCAGGCCAGACCTCCACCAACAATGTTCTAACCTGCATTCAAGTCACCACAACTCCTTCAAGACCCCATCAAACCATGGGGCCTGAGGTCGCAGGGAGAGAGGATGCACATGAACTGGAGCAATAGAATCCAGGGTAGAAGTAATGGCAATATTATAAGCCATAACTAGTGCCTCTGGATCATTGCAATGTACAGGAAGTTGTGATAGGTCAAGAGCCGCAACAAGGCCATTACAAGAAATATTCTGCAAGGGGCGGTACTTGACCATCTCCACAGGGGTCGGCCTACAAGGAGGGGTGCCAAAATTGAATCTCACAGTGTAGTGATCTGACTAACTGACTGGTTCCACCCCCACATCAGAGGCCTTGATCCCCAGGAGGAAGATCAAGTCAAGAAAATGGCCACCTTTATGTGTAGCAGTGGTAACCACCTGTGTTAGGCCCAGTGAGTCCATTAACTGGAGGAAGTGTTGTCCAAATTTGAGAGTTCATCATCGACCCATGCATTAAAGTCACCCAGGACCATCAGCCTGGGAGACTCAAAGGCCAGGTGGACAACGAAGTCCACTACTTCCTTAAAGAATTGCTTCTCATCTCCTGGTGGATGGTAGATGAGAGCAATTCGATAGCCCACACCTGCTACAACAGCACATTCAAAGGAAACGGTCTCCTCAACTGGAACACTAGTGAAAGCCAATCTGGTCTTAAAACAGACCGCAACCCCCCTCTCGGGTGATGTATCACCGTATACCCGGCTGGAATTGCGGCCTCCAAAATTGGTCCCGCATTATTATCCAGCCATGTCTCGGTGATGCAAGCCAGATCTGTTGAGGCAACAAAATCTGAGATTACAGCAGTCTTGTTCCGGACAGATCTGGCATTGCACAACACTGCCAGGGTTGGACAAAACTCCTGGGCTGCCCTGGCTACCTGCCCATCACTAATGATGGTGCCCTTGGGTATGGGGACCAATATACAGACATACCTAAACATACATATATACTCTTATACAGATCCCTACAAAATCCCAACATCCAAAATCCCTACTTACAAAATCCTGATTTACAAAACCCCAACCTCTGACAGCCACATTTCCAATAGTATGGTGACCTGAAGTGTGTAATATATATTTAACGGTGGGTAGAGCACCAGGTGAAACAGTATCGGAAATTGCACTGTCAAGCATTTTCATATTGTCAGGATTTTGTAAGTTGAGATTTTGTAGTGGATTCACTCTTATAAATACCTCGGGGTGATCCTAGATCAACAACTAAACTACTCACTTCACATAAATTATATAGTGGGAAAATGTTTCACAAACTTGGGGCCCTCTATTGGGATAATAGTTGTCTCCCTTATAGTACCAGAAAAAATATGGTTGAGCACTTGATATACCCATTGCTTGACTATGGGGATGTAGTTACCTTTGGACCCTTCATCTCTACCCTAGCTAAGCTCACTCCCTTTTTTAACTTACTCTGTAGATTTCTTTTGGCCTGCCCTCCCCATATCCACCACTGCACAATGTACAAGGACCTTGACTGAGACTCCCTCCATATGAGGCAATTCCTCCATATTTCTCTGCTAGGTGCCAAATATTGGTCTGGGATACTATCAGGGTATCTCAGTGATATACTCACCCCCTTTTCATACTCCTTATGGTCGAAGGATAGAAACAGATTTCAAATTCCACTGTGTAGACTCAAATAAGCACAAGCCTCTATCAGGTACAGGCTTCCTCACATATGGAATAGTCTTCCCTCCTCTCTCACTATCACAGCCTGTCTCCAGTCTTTGAAGGCTAAGCTTAAGGAGTATCACAAGTCCCCTTGACCTGTCCAAATTATACTAGAGGTGCCCTGTTATTCCTTAACTGGGGCCTGATTCAGATTTTGATTTTTACTCCTACTGCGGCCTTGTTTAAGTTGGGCCTTACTCTTGTGTATTCTGTTTAGCAGTGAGTAACTTCCTTTGCATTCTCTTAGGGACTTACATTCTCTCCTTGCATCTGTGGTATCTGCATGTGACTCAACTCTGTTTTTGTGATATAACTAACAGTGTGTTATTGGACCCACTGGGGCCTGTTAATACTTTCTATAATGGAGACTTTGTTTATATGCTGACTTTATTCCTCATCACTACCAAAATGTTTGTATTGTATTTCATTATTTTTTTTTTTTGTTGTCCTCCACCGATGGTGGTTCATGACCAAGTACTGGTCACTTCCCTGCCCCCTTACCTCTCCTCCACCCTGTCCTCACCTCCCCTCCCTCACATTCCCTCAGACATTATGACACCTGCTCCCTGGCTGTCCCATGCATGTCCACCACTGCAGGACAGGTGGCCTTCTCATATTGCATGCCTAAACTATGGAATTCACTCCCCTCAGCCATTCAGCATGCCTCCTCCACTCAATGCCTCAACTCTTTCCTCAAAGCCCACTTCTGCTCCACCTGTGCATGTACCTAACCCTCCCTATTCCGAGACCTTGTCCTGAGCACTTCAACCTGACTGTGCTTGGTTGGCAGTCCCTGCTACTTGTCTGTATCCTTCAATTTGAGTTAGGTGGTCTCGCTGTTAACATCGATGATTGTATTTTATTGTTTTATTCTGTATTCATTGCTCTTGTACATCTCTATGTAACCCTGTATGTATGAACTGTAGTCATTGCATGCATTGTATGCTATTTCTCCTACATTGTTCATGTATATTTTTGCACTGTCTCCTATGTACCCCCCCCCCCCGGAAGTATCTGGAACCGAGCAGCTGTCTGCTCAGTATGCCTTTCATGGTAAAACTTTTAAATCAATAAATACAATAAATGTCACAAGTGGAAACAAGTCCATATGGACTTTGTTTGCTTACTTGGTAAAATGTGTTATTAATAAATATCTATATATATTATAGTGACACGGTAGTGCCAATATAGTTAGAGTTGAGTAGGGTGTTCAGTGTTAAACCCCAAACTCTGCACATTGATATCTTTGTCACCGGTTGGCGAAAACAGCTGAAATTTTGCATGTGTTGTCTAGGAGGTGATGTCTTGATTTGTGGAAAGTTTTGTGATGGCAGCTTGTGCAGTTTCTGAGATCTGCATATGTCATTTTCTGTAAATGTCTAATTTTTTCCTTATCTAACATGTTTTTTTTCTCACCTACAGCCTACATGGAATGGATTTTTTTCCTAAACTTGCAGAGCAAAGGTGTCATATCCTATGGTAGTGCCTTTGAAAGGTCTGCTGAAAAAATATTAAACAGCTCCAGAATTATAAGACTTTAAAGTTTTGTGTTTTCCCATCCTGAGCATGTGCAGTAGGGTTTTTGAGATAACTTTGAGATAACTTTCTGGTGCAAAATGAAAAATTGTATGTCACAGGACCCTGTTTTGGTTTCTCACCACTTGCTTGGCACAGCACCAAACATTTCTTTATGCTGTGAGAACCGCCATCTTGTTGTTTTCTCCACAAACTAGCAATCATGGAAAATACATACAAATGCTGGCATTTTAAAAATTAAACACAAGAACCTAGATTAACGGGATACATTTAGCTAAATTCTGAAGTTTGTTTTTACAACAAGGGCCAGAAATTGTTTCTGGGCACCCAATATCCTGGGTGCTGAGCTGAGGAAGTGGAGCCATTTATAAACATTCTCTGTATAAGAACAGTTGGACTTTCTTGACTTTTGCAGTCAGATCTGGAACTCATGATGTGGGCCACAGTGTTAGCACTGAGACACCATTCCCCTAGTATCTAGTAGTCCCCTCACCCTCAGATTGCTGTCCACTTAAATAATTAATCTTTCCCTGGTGTCTAGTGGTGTCCTCCACACTCTGATCACCATCCCCATTATGCTTAATTATTTGTCTGGTGTCTAGTGGCACACCACACCTTCTGATAACTGTCCCTATTATGTTTCACTCTTTCCTTGGTGTCTAGTGCCACCCCAGCCCTCTGATCGACATCCCTGTTATGTTTCTGAAAGGAAATATCCAGAATAGAGGTGGTACAGAGCACAGCAACTAAAATGGTGCTGGCCCTACATCATAAGCCCTATGAGGAGTGGCTAAAGAACCTCAATATGTATCCTTTAAAGGAAAGAAAGGAAGGAGAGAAAGGATATGATAGACACTTTCAAACACCTAATGGGTTTAAATAGAGTACGAGAGGAAAGCATTTTTCTATAAAAAAGATGCTCAAGAACAATGGGATAAGCGATGAAGCTGTAGAGAGGTAGATTCAGGGGAAATATTAGAAAATATTTCTTCCCTGAAAGAGTGGTGGAGACCTGGAACAGCCTCCCAGCAGAGGTGGTCAAAGCAAAAACTGTAACGGGTTTCAAAAACACATGGGATAGGTACAAGGGAATTTTTTTAGTTGGGAATGGGAGGGGGGACAAAGTGGGAGACCAAATAGAGTCTGCAGTATTGTAAGAGGTAGGGAAAATAGGCAGACTGGGTGGTTCAAGCGGTCCTTATCTGCCAGCAATTTCCATGTAATATATGTTTCATACTTCCCCTGGTGTCTAGTAACACCCCCCACCCTATGATTGCTGTCCTTTTTTTTGTAATGAAGACAACCATTCTTCAATGTGTGTGTGTGTGTGTGTGTGTGTGTGAGTGTGTATTTTAACAGCTATAAAAAAATAAAATGGTCCCTTACCAATCTGATCCACAGCCCCCTTAGCACCCACCATCCCACATCCTCCATTACACCCCCACACACCCCCCCACTCACATGAACAGGTCACAGGGTGAAGATACACTCTCCGATCGAAGACATGTCTTGCTGCGGGAACTGCTGACTGCAATATGAGACACTAAAGTAAGTACAGTTCAGTTTATTTCAATGGGTTTTTCTACTTTGATGCATAATTTTGTCTTTTTTTTGGGTCATTTTTGCATTTTAAACACCAAATTTTCTACATGGCCTTTGTTGAACCCCACCTCATGAACAATGGCACTGGAATTATGCAAATCCAGTCCAAAAGGCAATTTTGTGATCACTTGGTGAAATCACCTTTCAGGCAGGATTTGAAAATTTTTACCACCGTTGTTCATGAGGTGGCGTCATAAGAAAGCTATATTGAAAATTTGGGGTCAAAATATGTAAAAATAGCAAAGGTTCGCTCACAACTTTGGTAATTTTACATATTTTGATGCCAAATGTTCAGCAAAGCCATTTTTTACACCACTTCATAAATGTGACAGCTGTTATTTTTCAAATCCTGGCCAAAATGTGTTTTTGAACCTGAGATGCGGACTGATGTTTTCATGCTGCGGAATGATGTTTTGGCAATAATTTGAAAATTCTAAGCACAGGTTCATTAAGTGGGGTAATAACAAAGCTATGCTTACAATTTGGTTGCTATTTTGGAAGAACTGCAAGCTCAGGGCCCTCAGGGACATGCACTTCCATGGCAACATATATGTGTGCATTTATGGAGTTATAGGAGTACAGGGCCCTTAAGCAAACAAGGATTCATTTATACTATCTCAAAAAGTAAGGAAATTCATTGCAAAAAAAAACTTCATTAATGCACCACTTAGGGTATGTTAAAGACACAAAAGTAGGGAAATATGGTGTTAGGGTTTCCAACCCTTATGGCCCACACCCACCCCTAAGCAGCAAAAGGAAAAAAAATCATTAGAGTTTTGGGTCTTCTGAGTCTTGGTGAATCAGGGGTGGGGTCTTCCTTGGGGGTTGTCAATCATAGTGCTCACTCCTCCCTCCAGCCCCTAGCCTCCATTCTGAAACACAAGGTATAGCTCCAAACCACTGCCTCATAATGATACACTCTTCAAAGGCAGAAAAGTATGTCTCACCACAGGTTACGGACACAATTTGTTGTCCCTTTCTTCACTTAGAGTCGTGTGGGCCTTGCATAAAGAAAGAAGATCATGTATGACATTGCTCATGGAATGGGGTAGGCATTTTGGTTAACAACGTCCGAGAAAGATCCTGTCACTCATTCACTAACACTCAGGAGACTCAAAACCCTAATGTGTCTTCCCTTTGCTATTTGGCGTTGGTTGTGGGGTGTTAGGGTTGGAAACCCTAATACCACATTTCCCTACTTTTGTGGCATTACGTTAACCTAACTGATGAATTAATGAAATTTTTACTATATATATATATATATATATATATATATATATATATATATATATATATATATATTACTAGCACACTAGAACCAATATATTTGGGCTGAGGGCAAACTTCTATGTTAAACCCAAATATTTTAACCTTAATAATTTTGGAACCATTAAACAGATTTGCACAAAATGTGGCAAGCACAATCTCTGGAAGATGGTATCTTGATGTGCCAGATTTTTTGTGAATCCGTTGAACAGTTGCAAAGTTATTAAAGTTTACAAATCCCTAACTTTACCACGTTTTTGACATTTCTTTGTCCACCTGTGTCTCAGAAATGGCTTTTAGGTTGTGGTCTGATATTTTCAGGGTAGAAAGTAGAGCTGTGCAGAATGGGAAAACTCTAAATCCATGGAATTTTGGCAACATTTTGTAAAACATTTTGCATAATTTCATTGGAATTTAAAGGATTTTTTTTAATTTAGTTATTTGTTTATGACTCAGCCACCATCCAAGCTAGAGCTCTGAAATGTGATATATTAGTCAATGGTCACTAACGTGCCAAAAATCATGAACATTGGATGGATAGTTTCAAAATTATAGGTGCTCAAATGTTGTCATTTTATTGTTTGTGTGAAATTTCATGAACATTTTTATCTGCATATACCTTAACCAAATTTTGGGTCAGGAATCTTAAATTTGACATTGTTTCTTGATTATAGGTGCTCTAACAATGTGCCAGATTTTATGACAATATGATGCATCATCTCAAAATTATATGTGCTCAAAATCTGTCATTTTATTTTTTTTCATGAAATTTCATGAAAAACTTTATTCTGCATATAATTCAGGCACATTTGGATCAAGTCGCGTATAAATTAATAAAGATAACCTTTTTGTAATGCTTATGGAATGGTCTAAATATGGGCAAAATTAGATAAGAGATTTTTAAGTTACAGGGGTTCAAAATGTTACTATGTAAATATTTGCAAAACTTTGTGAAAACTATCAAAAATGTAGATGTTTGTAACTTCTCTACTCTTGCATGCATAGAGTTAACATTTGACATGCATATCCATAGTCAGTGTATCCTGGTGTCTAACACAAATGGATAATTTGGTTAAGCAGTTTTAATTTTGCAAAACAAAAAAAATATGATTAGTAACATTATCTCACATATTTATGATAGCATATATAGTAGATGAAGCATCCAGATTTTCTTTTTTTGGAATTTAACATTGACAATGCACATTTCACTACTTCATTTGACAAGCTGGGCTGAGCTTTTTGCAGTCCTGCTTTTTCTCTCTGGGTGACTACCCCCCCCTTCTCTTTAGGCATAGTCAGATTGACTGAGTAGAACTACTGATCCCAATGATATCCACTTTGTTCTTTACAGTAACAAACTCCCTTAAAACGTGAGTCACCTACTCCTTTTCCTATCAACCTACCCTGTTGGAATAGTAAGTATTCTTTCATCCTGCTGTCCAATACATTGTCTTCCCCACTACATATTTTTGAGTACCTCTAAGTCCTAGACTTGCATGTACACCAGGCTCCCTGGATCATTTACTGGATGTGATCCTTAAATATCCTGCATTCATGTTGGAATTGTTGACACGGTGCTTCCTTGTTCCAACCTGGGGGTCTATTACTGTTGTGCTACCCAGCTCAGCTGTCCATTTCTTTGTGAAACTGTGCATCTAACTCCAGAACTTGGTGACCCCCTGCTCTACCTGCCTGTTATACCCCATCCTTTAAATTGAATCCCTAGATCAGGCTGAGTGAAATAAGAAAATTCCAGTTTTATGGAATTTTTTCATGAAATTCTACAATTTTCACAAAGACTCATGGGATTTGACTTTAAGTACAGATGTTATTTTGCAATTTCTCACAGCAAGCAATTAATAAAATTGACACACACAGTCTCCTTGTAAGGTCTAAGAACCTGCCAAATTTAATGGTATTGCATTCTCAAGTATTAAAGTTTCAGAGATATATAAATTTATAGTTTATATTCTTGCAAAATTAAATTTTTAAATGTTGTGACAGTTTGACTACTTTTAGTTCAATCCCATTTAAAGTTGCAAATATTACCTTTTTTCCAGAAATGGCCATGTGGTATAGTAGTTTAAATATTTCATCTCAGGTTAAATTTGGATATGTAGTTTTAAAATTATAAGGAACTAACCGGAATTACAATTTTGGCAACATGCTTGGCAGGCCATAACTCAGTCCCATTTAAAGCTAGAAATCTGAAACTATGTGCATATACAAATGTAGTAATAGCCTGTATACCTATCAGTGTTTATAACATTTCAATGAATACTATCAAAATTATATGAAAATTATAGAAATGCTAATTTTGGCAAAATATTTGTCTACCTATAACTTAGCTCATGTTGAAGGTTGAGACTTAAAACATGGTGCATATACACATTCTATGTGCTTCTCTAAATCCTAATATTGTGGAGGAATTTTGATAAGAAATTAAAAAATTATCTCAAAATAACTGAAAATTACATTTTGATTAAATGTTTGGCCACCCATAACTCTGACCCCTTTCAATCTACAACTCTGATATTTGGCACACTCTTATATGCCATGGGGTACTGTTTATGTGCCACATATGCTGTTATTTGGATGTATACTTTTAAAATTATAACAATATAACTGAAACTCAAGCCTCACGCTCACCCCATTCTCATAAAGCTTACACATTTGACCATAATTACAGATGGAATGGTGTGAGTGTTAGGCTTGAGACACCCAAGGCACACCCCACACCTGCTCTTCTGCCTGGTTTGGGAGGGTGGGGTGTTCAAGTTCAAGTTCAAGTTTATTGCAGGAAAACTCCATTGAGCAAGCTCGTTCACAAGGAGGTCCTGGAACATTAACACTGACATATGAAACACTACATACAAGGTATTATTACAATATAGGAAATAAGTGTGAACAAGGTTCATCTCTGTCACCTCATGAATGGGTACAACTTATAATGCAGAATTCAGACAGTAACCTGAATTGGTTATAGCTAATACAGTTAGGTGCAACCAGAGATAAGGTAAGAGACCACAGAGGGTGAAAAGAGCTTCAAAGGACAGATATGGATATGGAATACAGAAAAATGTTCAAAGACAGATATACTTAAGGGTTAAAGTAAAGTAGGGGAGATTTAGGAGCAAGGGCGAAGAAGGGGGAAATGATGTAATTAGGATATTGGCAGGAAAATGACAGAGTAAGCAAGAACTGTGTATTTGCACTATGACAAATTATTTTTATCAATTAAGCACCCGGTTGGGCCAAGCATGGGCAGACAGTGCCCAATTGAATATCATAATGGAAAAAGGGGGGGGGGATTAGTGGCAGCTACAAATATCTTTTATTTTGGATGAGGCTAAAGCTTTGTAGAGATTAATTGAGACTGTGCTGGTAAGTTTCAGTACAGATTGGAGTTGGTTCCATGATGTGGAAAGGAAGAAAGAAACTGCTTGCTGACTAAAGACAGTACAAGTTTGTGGAAATCAAGTAGGATAAAGTTTGATTTCCTAAGTGAATATGAACTGCTAGATAAGCAAATAAGAGATGTCAGGTAATCTGGCAATTTAAGAAGAAGTAACTTGAAAGTCCAGATGCCAGCATGGAACAAGCATCTGGTGACAAGTGAGGACCAGCCAACAGCTCCATACAGGATGCAGTGGTGGGTTCTATAAGGGGAACTGGTGATGAACCTTAGGGCACGATGATAGAGAACGTCCAGCTTACTTAGACTAGAAGCTGCAGAAGAGGCGTATATAAGATCTCCATAGAGGAAGAAATGTGGCCAACACAAGCCTGGTACAGACTATAAGAGGGAAGAGGGACCTATTTCTAAAAAAGAACCCTAACTGTGATTTTAGCCTCCTAGATAAGTCTTCGATGTGGTCGTCAAAGGAAAGCTTATTGTCTATCCAGAAGCCGAGGTACTTAAATTTAATAACAACTTCGAGGAGGTCACCCTGGAAGGTAACAATAAAATTCATCAGAGGCAAAGGGACAGTATAAATAGAAGAACTACATGAAAGGATCATTGCTTTGTTTTTTTTTGGCATTTAATAGGAGCTTAGCATTAATAAGATTAGTTTCAAGCTGCGCAAAGTCGGCTTGCATAACTTCCCTAACTTCTGCTAGGGAGGTGCCAGAGGTGTACAGGACAGTGTCATCTGCAAAAAAATGAAGATTAGAGTTTGTTATATGAGAATCAAGGTCATTGATGTAGATAGAGAACAGGATTGGTCCTAAAATGGAGCCTTGAGGAACTCCCCTAGTTATCGGAAGGGAGATTGAAAGGAGACCATCCGCTTTGACTTCCTGGGTCCTATCAGTGCGGTAACTAGTAAACCACTATATGGTAATGGGAGTGGCACCTAGGTTAGTAAGGCAGTTAAGTAGGAGGGGATGATCAACAGCGTTGAATGCTTTACTAAGATCCAAAAAGACTGCACCGGTAATCTTCTTAGAGTCCACAGCAGAGATTCAATCATTTTTGACATTGGCCAAAGCTGTAACAGTGCTGTGTTTAGACCTGAAGCCAGACTGTGCAGAGTTTAGAAACGAGTGGGATTCAATATGTTGTTTTAACTGGTTATAGATTAGTTCTTTAAAGACTTTTGAAAGGATGGGCAGTATAGACATGGGTCTTTAGTTATTTAGGTCACAGGGGTCTCCTGATTTGAAAAGAGGAAGAATGTAAGCAGATTTCTAGCAGGATGGAATGGAGGCAGAAGTAATGGATAGAGTGAAAATATGAAGCATCAGGGTGGTGAGATGGGCACAACCTAGTCTCCGGAAAAGTGGTTCAAGTCCATCATCTCCGGCGCTCTTCCTGTGATCTAGGTTGAGGAGTGAATCTTTGACTTCTTTGTAGGTAATAGTGTGCAGTTGAAATGGGTGGGCTGGAGCACAGGTGACAGGGGTAGTGCTGACACTTTTGTTTGCATGGTTTATGTAGGGCGAGGAGTCAAATGCAAGTCCAGCTGTAACAAAGTGTGAATTAAGTTCTTCAAGAATTTGGGAGCTGTTTTCCACCACCCTCCCATTAGCAATTATCTTATCTGTAATAGATGGAGCTGAGGGCTGACCTTCAATCAATTTTAATGTCCTCTAAATTTTATAGGAATTCCTATTGGCACGCTCCAAGGTGGACACATAAAAGTGTGTTTTTGCAGCATGGATGCTTTTAACGCATGCGTTCCTAGCCATATGAAAGGCTTGCCAATCTGCTGGACTCTTTGTGTACCTAGCCTTTGCCCAAAGTTTATCTCTACTGGAGTGCGCTGCTTTGAGGTCTGGGGTGAACCAGGGGTTGGAGATGTTACACTCCCTGAATTTTATAGTAGGAGCGTGCTTGTCAACTAGGGAAATAAGGTTGTCATTGAAAATGGAAATGGCTTCTTCGCAGTTTTAGTAAGGAATAGATCTTGCCATCTGACCCTGCTCAGGTCAAACAGGAAACTAGCCTCATTAAACTTACAGAAAGACCGCTTAGTTCTGAGTTTAGATTTTTGACTGATTTTAATATTGGTTCTTGTACATACCACCACACCATGGTCACTCCTATCGTTATGGAACACTACTGAGTTGGATATTTTATGGGAGTGGGTGGAAAGGATAACGTCTAGGATAGAGCGGTTAGTAGGGTTGGAGATATTGTTCCTAGTAGGTTCAGTAACTGACTGTACTAGGCCAAGCTCATCACAAAGGGATTTGAGGCAGTGGGATTTTGAGGTGAACCAATCTATATTGAAGTCACCTAATATTATTGTTTCGGAATTGGCGGCCAAGGTTAGGGATTTAAGAGTGTCAAGGAATTCCATACCTCCAGACAGAGGCCTATATCCTCCAATAATAGTAATGCAATCAGAGGATGGCAGGTGAAGCTTCAGAGAAATCTTTTCAAATTATTTGGGCTTAGGTTTTCAATTTATATCACTAACTGTGAACTTGGTTCTAGCATAGATCACCACCCCACCAGTGTCCCTATCAGCCCTGAATAGTTTGTAGCCCGGGAAGGATATTTTTGGTCAGGATTAGTCTTTTTAAGCCATGATTCTGTAATGATAATGAG